>CM064420.1:30719969-31919969 GCA_032690845.1 Eleusine coracana subsp. coracana | reverse complement strand
GCTCGAGACAAGTGGTACTCATATCTGTGAGGGACGGTGATATATAACGATTTACATCTTGCAGGAGAAACCCAAAATGCACGACATACACATAATTTAATAACACGTATGGCCACCTTTCACAAGATTACCATAAAGTTGGACCGGATCCCCACTCCGGGTGTACGTCCCCCTTGCG
Source organism: Eleusine coracana subsp. coracana (assembly GCA_032690845.1). Lineage (NCBI taxonomy): Eukaryota > Viridiplantae > Streptophyta > Magnoliopsida > Poales > Poaceae > Eleusine > Eleusine coracana. The sequence goes on along the minus strand of CM064420.1, from coordinate 31,919,791 downwards.
ACCACTGTTCATCATTGGGCCCAAGGCTTAAACCATACACCCTCCAACTTTTCACAAACCCGTGCATCCACCGTGACCGACACTTTGCACAAAGTGGGAAGTGAGCGGCCAACACTACGATGCTCATGCTACTAAGTTTACCAACACCCATACGATGGTATGCATTTGGTACTGTTTGATACTTGCTCGCAGAGTCGCAATGATCCATACGTGACACATACGGGCTATGGCAATCAAGGAGGAACCCAGCCGTCGCTCACCTACACATGCAATTCCCGTACGGCCTTCTTTTTCATAAGTATCAAAATGTGAGGGTTAACCATTATAAAATCCTATACCGAGTGGTCTCCGTACCACTCGATGTTGCTATCGGTGACTCATTATTAAGCATAGCATTGCTAACGAAAGGCTTATACCTAAGCTGATCCAACCATGGGTATAGGGAATTACTAATGCATCTATGGTTTCGATCAAATCCTACACGTAAATGCACAAGTTATGACGCTCAACCAATGTTAAATTAAACCAAAAACTTAAAAAAACAGGGTTATGCACTGGGGCTTGCCTTGGGGCTGTTCGAAGGTAGTAACTCCAATGGTGTTTAGCTCAACTCTGGGCTCCTCGGGGTTGCTTGCCTCGGTCTTGCTTCCGGTCTCGTTTCCTAAATGATGTGATGCAATGCAGAGTAAGAATCCATATGATGATTCATGGCACTTCCTCAACAATTAAAATTAATGAAATGGTGTGTATGCATGAAATGTTGTGCATTACTATGTATGTTGGAACCATCAATTAATTGAAGGGGACAGACTTCTAATTAGAAGAAATACTACCGTTTTCAACCACAACCATAGCGTTTGCATACTTTAAATATGAGCATGGTATCATCGAATACTCTACTGTACTACATGATGAAGGTAAGCATAAAATACAGTGCTAGGGCATAAATTTCAGAAAAGACATTTTAACAAATAAGCCTAAAGTGATAATTATGCAATTGTTAAGAGCAATACTGAGATTAGCAAATCTAAATCAACTAAAATAGTTCTAGATGGAAATTGATTATATGGATTTTTCCAGTAACATATAAAAGCATAATATACATGTATGCAATTTCTCAGAATTAATTTCCATGCCATCAAATCATGTAAATTTATATACTTAAATGCAAGAAATGCACATAATCATGAAAATATGCATAAATTAAGTATGGCCACTTGTCAGTGGATCACATATGCCATGAGAAGTGTGCATGCCAAATTTTTGTGATTTAATCATTTTTATAGAATAAATTATGATTTTATTTGTTTTACAAAGGGTTGTTTGTTTTGAATTAAATTCTCCCAATTTTATCCCAAAATCCTAAACTTCATGTTAACCAGGGCAAAGTACAGGTTACAAGGATTCCAAAACAATTTAGTTTGCAATTTTTGGCCTTATATTTTTGGAGATATCGATGTTTCAACTTAATCAAAAGTTTACTGGTATTTACAAAAATGCCTTTGACAAATTTGAAACAGAGCCGCGTGCGCGCGGTGGCGCCGTGGCTCGGCTGGCCTGCCGGCAGCGATCAGCGGTGAGATCCTCAACTCCATGCTGCTCTACGCACTCAGGAGGGGAAAAGGAGTTGGTGGGTGGTGGTGGCGGGGACTGAGGTCACCTGAGTGTCGCCGACGACGACTGGCGACGTGAGGCTAAGGCGGCCAGCGGCGGGCACGCTGCTCAGAAGCTAAAATGGCTTGGGAACGGGCTCTAGAGTATCACCTTCCAGTCGAGGAGCTAGCTGAAGAAGAAGTCGGGGGTAAGGAAGGCCGGAGGGTAGCTGACACTGTGAGCTCCTCTGTGCACGGCGAACGGCGGCGTCCCGGCTTCTTCTGATTCCGGCAAGCACCCTACACGGCCAGGGTTAAACATGAAAGGTGAGCTCCGTGGGGGTCTTGTGCTTGCTCTGCGAGGAAATGAGCGGTGCTCACCTCAGCCGATGGCAATGCCCATGGCAGCTCGTCGGCCTGAAACAGGGGATCCCCAGGGAGAAAACCGATAGCTCGCCGGAGAACCCAAATTGATACGGCCCGTGGTGTGGAAGGGAATACTGGGGAGTGGGCGGGTCGCTCTGCAGCGACTGGATGGGAATGATTGCAGGGGCTTGAGCTCTCCTCCTTGGATAAGGCCGGCGGAACTGAGAGAGGAAGAGAGATAGAGGGACCAAGAGCGCGGGGGAGGGAGCAAATGGCAGCTCGCCATGCCGGGAAAGCGAGGATGAGGGTTAATGGTGAAGGACGGGCCGGCCAGCTACTCACTGTCGGTGGTATGGGCGCCGGACGCCGCTGCCACTGCCTGGTGGCCCGCCATCCTGTAGATGTTTGACGAAATGTCAAACCCATTCTTCTCTCTCCCAAAGACTTACTGTTTGAGTCAATTGGAGGTCTTCCCAAATTTTGATTGGACCGCAAAGTTTTGTGGTGATGTAGAACAAAATTGTGAGCAACTTTCATATAGAACTTTTCCTGGAATTCTTCCTCCAAAAATTTATAAAAATTCCACACTGAACACTATTTTTTCTGCTTTCTCTGAATTTTCCGAGCTATTAAAGCTTGACCAATGCTACTGGAACACATAGACAAAGCGCATCGGTAGTGTTGGTCAGCACATCGGCAGTGCCGATTGGCAATTTAGACAGAGCATCGACAGTGTCGATCGAATCATCGGTAGTGTCAAATGAGAATAGTAAGAAGACAAAATTCCTGATCTAGTCATCGACAGTGCCGATCCAGATTTTTATCCCTGCATCGGCAGTGTTGGTGCAAAGATCGGCAGTGCCGATCGACACTTTCCAGAATAGAAAATTGTGCTCGGGATTAGGCAAAACTTGACCAAAACCTAATCAAACAAACTCCAAAAATCACGAAACTAGGACAGAAGATGTCTCATGGTAGGACGTTCCTTCTCCAAGTCAAATCACACAAAAAGCTCAAGAATTCATCGCGAATTTGAGGATTTACCGAAAGCTCTAGGGTTTGAATGTTCTTAAGGAAATCCACAAAATCAAAGGTGCTCTTGCCTAGGAATCAATCAAGGATCGATAGAAGAATGTTTAGGCATGTCCTAGCACCAAGATCCCTTAAGAAATTCGTACTAAAACCCACTAAAAACAAGATAAAAAATCACCATGAAAATAGCTCTGAAAATAGAGAAAAAGAGAAATTCGGGATTTAGGAAGAGAGGAAGATCTTGAGCAAGAAAATAAATCTCATATCATAGAAACATGCTTACAAGATCATGGGTACAAAGGCTAGGAAGCCACCCTCTTCCTCCCACTCTTTGGAAGAGCAAGAGATGTCTCTCACACACTGAAGGACCGAGAAGGCAACTAGAGGGGGGGGGGGGTGAATGGGAGCCAATCAAAATTCTCAACGAGAACTTGGCCTATATCCCAAAAAACAACCCAAGCCAACCTCCGAACCGATCACCAAGACTACACACACCAACTAGTGGTGTACTAGCCCTAAGAGTGATCAGTCACACCAAAGAAACCCAGCGGAAACAAAAAGGAACAAGAAGCACTCAAGACAGATCAATTCTGGACTCTCAACGGCAGTGCCGACCACGGCCATCGGCAGTGCCGGTCACTTCCATCGGTAGTGCCGGTGCGGGCAGAAAGAGTCTAAAGCCAATAGACACGATAGATCGGCAGTGCCGGTCGATACTATCAGCAGTGCCGATGCGGTGTCCTGTACCCCATCGGCAGTGCCGGTCCTGGTCGTCGGCAGTGTTGATCGACCCCGACGGAACAGTAGAAACTTTTGGGAATTTAGCAAATCTTCTCCAAAACCTAACCAAATGAACTCCAAATGATGCAATATTTGGACCAGTGAATACTCATCACATCACGACCCTAATCCTAGAAAATCATCTCAATTGGCTCAAGGAATCATCACGAATTTGAGATCTTGCGCCAAAAACAACAAAAAGGGGAAACTTGAGAAATCCTTCAAATTGAAGGTGCTAGAGCTATTGATTCGGTCAAGAATCCATAGAGGATTTTTCTAACTCATCCTAGCAACAAGTTTCTCAAGAAATCCAAGCCAAATACTCATGCAAAAATTAGATAAAAAATCACCACGAAAATAGCTCCAAAAATAAGAAAATGGGAATTTTGGGATTCATGTGAAGAGGGAAATCTTGAGCACGAAAATACTTCTAATATCATAGAAAGGTGCTTACAAGATCCATAGGTACAAGGCTAGGAAGCCACCCTCTTCCTCCCACTATTTGGAAGAGCAAGAGATGTCTCTCACACACCCTTTCCTCTCCTCTAAAACATGAAGTCCTCTCCTAGCACTTTGAATAGAGTCCTAACACAGGGCTAATGGAAAGAGAGACACCTCTCCCACTAGCCACACCTCTTCTTACATAGGCCTAGGGTCTATTGTCCACATGACCACTCTACCCTTAACCTACATAACATACCCACCTACCACCGGGGGCATAACCGTCCATCTTTTTCCTCATCGTCCAAATGCCATCGGACGCTTCACGTCTTTGCCTCATCTCGAAGAAAGCTCCGCGATGGTGCCACGTGGACCACCAACCACCGCCATTGGTTTGGAGGCCCAAACCGGGAAATCACCTTGCACGCTTCTCAAAGCATGACTTCTCGATGTCGACTGTTCCACGATCCTGACCATCGGCAAGTCTCTCCTAGTCCCTGTCCATCGGGCCCCCTTGTCACTTGCACCGGCATCCCGTTCACCTTGACTTGGTCAACACGCCATCTTCATCACCACCACGGTTTTGAGGCTCAACCGCGAAACCATCCGTGTTTCTTGCCTCTCCATGTGTACGGTGTGGATCACCCTTGACTTCACCCGGCATCCCGATCGTCTGGCCCCAAGTCCCCTACTTGTGCCCGATCCTCTCGCCGTTGACAGCCAAGTCGACTCCAGTGACCTACACATCATGAGACAAGCAAACACATTTCCCATCTCCTGCAATATCACCAATATCTCCACCAACTCCGGTTAGTCGAAACAATAATCATGCACACACACACAAGCAATCCTTGGATTCCTGCATTTCAACTCAAACACCAAATCTGCTCAAGTCAATTACTCATCACATATATTGCAAACCATGGCACATATCCACATGGTTTCTCAATCTCCCCCTTGATGAGTACATTCACAACACCAAATGCACAAAGATTAGAGATTGAAATGTGGAGCCAAATAAGCACATCCAAATGGCCAAACCCAAAGAAAAAGGTGAAAACAAGCCATCTAGCAAGTAGGGATCACAAAACCAAGAGTTGGCAAAGAGAGCGACTTGAGACGCAAAGAATGTGAAAAGTGCAAGAAAATGCTCAAGATCATGATATGCTCCCCCTCAAGTTGTGGTAGGTCTCATGTGATGCAAAATAGATCATATAAGTTTCTTAGAATTATTTGTGCATGACCCCAAAATTTTCTCCCCCTTGGGCAATGAACTCATCAAAGAGGTAAAAGAACAAACAAACATGCAATGCATGAAAATGCAAACCTAAGGAGCTTCAACAATTATGCAAACAAGCATTTAACTTTGCTAACCATCACCATAGTGCCATGAAGTGTAAAAACAATAGCTCTCAATCATGGAAAGATCAAAAATAGATAGCAAGACATAAACACCATGAGCTATACAAGCTAAGCAGAAAGATTGACTAGCTTAGATAGAATCAAAGTTGCTTATCATAAGCAAAACTGCCACCACATGTGTAAGTACTCCCATCCAAGGCAAAACAAGTACCAAGTGAATCAAAAGGATACTAGCCAGTCTCAATCTCAACTAGGGCAACAAGCATTCACAGAAAATGAGCTCTACAAACGCTCATATATGAAACAGAGACTCAGTTGATCAAATGATTATTGTTTATCCTCATGTGTCCTCTTATCCATACGGAGGGTCGCACGACTAGATACGGCAAACACCCTGAGGCTTCAAGTCACAATGTTTGGATTTAGTATTTTAGAATTATTCTTGATCACAGCACTTAGTAGATTTTTCAAGATTATGCACAAAACAAAAGAACATGCCTTTGTGGCAAAAGGAACACACGTTCCCACAATGTTTCATCATGAGCTAAACATTTGCAAAGCCTTCCATTTCGCAAACACAAGGTGCCAAAGCCAAGACATACCCACGCTCTAGCAGGTCATTGCCATGCTTTAGAGTGAACCATTAGAAAGTCACCAAAGATAATATCATCCACGTAAATCTAAACCATTAGAAAATCATTGCCATGCTTTAGAGTGAACAAGGTTTTATCAACACACCCCATGACATACCCACGCTCTAGCAAGGTCATAAGCCTAGCATACCATGCCCTAGGTGCTTGCTTTAGCCCGTACAAAGCCTTCTGAAGCTTGTACACATGGTTTGGGTATTTGTGGTGCTTAAAGCCAGGGGGTTGCCTCACATACACTTCTTCCTCTATTAAACCATTTAGAAAAGCACTCTTGACATCCATTTGATAAAGTCTAATGCCCTTGGAGGCAGCAAATGCAAGCAAGATCCTAATGGCTTCTATGCGAGCAACTGGAGCAAAGGTTTCATAATAATCTAAGCCCTCCACTTGGCTAAAACCTTGAGCAACTAGCCTAGCCTTGTTTTTCACAACCTCACCATCCTCCCCATGTTTGTTTTTGAACACCCACTTGGTTCCTATAACATTGACATTTTTGGGAGGCTCTACAAGGGTCCAGACTTTGTTTCTCTCAAAGTTTTCCAACTCCTCATGCATGGCATTAACCCAATGTTCATCAGATAGTGCGTGTCCAACATCCTGGGGTTCAAAGGTTGTAATAAAGAGAGAATTGGTAAAGCAAGCAAGATGTGCAGACCTTGATCTTGTTGTCCTCTCATAGAGATTACCGATCATCTGTTGAGGTGGATGTTGACGCTGAATGCGGTGAGGAGCCTCTCTCTTAGAGTGTACCTCCCCCTCAACCATAGCTAGAGCTTGCTCAACAGCCGCTGAAGTCGATGTAGAAGCTTCTGGACCTTCTGCTGGAGTAGTGGTAGCAGCAGGAACAAGCTCAGATGAGAGATGAAGTGAATCATCGTCATCATCATCAAAGCCCTGTAGGTCCTCTTCTATAAAGATGCTCTCCTTCAGCTCCTTGTCACCTGCAGACTCAATCACATTCCTTGCACAAGAGTTTGATTCATCAAAGGTTACATCGCAGGATTCTACGATGGTGTTAGTCTCTAAATTCAAAACTCTGTAGGAATGACCATGAAGAGAGTAACCAAGAAAAATGCCATCAGAAGACCTTGACTCAAACTTATCAAGATTGCCATGCTTGAGAATAAAGCACTTGCAACCAAAGGCACGCAAATGAGAAACCGAGGGCTTTCTCCCAAAATGCAACTCATAAGAAGTCACATTAAGAATTAAGCGCAAGAAAATCTGATTGGAAACATAGCAAGCAGTGCTAATGGCCTCAGCCCAGAACCGCCCCAGAGTTCTATGCTCATCGAGTATCGTCCGGGCCATCTCCACCAAGGTTCTGTTCTTTCTTTCGACCACACCATTCTACTGAGGAATACGAGGTGCTGAAAACTGATGCTCAATACCATGCTCAAGACAGAAAGCATCAAAAGAGGAGTTCTTGAACTCGGTGCCATTATCACTGCGAATTGCTCGTAATCCACCAGGGAGTTCCTTGAACAACCTCAAAGCTAAGCTCTGAAAGTGATGAAACACTTCATCCTTGCTGTCAAGAAAGTAAACCCAAGAGTAGCGAGAATAGTCGTCAACAATCACAGGAACATACCACTTCCCACCCGCCGAACGAACCTGAGAAGAACCAACAGTGTCCATGTGAAGCAACTCTCCAGGGCGTTCAGTCATCACCAAATTGATTGGTGGATGAGAAGCAGCAATCATTTTCCCATGACGACAAGGAGCACAAACCAAATCCTTATCAAATTTGAGCTTAGGCAATCCTCGGATCAAACCTAGGCCACTCAAGCGACATAACAAGTCAAAGCTCATGTGACCCAGTCTCCTATACCATTTCTAGAGCTCAGAAGAAGATTGAGCAAGCAAGCACTTGTTAGAACCAGGAGAACCAGCAAAATCAGCCTGAAAAACTCTGCCAATACGAGAAATCCCACAAACCAAGGAACCATTCGAATCAAGAACATAAGAAGCATTCGACTTAAAGCGCACTTCCAATCCAACATCAAGAAGCTGAGAGACAGAGAGGAGATTGTACTTGAGATACTTAAACAAACCAACATCCTTGAGAGTGAATTTCTCATTTACCTTTACCGTGCCTCTTGCCTTCACTCTCCCTCTCTTGTCATCTCCAAAGGTCACATACTCCCGCCGCTTCAAGGGAGTGAGACTGGAGAACCACTTTGCATCTCCGGTCATGTGGCCCAAACACTCAGAGTCCATCAACCATTTGTTCTCCAAGCCTCCACCTGCTGCCTACAAAGAATGAGAAGGAAAAGTCGTTGGCTCAGTGCTGGGGTTAGTCAAAAGAGATTTGGGAATCCAGCACTTAACCATACGACTGGTAGTAGTCATCACAGTTCTTTGCACATTATCATTTGAACGCATAGGACTAGAACCACGACGGGGAAAACGTGGCCTATCAAAGCATCTCGACTCAAACCTTGGGTTGTGAGGATAGAAATCATCAATGTGAAAGCCAAATCCACGCGAATGACGCTCACCACGATGGGGAAAACGTGGGGCGCCAAAGCGCTGCTGCGCAAGGCCTCTGTTTCGTGAATCAAAGCCATATGAGGAATGACCCTGTCCATGATAGGCACGAGAAAAAGAGCGAGGTTGAAAGTCAACAAAATCATCACAAAAAGCATCCCTAGTCAACTCAGCTTGCTTCCTCTCACTCCTCTTACGCCTATAACAGAATTCATCAAATGGCCCTTGCGACCACAAAACATGCAAATGTGGACACCCTTAGGATTAGGCTTGGTTTGCATTGCAGGTTTGGGTTTTGGCTTCTCTGTTTGCTTTGGGTTGAAGGAGGGTTTGGGATTGGGTGGATAGTATGTATCAGTGGGTTTGATGGTGTTTTCCTCATCCATGTAGCTGGAGCTAGGTACAAACTTACCCACATTCTCACTCTCCTTGTCACACCTCTCAAATCCCAAGCCCAAGTTATAGGTTGACCTAGAAGCACTCTCCTTCACTCTTGCTAAATCACTCTCAATCTTTTCCTCATTCACTAGGGTTCTCTGGAGCCTAGAAACAAGATAGTCATTTTCCTGAACTAGAACTTTGTTTTCTTCCCTAGTGATTACTAGCTTGTCCTTGAGGGTGACACACACTTCACACAGATGTGGAAGAACTTTTGAGCGAGTCTCATGAAGCAACTTGGACTCAAACTCTTTGACTTTGTAGGACTGAGCTTCCAACTCATCTGTGAGCTTGGGGCACTTCTGACATGCACCCAAAAGAGTTGGTCTAGCTTTGAACTCATCAAGCTCCTTGGGGGCACTCTCAAGCTGACTGGCAACTTGAGCATGCACACTCTCCCTCTGTGCAAGATCACTCATCACAACTTGACAAGACTCACACTCTACAACCATGTCATCCTTAGCAAGCTTAGACCTAAGCGAAGCAATTTCAAAATCAGCATTCTCCAACTTAGACTTAAGCTCTCTACTCTCACGAATAGCACTGCGAAGCTTATCATCTTGCAAAAGCAGAACATCACGCAAATGATCAAGTTCAGAAGAGAGCTCATCAAGAGTAGGAGGTACCTCGCTTGTGTCGGAATTGGATCCAGAGTCGGTGTCATGGTCGTTCTTTGCCATGAAGCAAAGCCCGATGAAGTCATCCTTCCTCTTGACTCGTGGCTTTTCAACCTCCTCCTCCGAGCTTATAAGGCCTTCGCTTGATGTGAGGTCAACATCGCTCAAGGCAGCAACGCAGGCGCGTGCAATGGCCTTGACGAACTTCTTGGAGTTCTTGCCCTTCTTGTAGAAGCGATTCTTCTTTTGCTTGAAGTCTTCAGTGTTGTTGTCGTGGTACCCGGCCTTCTTCTTCTTATTGGGACAATCAGCAATGAAGTGTCCCGGGTCACCGCACTCGAAGCAGGTTCTTGAACCACCTCCTCTTCTCTCCTTCTGGTTGTTGTAGAACTTCTTGAACTGGAAAACCGCCTTGCACACTTCTCAAAGCATAACTTCTCGATGTCGATGTGTGTCACCTCGTCCCGCTATCCTGACCACCGGCAAGTATCTCCCGGTTCCTGTCCATCGGGCACCCATGTCACTTGCACCAGCATCCCGCTCACCTTGACTTGGTCAACACGCCGTCTTCATCACCACTACTATTTTGAGGCTCAACCGTGAAACTGCCCGTGCTTCTTGCCTCTCCACATGTATGGTATGGATCACCCTTGACTCCACATGACCTCCTGATCGTCTGGCCCTAAGTCTCCTATTTGTACCCGATCCTCTCGCCGTTGACCACCAAGTTGACTCCAGTGACCTACATATCATGAGACAAGCAAACACACTTCCATCTCCAACTTCTCCAACTCAATCACCAACTCCGGTTAGTCACAACAATAACTATGCACACACTCATGCAATCCCCGGATTCTTGCATTTCAACTCAACCACCGAATCAACACAAGTCAATTACTCATCACATATTGTAAACCATGGCACATTTCAACATGGTTTCTCAGACTTTTTCTTTGGGTTTGAGCCATTGGGATGTGCCTATTCAGATTCGCATTTCAAATCCTAAATCTTTGTGCATTTGGTGTGGTCAATGTGCTCATCAAGGGGGAGATTGAGAAACCAAGTTGAGATGTGCCATGGTTTGCAATATGTAATGAGTAATTGACTTGAGCAGTTTTAGTGTTTGAGTTGAAATACGGGAATCGGGGGATTGCATGAGTGTGTGCATGGTTATTCTTATGACTAACCAGAGTTGGTGATTGAGTTGGAGAAATTGTAGGAGATGGGAAGTGTGTTTGCTTGTCTCATGATGTGTAGGTCACTGGAGTCAACTTGGCGGTCAATAGCAAGAGGATCGGGCACATGTAGGAGACTTGGGGCCAGACGATCAGGAGGTCAGGTTGAAGGACCAAGAAGGTGGCCAGAGGGGGGTGAATGGGACCCAATTAAAATTCTTAAGAGAACTTGGCCTATATCCTGATTTCAACCAAACCCAACCCTAAAACAAGTCACCAAGGTTACACACACCAACTTATGATGTGCTAACCCTAGGAATGACTAACACCAGTGGAAGACTTAGAGAGAAGCTAAAGAAAGCAATCAAGACCAACTACTAAGGAGGAGAACCCAAAACAACATCATAGACTGAGCATCCGCAGTGCCGGTCAGGAGCATCGGCAGTGCCGATTGGTTCTACCGGCAGTGCCGGTCATATCATCGGCAGTGTCGAATGAGAGTAGACAGAAGACGAAATTCCTGGTCAGGTCATCAGTAGTGCTGATCTGGATTTTTATCCCCGCATCGGTAGTGCCGGTGCATAGATCAGCAGTGCCGATCGACCCCCGATAGAACAGGATTTGGCTCGAGATTAGGCAAAAACTTAACCAAAACCAAATCAAACTAACTCCAAATTGAGTGATTTTTGGATCAGCCAATCCTCAACATGTCATGACCCTAATCCAAGAAGATCCACTCAATTGGCTCAAGGAATCACCATGAATTTCAGATCTTGTGCCAACAACACCAAAAAGGGGAAACTTGAGAAATCCTTCAAATCGAAGGTGCTAGGGCTATTGATTCAGCCAAGGACCCATGTAGGATTGTTCTAGCTCATCATAGCAACAAGTTCCTCAAGAAATCCGCCCCAAAAACTGAACCAAAAGTGAGATAAAAAATTCACACGAAAATAGCTCCAAAAATATAGAAAAAAGAGAATTTCGGGATTTTGGGAGAGAGGAAGATCATGAGCACGAAAATTATTCTCATATCATAGAAACATGCTTACAACATCCATGGGTACAAATGCTAGGAAGCCACCCTCTTCCTCCCACTCTTTGGAAGAGCAAGAGATGTCTCTCACACACCCACTACTCTCCTCTTTATATGAAGCACTCTCCTTGCTCTTTAGAATGAAACCCTAACTCAAGGCTATGGGAAGAGGCTCACCACTCCCACCAGCCCTACCTCTCCTTATATAGGCCCAAGGGTTGTCCACATGACCATTCTACCCTTGACCTACATAACACTGCCACCTACCACCAGGGGCAAACCCGTCCATCTTTTTTCTTGTCGCCCGAACGCCCTTGGGCCCTTCATGGCTTTGCTTCACCTCGACGCAAGCTCTGCGATGGTGCCACATGCACCTATAATCGCCGCCACCGGTTTTGAGGCCCAAACCGGGAAACTGCCTTCCACGCTTCTCAAAGTGCAACTTCATGCTTACTTTCACCGAAGCAAGACTTCACGATCTTGACGTGTGTCACCTCGTCCCATGATCCTCTTTGCCGGCAAGTCTCTCACGCCTATGATCCATTGGAAGCCTCTACTTGCACTAACACCCGGTCACCTTTGACTTGGTCAACCCCGCCGTCTTGATCATCACCCACGGTTTTGAGGTTCAACCGCGAAACCGTCTGTGCTTCTTGCCTCTCTACATGTACGGTATGGATCACCCTTGACTCCACCCGGCCTCCTGATCGTCTGGCCCCAAGTCTCCTACTTGTGCCCGATCCTCTCGCCGTTAACCGCCAAGTTGACTCCAATGACCTACACATCATGAGACAAGCAAACACATTTCCATCTCCAACTTCTCCAACTCAATCACCAACTCCGGTTAGTCACAACAATAACTATGCACACACTCATGCAATCCGCAGATTCCGTCATTTCAACTCAACCACCAAATCAACACAAGTCAATTACTCATCACATATTGCAAACCATGGCACATCTCAACATGGTTTCTCAATCTCTCCCTTGATGAGTACATTAACAACACCAAATGCACAAAGATTTAGGATTTGAAATGTGAATCTGAATAGGCACATCCAAATGGCTCAAACCTAAAGAAAAGGTGAAAAGTAGCCATCTAGCATAAGAAGGATTACAAAAACTAAGAGTTGGCAAGAAAAGCGACTAAAGGCGCAAAGATCGCAAAAAGCTCAAGAACCGCTGAAAGCAATGGTATGCTCCCCCCTCAACTTGTGGTAGTAGGCATGAAATGCAACAAGAGGTCATTTTTAGAATTTTAGCATTATTTGTGCATGACCCAACAATTTTCCCCTTAAGCACTTATTTCTCTCCCTTTGGCAATGAACTCATCAAAGAGGCAAAAGAGCAACAATGCATGAAAATGCAGACCTAAAGAGCTTCAACAATTATGCCAACAAGCATTTAACCTTGCTAATCATAAACATAGAGCTATGGAGTGTAAAAGCAATAGCTCACAATCATACAAAGACAAAAACAGATAGCAAGGCATAAACACCAAGAGCTGTACAAGCTAAGCAGGAAGATTGACTAGCTTAGATAGAATCAAATTTGCTTATCATGAGAAAATCTGCCATCACATGTGTAAGTACTCCCATCCAAGGAAAAACAGGCATTAAGTAAATCAAAAGAAACTAGCCAGTCTCAATCTCAATCATGGCAATAAGCATTCACAGAAAATAAGCTCTACAAACGCTCACATATGCAACAGAGACTCAAAGGAGGAAGAAGGACATTATTCTTATTTGGTTATCCTTATGCAACTTCGAATCCATGTGGAGGGTCACACGACTGGGTACGACAAACACCCCGAGGCTTCGAAGCACAATTTTTGGATTTAACATTTTTATGTAACTTCTAATCCATGTGGAGGGTCACACAACTGGGTACGGCAAACACCCCGAGGCTTCGAAGCACAATTTTCATTGTATTAACTTAACTTTGCAAGAAAAAGCAGAAGTTTGAGCATGACTTTGCGACAAAAGGAACAAACGTTCCTACAATGTTCCATCATGAGCTAAACATTTGCAAAGCCACATTTTGTAAACACAAGGTGCCAAAGCCAAAATATCCTCTAGACTAGCCCCAATGCAAGTTTCAACAAGGATAAAAGCAATTATTCACATGGTGAGCACATTTTGGCAAGATTAGTTCATGAGGTTCACAAAAATCCAAGTTTATCTTTAAGATTAGCAAGTTACTCAAAAAGAGTTTATATCAAGCCATCTAACAATCTAAGCATGAGAGATTGCTCATCACGAGCACACAACATAGCTTAAGCTCAATCATAGCAATGATAAATGCGAGAAGGCATACGAATCAAAGCTCATCTACAAATGCATATATTACAAATGAGATGCAATGCAGAAAAGTAAGATACATATATACAAAAGCACCAACTTGAAGGGCAAAGAGCAACTCCCCCTCAAACAATGCCATAGGGATGGCAAACACCAAGCTCCCCCCGAAGAAAAGCAAATCTCGAAGCATTTAGGGGCTTGGTGAGAATATCAGCCAATTGGTGTGTGGTGTCGATGTATTTGAGCTCAACATCTCCCTTCTCTACATTGTCTCTCAGAAAGTGGAATCTCACATTTATGTGTTTGACCTTACCATGTTGGACTGGGTTTTTGGCTAAACAAATGGCACTGGAGTTATCATACATGAGTGGAACACTCTTAAAGGTTAACCCAAAATCTCTCATAGTAGAGACCATCCAAAGGATTTGTGAACAACAACTAGTGGTAGCAACATACTCAACTTCGATTGTGGATTGGGCTACACTAGATTGCTTGCGAGAGAACCAACAAACCAAAGAAGTACCCAAGAAATGGCAAGTCCTAGAAATGCTCGTCCTATCAATTCTACACCCAGCAAAGTCCGCATCCGAATACCCAATGAGATCAAGAGAAGAAGATGCAGAGTACCAAAGACCAAACTCAAGGGTGTATTTGAGATACCTGAAGATGCACTTGATAGCTTTGCAATGGGTCACCCTTGGGAAAGCTTGAAAGCGAGCACAAAGACACACCGTAAAGTGGATGTCGGGTCTTGTTGCCGTCAGGTACAAGAGGGAGATAATCATGCTTCTGTACTCTCTTTGGTCCACCGCTTCACAGTCTTCATCAGGGTCAACTATCGTTGTAGTGGACATTGGTGTTTACATCGGCTTCACATTGACCATGTTGAACTTCTTCAGAAGGTCCTTCGTGTACTTAGCTTGATGTATGAAGGTGCCTTGCTTGCATTTCTTGATTTGAAGTCCAAGAAAGAAGGTGAGCTCGCCCATCATTGACATCTGAAATTCAATTTCCATGGCTTCCTGAAATCTAGACACAAGAGCATGAGAAGAACCACCAAAGATGATATCATCCACGTATATCTGAACCATTAGAAAGCCATTGCCATGCTTTAGAGTAAACAAGGTTTTGTCAACACACCCCATGATATACTCATGCTCTAGCAAGAAGGTCTTAAGCCTAGCATACCAAGCCCTAGGTGCTTGCTTTAGCCCGTACAAAGCCTTCTGAAGCTTGTACACTCGATTTGGGTATTTGTGGTGCTCAAAGCCAGGTGGTTGTTTTACATAAACCTCTTCTTCTATGAAGCCATTTGGGAAAGCACTCTTGACATCGATTTGGTAGAGTCTAATGCCCTTAGAGGCTGCAAATGCAAGTAAGATCCTAATGGCTTCTATGCATGCAATAGGAGCAAAGGTTTCACCATAGTCTAAGTCCTCCACTTGGCTAAACCCTGAGCAACTAGCCTAGTCTTGTTTCTCACAACCTCACCATCCTCCCCATGCTTGTTTTTGAACACCCACTTGGTTCCTATTACATTGACACTGGTGTGAGGCTCTACAAGGGCCCAGACTTTGTTTCTCTCAAAGTTTTCCAACTCTTCATGCATGGCATTAATCCAATATTCATCAGATAGCGCGTGTCCAACATCCCGAGGTACAAAGGTAGCAACAAATAGAGAATTGGTAAAGTAGGCAAGATGTGCAGACCTTGACCATGTTCTCCTCTCATAGAGATTACCAATCATCTGTTGAGGTGGATGTTGTTACTGAATGTGGCTAGGGACCTCTCTCTCAGAGCGTACTTCCCCCTCAACCACAGCTTGAGCTAGCTCGATAGAGACTGAGGTCGATGTAGAATCTTCTGGACCCTCTGCTAGAGTAGTGGATGCAGCAGGAACAGGCTCGAATGTAGGATGTGTTGACTCACCATCATCATCATCATCCAAGCCCTGTAGGCCCTCTTCTACAAAGATGCTTTTCTCCATCTCCTTATCACCTACAGTCTCAACCACATTGCTTGCACAAGAGTTTGACTCATCAAAGGTTACATGGCAGGATTCTATGATGGAGTTTGTTTTCAAGTTCA
Organism: Eleusine coracana subsp. coracana; assembly: GCA_032690845.1. NCBI lineage: Eukaryota > Viridiplantae > Streptophyta > Magnoliopsida > Poales > Poaceae > Eleusine > Eleusine coracana. Next base: position 31,903,427 of record CM064420.1, on the reverse strand, counting down.
AAACTCTGTAGGAATGGCCCATCAGAAGATCTCGACTCAAACTTATCAAGATTGCCACTTGTAAGCTTCATGACCATTGATGATGGAATCCCCGAGGCATGGATGTTTTGGTGATAGATGACAACTATGAAATTGTGGGCTAATATCTACACGAGTGTTCTCTATGCAGGAACCTTCACTAATCTCTATTTCAAATCTTATGGATGATGGTTGCCTTGGCGATTGATGACAATGAACACAAGCATGGAGGCTTGATGAACTTGATGGAGTCCAAGGGTTGATGAAGATGGATCAAAGCGGAAAACAAGCTATGGAGCAAGTGTTTGGGACACTTGTCTAGTTGTTAGGGCTTTGAGTCCATAGGAAAAATCGGACTATCAAGGGGGTCTAGGTCATTCTCTTAGGTCATGTCTAGTCAGTAATGTGCAAGGTTCCTCGGTAAAATCACAGGCACTAGGTGACAGTGGAGAAGCCAAGGAGCTGTTCGGAGAAGCCGGGAAACAGATCAAGCGAGGACAACAAGTTTCAGCTTCTGTACATAGAGACCGGAACGGTTCGGTCAGTGGAGCATAGACTTGGGCAATGAGGAAGCTACATCCAAAATGTTTCTAGACTAGAGAGAGAAATGACCGAACGGTCCGGTCAGCAGAGGGCAGAGCCGTTGGGGCTCGAGTTACAGAGACCGGACGGTCCGGTCTGGCAGTGACCAGACTATACGGTCATTAGGCCTAGAAAGCTGATTTTGTAGAGCAACAACTAGTTTAAGGTTGGGAGCCTATATAACTTCGTTGCTGGGGTCTTGGAGACCACTCTTGGCCAGTGGAATTGCTTGGAGCATTTGGTGAGAGCCAAGAGGAAAAGAAGAGAGCAATAGGAGGAGATATTGCATATCTTGAGAGTGCTAGTTAGAGTAACAAGGGGCTACCTTGCACATCTAAGGCTAGGGTGTCCTTGAGGGTGTGATCTAGGTTGTTACTCTTGGTTTATAGTGAGACCTAGACCTGTTAGGTGTCAGTGATCGAGCCTATCGTGATTAGTTGTGAAGGCCGTCACACGTTTGTATACGGTTTGAGCCCGCCAGTGAAAGGGGCATCACTAGTGAGCGCCCATGTCGGCTTCAGGAGTCCGGCAAGTTCTCGAGAGAGGCAAGCTTATGCCTTGGTGGCAGCAGTGACGCAACCGTGTCTTCACTCCGTGAGTGATTGCGGGCTCGTATGCGAGAACTCCACTTGGTGGCGGGAGGAACCGGGACTCCGGCGGGAGTGGTCCAACGAGGAGTAGGGGAAGGCGCCATCCTTTTGAGACCTCGGGAAAAAATCATGAGCATTCCTTGACCCCCTCTTTACTATTCCACAATTGTGTGCTCTAGTTAGTAGGGTGGCTAGTGGCTTGCATAGGCTAGTGTGTTCAGCGTCCGTGCTTTGCTTCGTTTTGCATCATGAACACTAGCATGCATAGGATCGTGGCCCACTAGAACTGTTTAGGTTGCAATGCTTTGTTAGATTCAAGAGGAGTGAAACTAAAGTATTCAAATTTGTGGTCGGCTACCGATTCACCCCCCCCCCCCTCTCGGTAGGCCTTCGGTCCTTACAATTGGTATCAGAGCCAAGTGCTCATCTTTGAGGCTTCACCGCCTTGAGTAAGGATGCCGGGAAAGGTGGGGAGTGTTCTCATATTCGATGGGGAGGACTACGGGTATTGGAAGGCACGTATCCAAGCCTACCTGGAGTCCCTTGATCCAAAGATATGGATTGTGACCCATGAATCGGATGCGAATGCTAACCTTCTTCAGCCTGACTTCATTAAGAACAATGCTAAGGCCAAGAATGCTTTGTTCTCATGCATCTCTAATGATGTGTTTTCTAGAGTGGACTCGAGTTCGACAACACATGGTATCTGGACCGAGATTCAAAGTATCCACGAGGGTACTAGTGATATCAAAAAGCAAAGATACTATGTGCTGAGGAACAAGTATGATAACTTTGCAAGATTGCCACATGAAAGAGCTAACACTGTGTACTCTCATTTTCATGTGCTTCTAGAGGAGATCAATGCACTTGGGGATGATTTCAAGCTCAAGCCCGCGGAGGTCATCAGAAGATTCTTTAGGCTTTTCAAAGACCCCAAGTATGAGTCCATCATCACATACACCTTACAGGGTGACCTCAAGACCAAGACCATGAAGGATGTACTTGGCAAGATCACTGCCTTCGAGAGCTACCAGTTGAGGATGGATAATCCGCAACCATCCAGCCTTGCTCTATAGGCTGACAAGCAAGAATCAAGCAAGAGCAAGAAAAGCAAGAAGAAGGCACACACCGATGATGAAGATGAAGAAGATGATGAATGTGACTTGACTGAGGACTTGGCTCTTCTCATGAAGAAGATGAAGACCTTCAAGAACAAGTTTGCTTCCAAGTCTCGGGGCAAGTGCTTCAATTGTGGCTCAAAGAATCACTTTGTCTGAGAGTGCCCAAAGCCCAAGAAAGAAGCATTCAAGTCACAAGATACAAGTGAAGAAGAAGAAGATGAAGACCCCAAAGCCAAGCCAAAGAAGAAGAGATTCTTCAACAAAGACAAGAGCAAGGGCAAAGGCAAAGCCCACAACTCCAAAAAAAGATTATCACACAAGGCTCTTGTTGGGGAGTGGACAAGCGACAAGTCAAGTGATGAGTCCTCTTCCTCAAGTGATGAAGAAGTGGTTGGCCTAGCCATGATCAAGACCACATCAACACGAGCTCTTCTTCCACCTCCCATGTGCCTCATGGCCTCGAGCCAACTTGGGGAGAGTGAAAATGAGAGCAGCGATGATAGCGATGATGAGGAGCACACTTGTGCCGAATTATGGAGTATGCTTGAACAAGCCCACGACATCACCGTCAAGAAATCCAAGATGTTGGATGTGGTAAGAAAAGAGTGTAAGTTGGCAAGGACCTTGTTGTTGACCTTGAGAGTGAGCTCAAGGACCTTGTCACATCTCATAAGGCCCTAAACAAGAGCTATAACAAGCTCAAGGGTGATCATGTAGAGCTTCATGAGAAGTACGAGGCCCTTGAGATTACTTTTGAGGCCATCAATGTTGAGAACCTTGCCTCTCCCTCCTCTTGTTCATCAAAGAGCGATGCTTCTACTATGTGTGATGAACTAACCACCTCGGTTGAGGTTTCTTCTCTTGAGCCATTTGTTTTGAAGGAATATCACAAGCTCAAGGAAGAGAGGAACATGGTGATGGATGGCTCTGAGAGGCTTACACATGGTAGAGACATTCACAAGGAGATTCTCAGAAGAAATCTTGTGAACAACGTCTTCCACTGGGGACTTGGCTCATATCCCGCCGCCATCGACATCATCGGGATGAGTGACTCCATTCCCGAATGGGTCAAACCCCTACTCGCCGATGACTACTATTACGAGAGGTGTTGCAAGAATGGCCACACCATCAAGGATTGTCCTATGGTGAGGAGTTCTATTGTTTTACCTAACACTAACTTGTTCCACGAAAACACCCATTTCAAGCTCTTTAGGAACAAGGATGGCAAGGTGAAAGCAAAGACTTTGGGACCACCAAACAACAAGAGAAAGGTCAAGAGCATATGGGTGCCTAAGTGCACAGTTGATCTTGAGAGGTCAACCGCGTACAAGTGGGTGCCCAAGAACAAGACCTAGATGGTGGTGGTGGTGGACCGAGCACTTTCATGAAGATCATGTGTACACCACAAGTGACATGGACCTGAATGACCTATCTACTCATGAGGGAGGTAACCATGTTTGTTTTGTTTTTGGTACTTGTAGTGTGTTTTCTTTCTCTTGCATTGCATGGTAATTTAGGACTCCTTTGTGACTAGTATGCTTTGCATCCATGCATGTGTAAATAACTAAAAGAAAAACACATAAAACTTGGTCAATGTCTAACCCACTCAAGATAGCTATAAGCAAGGGGGAGTGCTTGAGATGGTGGTTTGGCTTATCTCAAGGCAAGGATATGGTTTATAGTGAGTAAGCTTGAGAGGGGTTCAAACTTGACATTGTTAGGTTTCCTTTGTGTCTTGTTTTTAATATTGCTTGCACCCACATGGCATGTTTACTTTCATTGCATATGTAAAATACTTGTTGCCTGCATCATATAGGAAACATAAAGGAGGCTTGTCTCACTTGGAGAAATTTGTGCCTCATGATAAATATGAGATTACATCTCCATAAGTGTGACCAAAGGAAAGGATTGTGCTTCATGCCCATTGAGCAAGCACTTATGAACTCCGAGGTTAAATCTACTCGTGTGGTTCATGGACTAAGGCTCATACATACCCTTTTGGCTCTTATTTGCGTTGGCTCTTATTTGCTCGGTTCTTCATTTTCCATTTGCAAAAATTATAAGGCCATAGTGAGCCGCTTTTTGAAAATGAGTGTTTGAGAGTTCCCTTTATATTCCAAGTGCTGTGTTTGTTTGAGTGTTTAGCGAGGGCACTTGGAAGATGGAGAAAATCCTTGACTCAACATTTTTTAGGAAGTGACCGTACGGTCCGATTATATGACCGTAAAGTCCAGTCATGTGCAGCAATGCACAGTACTTCGAGGAGAAAGAAAATGGAGATCGGACAGAACATTTCTAAAGACTGGATAGTCCCGTCCGCACCCGTTCTGGTTCTCCAGAATTCTGATTTTCAGAATCCCCGAAGTGACAGGACAGTTCGGTCTAGTGAGCGGACCATCCGGTCAGTTCGCTTGATCGCGCAATGCGAATCCTGATCTAAGCCATCGATTGATTCCTTTTCGATCTCGGCCATTGATGCCATCCGGTCAGTTCGGTCTAGTGAGCGGACCATCCGGTCACCCGTGTGCAGCCGCGCTCGCACTAGCTCCCACACGTGAGCCAAACCGCCACCACCGTGCGCCACCCTGCCTTGCCACCGTGCGCCTCGCCGCCACGTCGCCTCGCCCCCGCTCCGACCAGCAGCCGCGCTGCCGTCCGCACAGACAGCCGTGGTGCCAAGCCGCCTCACTCCCATGCGCGCGCAAGCCCAGAACCTGCACCAGAGCCGATTTCCACCAGAGCAAAGGAGAAAGTTGCCCTCTTTACTATTCTCCGGTGTTCCTCGGCGATCAACTGAGAGTCCTTCGGTGTTTGACCTCGTTCCTCTCCAGGGTATCATACTTTATCTCTCCATTCATCATTGTATGCCCTAATTCGAGCAATTTAGTTAATTGATGCAATTAGAAAAATTTCCCATCTTTTAGTTGCATTAATTGATTAATTGGCTCAATCTAGATGCAATTAATTACATGTCTATCTGTTATTTGCATATTTAGGGTTGTCTCTTGTTTAGTCTGTAGTTAGATTTATTGCTTATTATTTGACTGCACACTAGATGTTCTGCACCAGCCACATATAGTCGATGATCATTGTTCTTACTTTGCATACTTGTCTAGTGATCATGTCCTTCATTCAGTGCTAGGGTTTCTATTGCGCATTCTTTCCTAGCGGTGCTTTGCTTGTAGATGTACTAGGACTCTATGCTTATTCTATCTACACCTACATGCGTGTAGTGACAGCAGAGCAGCAGTCAGATGGCAGGTTCAGGTCAGAATAAGGGAAAAGGGAAGATGCCAGAGAAGCCCAAGAGCAAGAAGAGACAGAGGCTGGATCCAGAGACAAAGAGAGCCAGGAGGGTTGCTAGGCACCTAGATGCCATGGTGGAGTCATGTAGGACACCTAGCATTCGGTTGATATTAGAATGACCTGCAGAGAGACAGGGCCTCAGGAGGAGCTCCAGGCAGAGGACTACACCTCTGGCTATAGGAGTGGTACCACCGCCGTGGCCACAGCATACTCCGACTTCTTGTCAGGAGAGGACTACAAAGCAGGGATCCTCCAAGCAGCAGCAGGAGGAGTCCGAGGAGGAGAGCTCAAAGGAGGAGACCTCAGAGTCTGAGGAGTAAAAGGAGGAGGAGCTTGAGCAGACAGAGCAGACTGTCCTCCAGAAGACAGCTCACCGGGTAGGAGACCCGAGGTGTACTTGTGTAGTGTGCATGAGGAGGCTGCAAAGACAGGTATAGGCAGCCAGAGAGCCAGACATCCTTAGGGTTCCTATAAAGGACCTTAAGGCGCTACGCTTGGTCCCCTTCAAGCAGTGGGTTCCAGTCCCCAGAGACCCCGCTGCTAGAGAGAGGTACTGGACTGGCCTCCAGAGGAGGATTGGTGAGGGACTCAGATGCTACCTTGCCATGAAGGGCAAGGAGAAGGTATTCGTGCCGCAGCAGTATACGACGTACGATGCTATGAGGAGAGTTGCGGGCACATACTTGGAGAAGTACTTCACATACTTGCCAGGGCTAGCAGAGCTAGTTACTGCTCCATATAGGTACAGGGAGGACAGTCCTTGAGTTCTACGCCATGCTGTGGATCACCAGGGACCGTTCTGAGTTCTGGTTTCTATTCAGAGGGCAGCCATAGCAAGTTACCAGGGAGGATCTGATAGCCAACCTGGGTTTTCTAGCTTCATACTTCCAGCTCTATAGGAGTGCCTACCCCTCACTCGAGCCACCTCGTAGACCACAGGGAGGGAGACTACCTGTGGGATATATACCAGGGATACTTCACCACTCGGATATATCACCGAGTGGGCCGGAGTCCAATAAAGATAAAGCCCATGAAGATAACTACTTGGATTATTACTTGGAGTACACGACAAGTGAATACTAGAGATAGAAAGTTAGAGATAGAATCCTAGTCGGACATTATGTTGTAACCGACTAGGACACTTGCCATGTAACCCTGCCCCCCGGATATATAAGGAGGGGCAGGGGCTCTCTCATAGACAACTAGATATCCGCATAATACACTAGAGAACACAGGACGTAGGGTTGTTATCCTCCGGGAGGCCCGAACCTGTCTAAACCTTGCGTCTTGTGTGTCCATCGACTCTCGGTCTCGCGCATGCCTCTACCGATAAACAAGGATCATTGGTAGCCCTATGATCCACTGCTGATAATAGTATCGACAGTTGGCGCGCCAGGTAGGGGCAAGCGCGACGGTCGGCTTGTTGGGTTCGATGGTTTCAATCTACTTAAAGATTTCATCGCAAGCAGACCAGTGTTGAAGCGCTTGAATCGCCGCATTTTTGAAGGGTTTCTACTTCAAGATCTGATCATGAGCTGACCAGCATGGAAGCGCCTTTTCATTGCACAAATCATCGCATCAACGGATCTTTTTAATACTAACAAGATTGTGTGCATGCTTGGCTATTTGCCCCTACAGTTTTGCGGCAACCAGGTGGTACCTACACCTCGGCGAGATCACATTGTCTAGCATGCTCCATGTTCTGGTCAGGAGGTCGGGATTTCAATCATGGCCTCGTGCATCTGTGAAGTCATGTACTTCGCACATGATTTCGTTGATCTGGCGAGTTGGTCTAGCGCCGATCCGACGAGTTGGATTAAAACCGGTCACGGTTGCATTATTTAATCCAAGTCGGACATGGATAAGTAACAGGGAAGTTTCTTTCCTTTGACCTTTCCATATTATATTATTTATTCCTCATGCTTTACGGTAATCGATTTGATTAACAGATTATTTAATCCAAGTCATGTATGCTATGTTGTTTCTATTTTTTGCATGTACGTGTTGCATCTAGTGTTGATACTATTATCGGCAGTGGATCATAGGGCTACCCATGATCCTTGTTTATCGGTAGAGGCATGCGCGAGACCGAGAGTCGATGGACATACAAGACGCAAGGTTTAGACAGGTTCGGGCCTCCCGGAGGATAACAACCCTACGTCCTGTGTTCTCTAGTGTATTATGCGGATATCTAGTTGTCTATGAGAGAGCCCCTGCCCCTCCTTATATATCCGGGGGGCAGGGTTACATGGCAAGTGTCCTAGTCGGTTACAACATAATTTCCGACTAGGATTCTATCTCTAACTTTCTATCTCTAATATTGACTTGTCGTGTACTCCAAGTAATAATCCGAGTAGTTATCTTTATGGGCTTTATCTTTATTGGACCCCGGCCCACTCGGCGATATATCCGAGTGGTGAAGTATCCCTGGTATATATATCCCACAGTAGCCCCCGAGAGATTTATAAGTTAGTTGTTGATCTTCAGTTGATTGACTAATGCTTCGCCATGAATATGATTAAGCTTTTTCATGTACAACAACAAACTTGTAAAGATCTCCAAGAATCTTCAAAAGGATTGTGCACCAAATAATATCCAGATGCAACGAATAAATTCACCTACTAGGTGTAGGTATAGCCCCCGACTCAGAAGGTATTTTGATCACAAAATATCTTGTGAGTCAAAAATAATCATATATAAATCTTGATCTACCACTGTCCCCGACCGATTCGATGAGAAGTTTTAGTACGGTGGCCCCCAAGATTGGTTCTACCACTCCCCCAACTAACAAAAGGAACCATTAGTACTAATGAATCCGAGTGATACTTGATCAAATATATCAAGCATAGCAGTCATCAAAATATCCAGATAATACTTGATCCAAGAGAACAAGTATAAGAGCCATCAAAAATATCCAAGCAATACTTGATTAAATATAACAAGTTATAGCAGCCTTTCGGGCATGATTCCGAGTGAAAAATAACAACTCTTGCAGGGTTCTTCAATATTGAGTAAAATCATAAGTAATCAATAATGTCTGAGTGATCCAATAATGAAACTGAATGATCCAATAACTTGGGATAACAAAACCGAGTGATGTCAATAAAATAGCTCCAGTTGATATAGCTATCGGATGAGCATGTGAGTCAAGGTAAAAAGCCACCTTGGTCCTCAACAAACGATATGAACTATGAAGACTAAGAACTCCCTTGGTCAATCATATGTGAGTTATGGTAATACCGAGAGTCTAACGCATCAAGATTATGCAGAAAGAAATCATCCCTAAGTTAAAGAACCAATGGCCTTTAATTAGATGAATAAAACTAAAATTATAAAAATACTTAGCTGCTTAATATCTAGTGAGCCAAAGATGAGCCCCGGAGATAACAGCTCAAAAGGTCTGAGGGATCAAAATTCCAGAAACCATGAATAGTTGATCATGGCCGAGTGATCCAATGACTCGGCGCTCCGTGACCGAGTGATCTAATGACTCGGCGCTCCATGACTGAGTGATATCGATGAGATAACTGTAAGACAAGAACACAAATAATGTAGTTATATGTAAAATTAATATAAAGTATTGATAAACAAGGTCTTTAATATCTAAGTCTGTTGGATTTCTGTTATTCGTCTAAGGCTTATGTTTGCTTAGAGTACTAGCAGAAATAATTGATCATTCAACCAATAAACATAAAAAACAAACAAGGTTCATTAGAAGAATGATATGCATGACGATTTTGACAAACGACATGAGCCATAGAGCTAGACTGACCAATTTGGGTAATGGGAGTCAGACGGGCAACTAAGCAAAATAGCTGAACTCCTCCTAATATCAAATATGTACCGCTAAAACTCATTCGGCCAAACATGTACGAGTCGAAATCAACCGACAAAAATTATTGACCAATATTGTCAAGGAAAAAGGATGAATCCAAAAGAAACTTAAAACTATCATCATAAGATGAAGAACCTACGGCCTACAAATCAAACTGGTATGAATAAAGTAAAATAAACTATAAAGTTTACTTAGCTTTGTGATAGTAGACGAATTGTAGACGAGCCATGTGCAAGCCATAGACAAGCTCCCGAGCATGCGGCTTGATTGTCGATGCGAGTAACCCACTCATCGTGTTGCCTTGCCGAGTGATTAATTGAGTCATCAAATAGCTAAGTTGTCGGAACATCAAAATGCTGAGTCATTGGTTGAATAGTTACGTCATCGGCTGAGTGGCCAAGTCAACCTCCAAGTCTCCAACACAACCTAGAGTATGAACTCTATGTCACACACGTCCATGCAAAAGACATCATGAAACATGATGAGATTTAAATAACCAGACCAATTGGTATAATGTATAAATAATAAAATAATATAGAAGATTAAAGATGAACAGAAAACATCCTGGCAGTAGACATATGAACACTTTAGACTTCGAACCACGAAATCAGGTCGATGCTAGTTATCTTCCGAATAAATGACTCGTTGTATCACCGAATTGCTTGAGCCACTGGCCGTGTAGACAAACCATTGCATCATCAAATTGCCGAGCCATTGGCCTAGTGACGACTTGGCTTGCCACTTTATCGTCAACCTTCTCACGGCAACAAGCTCGCGATCACGAATACCATACAACCAACGATGACGTAGATGATCAACTCATACATACATGCCAAAAAAGTATGTCACATAATAGGTATCCAGTTTAATAATTGATATGAATTGATTAACAAATAGAGAATAAATAAATAGGAGAAAAATAAACAAGGAAACTTCCCGATGCAGTGCAAAAATTGAGTCGGATTTTGCCACCATGTGTATGTCGGACTCGGCGAGTAGGTTGCTCCTTGATTTTCCTCCCTGTGCATGCTAGACTCGTCAAGTTGCCTTGCCCATTGATTGGCCGAGTGGCCGAGTGGTTGCATTAGCTGCTAAAATGCAAGCGTCCGAGTCATCGTGTCGCCGTGCCACCGAGTCAATCGCAACTGAACCGATCAAACTCAACTCACGCTCATGCAAAAAGACGCGGCATAAATCTCAAAAAATAGTATGAAGGACATGAGCCCAAAATCTTGAAAAAATAATTCAAGAAACTATAAAGATACTTAGCTTTGTAATTCGGCGAGTTGAAGAGGAGCCCTCGAGCGTGCCGATATGGTTGGCGAGTCTTCGATCGAGACACCGAATCGTTGAAGGTGTGACCGAGTTGAGGAGATGTCACCGAGTGACCGAGTTGCGGCGAAGTCGTCGGGTCGCAGCGATGTTGCCGAGTCGTCGGAATCCGACGAAGCATCGAGTTGTCAGAAGTATCGTCGTAATGGACGATGTCGCCGAATAGCGGTCGTCCTTGTTGAAGGTGCCGTCGTAGTGCGACGATGTTGTCGGAGGCGTAATGAACGGTGTTCCCGACTGACCGAAGTCGTTAGGTTGATGTCGAGCCTCCGAGCGTGTCCATGTAGTCACCGAGTGGTCGAACCGTCAAGTCGCGATGATGGCGAGTCGTCGGAGGTGTCATTCACAACGATGTTGCTGGGTTATCAGGCCATCGGTAGAGTGGAGGAGCCATCGATTAAATTGCCGACGGTACTACGAACCTTCAAGCCCCCAGCTCAAAAGAACTGGATCGTGAGGCTAATGACACGGTGTCTCGGTCAGGTGATCCAGTTTTGTTGAAGCGCTTGAGTCGGTTTGTTGGGTTCAATGGTTTCAATCTACTTCAAGATTTAATCGCGAGCAAACCAGCATTGAAGCACTTGAGTCGCCGCGTTTTTGAAGGGTTTCTACTTCAAGATCTGATCGCGAGCTGACCAGCATGGAAGCGCCTTTTCATCGCACAAATCATCGCATCAACGGATCTTTTTAATACTGACAAGATTGCGTGCATGCTTGGCTATTTGCCCCTACAGTTTTGCGGCAACCAGGTGGTACCTACACCTCGGCGAGATCACATTGTCTAGCATGCTCCATGTCCTGGTCAGGAGGTCGGGATGTCAATCGTGGCCTCGTGCATCTGTGAACTCATGTACTTCGCACATGATTTCGCTGATCTGGCGAGTTGGTCCAGCGCCGATCCGACGAGTTGGATTAAAACCGGTCACGGTTTCATTATTTAATCCAAGTCGGACATGGATAAGTAACAGGGAAGTTTCTTTCCTTTGACCTTTCCATATTATATTATTTATTCCTCATGCTCTATGGTAATCGATTTGATTAACAGATTATTTAATCCAAGTCGTGTATGCTATGTTGTTTCTATTTTTTGCATGTACGTGTTGCATCTAGCAATATAACCGAGACACCGTGATCCAGTTCTTTTGAGCTGGGGGCTTGAAGGTTCGTAGTACCATCGGCAATTTAATCGATGGCTCCTCCACTCTTCTGATGGCCTGATAACCCAGCAACATCGTTGTGAACGACACCTCCGACGACTGGCCATCATCGCGACTTGACGGTTCAACCACTCGATGACTATATGGACACGCTCGGGGGCTCGACATCAACCTAACGACTCCGGTCAGTCGGCAACACTGTTCATTACGCCTCCGATGACATCGTCGCACTACGACGGCACCTTAAACAAGGACGACCGCTATTCGGCGACATCATCCATTACGACGATGCTTCCGACAACTCGATGCTTCATCGGATTCCGACGACTCGGCAACATCGCTACGACCCGACGACTACGCCGCAACTCGGTCACTCGGCGACATCTCCTCAACTCGGTCACACCTTCAACGATTCGGTGTCTCGATCGACCACTTGCCAACCTTATCGGCACGCTCGGGGGCTTCTCTTCAACTCGCCGAATTGCAAAGCTAAGTATCTTTATACTTTCTCAATTTATTTTTTCGAGATTTTAGGCTCATGTCCTTCATACTATTTTTTGAGATTTATGCCGTGTCTTTTTGCATGGACGTGAGTTGAGTTCGATCGGTTCAGTTGCGATTGACTCGGTGGCACGGCGACACGATGACTCAGACGCTTGCATTTTAGCAGCTAATGCAACCACTCGGCCACTCGGCCAATCAATGGGCAAGGCAACTCGACGAGTCTAGCATGCACAAGGAGGAAAATCAAGGAGCAACCTACTCACCGAGTCCGGCATACACATGGTGGCAAAATCCGACTCAATTTTTGCACTGCATCGGGAAGTTTCCTTGTTTATTTTTCTCCTATTTATTTATTCTCTATTTATTAATCAATTCATATCAATTATTAAACTGGATACCTATTATGTGACATACTTTTTTGGCATATATGTATGAGTTGATCATCTACGTCGTCGTTGGTTGTATGGTATTCGTGATCGCGAGCTTGTTGCCGTGAGAAGGTTGATGATAAAGTGGCAAGCCAAGTCGTCACTAGGCCAATGGCTCGACAATTTAATGATGCAATGGTTTGTCTACACGGCCAGTGGCTCAAGCAATTCGGTGATACAACGAGTCATTTATTCGGAAGATAACTAGCATCGACCTGATTTCATGGTTCGAAGTCTAAAGTGTTCATATGTCTACTGCCAGGGATATTTTCTGTTCATCTTTAATCTTCCATATTATTTTATTATTTATACATTATACCAATTCATCTGGTTATTTAAATCTCATCACGTTTCATGGTGTCTTTTGCACGGACGTGTGTGACATAGAGTTCATACTCTAGGTCGTGTTGGAGACTTGGGGGTTGACTTGGCCACTCAGCCGATGACGTAACTATTCAACCAATGACTCAGTATTTTGATGTTCCGATAACTTAGCTATTTGACGACTCATTTAATCACTCGGCGAGACAACACGGTGAGTGGGTTACTCACATCGACAATCAAGCCACATGCTCAGGGGCTTGTCTATGGCTTGCATATGGCTCATCTACAATTCGTCTACTATCACAAAGCTAAGTAAACTTTATAGTATATTTTATTTTATTCATACCAGTTTGATTTGAAGGCCATAGGTTCTTTATCTTATGGTGATAGTTTTGAGTTTCTTTTAGATTCATCCTTTTTCCTTGACAATATTGGTCAATAATTTTTCTCGGTTGATTTCGACTCGTACATGTTTGGCCGAATGAGTTTTAGCGGTACATATTTGATATTAGGAGGAGTTCAGCTATTTTGCTTAGTTGTCCGTCTGACTCCCATTATCCAAATTGGTCAGTCTAGCTCTATGGCTCATGTCGTTTGTCAAAATCCTCGTGCACATCGTTCTTCTAATGAACCTTGTTTGTTTTTTATGTTTGTTGGTTGAATGATCGATTATTTCTACTAGTACTCTAAGCAAACATAAGCCTTAGACGAATAATAGAAATCCAACAGACTTAGATATTAAAGGCCTTGTTTCATCAATATTTTATATTAATTTTACATATAACTACATTATTTGTGTTCATGTCTTACAGTTATCTCATCGATATCACTCAGTCATGGAGCGCCGAGTTATTAGATCACTCGGTCACGGAGCGCCGAGTCATTGGATCACTCGGCCATGATCAACTATTCATGGTTTCTGGAATTTTGATCCCTCAGACCTTTTGAGCTGTTATCTCGGGGGCTCGTCTTTGGCTCACTGGATATTAAGCAGCTAAGTATTTTTATAATTTCAGTTTTATTCATCTAATTAAAGATCGTAGGTTCTTTAACTTAGGGATGATTTCTTTTTGTATAATTTTGATGCATTAGACTCTCGGTATTACCTTAACTCGCATATGATTGATAGAGTGAGTTCTTAGTCTCCATAGTTCATATCATTTGTTGAGAACCGAGGCGACTTTTTACCTTGACTCACATGTTCATCTGAGTGAGTTCTTAGTCTCCATGCTTCATGTTGAACGTTAAGGAAGTCGTTTAGTAGTATTGGTACCTGAAATTTACTGGTTGTGAGAGTTAGGCTCGAGTTCATACAGTACTTAATCACCCCAATACAACCCAAGCATCTATTGCATTTCTGGCAATGGATCAATATTGTTATTTTATATATGTATCACATATTGAATACATTGTTTGATTTATCAGTGTACTACCTATTGAATACATTGTTTATTTTATCAATGTATTATCTTTTAAGTACATTGTTTGTTTTATATTTGTATTACTTATTGAATATATTATTTGTTTTATTAATGTATTATTTATTGAATATATTATTTTCATGGATTATAATAGCTATATCAACTGAAGCTACTTTATTGACATCACTCAATTTTGTTATCCCGAGTTATTGGATCATTTAGCTTCATTATTGGATCACTCGGTCTTCTTGTCCCGAATCATTATATCATTCGGCTATATTATTGGATTACTCGGCTATTACTGATTACTTATGATTTTACTCAATATTGGAGAGCCCTACAAGAGTTGTTATTCTTCACTCAGAATCACGTCCGGGGGCTGCTATACTTGTTATATTTAATCAAGTATTGTTTGGATATTTTTTATGGCTCTTATACTTATTATATTGGATCAAGTATCACCCGGATATTTTTATGACTGCTATGTTTGATATATCTGATCAAGTATCACTCAGATTCACTAGTACCAATGGTCTCTTTTGTTAGTAGGGGGAGTGGTAGAACCAATCTTGGGGGCTACGGTATTAAAACTCCTCATCAAATCAATAGGGGAAAGTGGTAGATCCAGATTTACATATGGTGTTATTATTTTTGACTCACAAGATATTTTGTGATCTAAATACCTTCTGAGCCAGGGGCTATACCTATACCTAGTAGGTTGATTTTTTCCCCGCATATGGATATTATTTGACGCATAATCCTTTTTGAAGATTCTTGGAGACCTTTACAAGTTTGTTGTTGTACATGAAAAAGCTTAATCATATTCATGGCGAAGCATTAGTCAATCAACTGAAGATCAACAACTAACTTGTAAATCTCTCGGGGGCTACTGTGGGATATATATACTAGGGATACTTCACCACTCGGATATATCGCCGAGTGGGCTGGGGTCCAATAAAGATAAAGCCTATGAAGATAAATACTCGGATTATTACTTGGAGTACACGATAAGTCAATACTAGAGATAGAAAGTTAGAGATAGAATCCTAGTCGGAAATCATGTTGTAACCGACTAGGACACTTGCCATGTAACCCTACCCTCCGGATATATAAGGAGGGGCAGGGGCTCTCTCATAGACAACTAGATCATATCCCGCATAATACATCATAGAACACAGGACGTAGGGTTGTTATCCTCCGGGAGGCCCGAACCTGTCTAAACCTTGTGTCTTGTGTGTCCATCGACTCTCGGTCTCGCACATGCCTCTAACGATAAACAAGGATCAGGGGTAGCCCTATAATCCACTACCGATATTAATATCGACGCTACCCACAGAGGAGATGGTGTCGATTGCCTTTCCACCACCTCACACACTAGGTTTTGACAGAGGCCCTGCAAGACTCACTGCAGAGGCCAATGTGGTGAGAGCAATAGTCACCAGGACTATCATCCCCAGGTCTGGCTACAGAGAGGAGTTCACCATACTGCACTAGTGGGCTGTAGCAGCCATTCTCCATAGACAGCAGTTTGACTTAGCAGATCTACTGATTGGAGAGATGGAGGAGGTGATCTCAGAGAAGGTTGGAGGACGTCTCTTGGTCTTCGCTCCTTACATTTGCTATCTCTTGAGGAGGATGGCCTAGTGATAGGGGAGGAGTACGACGCTTACCCTGAGGTGACCACCAACTACACACCTCGAGCACCCAGGGGATCTGAGTCAGCCTGCAGCCAGTAGATAGGGGAGGAGGAGCAGGAGTCATCGTAGGTAGTTCACAAGCAGGCAGCTCAGCCAGAGACGGTGGTTCCGGAGTTAGCCAGCACTGGAGCACCTCCCAGCTGACAGGTTCACAGTCTGAAGGACACTATCTCTATGATAGCCCTTATAGGACGGTTGGGAGAGTTTATATAGAGTGTGTCAGAGGACAGACGCCAGATGATGAAGGTCATCAGAGGACAGGCAGAGCTTTAGAGACAGCAGATGACCATAGTTTCTGCTCTGATGACACAGATGGCTGAGATGACTCAGAGACTGTCAGGTCAGCAGCCAGGGCCTTAGCATCGCCTCAGTACCAGCAGCTGTCGACTCAGCCAGGACCCTTCACTACTTTGATGATGGCCCAGTCCAGTGGGGTGTCACTCTCAGGGGTTCTACTGATAGGGGGAGCAGGACAGACCCTTTCCTCAGCTCAGTTCTCCCCAGTGTCAGCTTTCTCTATGTTTGCAATATTTGTGTCCCCGTCTCACTCTTCGACCTCACAGATGACAGGACCTTCCAGCTCCCAGCACCTTCCAATCAGGAGTCTGTTTTCAGACATTGTGCACACCACCCGTGCAGACTCCCAGACGGCCCTAGAGACAACTACAGGTTCCCTTCCTATTGCTACAGTTAGCACGCTGATTCCTTAGGTAGCGAAGGATCTAGTCCGTGGTGGATACACTCAGCAGGATGTGGCAGATCTCATCCTTCTCCACATATCAGCTCAGGAGACTACCACAGTCACTCCAGGACAGGACAGAGGGTCTGAGTCGCCTATAGACCTTGACTTCTTTGAGCAGCTGAATACTCAGGCGGGACAGACTCAGGGAGCACAGTAGGACCCGGCACAGGAGCAGCCTATAGAGCCCGTAGAGGACGTCGCTGCACCACTTCCTTCGACCACGAGTGTGTAGTTGTTCACTTTTCCCGCTCTTTGGTGCTTGTCACCAAAGGGGGAGAAGTAGTCCTAGGTCTAGGGGGAGTGGGGAGTGTGATCCTGCGTGATCGAGAGTATCATGTATCTAGGGGGAGTATACATGTACATTGGTTTTGGGAGATAGATACCAGTTAGATCTTATTGTGATGGTTTTATCGAGATGTTCATGGATTTTGATGAGTTATGGTTTTCATTTGTTTGTGTTTGACTCATCTTGATCTCACTTGGTTTATTTTCATATGCAGTGCTTGTCTTTCTTTATCTATCCTTTTTGCCTGTGTATGTTGCCATGATGATGAATGCTTGCTTTTAATTCTTATGCATTGCCATGCTAATTGCCATGATATGCATGCATTATCTTCTAGAGTGTGCTCTTTTCTCTTTTCCTTTAAGCTCTAGATGTTTGATTGAGTAG
Source organism: Eleusine coracana subsp. coracana (assembly GCA_032690845.1). Taxonomy (NCBI): domain Eukaryota; kingdom Viridiplantae; phylum Streptophyta; class Magnoliopsida; order Poales; family Poaceae; genus Eleusine; species Eleusine coracana. The sequence goes on along the minus strand of CM064420.1, from coordinate 31,885,700 downwards.
GACCTTGTGTGTTTCTCTCTTTATGCTCTAGTGGTTCCTCTCGATCATAGTGTAGCTCTTTTAGCCCTGTTGTTTTCTCTGTTAAGTTATAATTAAGTTGTGGTTGTCATCAATCACCAAAAAGGGGGGAGATTGTAAGCTTCATGACTATTGATGATGGAATCCCCAAGGTATGGATGTTTTGGTGATAGATGACAACTATGAAATTGTGGGCTAATATCTACACGAGTGTTGTCTATGTAGGAACCTTCACTAATCTCTATTACAAATCTTATGGATGATGGTTGCCATGGCGATTGATGACAATGACCACAAGCATGGAGGCTTAATGAGCTTGATGGAGTCCAAAGATTGATGAAGATGGATAAAAGTGGAGAACAAGCTATGGAGCAAATGTTTAGGACACTTGTCTATTTGTTAGGGCTTTGAGTCCATAGGAAAAACCGGACTATCAAGGGGGTCTAGGTCATTCTCTTAGGTCATGTCTAGTCGGTGATGTGCAAGGTTGCTCGGTGAAATCACAGGCACTAGATGACAGTGGAAAAGCCAAGGAGCTGTTTGGAGAAGCCGGGAAACAACGTCAAGCGAGGACAACAAGTTTTAGCTTCTATACATAGAGACCGGACAGAGGGGTCATAGGAGAGCGGACTGTACGGTCACTATGGGTTTTTGTTCGGAGCTACAACAAGGAGTGAGGAAACTGCCAAGTCTGGAGAGCTGTAGAGACCGGACGGTCCGGTCAGTGGAGCACAAACTTGGGTTGTGAGGAAGCTATAGCCGAAATGTTTCTGGACTGGAGAGAGAAACGACTGGACGGTCTGGTCTACTGACCGGATAGTCCGGTCAGCAGAGGTTTCAGCAGAGGGCACAGCCGTTGGGGCTCGAGTTACAGAGACCAGACGGTCTGGTCTGGCAGTGACCGGATTGTATGGTCATTAGGCCCAGAAAGCTGATTTCATAGAGCAACGGCTAGTTTGAGGTTGGAAGCCTATATAACTTCGTTGCTGGGGTCTTGGAGACCACTCTTGGCCAGTGAAATTGCTTGGAGCATTTGGTGAGAGCCAAGAGAAAAAGAAGAGAGCACTAGGAGGAGATATTGCATATCTTGAGAGTGCTAGTGAGAGTAACAATGAGCTACCTTACACATCTAAGGCTAGGGTGTCCTTGAGGATGTGATCTAGATTGTTACTCTTGGTCTGTTGTGAGGCCTAGACCAGTTAGGTGTCGGTGATCGAGCCTATCATGATTGGTTGTGAAGGCCGTCACACATTTGTACACGGTTTGAGCCTGCCGGTGAAAGGGGCATCGCTAGTGAGCTCTCGTGTCTGCTCGAGGAGTCCGGCAAATTCTCGATTGAGGCGAGCTTGTGCCTTGGTGGCAACGGTGACGCAACCATGTCTTCACTCCGGGAGTGATTGCGGGCTCGTGTGCGAGAACTCCACTTGGTGGCGGGAGGGACCGGGACTTCGGCAGGAGTGGTCCAACAAGGAGTAGGGGAAGGCGCCATCCTTCTGAGACCTCGGGAAAAAATCATGAGCATTCCTTGACCCCCTCTTTACTATTCCGCAATTGTGTGCTCTAGTTAGTAGGGTGGCTTGGCTAGTGTGTTCAGCTTCCGCGCTTTGCTTTGTTTTGCATCATGAACACTAGCATGCATAGGGTCTTGGCCTACTAGAATTGTTTAGGTTGCAACACTTTGTTAGGCTCTAGAGGAGTGAAACTAAAGTATTCAAATTTGTGGTCGGCTACCAATTCACCCCCCCCCCCCCCCCCCCCCCCGCCTCTTGGTAGGCCTTCGGTCCTTACTCCACGCTTGAGAATAAAGCACTTGCAACCAAAGGCCCGCAAATGAGAAACAGCTTCCTCCCAAAACGTAGCTCATATGAAGTCACATTAAGAATTGAGCGCAAGAAAATCCGATTGGAAACATAGCAAGTTGTGCTAATGGCCTCAGTCCAGAACCGCCTCAAAGTCCTATGCTCATCGAGCATCGTCCAGGCCATCTCCACCAAGGTTCTGTTCTTTCTTTCAACCACACCGTTCTACTGGGGAACATGAGGTGCTGAAAAAAAAATGCTCAATACCATGCTCAAGGTAAAAAGCATCAAAGGAGGAGTTCTTGAACTCAGTGCCATTATCAATGCAAATCGCTCATAATGCACCAGGGAGTTCCTTGAACAGCCTTAAAGCTATCTCCAAAAGTGATGAAACACTTCATCCTTGCTTTCAAGAAAGTAAACCCAAGAGTAGCGAGAGTAGTCGTCAACAATCACAAGAACATACCACTTCCCACCTGCCGAACAAACCCAAGAAGGACCAACAGTGTCCATGTGAAGCAACTCTCTAGGGCATTCAGTCATCACTAAATTAATTGGTGGATGAGAAGCAGCAATCATTTTCCTGTGACAACAGGGAGCACAAACCAAATCCTTCACCAATTTGAGTTTAGGCAATCCACGGATCAAACCTAGGCCACTCAAGCGACAAAGCAAGTGAAAACTCATGTGACCCAGTCTCCTATGCCATTTTTAGAGCTTAGAAGAAGATTGAGCAAACAAGCACTTGTGAGAACAAGGTGAAACAGCAAAATCAGCCTGAAAAATTCTCCCAATGCGAGAAATACCACAATCCAAAGATTATTCGAATCAAGAATACAGGAAGCATTTGTCTTAAATCGCACTTCCAAACCAACATCAAGTAGCTGAGAGACAGAGAGGAGATTGTACTTGAAAAGCTCAACCAAACCAACATCCTTGAGAGTGAAGTTTTCATTTACCTTTACCGCACCTCTTGCCTTCACTCTCCCTCTATTGTCATCTCCAAAGGTCACATACTCCCGCCACTTCAAGGGAGTGAGGCTGGAGAACCATTTTGCATTTTTGGTCATGTGGTGCGAACACCCAAAATCCATGAACCACTTGTTCTCCAAGCCTCCACCTGCTGCCTACAAAGAACGAGAAGGGAAGATCGATGGCTCAGTGCTGGGGTTAGAGAGAAAACTTTTAGGGAGCTAGCACTTTACCATACGATCATCAGAGGTAATCATAGTTCTTTGGACATTTCCATTTTGACGCATGGGATGAGAACCACGATGGGGAAAACGTGGCCTGTCAAAGTGTCTTGGAGCAAACCTTGGGTTGTGAGGATAGAAATCATCTGTGTGAAAACCAAATCCACACGAGCGACGCTCACCACAATGGGGAAAATGTGGGGCATCAAAGCACTGATGCGCAAAACCTCTGTTTAGTGAATCAAAGCCATATGAGGAATGATCTTGTCCATGATAGGCAGGAGAAAAAGAGCAAGGCTGAATGTCAACAAAATCATCATAGAAAACATTCCTAGTCAACTCAGCTTGCTTCCTCTCAATTCTTTTGCACCTAAAGCAAAACTCATCCAAGTGGCCTTTGTGACCATAGAATATGCAAATGTAGACACTCTCATGTTTGGGCTTAGCTTGCACAGGGGGTTTGGGTTTTGGCTTCTCTATTTGATTTGGGTTGAAGGAGGGTTTTGGATTGGGTGGATAGTATGTGTTAGTGGGTTTGATGGATTTTTCTTCATCCTTGTAGATGGAGCTTGGCACAAACTTTCCCACATTTTCACTCTCCTTGTCACACCTCTCAAATCCCAAATCCAAGTTATAGGTAGACCTAGAGACACTCTCCTTCACTCTAGCCAAATCACTCTCAATCTTCTCTTCACTCACTACTTTTGAGCCTAGAAATGAGATAATCATTTTCTTGAACTAGGACTTTGTTTTTGTGACACCCCAGGTGTCTCACTTCATTTAACCAACATGGAGAGCTTATGTCATGAACAACATAGCATGAAATAATGGGACTCACTCCCTTTTAATTAATTCTAGGCAAATAAAAACCCTGCAATCAAGTTATTGAAGCAATTCAAAACTTTCAATACAACTTATGCTAAATAAATTCATAATCATGTTGGTAATAATAAAATAGAATTTTATGAAATTATTGGGCATTTTATCTGCTTTGCAAGACCCTTAATTAAATAATTGATTCTTAAGTAACTAATTAATGCATTTAATCAATTCTAAAAATATGTTTATGAAAATTTCATATAAAATTCACCAAAGTGTTCTCCACCATTTAAAAAGTCAGTCCTCCAATTTTCACTAATTTAGGAAGTCCCTAGCTATTTTATTTTGAATTAATGAAAATCAGCTTTAACTAGGGACCTGTTTGCACTAAATCTAAAAGATCAGGGGGCGCAGTGTAAAATCTCGATCTTCTTCCTCCCCACTGGCGCAGAACCTACCGGCTCCCCTCTCTGCCGTCGGCGCACCGCCCGGCTCGCCTTCACTCCCCACCTCAGAAATGCGCGCGCGCTACAGCGTCAACGCCTGCACCTCTGCCCTCCGCTCTATCCCATCACCGCGAGCTCGCCCAACGGATTTCTCTTCTCCTCTCTTCTCTGCACGCCACCGGCTGACGACTTCAATTCCCGTCATTTCCTCCACTCCCGCTACTCCCCACTCACTCTTATCTCTCCGCAACTTGGAAGCGAACCTGCATACTCACGAAACCACTCTCTCTCGCTCTCAGTCTTCTACTCTCTCTATTTTCTCCTCTCTTTGCCCTCTCTGCCATTGCTAAACGAAGCTGAAGCTCGAACTCGGCTGCCGTCGTTCCACTGCTTCTCCCGCACGAGCTAAACTTCAAACCCGCGCGCTCACACCTCCTCCACATTCCCATGTCACTCGCTCGACCAAACCCCGCGTGAGCCCTAGCTAATTTGAAGAAACCCGAAGCAGGCAACACCGGTGATCTCCTCCAACGCCTCTCGTCGCCAACGGTCTTCTGGTGACAACCCCACCTCGCGAACCCCTCCATCCCCTTCGTCTCGGTGCGCACGTCATTTATTTGTTCCCACGGCAAGCTTTCTTTCCGCGTAGCACCCGCCGGCAAGCCCTCCAGCGAGGAAGTCGCTGCTCCGGCAAGCCGACTGGCAGTCCCACTGGCATTCGACGTGGAGTCGACGTGTCACCCACGTGGCTCCAACGTGGAAACCCCCTAAAAACAGAAAATTGTCAGAAAATGCAATGATCGTGGAGGTTGGTTTGACCAATTGGTGATAAAAAAAAATATCAACTAGAAAATATACGACCTCAATAGAAAATATATGACTGTTGACTTAAAAATATACGATCATGGTTATACATATACTACCATGATATACTACCGCGATATATATTATCATGGAGGTAGGTTTGACCAGCATGTGGATGGGTCAAACATATGCACATGCAGCTGCTCACATAAAAATAAGGCCGATTATATTATATATACTACTTTGGAAAGTATACTACTCTTTTTTTAGGGACTGAAAGTATACTACTCTTGTAGTATATATACGATTGCGAAGGTTGGTTTGACTAGTTGGTGATGGATCAAGGACTCATGCAGCTGCTGACACAAAAAGTAGGGGACACAAAAGATTTCTTGCATGCAGCTCCTGACACAAAAGTAGGGGACCAAGGACACGGCTTGGGTGCCACCGCTTGCTCTATTGCTTCAACAGCATGCATGCAGCAGACTGTGACCCGCTTGGTTGTCAAACGACCGACGCTGTGAATAATATTCAGCGTGCAGCGCGCCATTTAGCGTTGCACGTAATATATATAGAACTCCTATTTGACACAACATCTAAAATTTGTTATTTAGCACCATACCAAATTTTTATGGTCACGGTAAAATATTTATAGTTGTGGGAACGAATTCAATAAATCTTATGGTTACAGTGTGAAAAGATTTATGGTTGTGGATAAAGTTTTATGGTCACGGGTGTGAAATTTTCATATTTTTATGGTCACGAGATAAATTTTATGATTGTGAATGAAAGTTTATGGCCGTGGTGCTAAATAACTATTTAAATAGCAGGACCATATATATATATATATATATATATATATATATATATATATATATATATATGTGTGTGTGTGTGTGTGTGTGTGTGTGTGTGTGTGTGTGTGTGTGTGTGTGTGTGTGTGTGTGTGTGTGTGTGTGTGTGTTGTCTTGAGTGGTTTTCAAAATATTTGATTATTGTTCACCTTGATCGATTGATGGCTAACCATAATTAGTAAGACTTTCTCTCTCAAGTCTAAAAATATTTCAAAATCAAATCTTGATAAAGTTTCTTATACACATCAACAAAATATAAATGATATGATTTTCAAAGGAACAAGCAAAGAATTGAAGGCTTGGAAGCAATTTAGAGTTAGATTCTCTCATGAATTCAGTTTTGCCTCAGTGGGTCGATTGGGCACATATGGTGAACAAGAATGACCCCATCTTCAAGGAAGTCAATGTCGTGTGCAAGGCAAACCACTTAAATGATATTTTTGGTTTTCAAAATAATTGGTGCAATGCGATAATTGCTCAATTTTATGCCACTTTGTATGTGGAGGAGCATACAAGTAAAATGCATTGGATGACAGAGGGTGTGTAATATGAGGTGAGCTATGCTAAGTTTGCCAGACTTCTTGGTTTTGGGAGGAATGATGCCAACCGTTCCAAAATTCACCTTGCCACCCGTCTTGATGCTAGAGGTTTGAGGCACATATATCCGACAGGAAAGCAAGGAAATTATGGTACTATCACAGATTTGCTTCCCTTCTATGCCTACATCAACAGGCTCTTCAGAAAGACTATCACTCCTTGGGAGGGAGATGGCACAAAACTTCCCTCCTACAATAGAAACATCATTGCTATCATGGGACAAAATGGGCATGATTTCTTAGTGTTTGACTTTATCTGGGAGGAGATAAAAGTTATTTCTAATAGCCCATTGAAGAGTTGTGAATACGCACCCTACATTATGCACATGATTGAGAGGGTGACAGCTCATTCCTTTGTGTATGACAAGGAACACCTTCCCCTGACAATCAAGAATGACTTGAGGATCCCAACAAAGGGTAGCAGTGCAACAACACCAACTCATGGTGTATCCACCTCTGCAGTTGCTAGAGGGACAGGGCAGCAAAGGGACAAGCCTCCCTCACCAATTAAGAAAATCTTTGGCTTGCTCCTTGGGATGTGTGTTGGTAGTCGTAATTTCCCTTTTTAGACTACCAATTTACAATAAAAAGGTGGATTTTAATTAATAATTTGATGAAAATAATCTTTGTACTCATGAGTTCCACAAGTTTTGGTGAAACATATGGTTGCAGGTGCTATAGGGTCAAAATATGCAAAAACATGTGAAAATAGCCCATCGGTCAATCACGGTTGTGAAACAGCCATTTTCTAACAGCCAACAGGGTCGTTAACAGCCAGAATCATCACTCGGTCAGGTCATCACCAAGTAAAATTGTCAACCAGCCAGATGATAAGTTATCATCACCTGGCAGGGTGAATCAAGTGTTCAATCAATTCCCGATCGTACGGCAACACGACCTCGGACCACCAGCCGACAGGGTCGTTATGGCTGAAATCAGGACCCGACCGATAGGGTCGTTACGGCTGAAATCAGGACCCAACCGACAGGGTCGTTTAAGGCTGAAATCAGCCACCCGACTGATCAACCGGAATCATTGTCCGGCTGATCATCCGACCCGGCCGATTCTGCAAAAAACTCCACCATGATGTCGTTTTCTCCTCCTGAACTAAAAGTGATGAAATAGGGCTAAGGAGAGAAGACCAATAAGTGGCCTAACCGGGAGATGGGAAGTACAACTAGGCCACAAGTCCAAAGAACTATCGCCCAAAAATGGGCCGCCGCTCGGTGGGCCTTGCCACCCGGCGAGTTATGCCGCCCGGCGGGTTTGCCACCTGGCCTATCGAGACATTCGGCCCATTAAGCCTACCGTCCGGCCGACCATGCCTACTGACATAAAACCAAAGGAAAAAGGCCAACCAACACTCAAAACTGACCTCAGAACATCATCACGGCCGTCCGTAATGAGTCGGATGGAAAATCGACTAAATCGAGTGGTCGCCTGGCCTTACCGACCGCCCGACCGACCCTGCCGCCCAGCCTCCACGGCTGCCCGGCGCACCTGGCCGCCCGACCAATGAATTTTCTCTAGTTTTGGCCACCGACTTCCCACCGACCTATAAGTACTCCCCCTCCATCATTTGTGGTATAAATACCGTAGTTTGGCCACCGGTTTAGACAACAATTGAAGAGGAGAACAAGTGCCACGCTGCAGAAATGTATTAGAATAGGGAGTGTGAGTGAGTGGTAGAACTCCGGGAGAGAGACGGGGATGTCGGCTCCTTCTCCACCTTGTGCCTCGGGGATGATTCTCCACCAAGAGTAGAGTCTCCGTCCTTCGGTCGGGTAACATGTAGACATTCTTTTGTTCATTTAATCATTGAAGCTTTCTTTATTTATATCTTGTTTATAGGTTCTTAGTCCATGTTAGATAAAGTTATTTACTTTATTTCACTATGCTTACTCTGCCTTTAGTTAACAAGGTTAGAGTAGTAATTCTAAGTGTATACGTGGTGTATAGACTTGGAATTATCTAAGTGGTAGGTAGGTAGGTGGTGACAGCACTGAGCTATCCTCTGTATTCCATCATGTTCGGGTTGGGCTCTTAGGTGTTGATGGTAGTTTTACCCGAGGTCCCTTCTCATCCCTTTCCGTACCTCGGACAACTATGCCCCAAAGTAAACAAGAGTGAATATTGGAGTCTGATGATTATTTGGATATAAGTTGTCACATGAATCCAAGGATGGAGGACCCTCTCAACCCGTTGTTATCCTTCTCTTTTGTTAACTAGAATTGGATTAGGATAGAATTTCACTTCTCGTTCCCCGTGGATTTGATACCTTGGGATACTCCCAGGTGAAGGCTACATCGGCATCCGTACGCTTGCGGATTTCTCTATTAGGCTTAAGGATCACCAAAAATGTGTAGATCTCAGCATGATGCTGATGTGAAAGCACACCATGAGAGGCAGGCAAGAAGGAAGGACACAAGGACCATGAAGATTCTTCATCAACAAAGCAACCTTCAGTCACCTCGTTCTCCTATTGCCTCTAAGGGTGAACAAAGTCCAGAGACTGAGACTTTTGAGGCTAGATTGAACCGTTGTGAGCAGAAGAACCCCTACACTTCTTGGTTTGGAGATGAAGATATCAGTGGGGTTGTTTTTGGAGCGGGGACTTCACAAGTGCCACCATTTAACCCTCCACCTCCTATCCCAACAATGATGAAGATGATGAGGAAGACGACAAGGAGGAGTGATATATGTTGCCAAGGAAGACCCCTTTTGGTGCTAGATGACAAAGGGGAAGAGATGGATTAAAGCTCCAAGGCGTTAGCTCCTGTTGTTTTTTAGTTCTGTTCTGTCTAGAAAAACCGGAGCCATCGGTTTGGCAAACCGGAGCAACCTGTTTTGCCAGACAGAACCCCTTTCATCTATTTCCTTTGTTTTTATCTCGTGGACTTGAGATTTTTTGTAATGTGTGATGAACCTTGTAATAATTCTCTAAGACCTTTTATTGTACTATGATGTGATGCTTGATGGATGGATTGATGTACTGTATTTTCAGTGAATATGTGAAGTCTGAAAAAACCAAAGGCACTGGTTTGGCAAACTAGAGCAACCGGTTTTGCTAGACAACACATATGATTCATTTGATTTATCTCTTTATGGTTTTCTTGTCATATGCATCACGTGCTATATGTTAACACACACTTGTTGCACCCCACGAATGCACACATATAGGGGGAGCTCTTATGGATTTATTTTCAAAATATGTAAATTGGCATTTGAGGCCAAGATTGTTGAAATTCATTAAAATGCACAGTTTTAGGGGGAGCTCAACTTATATGTATGCATTCAAAAATCTTTTATAAATATCATTTGTAAGCTTTAATCAAGGTTGTCATTAATCACCAAAAAGGGGGAGATTGAAAGTGCATCTATGCCCCTAGTAGGTTTTGATGTATTGTATGACAACATGATTAAAGGACTAATCCTATTTGTGAATACATGAGAAGGTTTTATATGAAGAATATACTCAACATTGAACATATAATTGTGTAAGAAAAATGGGCCTATATAATGAAAAGGGAAGTGTTAAATAGATAGGTCCATATAAGCAATATTTTGACAAGCCAAGGTTTGAAATGAATATGAGACATAAAAACCATTGATATGAGATGCTCTAAACAAATTGGTGTAGTCAAAAAAATGAAGTGATCAAGTGCTATTTCTCTATGGTATTTAATCTTGGAAGCAACTTGATCAAATCTATATTTCGAAAAAGAATTTTAAATGAAGGCATAACGATGGTACAAAGTTATGTGTGGCTCAAGATGGTGAAGGATTGGCATGACTTGGCCGCGACGGACCATGCATGGGAGAAGGGCAAGATGAACTCTTGGCGCCGAGGGACCCAAACCATGATGAAGGACAGGTGGAGCGCAATCGTGATAGACTGATCAAGCTACAAGTGGTCATACATTTTCAAGTATCAATCACTATTAGAATATGAAGATGTAATGTGATTTGTGAACCAAAAGATGGAAATGGATCTTATGAATGAAGAGTTTTCAAGTCATAAACTCCAGGTGATGACGCTCAGTAAAATCACTTATGGTAGTTCTCATGAAGCATAAAAGAGAAGAAGTGACAAAATTCAATATCATGCAAGCTCAAGAAGGAGAATTGTTTTTCATTTAAATCTTGAGTTTTAGACATGCTGCTCTATCAAGAGGGATGCTACATGGTTGGCCTATGATGTCTCAATGCTCAAAGAAAAACACTAGTGAGATGAGAGAAAATCAATGCCTACACTCGCACTAACTCTCACTGTGATAGAAAAAACCGGTGTAACCGGTTTACCAAACCGGAAGGACCGGTTTGGATTCAAATCTCTAATGGTTAGTTTTGAAAAATGGTTCCTCAAAAAAAAAAATTTAAACCCGTCCATCGAATATTGAAATACTAATTAAATCTACTAAATATAGATTAATAATAAAACCCAGTCCATAACCCCCCTCTAAATGATGAGACAAATCTATTAAATCTAATTATAATTAGGCCATGATTAGATAATATAATATTATAATTTAATTAACCTTAATAAATTCATCTTATAAATTAACATCCAACTGTGTAATTAGTTTTATATTTAATTACTATATTTAAGATACGAATAAATGATGTGACAACTCTAAGTCAGTAGGCATCCGCACCATATCTGCATTCAATGCACATAAACTACTCAAGCACACGGCTAAGGGTGCAACCTTGCTAGTACCAATTGCTTAATATAATATATTTACATATGTTGTCCATAATTGAACATGTTTTTCATCCTTGTCATTTCCCTGTTTATGTCCCTATGAACAATATTTTAAATTTAAATGTGACTAGGGTAATGTCGTGTATAGCAATGGGCATAATTCACAATGCATATCTATAATGTAATTATGTCATACCAGACAAAAGTTACATTAATATTAGCACCAATAAGTTATTGGTGGTTCCAAACCACAAGCAAAACTACATTAGTATAATAATAATAAAAAAACAACAATAATCCCACTTAGTTCATAGCTCACGAATCACGATGGTATATATTAGATGATAGATAGATGAGTCATGACAGTAAAAGAACTCAAATCTTGCTAAACCAAGAAATGGCATATGAACCCCCCTCGCTTCACAAGACCCTTCTTTACCAATCCTATAATTGTGGTGAGATCGTCATCCGTTGCTCCCTCTTATTCCGTCGCCACCCTGTACGCCGTCCGATCTAGATCCACGGTAAAAAAATTTGGCGCCGACATGTGGGTCCACAACTCTCACCCATCCGGCCGCCCCTCCTACAATGCCTCCCCAACCCTAATCCCCCGCCTCCACTCCCGAACCCGAGTAGCAGCCGCCGCCAGTGCTCCTCCTCCTCCGCCTCGAACCCGAGCAACAGCCGTCGCACCGCCTCCTCCTCCTCCCCAACCAGCTGTCGTCTCCTCCCTCACGCCCACCCGCCTCCCCTTCCCGCCCCGACCCTAAACCCACACGTGGCGACCCCAGTCTTCTTCCCCCACACGAGATCCTCTGCTCCGCCCCCAACTCCACACGCGGAGGATTGGTAAAGACACAAACGAAGGACGGCGACGCCCCAGACTTCTTCCCCCGCGTGAGATCCTCTGCTCCGCCCCCAACTCCGCGCGCGGAGGACGACGGCCACACGAAGCGAAGGTCGGTGGCGACCCCAGTCTTCTTCCCCCGCGCGAGATCCTCTACTCCGACCCCAACTCCATGCGCGGAGGACGACTACCACGCGAAGCGAAGGACGGCGGAGACCCCAGTCTTCTTCCCCCGCGCGAGATCCACCTCAACGGCCTCGTCCTCTGTGAGTCACTGGACCTCGACAAGAGCTCCTTCCTCAAGACGACGCACAAACCCCTCTTTGGCAGGGGAATCCTCAAGTCCAACGATACATGACAGGCTCCTAGAGGCAGACCTAGGTGAGAGAGGACGGATCTAGTGGTGATTGAGCTCCAGCACCAGGGCCCCCACCTCCCCATCGTCTCTCTCTCTCTCTCCCTCCCTCCCTCTCTCTCTCTCTCTCTCTCACTCTCTCTCTCTCTGGACTTGGATTCCCTATGGAGTTGAGAAAAGTGGTTCCCAATTCTGAGAAAATTATTGGACTTAAGATAAAAAAAAATTGGTGCAACTGATTATAGTTTTTTTCACTTCAATAAATTATATAAAACCTTTGGTCCACATAGTTTTTTTCACTTCAATAAATTATATAAAACCTTTGGTCCACTCTAAGCATGTTATGATTGACATGCAATATTACCTTTTTCATAGGTGTGATCTACTATGTAGAATATCAATTTTTCTTTAGCTGAAACAGTAAATCAGAAGTGCAGAACAACCTCAGAGAAAAGCTACTCGAATTGGCATCTGAGAGGAGTGACATTCAGAAATAGATTGATCAACTTGAGTCTGAAAATGAAGTAGTCAATTTGAACTATTACTTTTAGCATTGGTTACTACTTTGTTTCTTCATCACCTGACAGTAATATTTTGAAAGAACTGTAGGGATGTCATGTTAAATTCACGTATATTTTGTAAGAGTTGGGATATGTATCTATGGCTCATTTTCTGTTCTCAATTTGGTTATGTAAAGCTCTTTTTCAGTTTTCAGTTCAGATATATAAAATATGGCCCATTTTCTAATAAATATGATAATTACTTATTTTTATTATAAACAAGTGAAGAGTTTATGTTAAGAGCAAAAAAGTGGCCATGGAAAAGTATTGGCAGTTATTTTGATATATATGAATTCGTATACTTTATAGTTTTGATTCAATAACTTCTAGGGACAATTGCGTTTTGACCACAATTGGCCATATTCTCTATCATTGGAATTTTTATTTGTTAGTAAAAGTTGGGATATATTGTCATTTTAGACTATGTAACATGAGTTTTGAATTACTGATCCCTTTGTAAATGTCAAAACATTTGGGATTACACTTTTCTTTGAACGTACTATCATATCTTTTAAAATATTATTTTTTAATCAAGGTAGTACATAGTATTTTTTTTCTTTTATATTGTTACGCTAGTAGAATTATTAATCTTACTGACACCTTAACAAAGAACTAAGCAGAAACGACACTGTAGCTGTAAACTACTTCTAAACTTGCGTACAGCCTCCAGTCTAGTGAAGCATGGCGTCGATCTCATCTCCATCCTCCATCTCAAGCTGAAATTGTTGTACAAGAGTACAGGGTTGAGAAACATACTCACACAAATTACTCTACTTCATAAAGAATATATACATGTCGTGGAACAATGCATGGTAGGGAGCACCACATACCTGGTCTGGTATCTGCTCACTGTTTAGCCTACGGCCATCAAACAAGAATATCATGGCCTTCATGTCCACAGACTGGCGGTCACAATAGGCATTCATAAGCTTCTTCAGTTGGGTTGATCTCTTGATGCGGAAGAACACCTTGTTGCCATCCTGATACAATTAATTACAGCTTGTTAAAACAAAGGTGCAATTACAGATAAGATGGAGTAAAAAAGATAAGTCTTACAAAATGTTCTATCTCGGCAAAAATATACTATCACCTCAGTTAAATATATGTTTTCAATATGTAACAATTTGACTAAACTCCTACAAACATTAAAAAATGCAATTCAGATGTCTCTTTTTTTCCTTATTGGATAGACAAAGAATTGCTAAATGACTACCACAAAGCACCTCAGGTCAGGAATACGCATGTCTTAGGTTAATAATTATTAAAAGACAAACGATTTTTGTGTCTTATGTCCTAATCAGAGCCTTGTACTCTGCTGTTTTCATCCTTGGCAGACCAACGCCATGCTTGCACCCTTGTAGCCAATGTTAAAGAAGAGTACTTAACAGAATTACGAACTGTCAACCTAATAATGCAAATGCCTGTCAGCCCAGAAGTATCTATGGTTAAAAATGCTCTACATCGTACTCCGAGTAGTATCCAAATAATAGTTTGAAAATGAAAACTGCTCAAGCATGAAAAGGCCACTGCCTGCCTGTTTATCTATTGATCAGCATGGTACTATAGCATAAGTTTACTAAATACTTTCAAACTGTCCGGAAGAGAAGAACCAATGATAATGCCTTGCATTATCTGACCTTTCGTCCAACTAAATGTGAAATCACCAGTAGAATATTATCAATTGCATAAAAATAATATCAAATTTCAAAGCATTTTCATTCCATTTTTTTTTTATCAAACTACCACAAGACACCTTTCAGAAGCATCATGTACAGGAAAAATAATCACATGTTTGACAGAGTCCTACCAATAGCATGATTTCTCTAATTCAGTGATTGTATACTAAAATATTAATAAAGTGCTGATTTGTTTCACAAGTAGCAGCGCATATCAGCAATGTTGCTTCAGTATTTCTCAAAACAAAATCAAACAGGTTCTAAATAGTTCAAAGTATCTAAAGTATTCTAAAAACACCACCGAATAGTCAATGCCATAACAAAAACTATATGTCTGACAGAAGTGACTACAATTCGCAACAGCAACATTCAGATGGCGGTGCACAAAAAAAACGCAATGTACATGTCAATCCTTAATCTCATAACTATCACAGGACCATCAAACACACAGCTCCAACAGCCGAAGTAATTCAGGGAGAACTGACCTTAGTGGTTGTCTTTGATGTTTAAAATTCAGAGCAGTAGTTAGCATGGATGCAGGCCGCAAGATCACCGAGGACCAGGCTGAGTCAAAGGTCAAAAGCTGGTCAAGATTTTGTCACCAAGCACCAGGTTGATTGAACATTCAGAATTTAGCTAGATTACCATGGCAACTGAGTGTTTTCTGTTAATTTCAATAAAAAATGGTTACAAACAGACCATACAGTTTCACTGTAACCCATAATTTGAGATGCACTTTGTTGGAAATTAGTTTTTTGCAATTGGCATTATGATGGGTGGATCGAGCAAAAAATTTATCTCAACACTCTCCTGGTTCATAATACTATGTTATAATGTTGTCCGACAACCTGCTTTTTTGTCACCTACAGCCTAATGCCAACAAATGAATTTCAAAATTCTGCTCTTCGTAGAAATAAGCCATACACTGGACAATAGAATCAGGATAAACCGAACTTACAGAGTACAACGCAGCAATAAGACCAACATCCAGTCTCAGCTTCCATCGTGAAAAATCTCTCTCAACAGCTAGAGCGATGAAGAAAATTTGAATAGTTGAAAATATCATTTGGAGAATTTTGTTGAGAAGGTTAGAGGGGTACTCCTCCAACATTGGTCCCTGAAAAAAATGGAAGTAGCGCATGACCTATCCCATCCCAGAGTACTATTTGGTTTCCTGAAAATAGTTATAACATGAGTTTTTTTTTACTAACTCATGTGTCGTAACCGGAGATACACTTGGCAGAGGTGTTAACACATTGTCAATCTATTATGTCAATTTGACAACAGAATTAAGAAAAACTGACATTGAAATACAAGAGTTTGAATGGTACATTAGAAACAAATTCTGCACAATCATAAAAGAAAAGGCACACGTATCATACCTCGAGTTGCTGGTTTACTGGGGAGCATCAGTTAGAAGCTCTGCATTTTTTTGCTGTCATAAAGTCTGACAAGCAGTGGATCCAATACAAATAACGACGTACCCATTGAAATCCAAATCATTTTAAATAATAAAGGATCCAATACAAATAACGATGTACCCATTCAGAAAAATATGCGTTACAGGAACCTCATGATTGATGTATCATTCCCATCAATTGTTTTTTTTTTTTTTTTTTGAGACGAACCATTCCCATCCTGGATTGCCACTGAAGGCAACCTCCCATGTACATTTTAGAAACATATAAGCAAACTGGAGACTACTGTGAAATCTAAGTAATGTACATTTTAGAAACATATAAGCAAACTGGAGACTACTGTGAAATCTAAGTAATTGTAAATGAGGAAATATGTCTGTATGTTTTAGTAAGATGGCCAACAAATATAGCAATAACATATCTTTTGACTCACGGTGCAGATCGTTCAGTGAGGGCCAACAACATTTGCTAAAGATTTCTAAATAGATTGGAATTTTGAAGGACCGCCAAAAGCCAAATCGAATCAAAACGCTAAATTGAAAATCTTACCATTTTCGGGACGTTGAGGCAGGACGGTGGAAGCACCCGCTAGGCCAAATCACAGAGAGCGGGACGAACTGGCTGCTGTTGAAGCAGTGGATCAAGGAGAAGGACCTGCTGGCCCGCTGCGTCGCGGAGCGGGAGGCCCGCCTCAACGGCGCTCACACGGATATCGCCTTCCTCTACTGCGCCTTCTTCGCCTTCCACGCCGCATCGGACTCCTCTTTCTGTCCTCCGACCTCGCCTCCGCCGACTCCACCTTGGCTTGTAGGCAGTCCTGGATCCCCTGCCTCGTATCGCTGTTGTCTTCCCGCACCGCACCGTGGACGCCGCTGCCTTCTAGATCCGCGCGGCTCTCGCCTTCCACCTCGAACAGCTTCATGTCGATGGATTCGCGGCCTTCTTCTCCACTCTCCTTGGCCTCGTCCTTGGCGGCGTCGCCCTCTCGATCCGCGCCGCCGCCTCCATTAGGATTGAGGAGAGAAGAGGCGGGCGGGCGTGAGAGGATGACGCGGCGACCTCGGCGGTTGGTTGGGCCCCGGGAGAGGGGAGGGCCGGGCAGAGGAGGAGGAGCGTCGTCGCGGCGGTGGCTGCTGCAGATGCTTGGGTCGAGGCCGGGTCGCGGCGCCGGCGTCTGCTGCTCAGGGAGGAAGGTGAGGAGGAGGAGAGTGCGGCGGAGCGGCAGAGATGGAGGCGGAGCCGCGCGTTAGGGTTTGGGAGAGGCGTAGGCGCGTGCGGGAGTGTCTGAGATGGTGGGCCCCACTTGTCAGAGTCGATATCTTTTATACCTGCTGGAGGACGACGGGTTAGCGGGGGACGACGTATTTGCAGGGTGCAACGGGAGGGCGATGACGACGGTTAGCGGGGTACGATATATTGGTATGTCTACTAACTACTACTTCTCTACTATATAATAAATTATTATAAGCTGGTCTTCTTAGCCACCTTAATTCGTTTTTACTTTGTCAATTAATCTCGTCCATTAATACTTAATCCTCCGATCCTAAATCATTTGAGGCGCCACGATTGACTTCGTCTCTCTCTCTCCCTCCCCACCCCTAATTCGACGCCGACTCGTCCTCAAGCGGGTCTCCCTCCTCTTCCGATTCGGCGGCGCCGACTCCTCCGGTCCCGACCGACGGCGCCCCATCCTCCGGTCCCGACTGAGACGGTGCCCCATCCTCCTCGCCCAGCCCACGGCTCTCCCTCCTCCTCCCTCGATCTGTCGGTGTCGACTCCTCCCCCGGTCGACACGCCAGCTCCTCTGGTCTCGGACGAGACGACGCCCCATCATCCGGTCACGGCCAACGGAGGCCGCTCCTCCTCCCTCGGACGACGGCGCCCACTCCCAACCAAGGTAAAATTGCCGTTGGGCAGGCTTAGCAGATGCATATGACATATGACATATGACAAAAGTTGCGCTTGCATAGAAATTAGTATCCTGACATTAATTTGATCACCCAATTATTCCCGACACTTTAAACTGTACATCAGCTTCAGAGTAGTAGAACAATGCCGTGTTTTAAGGTGTGATTGAAGACAGCCTTCTCATTGCAATTCCCTGTTGTGTGAATGAACTAGCCCTGCTTGAACTTGTAGCAGGGTGCCTGCCCCAAATGGTAATACATGTTGTCGAGCGTAAAAATCGGGGTGCCACATGGCACCGCCTAGGGACTCATACCCGTCCGGCTCAAGGATCCGCTGGATCACCACCAAAGTATCAACTACGTGGGCCCCCACAGGAAGCATCCCCGCGGCGGTCAAACCTTCGCGGCACAGGTCGCGCCGCTTTCCCGACTCACTCGACCCCCAGGTGGTCGAGGGCTAGTTGCGTTCCGCTCGACCCCCGAGTGGTCGAGGGTTCATCATGCCTCGCTTGACCCCTCAAAGGGGGTTGAGGACAAGTCGTTCCGCCTGACGGGACTCGAGCACGGCTCGCCCTTCCAAGCAGATGACCCAACCACTTGCCCAAGCTCATCAACTCCGGGGCAAGGACGAACGCTTCACTACCGCTATAGCCATGACGATAGTGTGGGACCCGAACCAAGACAGGACAGGGTGATGAACCCCTGACTGAGCCAGAAGTGGCGGAGTGGAGAAACTCGATTGTCCTGCCAGGACGGGATAGATCCCAACTCCAAGCGGGCCTAGACAAGCCTAACCCAACACGACAACCACCAACCACCCGCCCTTAAATGTCGTACTCATTACACATACACAGTGTCAGGAGGTCAAATCCTCCAGTATACCTGCCCCCTCATCGTCACCAGCGCCTGCTGACAAAAGCATGCATGATAGGGCAGCCTGTGACACTATCACCTGACGACACCCCTAATCACAGTGATGCAGGACAAACTGATGGACATTAAGATTGATCTCCACTCGGATAATGTGACAGCGCCCATGATACACCATCCCACGTATGGTGGAGCATGCCATCTACAGTATCGAGGGGAGCTCAACCCGATGACAGGAAACGGGGGCACGCCTGAGCGCAGTGCCCTCCCCAGACACAAAACCAGGACGGTGGGCCTACGAGAAACGAAGACCACGCCACCGACCAGGAGCTTCGCCTTCTCCAGCATGGCTCCACCAACTCTGCACGTGTAGAACCCCACTCTCTCTCTCTCTCTAGTCCCTCCCCTTGAAGTACAAAAGGGGTGATCCACTCTTTTCTCGTAGGAGACAAACAGATAGAAGCAGATTCATACAACCAAGACTCACACACTTCACTCGCACCCGAGACTTGGAGCCCTTTCCTCTCTCACCACCATTGTACTCCACAACCGGAGCAAGTAACACGAGCATGCCTGAGAACTGGATGTAGGGGGCTTCCCCGAACCAGTATACCCCCCGTGTCCTCTTGCTTAGCCACCACCGAGCCCAAAACATGTGCTCCTGTGAACAAATTCTACTAGCCGGTGATCTAAACACCAATACCTGTTGACTGGGCATTTTTATGCATGTGACCATCTTTATACTGATTGAACAATGGGAACACGATAGAAGCATCATCATGATTGGAGGATTGAGCAAGGTAGGACAAGTAATACTTTGAAGAGTAGGACATATGTGACTACCCAACTGAGAGTTATCTTCATGTTTTTGATGCAATTCTTCCTGAGATATGCCTATGGAGAGTTATCTTAGTAAAAGAAAGGCTTAGAGTAAGTTTAATTTGCCAACTGGAGATGTCTTAGATTCTAATTTATTTAGTTGATTCCTAGGTTTTACAGTAACCATATTCTTCATAGCTTGAGAAAAATAAATTCTTGTGAAGCCAATGCATAGCACAAGATAATCATTGTCATCATTCTCCACCTGTAGTACTATAATAGATACACTCAATGATACATTGGTCGGATACAATACTGTCAAGTTTGTGGCTTTTAAGAGTGCTCACACCTAAAGTAGTTGTTTCTTTTTATTTTACCATCTGTTTCATTTTATTTTGCCATATGTATCAGAGATTGACTATAGTATTGATTTCTTTTGGCCATATAATACAACAGTTAGTATCTCTCCAACATGGATAAGCTTGCCTCTTTTATTTTTTTAGAGACCAGGCCAGTTCAGAGCACTCTAGATTAGGATTACAAGCCTCAATGATTTCTAAGTGAACTGTGCAATAGGTGGTTAGAGTTTCATGATTCTTAAGATCTGATGTGAACAATGGTTCCCGATCTTTCGAAAGGTTCTAGATAAGTTGATTTGGTCAGAGGCGATACACAAATCGATCCGGCTTCAGAACAGCATGTTCTAAACTCCACAATCATAGCACAACGTCTCCACTTGTTATCAACCGGTGTTGCCCGGTTGACCTCGCCGAGAAGACTAATACCTACCTGTGAATCAAGAACACAAGTAAGAATGAAGAAGAATGTAGCTAATTTACGGATGTATGATTAAACTCTCGAAGTTGGGGTCTCACAAACCGATGAACGTTTTATGAACATAATTGATCTTAGCAAAACTCAAACCCTAATGGTGCGGTGGTGGCTGTTTATGAAGACCCTAGGATCATGCAAGACCCTCTGGACGTGCCCCTAATTGGGCTCAACTAGATACAAAGCCCAAAGACCAAAAATAGGCGACGCAACACCAAAACAGATTCTGGACACTCTTTTGTTTTGAAGATTCCTGATGACTCCTGATGAATTTTGATATGAAACCGATGGCATTGGAAAGGTCTTCTCCTTAGCTTTCCATGCATATGTAGAATGTTCAAATCCGAGTCAGTATGCGTCCTTGGCGTCTATTTTAATGTAGACTGGTCCTGAGCCCCGAAACGGACTCGAAGCCGGTTTTGATTAGGCCTCCACCTTGGCTTCCACGCCCTTGCTGGTCCACGTTCCCAAGTCCTTTCTCCATCATATCCTGGTCCTCTCTATGATTCCTAATCATAAAATAATTATTAGGTAGCAAACTATTCTAAAAAATAACATATAATAAGGAACGAAGGAACAAGCTCACCTCTAAATTTAGTCGTCGTGCACGAGCTCTAGTCATTGGACCTTGCAAGTCCAGAACCGGAGGAGTGTTGTGTGTATCCATAGAAGTGATGTCCTCATCATCCTCCCCATCTAGAAGTGGAGTCGCCCTCGACTCAAGCTCATCCTCTTCTCCCAAGTATGGTTTCAAATCTGAAATATTAAAAGTAGGACTAACCCCGAACTCGGGAGGCAACTCAAGTTTATATGCATTATCATTTATCGAGAGATATTCTCGATAGTAGATCTAGGTATGCGTATGAGTATGAAAGATCGATGGACACACAAGATGCAAGGTTTAGATAGGTTCGGGCCTCCCGGAGGATAACAACCCTACGTCCTGTGTTTTGTGATGTATTATGCGGGATGATCCCTGCGAAAGAGCCCCTGCACCTCCTTATATATCCGGGGGGCAGGGTTACATGGTAAGTGTCTTAGTCGGTTACAACGTGATCTCTGACTAGGACTCTATCTCTAACTTTCTAGCTCTAGTACTGACTTGTTGTGTACTCCAAGTACCAATCCAAATAGTTATCTTCATGGGTCTTTATCTTTATTGGATCCTGGCCCACTCGACAATATATCCGAGTGGCGAGGTATCCCTGGTATATACATACCATAGTAGCCCCCAAGCACTTCCCGTATTGAATTGTCGTCTTGGTTTGCCTCGACATCTTATGAAATTAGGAAGTGCTTTTTCTATTAATTCTTATTCATAAATCCCTAAAAAAGATATAGCCTATGCATGTAGACCCAACTCAGAAGATTGTTAAGGCTACATCAAAGCAACTTTTGAGTTATCGAAAAATATCCAATTAACCTTATCCCTCCACCAAAAAGGACATAATGAGGTCTGAATCTTCCAATTTTGTCTTAACAAACTCCATATTTGGCACAATTCTTAGGCTCGCCGAGTGATACATCACCAAATTAATATTTACATCCCTAATGCTGAAGTGCCCTTAATCTGAATGATAAACGACAAATTTCAATTGTCATAGCCCCAAGATTGGTGATGTATCAGTAGTAATAATATAACACGGAAACACAGCCCCCAAGATTGGTGCCGAGATAATTCAAGTGATTTATCTCGCAATTTCAGAAGGTACCATGTCCAAGGCTGATGTACAATAATCCAAGTGACTTATCACGAAATCTCAGAAGGTACAATTTCCAAGGCTGAATCTTCAATAATCCGAGTGATTTATTATGAAATCTGGAAAGGTACAATTTCCAAGGCTGAAACTACAGTAATCCGAGTGATTTATCATGAAATCTCAAAAGGTTCAATTTCCAAGATTAAAACCGCAACAATCCGATTAATAAAACTAGACTTAACAGATTACGAGAAGCCTCGGCCCAATAGGTCATCTAGCCCTTATAAAAAGGGCCTCCAAACAGCCGCACCCCTTCGTCTTTATTTTGCCGCTGCCGCCTTCTTGCGCACACAAACACTAGATCTCAGGATTCCATTTTCACCCTAAAGCTCCACGCAACTGCTTCCCACCGCACTCAAACAAGAGCGATGGCTCCGAAGCGCACCCGCCAAAGCTATAAGGCATAGTCCCAGAAGCAATCTTCCCTTGAGAAGGGCGAAGAAGAAGAGCCAATTTTCGACATCCCCCCCCCCCCCCCCCCCCCCCCGCCATCAAGGAGTTCCCCATGTCAGCAATGGATTCAGAGAAGATCAACAACCTGGTGATTGATGGCGTGTTGCAGGATCATCAGACCGGAGGATGGATCGAGGCCATAGGTCAGAAATTTCCCCAACCTCCCATCGACCAAATCATGGTTTTCGCCTCCTTTTTCTATCGTGGATTTGGGATCCCTTGTTGCGACTTCTTTCGCGGTCTTCTGTTCTTCTATGGCATCAATCTTGTCAATCTGAATCCAAATTCCATCTTATATATTGCTATCTTCATCCATCTGTGTGAAGTGTTCTTGGGGATTCATCCTCATTTTGATACCTTCAAAAAATTGTTTGTCTTGAAATCAAATAGCAATAATATTATAGGAGGGGCCGGATTCCAACTAAGGAATAAATCCAAATACATTGATGTACCACTTCCATCAACGAACAAAGGTTGGCACGCGAACTGGTTTTACCATGGAAACCATGCTCCACCTTTGTTAGAGACTACGGCCGAAGCCCCCAAGCCACGACCCGAGTGGTCAGCAAAGGCCCATCCAAACAAGAAGTCTCAAGTTGATGCCATATTAGAACACATTGCCTATCTCAAATCCCAAGGTTATACTGGCGTACATGTTGCCGCAAGCTTCATATATCGCCACGTGCAGCCTATTAAGAAATGTCATGTTTCTGGTTGGAAGTTCGTACTAGGTTCAGACCCCACCATGAAAGTTCCAGAAACATTGTCAGAAAGGGAATTAACATTGCGGCTGGAAAACATATTTTCTTCACTCCTTGGTTGGACTCCAGGTAGTGCGAAATGTGGACATCATTCCACGACTGGCAGGAGTTCAGTAAGTTATCCACTTTTGTACTTAAAAAGTCAATACTTCATGCATTATGTTCAGCAATGAATAATACATAACATATATTGCAGAACCTTGATGTATACGTGTCCAACCCCCCACTGCCGCCGATGCCGCAAAAGAAATTTCCCACTCAACCATCAGCTCCCAAGCGTCGCAAGGCGCATATTGAAGATTCTGATGAAGAAGAATCGCTGGCTGAGAGAGTATCTAGACTTCAAGAAGAGGCAAAGAAGAAGACTCCAGAGAAAACATCCACAACTCGGCGAGCCATGGATGATAAAGGACAAAATCGTCCGAGTGAAGCTAGCAAGGCAGGCACCCATGAGACAGCGCCAAACATGACAGGCGCCCCAAGGCCAACCAGCCCCCCACCAAGAGTATCAGGCATTAAATTCAAACGCCGCTCAAGGTAAACAAATCAATATAACTTAAAGCTTAACTTATCCATTTGAATTAAATGTGTAATTTTTTGTCTAATTGGCAGGTCGTTCGGACGGTCGTCTTTTGAAGAAGTTCCGGCACAAAGTCCAGTTCCTGAAAAAGCCCAGGAGACACCACAGGCCGGGTCATCCAAAGATGATGTCCCAGACCACTCGGCAAAGAAACCGAGTGATGTAAAGAGTGCACCCGAATCCACTCAGCCAAAAGATAACCAAGCTAAATTACCCAATATCCCGGACCTAAATAAATCTGTGATGGCAACGGGTGCTGATACTCCTGCCTCCACCGGGCCCGAAGAGCCATCACTGGTTTTTGAATCTATGCCAGAGCCAACATACGAATATCCAATCGGCCCGGAGGAAAATATCACGCCGACTCCTATTCACCGAGTGGTAAGAGAAAGTGTGTCAGACCAGCCAACACCAACGAGATCAATATATCATATTGGCCAATTTGCCATCGCCGGATTTGATGAGTCGGCAGAGCAAGCGGAATTGAAAAATTTTGAAGAGCAAACTGAAAAAGCCTATCATTCCTTCCAGGTATTCCGTCCTTTTTGTCAATAATAACCACTGTTCCTGGTTATGAAGTTTCAAACATATAATTTGCCATCATTGCAGGCTATGAAAACTCATATGGCCAACAAGAATAAGCTTCTCCAACTTGTCGAAAGGCATTGTGCTAAAGCCGTTGATTTAGAAGATCAACTTGCCAAAGGAAGACTGGAAGTAGGGCGCTTATCAGTAGCGCTAAAAGCCTGTTCATCTCAAGTTGATGAACTTCAATTCGAACTACAAGGTATGAGACAAATATAGCTTATACCTCACACGTTATATGTGTGACATGAACATTTAACCTCGTCCATACAGAGGCATCACGGTCACTGGAATTGAGACAAAAACAAGATGCCCAGGCGACTGCTCAAATTACAAGTCTTGAAGGTCGTATAAGAGAACTAGAGTCATCTGCCCAAGCTCTTGAAAATTTGAAGTCCGAGAATCAAGGATTAAAGAAGCAGATCCAGGACTCGGTAGAGATCAAGAGGAATGTTGAAAAGCTAAAAGACAACCTCAAAACAATGCAAGAAAAACAAAATTCATGGAAGAAAAGAGCTGAAGGTAAAAATGAATATACCTATATGTACAAGAATATATTTATGCACTAAGATGTTTGTTACTGACAGGCGCTGAAGAAATAATAAAAAGCCAGAAAGAAAGAAACATAAAGCTGGAAACTGAAGTTATCAAAGCTGAGAAGATCTTCAAAAAGGCTGTGGATGAGCTAAACCAATTCCAAAAAGCCTTCAAAGAAATTAAAAAGCAAAAAGAAGAATATAAGGAAAAAGTTGCCACCCTTGAGGCTGAGAAAGTAGAAGCCGAGAAACGCCTAAGAGGTAAGTGTTTATTCAACTAATACCTTGATATTGAATTTCATTGTGCTGGACATATATGATTATTGTGCTCCTGTAGGATCAAAGAGGTCCTATGAGCTATTGTAGAAGAAATTTATAGAGGGTGATGAAAACCTTCGATGGTCTCTTGCAGCTCTTTAGAAGGATGGAGAGGTGGTCGCCCAATACATATATCCTGAAGAAAAACCACCTCAATGTCGAGACCTAATGACGAGGCTACAAGGGGCACCCGACTGACTGAAAGAACATGCTCGACATGTTGCAAAGCTAGCCGGTGCACAGGTCCTGGCAATTGCAAAGTCCCACATCCCCAACATAGAGTTAGATGTGGTAGCTGAGGGTTTCCATGAAGATTTCTCTGATGAACAATATGAGGCTCTCGTGGCTGAGGCACAAAAAACAGCTCACATATTAGCCGACCAGATAGAGCTAGATCCCTTACCTAAATTGTAAAGAATTGTAAAGCTTAAAATACTGTGTTACAGCTCTGATACTGTAATATGACCAATGTTCGATAGACCGCTAAGGTCTAGATTCATTACCAGTATTGTAATGAATTCTTGATTCGCGCTGCTTCGTATATATATTGTATGAACTCGTGTTAAACACTCACAACCAATACACAACTCATGTCAGCCCTCCAAACAATGCCCCCAATAACCGATATGAACCATGGAGACTAAGAACTCACTCGGTCAAGCATATGCGAATTAGGAGAATTGCCTTGGTCCCTAACAGACGGCAAGAACCCTGGGGACTAAGTAACCCGCTTGATCGACATGCGCGAGTTAGAGTGATACCAAGTATCAGAATTTGAATCATGATGTACACAATAACAATAATTATTCACAGAAATCATAAATTGTGAAATCAAATATCATGACTACTGTATATATATATATATATATATATATATATATATATATATATATATATATATATATATATATATATATATATAATAATAGAAATACAATAAATTATAATTACTAAGTATAAAAACGACGTAGCTATGAAACATTCCAGGAACTTTGAAGGTCCGTTCCGTCCTCTTTCATCAATCGATAGGCGCCTGGCCGAGTGATTTCCTTTATAATAAAAGGTCCTTCCCATGGAGGCGACAGCTTGTGCTTGCCGACCTTAGACTGAACTTGCTTCAAAACAAGGTCGCCGATAGAAAAACCCCGTGTTCGAACGTTTTTATCATGATAACGTCGCAAACTTTGCTGGTACTTTGCCGACCGAATTACGGTGGCATCTCTCTGTTCCTCCAACAATAACAAGTCATCACACCTAGAGTCGTTGGAGGTTTTTTCGTCATACGCTGCCACACGGGGGGAGGCAAAAAGAATCTTGGTGGGTAACATAGCTTCTGAGCCATAAACCAGAGAAAAAGGGGAGTGCCTGGTGGCACGACTTATGTTGGTTCTAAGCCCCCACAACACAGATGGTAATTCTCGAACCCATTATCGAGCGTACTTTTCCAATCGATCAAATATACGAGGCTTAATTCCAGAAAGCAGGAGGCCATTTGCCCTCTCAACCTGACCATTGCTCTGTGGATGGGCGGCCGAAGCATAACCAATCTTAAAACCGACTCGGCCCGCAAACTCTTTAAACTCTTCTGCTGTGAATTGAGTACCGTTGTCAGTAATTATCTTGTGTGGGGCACCGAACTGAGTGACTATTTTGGTCATAAACTCGATGGCCTTGTTTGTCGAAATCTTACTAACTGGCTTTGCTTCGATCCATTTAGAAAACTTGTCCACTGCTACGAAAAGGTGAGTAAAACCCCTTTGAGCTTTCATGAAAGGTCCGACAATGTCTAAACCCCATACTGAAAATGGCCAAGTTATTGGTATATTTTGAAGCTCTGTAGCAGGTACGTGCATCTGACGGGCGAAGAACTGACAACCTTCACACTTTCGGACAATTTCCTTGGCATCAGCGCCGGCGGTCGGCCAATAAAACCCTTGCCTCATTGCTTTGGCCACAATTGTGGATGGGCCTGCGTGATTCCCACAAATGCCAGCATGGATGTTTCCTAATATAGCTATGCCTTCATCTTGAGACAAACATTTCATCAGTACTCCATGTGGGGTTTGCTTGTACAGGTGATGGTCAACTATATGATATGAATGTGACTTGCGAATAATCCGGAGGGCTTCATCTTTGTCGGTCGGTAGTGTATCATGATCTAGATAATCAATGAAGGGAGTTCGCCAATCTACCTCAATGACAGCTACATGCGGTGCCACCCCCACCTTTAGTGCCGACTGCTCTATAGTTTGCTGGGTTAGTACAGATGGCTTATGCAGATCATCAAGAAATACTCCGTCGGGTATTTTAGATCTGCTAGACCCAAGTTTGGCCAGCTCGTCCGCCTCTTCATTATACTTTCGCAGGACGTGTTTATACTCAATGCCATCAAACTTGTCTTCGAGCTTCCAAACTTCAGTGCAGTAGGCTGTCATGCTTTCGTGGGAACAACACCACTCCTTCGTTACTTGATTTATAGCTAGCGCCGAGTCGCCAGAGATGCTTATCCTTTGGACGCCGAGTGAGGTAGCTGTCCGAAGTCCGTGTAGCAGCGCCTCATACTCTGTAGCGTTGTTAGAGGAACAAAAATGCATTCGAAGAACGTACCACAACTTGACTCCGTCAGGAGATACCAGTATGACTCCTGCTCCGGCGCCTTCCAGTTGTAAGGAGCCGTCAAACGCCATCTTCCAATAGCTTAATTCTTGTGAGTCAGGAGGTAACTCACATTCTGTCCACTCGGCGACGAAGTCTGACAAAGCTTGACCTTTGATCGAATCGCGTGACTTAAAGGTGATATCATATGATCCGAGCTCGACAGCCCATTTGGCGATTTTCCCAGTGGCCTCTCTGTTGTGAAGCAATTTGCCTAGGCCGAACGACGTGTGGACCTCAATTGGATGATCCTCAAAGTAATGCTTCAACTTCCTAGATGTCATCAATAATGCATAAGTTAATTTCTAAAGCTGGAAGTACCGTACCTTGGATTCTGATAAGACTTCACTGACGAAATATACTAGTCGTTGCACCTTTTGAGCCTTGCCATCTTCTGCCCGTTCCACCGCCAGCACATTACTAACAACGTGTTTGGTTGTGAAAATGTACAGCTGCAAAGGTTCCTTTGACTCTGGGGGAGTTAAGATTGGAGGACGACTAATATAAGCCTTAAAATCATCTAAAGAATATAAGAAATAATCTTCTCAATTATTTTGAATGGACCATCAGCTCTAGGCATTAATTTAGACTTTCTCAAATCTGGAAATCTATCCTTTCTTAAATGTAACCACACTAAATCTCCTACATCAAGCTTTACTTCCTTTCTACCTTTACTACCAGCAATTTTATATTTTTCATTCATCTTTTCAATGCTAAGTCTAGTGGTCTCATACATTTGTAAAATAAATTTAGCGCACTCCTTAGCATCAATATGAATTCTCTCATTAATAGGTAGAGGAAGTATATCAAGTGGAGTACGGGGATCAAAACCATACACTACCTTGAAGGGACTTACCTTGGTAGTAGAATGTGTTACCCGATTATAAGCAAACTCAAGATGAGTTAAACATTCTTCTCATTGCTTCAATTTTTTCTTCAAAATAGCTCGCAACATAGTTCCTAAAGTGCGGTTCACCACCTCAGTTTGTTCATCAGTTTGTGGGTGACAAGTTGTAGAAAACAACAACTTGGTACCCAACTTATTCTAAAGTGTGCGCCAAAAGTGAC
The DNA here is from genome assembly GCA_032690845.1 of Eleusine coracana subsp. coracana. Taxonomy (NCBI): domain Eukaryota; kingdom Viridiplantae; phylum Streptophyta; class Magnoliopsida; order Poales; family Poaceae; genus Eleusine; species Eleusine coracana. Next base: position 31,856,467 of record CM064420.1, on the reverse strand, counting down.
TCAAAAATTTTACATCACGATCTGAAACAATAGTAGAAGGCATACCATGCAAACGTATAATTTTTTTTGAAAAAAAGTCAGCAATATAACTAGCATCATCGGTTTTATGACATGGTTAAAAGTGTGCCATCATAGAAAAATAATCCACAACAACAAAAATACTATCACTCCCCCTTTTAGTCCTAGGCAGTCCTAAAACAAAGTTCATAGAAATATCCATCCAAGGAATAGAAGGAATAGGAAGTGGCATGTATAAACCATGTGGATTCAAGCGAGACTTAGCTTTTTGACATGTAGTACAGCGAGCAACATCAACATCTTTTCTCATTCGTTGCCAAAAGAAATGTGTGGCCTAAATATCCTCCGTCTTCTTAGCACCAAATTGACCCATCAATCCACCTCCATGCGCCTCCTGCAACAACAAAAGACGAACGGAACCAACTGGAATGCATAGACGGTTAGCTCTAAACAAGAATCCATCATTCAACACAACTTTGTTTCAAGCATTACCTTCTTTACAGTGTAGGAATACATCCTTAAAATCAACATCATCAGCATATTGTTCTTTAATTGCCTCAAGTCCAAAAATTCTACAATCAAGTTGCGATAACAAAGTATAGCGCCTAGATAAAGCATCAATAATCACATTATCCTTCCCTTTCTTATGTTTAATAATATAAGCAAAAGACTCAATAAACTCAACCCATTTAGCATGTCTACAATTCAAATTGCTTTGTGAGCGAATATACTTAAGCGATTCATGATCAGAATGAATAACAAATTCTTTGGGCAAGAAATAATGACGCCACTTCTCTAAGGAACATACAAGAGCATATAATTCCTTATCATAAGTGAAGTAATTCAAAACAGGCCCAGTAATTTTTTCGCTAAAGTATGCAACAGGTTTGTCATCTTGCTTCAAAACACCACCAATGCCTATACCACTAGCATCACATTCAAGCTCAAAAGTCTTATTAAAGTTGGAAAGTTGTAGCAGTGGTGCATGTGTAAGTTTGTTTTTCAAAGCATCAAATGACTCATGATGTACCTTACCCCAATGAAACTCAACGCCCTTCTTTGTCAACTCATGCAACAGTGCAGTGATGGTGTTGAAATCTTTAACAAAGCGGCGGTAGGAACCTACAAGACCAAGAAAACTCCTCACATGTGTGATAGTTTTTGGTACAGGCCAGCTCTTAATGGTTTCAATCTTCGCATCATCCACCTCAATTCCCTATAGAGTCACAATGTAGCCAAGAAAAGAGACTCGATTCATGCAAAAGGTGCACTTTTCAAGGTTACCAAACAAACATGCAGCTCTCAAAGCATAAAAAAACACGTAAATGATTCACATGTTCATCCATTGACTTGCTATAAATCAAGATATTATCAAAATAAACTACCACAAATTTGCCAATAAAAGCTCTTAAACCCTCATTCATCAAACGCATGAAAGTACTAGGTGCATTAGTTAACCCAAAAGGCATGACTAACCACTCATACAACCCAAATTTGGTTTCGAAAGCTATTTTCCATTCATCTCCAAGTTTCATTCTAATTTGATGCTAGCCACTATGCAAGTCAATTTTAGTGAAAATTATAGCACCACACAACTCATCAAGCATGTCATCTAGCCTAGGAATAGGATGATGATACCTGATAGTAATGTTATTAATGACTCTATAATCTACACACATATGCCAGGTACCATCTTTCTTAGGAACCAAAAGTACAGGAACAACACAAGGACCAAGTGATTTGATGAACATACCCACGATCTAAAAGGTCTTGGACTTGTCGTTGTATCTCTTTAGTCTCCTCAAGGGTGGTCCTATAGGCAACACGGTTTGACAAAGTAGCACCCGGAATCAAATCAGTTTGATGCTTAATCCCTCTCAAAGGTGGCAATCCCAGGGGTATCTTAGCTGGGAAAACATCCTCATACTCCTGCAAAATATTAGTGACAGCAGGAGACAAAGCACTAGAAGCAATATCATCAAGCGAAAACAAAGCATGTTTGCATATCAAAGCATAGTAAATATCATCATCAGCAGAAATTTCAGCAAGCTCAGATTTTATTGCAAGACATGAATGACCTTGTAATTTAATTTCAGCACCCTTAGAAATTGTAGAATCATTAACATTACTAGGTGTAGAATCACAATTAATAGGTTGCTGAATTTCAGGACCTTTATTTTTCAAACTAGCAGCTCTTTCTAAATCAGCTTGTATAATTTCAGCAGGGGTCATTGGTAATAAAGTAATTTAAGTTTCTTTATGCATAAAAGTGTACTTATTACTTTTACCATGGTGTACAACATCATTATCAAATTTCCAAGGTCTACCCAATAAAAGTGAACATGCTTGCATGGGTACAACATCACAATCAACAGAATCAACAAAAGCACCAAAGGAAAGAGGAACTCTGCAAGTTTATGTTACCTTAGCTTTTCCAGAGTCATTTAACCATTGAATATAGTATGGATGCGGATGTGGGCGTGTGGTCAAAGCAAGCTTATTGACCACATTAGAACTCACCAAATTGTTGCAGCTTCCTCCATCAATGATGACTGAATGGATCATAGTGATCGAGAGGGGGGGGGGGGGGGGGGAGGAGGGGGGGGGGGGTGAATCGGGAACTATCTCTATTTACGAATTTTACCAATTCCTAATACCAATACACTCAAATCAACTCCTACACAATCCTAGTGGTGATCATACTAACAAGATAATCCTATGAAAGGAAAGATAACCTATGCATACTAGTGGATCACACAAGACAATACAACTCCTATGCACTTCTAGTGATCAAGTACGCCAATGCAACTCCTACACATGCTAGTGATCAAATGCGGAAGCTTAAACACTACTAGCAAGCAAGGAGCCTAAACATACAAGTCTACAAGATAATCAACTAGAACAAGGCAAGCACACAAGCATGAATAGAATGGTATGGAAATGCGGAAAGTAATACATCAAAGTAAGGAGTAGAGTAAGAGAGGGCTCATGATTTTTTCCCGAGGTCTCGGAAGGATGGAGCCTTCCCCTACTCCTCGTTGGACCACTCCTACCGGAGTCCTGGTCCCTCCCGCCACCAAGTGGAGTTCTCGCACAAGAGCCCGCAATCATTCTTGGAGTGAAGACACGGTGCGCATCACCGCTGCCACCAAGGCACAAGCTCGCCTCCCTCGAGAACTTGCCGGACTCCCCGAGCCGACACGGGTGCTCACTATTGATGCCCCTTTCACCGTCGGGCTCAAACCTTGTACAAATATGTGATGGCCTTCACAATCGATCATGATAGGCTCGATCACCGACACCTAACCGGTCTAGGTCTCACCATAGACCAAGAGTAACAACCTAGATCACACCCTCAAGAACACCCTAGCCTTAGATGTGCAAGATCGCTCCTTGTTACTCTTACTAACACTCAAGATATCCAATATCCTCTCCTAGTGCTCTCCTCTTTTCCTCTTGGACCTTACCAAATGCTCTCAGGTATTCCACTGGCTAAGAGAGGTCTCCAAGACCCCAACAACAAAGTTATATAGGCTTCCAACCTCAAACTAGCCGTTGCTCCGCGAAATAAGCTTTATGAGCCTATTGACTATACTGTCTGGTCACTGCCTGACCGGACCATCCGGTCACTGCACTCCCGAGCTCCAACGGCTCTGCCCTGCTAAAATCCTGTACTAACCAGACTGTACGATCAGTGGACCAGACCATCCGGTCCATTTCTCTCTCCAATCTAGAAATATTTCCAGCAACAGCTTCCACGCTGCCCAGAGTGACTTGTATAGATCGGACCATCCGGTTTGTAGACCATACCATCTGGTCTCTACAACTTCAACTCTGGCAGTTTCCTTGCTTCTTTGCTGTAAATCCCGGACAAAACCTCTTAGTGATCATATAGTTCGGTCACCTCTGAACCCTCTATCCGGTCACTTCGTTCAGAAGCTGAAACTTGTTGTCCTCGCTTGACTTTGTTTCCTGGCTTCTCCGAGTAGCTCCTTGGCTTCTCCACTATCATCTAGTGCCTGTGATTTCACCGAGCAACCTTGCACATCACCGACTAGACATAACCTAAGAGAATGACCTAGACCCCCTTGATAGTCCGGTTTTTCCTATGGACTCCAAGGTTTGCTTGTTGCCATAGGAGTGCGCAAGGGTTTGCTATTTTCCATGTTGAAACTCTTGAGAAGATCCTTGGTGTACTTTTCTTGATAGATGAAGTTGCCTTCTCTCAATTGCTTTACTTGAAAACCAAGGAACACATGAAGTTCTCCAATCATAGACATTTGAAATTCCCTTGCCATCATTTCCTGGAACTTTTCATTGTACTTCTCATTAGTTGACTCATATATGATATCATCCACATAGATTTGGCACATAAATAGATCTTTCCCAACATGCCTTGTGAACAAGGTGCTATCAATGCTTCCAATGGTGAATCCATTCTTGAGAAGGAAGTTTCTCAAATGTTCATACCATGTCCTAGGAGCTTGCTTGAGACCATAGAGAGCTTTCTTTAATTTGTATATATGTCTTGGACACTTAGGATCCTCAAACCCTGGAGGTTGTTCCACATAGACTTTCTCATTGATCTCTCCATTCAAGAAGGCACTCTTCACATCCATTTGATAGAGCTTGAAACCATTATGTGAAGCATAAGCAAGCATGATTCAAATTGCCTCAAGACAAGCCACTGGTGTAAAGGTTTCTTAAAGTCAATGCCCGCCACTTGAGAATATCCATTTGCCACTAGACGAGCCTTGTTCTTGACAATGGCTCTTTTCTCTTCTTGATTGTTCTTGAAGACCCACTTGGGGCCAACCATATTATGATTCTTGGGCCTCTCTACCAACTTCCATACCTTGCATCTCTGAAAGTTGTCCAACTCCTCTTGCATGGCAATAACCCACTTGTGATCATTCCTTGCCTCTTCCATTGTTGTGGGCTCAATCATGGAGACAAAAGAGAAGTTCTCAATAGCAATATTTGCCTCCTCCTCATCTTCTTCACTCACATAGTTGGGCTTGTATTGATTTCTCCCTGTCCTCACCCCTTGAGATGGGCTCCTAATGATCAAGTCCCGAGAATGATCCTTGTTGATAGCTTTGGGTCTAGGATGATGCTCTTCTTGAGTAGGAGGTGATCTAGGTGATGTATCTTGGGCATCATGGATTGCTTGCTCTCTTGAGATATGAGTGTCTTGGATTCTTAGAGAGGTGGGAGAATCACTCATAGGCTTTCTAGCTTTACACTTAGAGCCTGGATTGGATGAGGATGCATCATTTGAGGGTCTTGAAGAAGTGGCTCGAGATGGTGTAGATAGGGGAACTTGTGGCTCACTTCTCTCTTGAGTGTTCTCTTGGGTAGGTGGATGCACTCTCAATGAATTTTGGGAGGATCTAGAAGGTGTGTTAGTGCCATCTTGGTTTTGTTCTTGCACCTTGGAGGATGATGTTTCTTGAGGTGGTGGAGTGGAGGGTTCAACAATATCATCATCAATCACCTCGTGGGGTAAAACCTGACCCACGAGCATCCTTCTCATAGGTTCATCACCAATGTTCACTTCAAGAAATTCATCTCCCTTTTGAGAACCATTTGACTCATCAAATTGCACATCATAGGTTTCCTCCACACAACCTGTAGCTGAGTTGTAGACCCGATATGCTTTAGAAGTTCCAGTGTATCCAACAAGTATGCCTTCATCCGTCCTGCTCTCAAATTTCCCAGGCTTCCTCCTCTTCTTGAGAATGTAGCAAGTGCAGCCAAAGACCCAAAAATAGGAAACTTTCGGTTTTCGTCCAACCAATAGCTCATATGGAGTCTTCTTCAACAACCGATGAAGGTACACAAGGTTAGAAGTGTAGCAAGCCGTGTTGATTGCTTCAGCCCAAAACCTCTCATGAGTCCCATACTCATCTAGCATAGCACGAGCAAAAGTGATGAGCATCTTGTTCTTCCTCTCCATTACTCCATTCTGCTCGGGAGTATAAATAGCGGAGAACTCGTGCTCGATCCCTTTCTTGTCACAATACTCCTCCACTGTTGTCTTGTTGAACTCTATCCCATTGTCACTTCTTATCTTCACAATGCTAGCTTTGAATTCATTCTTTGCTCTCTTTGCAAACTTTCTGAAGATGCCACTAGCTTGAGACTTGTCCACAAGAAAGAAGGTCCATGTGTATCTCGTGAAGTCATCCACAATCACCAAGCAATAAAGATTTCCTCCCAGACTCTTGTAGTGTGTTGGCCCAAACAAATCCATGTGCAAGAGCTCCAGAGGACAAGATGTTGACCTGAAAGACTTGGTGGGGTGAGAAGAAGCAACTTGCTTCCCTGCTTGTTAAGCACTGTATAGTTTGTCCTTCTCAAGGGTCACATCCTTGATTCCTTCAACTAGATTCCTCATGACCACTTTCCTGAGCTGACTCATCCCAACATGTGCTAATCTTCTGTGCCACAACCATACCTTGGTTGACTTTGTGAAGAGACAAGTACTTGGAGGCATGTTGCTAGATTTGAAGTCAGTGACATACAAGTTTTCATGCCTCACTTCATGAAACACTAGCCCTTTCTTGGTATTCTCAGTAGTTGCTCCGTCCTCATCAAATATGCACTTGAAACCCATGCCACATAACTGACCGATAGATAGAAGGTTGAAGTTGAGAGTTTCCATAAGAAAAACCTTGGAGAGATGGAGATCCTCTGTAATGCCTTGCCTGACCCTCTGACTCTCCCCTTTGAGTTATCCCAAAAGTCACCTTCTTACTGTCTTCGTCTTCATCAATGTTGGTGAACATGGTTGGCTTCTCGGTCATGTGTTGGGTGCACCCACTATCAAGTATCCAATGGGTACCTCCACTCTTGTAGTTGACCCTGGTGGTAGCCATAAGACAAGCACTAGAGGAAGAGGGGTTAGTATCCAAAGCATTGCCCAATTGACTTGTACTAACCTCATCACGTCGAATGATAAGACCATCCTCATAGATAGGGATTCTTGCAATCCCTTCCTGAAGTCTCCTCCTGAAGGGATAGTGAGGAGCACGATACCTCCAATGTCCATTACCATCCCCTGGGATAGTGAGGAGCACGATACCTCCAATGTCTATTACCATCCCCCATGTGCACATTGTCAAGGTCGATGTAGTAATGGGGTGGATCATAGAGGCCAATGACATGCTCAAGCACATGTCCCACTTGTGAGTGATGCCCAAGTATCATCTCCATTGCTCTCTCAATTGAGATCTCATGCCTTCTATTGACTACCTCCTCAAGTAAGAAACCCCTCTCCAGAGTTGCGATTTGTTGGAGGAGCTTGTCAATCACTTCGTGTTATGCAATCCTTCAAAGGCCTCTGAAGGAGTTTATCCTACACACAAGATCATAGATGCTTAAGAGAGTATCATAAAGGTTATCATTTAGATTTCTCACAAATTCACCAAGTTGAAAGATGAGATCATGTTGGTGAGCTCGACGAAGGTGCCAAAGGTGATCTTGCGGTGGAAGAGCTCGTACCTACGTTCTTCATTATATGTCACTTTTGAGATTGGTTTGCTACCTAATGATTATATTGTAATTAGGAACCATGGAGAGTACCAGGAGATGATGGGAGAAGGACTTGGAGATATGGAGGACCAGCAAGGACATGGAAGCCAAGGTGGAGGCCCAACCAAAACCGACTTCGAGTCTGTTTTGGGGCTCAGGACCAGTCTGCACTAAAACAGAGGCCCAGGATGCATACAGATTCGGATTTGGACGTTCTACACATGCACGGAAAGATAAGAAGAAGACCTTTCCAATTCCGCTAGTCTCATGTCAAAATTCATCCGGAGTCATCAGGAATCATCAAAACAAGAGACGTCATGCTGCGATTGCGGGGTTTAGAACATGCTATTCTGAAGCCGGATCAATTTGTGTGTCGCCTTCGACCAAATCAACGTATCCAGAACCTTTCAGAAGATCAGGAACCCTTGTCCACATCATTCCTAATCTTCCGAAAGGTTCGAGATAAATTGATTTGGTCGGAGGCGACACACAAATTGATCCGGCTTCAGAACAACACGTTCTAAACCCCGCAATCACAGCACGACGTCTCCTCTGGTTATCAACTGGTGTTGCCTGGTTGACCTCGCCGAGAAGGCCAATCCTACCTGTGAATCAAGAACACAAGAAAGAACGAAGAAGAATGCAACCAATTTTACAGATGTATGATTATACTAACAAAGTTGGGGTCTCACAAACTGATGAACGACAATACTGTTTATGAACAAAATTGATCTTAGCAAAACCTGAACCCTAATGGTGTGGCGGTGGCTGTTTATAAAGACCCTAGGGTCATGCAAGACCCTCTGGACACATCCCTAATTGGGCTCAACTAGATACAAAGCCCAAAGGCCAAAAATAGGTAACGACAGATTCTAGACCTTCTTTTGTTTCAACGATTCCTGACAACTCTAGATGAAATTTGACATGAAACTGGTGGAATGTAAAGGTCTTCTCCTTAGCTTTCCGTGCAAAGGTAGAACATCCAAATTTGAGTCCGTACGCGTCCTGGGCGTCCGTTTTAATGCAGACTGGTCCTGGGCCCCGAAAAAAACTCGAAATCGGTTTTGATTGGGCCTCCACCTTGGCTTCCATGTCCTTTCTGGTCCTCCACATTCTCATGTCCTTCCTCCATCATCTCCTGATCCTCTCCATGGTTCCTAATCATAATATAATCATTAGGTAGCAAACCATTCTCAAAAATAACATATAATAAGGAACGAAGGAATGAGCTCTCGTCTAAATTTAGTCGTCTTGCACGAGCTCTAGTCATTGGACCTTGCAAGTCTAGAACTGGAGGAGTGTTGTTTGTATCCATAGAAGTGATGTCCTCATCAAGATCTGGGGCAGATTGTATGCTCTTTTACTCGATATGTCGAATAAAATGTGCAAATTGGCTCAATGGTTTTTCTTCAGCTGATTTATAGATTATGAATAAAATTGTATGTTCTTTTACTCGTTATGTTGAATAAAGTTGCGTGAATGAACTAGTATATACCTCAGTGAGTACAAAAGCAACTAATGCAAGGAAAAAAGATTTGCCTCTAATATGATGAGGCAAAAATTGTATGGTAAAAAATGTAACAATAGTTATTTCTTTCTATAACCAGGTCATTGATTGCTAATGGTACAAATCTAAGCACCTCAAGAGACCGGAGAACTGGGCACTAGGTACAGTTTATATTTTGTGCGCTCACAGACAGTTGCTAAAATTACATGTCGGTTTGTTGTGAAAATTTAACTATTGCATACTTGAAATTTCTGAAGTTACATGTTAGCAGCATGAATTGTGTGAGCTTTCCTGTTGTTATGTTAACACAGATGAAATACATATTACTGTATTTGTTATGAAATACAAATTCAATAATACCATTTGCTCAGAGCACCATCAATCTTGCGGTTCATTTCAAGTACTCAAGCAAAATATCACTCCCTACTACTGTTGATGTGCTATCTGAATGTTGTGATAGAAGAGATTTGTCATTTGTTAACTTTTGACGGGCCTAATGTTTCTGATCTCAGTTGATTTCAAATTGGTGCATTATATCTCATTTGTATGTTTTCAGTTGGTGTATCGCTCTCATATTTCCTAATGAAGTTATTGCAGTTCATGACTCTTCTGTTATTGGAAGGTGTTCGATGGACCGTTCGAAATCAAATTCAAATTCGAATGTAGATGAAAACAGAACAATGTTTGGCAAGCGCAACATGTAAAAGATGTAATAAAAAAGGGAAATCAGTTCATGAACAGTGTGGGTTGTAACTGTTCATTTCAAACCCACAACCCGCTACTGTTTAGGAACTAATTTCTCTTTTTTGTTTCTCCTTATACAGGAATTAGTTGCACCCAAACTTTTGCATGATGATAGATAGTTACATACTCTATCCATCCATATTTTCGTTGGAATTTTAGATGCAACTTTGAAGGTGTTATTGTGATTGGTAACACGATAACATCGTAACCCGCGGTAACACCGGAAATGTTCTGAGCACCCCACCTCTCTCACTCCCGTCCCCTTCGCATCTTTTTTGACAGCAACCCACTTCCTCGGCGATGCTCCATTTTGCCTGCAACCAATCACCTTCACATCGCATCACGTCGCCTACAAGCACACCGTTCCTCACGAATCTCACCTGCCCTGCTCCATCTTCGTCTCCTGCGGCAAGCACTCACCTCCAAGAATCTTCGTACGCACCAGCCCTAGCTGCCTCTCTCACACCTCACATGCCGCAGTCGGTTCGTCGCTCATCAGGAGGGTGATGTTTTCCACCTCGCCACTAGACAACAGCGGTGGGGATTCATGTGGGGATATGAACCAAGGGAGACAACAGGTGTAAGATCTGCCGAGAGGAAGAAGAACTACGATGGTAGTCAACTGCAAGGTCAGGCTGCAACATGGTGATGACTTCCCTCAAGTCACAGCGTTGTTGCGGTCTGCACCCAAATCTGCCTTTTAGCAACTATGGGAACTGTGTAAAATTGAACGAAACTATGATCTTCACTGCAGAGATTTGCACATTGAGTCCGACTTTTGTATGTTAGTTGTCCTCAATCGTGATTTGGCATTGGGAACCATGCAAAATTGAATGAAAAATAGCATGCCTATACTTTTTGTGTACATGGTTTCAAAAAATTTAGATGGTTGAAACTTCTATTTATTTCCTCATTTGTGCATGTTTATAGAAAATAAGATAGAATTTTTATATGTTAAAATTATGTGATGGTACTGATTGATACAGAAGTTTGAAATCAAACAATAGTGTTTTACTGTCTGAAAAGAGTTGCTAATAGTTGTTAGGGCTTTGAGTCCATAGGAGAAATCGGACTATCAAGGGGGTCTAGGTCATTTCTCTTAGGTCATGTCTAGTCGGTGATGTGCATGAATGCTTAGTGAAATCACAAGAAGGACCAAGAAGGCGACCAGAGGGGTGGGGTGAATGGGAGCCAATTAAAATTCTTAACAAGAACTTGGCCTATGTCCCAATTTCAACCCAAACCCTCCTCGAGGCAAATCACCAAGGTCACAGACACCAACTTGTGATGTGTTAACCTTAGGAATGATTTAAAGCAATAGAAAACATAGCAGAAGCTCAAGGGGGTCAAAGGAGGAACAAAGAAGATCCGAGAAAACATGTTTCTAGAGCTTGACGGAAGTTCCGTAGTGCCTGACGGAAGTTCCGAAGTCCCAGACGGAAGTTCTGTGAATCACGGAAGTTCCGCGCGACGGGAGTACTATCACTCATAGAAGTTCCATGGTTCTTGACGGAAGTTCCGTCATGGTCATGGAAGTTCTGTCCTCGCCATGGAAGTTCTGTCCTGTACAGAACAGCAGCTCAATTTCGGAAAGAAAATTACCAAAACCCTATCAAACAAACTCCAAAAATCACAAAATTTGGACCAGATAATCTATAAGACGTCATGACTCTACTCTAAAGAGATCCACTCAAAAAACTCAAGGAATCTTCATGAATTTCAGATCTTGTGCCAAGAACACCAAACAGGGGAAACTTGAGAAATCTTTCAAATCGAAGGTGCTAGAGCTCTTGATTCAGTCAAGGAACTATATAGGATTGTTCTAGCTCAGCATAGCACCAAGATCCCCAAGAAATCCACCCTAAAAACTCAACTAAAAGTGAGATAAAAAATCACCACAAAAATAGCTCTAAAAATAGAGAAAAAGAGAAATTCGGTATTTAGGGAGAGAGGAAGATCTTGAGCATAGAAACATGCATACAAGATCCATGGGTACAAAGGCTAGGAAGCCACCCTCTTCCTTCAACTCTTTGGAAGAGTAAGAGATGTCTCTCACACACTCACTACTCTCCTCTTTACATGAAGCTCTCTCCTAGCACTTTAGAATGAAGTCCTAACATAAGGCTATGGGAAGAGAGGCTCCAAGGGACACCCAAAAGTACACCTCTTCCACAAGCCCTACCTGTCCTAATATAGGACTAAGGGTTGTTGAAGGACCGAGAAGGCGACCAGAGGGGGGGGGTGAATGGGAGCCAATTAAAATTCTCCAAGAGAACTTGGCCTATGTCCCAATTTCAACCAAACCCAACCCTAAAGCATGTCACAAAGGTTACATACACCAACTTGTGATGTGCTAACCCTAGGAATGACTAACACCAACGGACGACTCAGAGAGAAGCTAAAGAAAGCAATTGAGACAAACTACTAAGGAGAAGAAACCAAAATAGCAACATAGACTGACCATCGACAGTGCCGGTTAGGAGCATCAGCAGTGCCAATTGGTATTATCGGCAGCGCCGATCATATTATCGACAGTGTCGAATGAGATCAGTAAGAAGATGAAATTCCAGATTAGGTCATCAGCAGTGCCAATCCAGATTTTTATCCCCGCATCGGCAGTGCTGATCGACCCCCGATAGAATAGGATTTGGCTAGCGATTAGGCAAACACTTGATCAAAGCCTAATCAAACAAACTCCAAATTGAGCAATTTTTGGACCAGGTAATCCTCATCACATTATGACCCTAATCCTAGAAGATCAACTTGATTGGCCCAAGAAATCTTCATGAATTTCAGATCTCGTGCCAAGAACACCAAAAAGGGGAAACTTGAGAAATCCTTCAAATCAAAGGTGCTAGATCTCTTGATTTGGTCAAGGACCTATGTAGGATTGTTCTAGCTCATCATAGAACTAAGATCCCCAAGAAATTCGGCCCAAAAACTCATCCAAAAGTGAGATCGAAAATCACCACGAAAATAGCTCCAAAATAGAGAAAAAGAGAAATTGGGATTTAGGGAGAGAGGATGATCTTGAGCACAAAAATTATTCTCATATCATAGAATCAAGCACACAGGATCTAAGGATACATAGCTAGGAAGCCACCCTCTTCCTACCACTCTTTTGAAGAGAAAAGCTTGCCTCACACACACTCTTTTCTCTCCTCTAAAACATGAAGCTCTTTCCTAGCATTTGAATGAACTCCTAACACAAGGCTAATGAAAGAGAGGCTCCAAGGGACACCCAAAAGTCCACCTCTCCCACCAGCCCTACCTCTCCTTATATAGGCCCAAGAGTGGTCCATTTGACCATCCTACCCTTGACCTACATAAGGCTGCCACCTACCACCAGGGGCAGACTTGTCCATCTCTCTCCTCGTCGCCCGAACGCCGTCACGCTCTTCACGTCTTTGCTTCACCTCAAAGGAAGCTCCATGATGGTGCCACGTGCACCACCAACCACGCCACCGGTTTTGAGGCCCAAACCTGGAAATTGCTTTGCATGCTTCTTAAAGCATGACTTTATGCTCACTTCCGCCAAAGCAAGACTTCACGATCTTGACGCGTGTCACCTCGTTCCGTGATCCTCCTTGTCGGCAAGTCTCTCCTGCCTTTGGTACATTGGAATCCTCTACTTGCACCGACACTCGATCACCTTTGATTTGGTCAACCCCGCCGTCTTGATCATCACCCACGGTTTTGAGGCTCAGCCGCAAAACCGTCCATGCTTCTTGCCTCTCCATGTGTACGGTATGGATCACCCTTGACTCCACTTGGCCTCTGGATTGTCTGGCCCCAGGTCTCCTACTTGTGCTCGATCCTCCTGATCGTCTAGCCCCAAGTCTCCTACCTATGCCCGATCCTCTCGCCTTTGACCGTCAAGTCGACTCCAATGACCTACACATCATGAGACAAGCAAACACACTTCCCATCTCCTGCAACTTCTCCAACTCAACCACCAACTCTGGTTAGTCAAAGCATAATCATGCACACTCATGCAATCCCCGGATTCCCGTATTTCAAACTCCAACACTAAATCAACACAAGTCAATTACTTATCACATATTGCAAACCATGGCACATATCAACATGGTTTCTCAATCTCCCCCTTGATGAGTACATTGACAACACCAAATGCACAAAGATTTAGGATTTCAAATGCGAATCCGAATGGGCACAACTAAATAGCTCAAACTGAAAGAAAAGGTGAAAAGTAGTCATCTAGCATAAGAAGGATTACAAAAACCAAGAGTTGGCAAAGGAAAGCGACTAAAAGCGCAATGATAGCAAAAAGCTCAAGAAACGCTCAAAGCAATGTAATGCTCCCCCTCAACTTGTGATAGTTGACATGAATGCAAATGGGCCATTTTAAGTTTCTTAGCATTATTTGTGCATGACCAAACAATTCTTCCCTTAAGCACTTATTTCTCTCCCTTTGGCAATGAACTCATCAAAGAGGCAAAAGACCAACAATGCATGAAAATGCAAACCTAAAGAGCTTCAACAATTATGCCGACAAGCATTTAACCTTGCTAATCATAAACATAGAGCTATGGAGTGTAAAAGCAATAGCTCACAATCATGCAGAGATCGAAGAGCAGATAGCAAGGCATAAGCTCCCAGAGCTTGACAAGCTAAGCATAATGATTGACTAGCTCAGATAGAATCAAATTTGCTTAGCATGAGAAAACCTGCCACCACATGTATAAGTACTCCCATCCAAGGCAAAACAGGCATCAAGTGAATCAATAGATACCAGCCAGTCTCAATCTCAACTAGGGCAACAAGCATTCATAGAAAATGAGCTCTACAAACGCTCACATATGCGACAGAGACTCAATTGATCAAGTGTTTATTGTTTATCCTCATGTGTCCTTTTATCCATACGGATCATCGCACGACTGGGTACGGCAAACACCCCGAGGGTTCAAGTCACAGTGTTTGGATTTAGCATTTTAGAATTATCTTGATCAAAGCACTTAGCAAATTTTTCCTGATTAATTACAAGACAAAAGAGCATGCCTTTGCGACAAAAGGAACACATGTTCCCATAATGTTCCATCATGAGCTAAATATTTGCAAAGCCTTCCATTTTGCAAACACAAGGTGCCAAAGCGAAGACATCCTCTAGACTAGCCCCAATGCAAGTTTCAACAAGGATAAAAGCAATTATTCACATGGTGAGCAAGTTTTGGCAAGATTAGTTCATAAGGTTCACAAAAATCCAAGTTTATCTTTAAGATTAGCATGTTGCTCAACAAAAGTCTATGACAAGCCATCTAGACAATCCTAGCAAGAGAGTTTGCTCATCACATCCACACAACTTAGCGCTCAACCATAGCAATGAGAAATACAAGAATGCATAAGAATCAAAGCTCATCTACAAATGCATATATTACAAATGAGATGCAATTCATGAAAGTAAGATACAAATATACAAAAGCACCAACTGCAAGTGCAAAGAGCAACTCCCCCTCAAACAATGCCATAGGGATGGCAAGCACAAAGCTCCAGATCATCAAATCACAAGAGCAACTAATCTCAAAGCTTCAACAAAGAATAACTCCCCCTTAACCAAGCCAGTCTCCCCCTCAACAAAGCAAATGAAGAATCAATTAAAAAGAGCGCAAGAGGACTATAGAAAGAGCACAACTCGTGACCCATGAAAAGGTAAGGGAGGATCAACAATAATGTCATGTGAAGCACAAATTCCAAATTTTTCTCAAACTTGAGCTTAGGCAATCCTCGGATCAAACCCAGGCCACTCAAGCGACAAAGCAAGTCAAAGCTCATGTGACCTAGTCTCCTATGCCATGTCCAGAGCTCAGAAAAAGATTGAGCAAACAAGCACTTGTGAGAACCATGGAAAACAGCAAAAAGCAGCCTGAAAAATTCTGCCAGTGCAAGAAATACATGCTAACATGATAAAGTGAGCACATGAACAAGTAACTCACACCATAAGTAATGTACATGAATGTAAAAGAGTGAGTGTATGGGAAGGCTCACAAAATAGGTGAAGACACACAAGCCTCTTTTAGGCCATGTAAAAGGGTACAAAGAACCATCACATCTCAATGATGCAAAAGATCAAGATCTATCAACCTCATGTTCTCCATTCCGCGTCCCCGAACCTTCATATGTGAAGAGAGAGGTGCCCCCGTCTTGGATCCCGAAGGGTTAGTAGGCAAATACTTGGGAACCCATGACTTGGACACACGAGCAATAGATGCACTCAACTTATCAAGAGGGTTAGCATGATGCAAATTAAGGTTCGAATGAGAAGACCTTGAATCACCCTTAAAAGCATCGCAAATTAGCAACTCGAGAAGAAAAATGAGTGCAACCATTACAAACACGACAAGAACCTCTTAAGGGGACAACACAAGAGGAACCCATACAAGCATCATGAGAACAATGTCGTGGACCAACATAAGAAGTAGTAGAATTATGTCCACGAGCATGTCCTGACCCACAAGAAAAGGAGTCATAGAAACCATCGTCAAAGCGATGTCTCATGATAGGCTCATGGGTATTCATGCTATGAGAAAAGCTATGATCACCCAAAGAGTAAGAATCACAAGAACGACGCATGTCTCTAGCATGCCTAAAGCAAAAGTCAAATTGATGTCCATTCATCCCACAATATGAGAAATGGAACAAAGGCCTATGAGGAGGCATGGTTTGAGAGGATAAAACATCACTCTCGCTCATATGAGAAGTCACTTGGGATTTGCAAGAAGAATTAGAAGCATTTTTTGACTTAGAACCAAGATTAGGTTCACACATATCATGAGAAAGATGATGTGTGTTCCTAAGAGCTTTAGCACGCACTCGACCCTCGTGTTTGACACGGCGAAAGCAATACTCAAGGACATGCCCATCTTTCTTGCAGAAGGTGCAATGGTACTTTTCTTTTGAAGATCTTGTACCATTTGAGCAAGAAGCACCTTTGTCATTTGAAATCCCTTGGGCAACACCGAAGGAGCTAGCAAGCTTACAACTAGCCAAAGAAGATTTGTCCAAAGCAATAGCACAAATGCCAACATCCAAAGACCCACACTTAACATGAGAAGACTCCAACTCCAATTGGAAAGAAGACGTTTTAGAAACGTCAAGAATGGAGTGAGGGGAATCACGTGAATCAAAAGACTTAGCATCTAACCTCTCACAATACTTGAGCAAAACCTCATTTTGAGATTTGAGGCGCTCACACGTATCACATGGAGTATTTCTCAAGACTTGAGTCTCCTTCTCAATGCACTTGGCACATGTGGCACTCATTTCATTGTGCTCAGTCAACTTGGCGCTCATATCATCGCGCATTTGCTTTAAAGCCTTAATCTCACTTTTCAAAGCATCACAAGAAGTGCAAGAAATGGAAGACACAACACTTGTATGCATGTCATGCAAAGCATCATGATTATCACAAGAATCTAGACAAGCATCATCATGCAAAGTAGAGGAACAAAATCTAGAAGGCAAAGAATGAATAGCAACAATTTCAGCCTTAGCATTTTCAAGTTGCTCTACACAAGTGGAGTGATCTAGTTTTAACTTCTCATTTTCAGCTTTCAAGTGAGCAAGAGAGGCATTCAATTCATCGAACTTTTTGACCAAGGCATCACATTTATCACAAGGCAAAGAGGTCCTAGACTTGCAAGAAATTGGAGCACACACATCAAGTCTATACATGGCACACTCAAGCATAGAATTTTGCAACTTCTTCCTAAGCTTTTCAATTTTCTTATCACAGAAACCAACACTAGAGAACAAGGATAAAATGCTCTTAATGAGGTTACCTTTTTCCATCTTGAAAAGTTTGGTTGTAAGCTCTTGCATGCCAAGCTCTTTACCCTTGTAAAGCTTGAGGAGTTCCATCACTTCCGAGACACCTACTTCAAGGTCAATCACGTCCCTCTCCTTGAGATCATCCTTGTCAATGTCCACCTTTCGACTCCGCTTGTAGTCATCCTCAATAACAATTCCGCACATCTCGAAACCTGAGGACAAAGACACACGAGAGCGAGCACTTGATGCCATTGTAAAAGCACCGTCAGAGTGAGCAAATAGCCGAAGCCGGAAAAAGCTCTTTCTCAATGTCGCCTTCGGATCACAAAGCCGGTTAAGGTCAACTAGTGATCAAACCAGCTTTGATACCAATTGAAGGACCGAGAAGGCGATCAAAGGGGGGGGAGTGAATGGGAGCCATTTAATATTCTCCAAGAGGACTTGGCCTATGTCCCAATTTCAACCAAACCCAACCCAAAAATATGTCACCAAGGTTACACACACCAACTTGTGATGTGCTAACCCTAGGAATGACTAACTCCAGTGGAAGACTCAGAGAGAAGCTAAAGAAAGCAATTGAGACAAACTACTAAGGAGAAGAAACCAAAATAGCAACACAGACTAACCATCGGTAGTGCCGGTCAGGAGCATCGGCAGTGCCGATTGGCATTACCGGTAGTGCCGATCATATCATCGGCAGTGTCAAATGAGATCAGTAAGAAGTTAAAATTCCAGATCAGGTCATCGGCAGTGCCAATCCAGATTTTTATCCCTGCATCGGCAGTGTCGGTGCCATTGATCGGCAGTGCCGATCGACCCCCGATAGAACAGGATTTGGCTCGGGATTAGGCAAAAACTTGACCAAAACCTAATCAAGTTAACTCCAAATTGAGCGATTTTTGGACCAGGTAATCCTCATCACATCACGACACTAATCCTAGAAGATCAACTTGATTGGCCCAAGAAATCTTCGTGAATTTCAGATCTCATGCCAAGAACACCAGAAAGGGGAAACTTGAGAAATCCTTCAAATCGAAAGTGCTAGAGCTCTTGATTTGGTCAAGGACCTATGTAGGATTGTTCTAGCTCATCATAGCACTAAGATCCGCAAGAAATCTGCCCCAAAAACTCATCCAAAAGTGAGATAAAAAATCACCACGAAAACAGCTCCAAAAATAGAGAAAAAGATAAATTTGGGATTTAGGGAGAGAGGAAGATCTTGAGCACGAAAATTATTCTCGTATCATAGAATCAAGCATACAAGATCTCAGGGTACATAGCTAGGAAGCCACCCTCTTTCTCCCACTCTTTGGAAGAGAAAAGCTTGCCTCACGCACACTCCTTTCTCTCCTCTAAAACATGAAGCTCTCTCCTAGCATTTGAATGGACTCCTAACACAAGGGTAATGAAAGAGAGGCTCCAAGGGACACCCAAAAGTCCACCTCTCCCACCAGCCCTACGTCTCCTATATAGGCCCAAGAGTGGTCCACTTGACCATCCTACCCTTGACCTACATAAGGTTGCCACCTACCACCAGGGGCAGACTTGTCCATCTCTCTCCTTGTCGCCCGAACGCCCTTTTGACGTTCATGACTTTGCTTCGCCTCGAAGCAAGCTCCGTGATGGTGCCATGTGCACCACCAACCACGCCACCGGTTTTGAGGCCCAAACCGGGAAACCACCTTGCACGCTTCTCAAAGCGCAACTTCATGCTCACTTCCGTCGAAGCAAGACTTCACGATCTTGACACGTGTCACCTCGTCCCATGATCCTCCTTACCGGCAAGTCTCTCCCGCCTCTGGTCCATTGGAAGCCTCTACTTGCACCGACACCCGATCACCTTAGACTTGGTCAACCCCGCCGTCTCGATCATCACCCACGGTTTTGAGGCTCAACCACGAAACCGTCCATGCTTCTTGCCTCTCCATGTGTACGGTATGGATCACCCTTGACTCCACACTATCTCTTGATCGTCTGGCCCCAAGTCTCCTACTTGTGCCCGATCCTCTCGCCTTTGACCACCAAGTTGACTCCAGTGACCTACATATCATGAGACAAGCAGACATACTTTCCAACTCCTACAACTTTCCAACACCTTCACCAGCTCTGGTTTAGTCAAAGCATAATCATGCACAAACCCATGCAATCCTCAAATCCCCGCATTTCAACTCAAACACCTAATCAACCAAAGTCAATTACTCATCACATATTGCAAACCATGGCACATCTCAACATGGTTTCTCAATGTCCCCCTTTATGAGTACATTGACAACACCAAATGCATAAACATTTAGGATTTGAAATGCGAATCCGAATAGGTACATCCAAATGGCTTAAACCCAAATAAAAGGTGAAAATCAGCCATCTAGCATAAGAAGGATTACAAAAACCAAGAGTTTGCAAGAAATCGACTAAAGGTGCAAAGATCACAAAAAGCTCAAGAAACGCTCAAAGCAATGGTATGCTCCCCCACAACTTGTGGTAGTAGGATTGAAATGCAACATGAGGTCATTTTTAGAATTTTAGCATTTTTGTGCATGACCCAACAATTCTCCCCTTAGGCACTTATTTCTACCCCTTTGTCAATGAACTCATCAAAGAGGCAAAAGAGCACCAATGCATGAAAATGCAAGCCTAAAGAGCTTCAACAATTATGCCAACAAGCATTTAACCTTGCTAATCATAAACATAGAGCTACGGAGTGTAAAAGCAATAGCTCACAATCATATACGACAAAAATAGATAGCAAGGCATAAACACCAAGAGCTATACAAGCTAAGCAGAAAGATTGACTAGCTTAGATAGAATCAAATTTGCTTATCATGAGAAAAGCTGCCACCACATATATAAGTACTCCCATCCAAGGCAAAACAGGCATTAAGTGAAAGAAACTAGCCAGTATCAATCTCAACCATGACAACAAGCATTCACAGAAAATAAGCTCTACAAACGCTCACATATGCAACAGAGACTTAAAGGAGGGAGAAGGACATTATTTTTATTTGGTTATCCTCATGCAACTTCTAATCTGTGTGGAGGGTTGCACGACTAGGTACGACAAACACCCCGAGGCTTTGAAGCACAATTTTTGGATTTAGCATTTTTTATGTAACTTCTAATCCATATGGAGGGTCGCACGACTGGGTACAGCAAACACCCCGAGGTTTTGAAGCACAATTTTCATTGAATTAACTTAACTTGCAAAGAAAAAGCAGAAGTTTGAGCATGCCTTTGCGGCAAAAGGAACAAACATTCCCACAATGTTCCATCATGAGCTAAACATTTGCAAAGCCACATTTTGCAAACACAAGGTGCCAAAGCCAAGATATCCTCTAGACTAGCCCCAATGCAAGTTTCAACAAGGATTAAGCAATTATTCAGATGGTGAGCATATTTTGGCAAAATTAGTTCATGAGGTTCACAAAAAGCCAAGTTTATCTTTATGATCAACAAGTTATTCAAAAAGAGTCTATATCAAGCCATCTAACAATCTAAGCATGAGAGATTGCTCATCACATCCACACAACATAGCTCAAGCTCAATCATAGCAATTAGAAATGCAAGAAGGCATAAGAATTAAAGCTCATCTACAAATGCATAAATTACAAATGAGATGCAATGCAGAAAAGTAAGATACATATATACAATAAGAGCAACTCCCCCTGAAATGATGCTATAGGGATGGCAAATACAAAGCTCCAAATCATCAAACCACAAGAGCAACTAATCTCAAAGCTTCAACAAAGAATAACTCCCCCTTAACCAAGCCAGTCTCCCCCCTCAACAAAACAAATGAAGAATCAATTGAAAAGAGGGCAAGAGGACTATAGAAAGAGCACAAATCATGACTCATGAAAAGGTAAGGGAGGTACAACAATGATGTCATGTGAAGCACAAATTCCAAATTTATCTCAAACTTGAGCTTAGGCAATACTCGGATCAAACTCAGGCCACTCAAGTGACAAAGCAAGTCAAAGCTCATGTGACCTAGTCTCCTATGCCATGTCCAGAGCTCAGAAGAAAATTGAGCAAACAAGCACTTGTGAGAACCATGAGAAACAGCAAAAAGCAGCTTGAAAACTCTGCCAATGCAAGAAACTCATGCCAGGATGATAAAGAGAACACAAGAGCAAGCATCTCACAACACAAGAAATGTACAAGAATGTAGAAGAGTGAGTGTATGGAAAGGCTCACAAAGTAGGTGAAGATATACAAGCCTCTTGGAGGCCATGTAATGAGGTCATGTTTTAAGGTGTGATTGGAGATGCAACCTTCTCATTGCAATTCCCTTTTGAGTGAATGAACTAGCCCTGCTTGAACTTGTAGCAGGGTGTCTGCCCCTAATGGTAATACATGTTGTCGAGGGTAAAAATCGGGGTGCCACATGGCACCGCCTAGGGACTCATACGCGTCCGGCTCAAGGACCCGCTGGATCGCCACCAAAGTATCAACTGTGTGGGCCCCCACAGGAAGCATCCCCGCGGCGGTCAAACCTTCACCGCAAAGGTTGCGCCGCTTTCCCGACTCACTCGACCCCAGGTGGTCGAGGGCCAATTGCGTTCCGCTCGACCCCCGAGTGGTCGAGGGTTCATCATGCCTCGCTTGACCCCTCAAAGGGGGTTGAGGACAAGTCGTTCCACCTGACAGGACTTGAGCATGGCTCGCCCTTCCAAGCAGATGACCCAGCCACCTACCCAAGCTTATCAACTTCGGGGCAAGGACGAACGCTTCACTACTGCTACAGCCATGACGATAGTGTGGGACCTGAACCAAGATAGGACAGGGTGATGAACCCCTAACTAAGCTAGAAATGGCGGAGTGGAGAAACTCGATTGTCCTTCCAGGACGGGATAGATCCCAACTCCAAGTGGGCCTAGACAAGCCTAACCCGACGCGATGACCCCCAACGGAAGGGGTTGAGCATGATGGTGGTCAACAAGTACCTACCGCCCGGCCTTAAATGTTGTACTCATTGCACATACATAGTGTCAGGAGGTCAAATCCTCCAGTATACCTGCCCCCTCATCATCACCAGCGCCTGCTGACAAAAGCATGCATGATAGGGCAGCCTGCGACACTATCACCTGACGACACTCCTAATCATAGTGATGCAGGACGAACTAATGGACAACAAGATTGATCTCCACTCGGATAACATGACAGCGCCCATGATACACCATCCCACGTATGGTGGAACACGCCATCTACAGTATCGAGGGGAGCTCGACCCGACGACGGGAAACGGGGGCACGCCTGAGCACAGTGCCCTCCCCAGACACAAAGCCAGGACGGTGGGCCTACGAGAAACGAAGGCCACGCCACCGACCAGGAGCTTCGCCTTCTCCAGCATGGCTCCACCAACTCTACACATGTAGAACCCCACTCTCTCTCTCTCTCTCTCTCTCTCTCTCTCTCTCTTTCTTTCTCTCTCTCTCTCTCTCTCTCTCTCTATAAACGGGTCCCTCCTCTTGAAGTACAAAAGGGGAGATCCACTCTTTTCTCGGTAGGAGACAAACAGATAGAAGCAGATTCATACAATCAAGACTCACACACTTCACTTGCACGTGAGACTTGGAGCCCTTTCCTCTCTCACCACCATTGTACTCCACAACTAGAGCAAGTAACACAAGCAGGCCTGAGAACTGGATGTAGGGAGCTTCCCCGAACTAGTATAACCCCCGTGTCCTCTTGCTTAGCCATCACCGAGCCTAAAACACGCGCCCCTATGAACAAATTCTACTAGCCGGTGATCTAAACACCAATACCTATTGATTGGGCATTTTTATGCATGTGACCATCATTATACTGATTGAACAACGGGAACACCATAGAAGCATCATCATGATTGGAGGATTGAGCTAGATAGGACAAGTAATACTTTGAAGAGTAGGACATATGTGACTACCCAACTGAGAGTTATCTTCGTGTTTTTGATGCAATTCTTCCTGAGATGTGCCTATGGAGAGTTATCTTAGTAAAAGAAAGGCTTAGAGTAAGTTTAACTTGCCAACTGGAGATGTCTTAGATTCTAATTTATTTAGTTGATTCCTAGGTTTTACAGTAACCATATTCTTCATAGCTTGAGAAAAATAAATTCTTATGAAGCCAATGCATTGCACAAGATAATCATTGTCATCATTCTCTACCTGTAGTACTGTAATAGATACACTCAATGATACATTGCTCGGATACAATACTGTCAAGTTTGTGGTTCTTGAGAGTGCTCACACCTAAAGTAGTTGTTTCTTTTTATTTTACCATCTGTTTCATTTTATTTTGCCATATGTATCAGATATTGACTATAGTATTGATTTCTTTTGGCCATATAATACAATAGTTAGTATCTCTCCAACATGGATAAGCTTGCCTCTTTTATTTTTTAGAGACCAGGCCAGTTCAGAGCACTCTAGATTCGGATTACAAGGCTTAATGATTTCTAAGTGAACTGTGCAATAGGTGGTTCTAGATAAGTTGATTTGGTCAGAGGCGATACACAAATCGATCCGGCTTCAGAACAGCATGTTTTAAACCCCACAATCATAGCACGACGTCTCCACTGGTTATCAACCGGTGTTGCCCGGTTGACCTCGCCGAGAAGGCTAATACCTACCTACGAATTAAGAACACAAGCAATAATGAAGAAGAATGCAGCGAATTTGCAGATGTATGATAAAACTCACGAAGTTGGGGTCTCACAAACCGATGAATGGTGACACTATTTATGAACATAATTGATCTTAGCAAAACTCGAACCCTAATGGTGCGGTGGTGGCTGTTTATGAAGACCCTAGGGTCGTGCAAGACCCTCTGGACATGCCCCTAATTGGGCTCAACTAGATACAAAGCCCAAAGGCCAAAAATAGGTGACACAACACCGAAATAGATTCTAGACCCTCTTTTGTTTTGAAGATTCTTGATGACTTCGGATGAATTTTGATATGAAACCGATGGCATTGGAAAGGTCTTCTCCTTAGCTTTCCGTGCATATGTAGAACGTTCAAATCCGAGTCAGTATGCGTCACCTATTTTGATTGGGCCTCCACCTTGGCTTCCACGCCCTAGCTGGTCCACGTTCCCAAGTCCTTTCTCCATCATCTCCTGGTCCTCTCTATGATTCCTAATCATAATATAATTATTAGGTAGCAAACCATTCTCAAAAGTAACATATAATGAGGAACGAAGGAACGAGCTCACCTCTAAATTTAGTCGTCGTGCACGAGCTCTAGTCATTAGACCTTGCAAGTCCAGAACTGGAGGAGTGTTGTGTCTATCCATAGAAGTGATGTCCTCATCATCCTCCCCCTCTAGAAGTGGAGTCGCCCTCGACTCAAGCTCATCCTCTTCTCCCAAGTATGGTTTTATATTTGAAATATTAAAAGTAGGACTAACCCCGAACTCGAGAGGCAACTCAAGTTTATATGCATTGTCATTAATCTTCTCAATTATTTTGAATGGACCATCAGCTCTAGGCATTAATTTAGACTTTCTCAAATCTAGAAATCTATCCTTTCTCAAATGTAACCACACTAAATCTCCTACATCAAGCTTTACTTCCTTTCTACCTTTACTACCAGCAATTTTATATTTTTTTCATTCATCGTTTCAATGCTAAGTCTAGTGGTCTCATGCATTTGTAAAATAAATTCAGCATGCTCCTTAGCATCAACATGAATTTTCTCATTAATAGGTAGAGGAAGTATATCAAGTGGAGTACGGGGATCAAAACCATACACTATCTTAAAGGGACTTACCTTGGTAGTAGAATGTGTTGCCCGATTATAAGCAAACTCAACATGAGGCAAACATTCTTCTCATTGCTTCAAATTTTTCTTCAAAATAGCTCGCAACATAGTTCCTAAAGTGCGGTTCACCACCTCAGTTTGTCCATCAGTGTGTGGGTGACAAGTTGTATAAAATAACAACTTGGTACCCAACTTATTCCAAAGTGTGCGCCAAAAGTGACTCAAAAATTTTATATCACAATCTAAAACAATAGTAGAAGGCATACCATGCAAATGTATAATTTTTTTGAAAAAAAGGTCAGCAATGTAACTAGCATCATCAGTTTTATGACATGGTATAAAGTGTGCCATCTTAGAAAAACGATCCACAACAACAAAAAGACTATCACTCCCCCTCTTAGTCCTAGGCAGTCCTAAAACAAAGTCCATAGAAATATCCATCCAAGGAATAGAAGGAATAGGAAGTGACATGTATAAACCATGTGGATTCAAGCGAGACTTAGCTTTTTGACATGTAGTGCAGCGAACAACATCAACATCTTTCCTCATCCGTGGCCATAAGAAATGTGTGGCCAAAATATCCTCTGTCTTCTTAGCACCAAATTGACCCATCAATCCACCTCCATGCGCCTCCTGCAACAACAAAAGACGAACGGAACCTACTGGAATGCATAGGCAGTTAGCTCTAAACAAGAATCTATCATTCAACACAAATTTGTTTCAAGCATGACCTTCTTTACAGTGCAGGAATACATCCTTAAAATCAACGTCATCATCAGCATATTGTTCTTTAATTGCCTCAAGCCCAAAAATTCTACAATCAAGTTGTGACAACAAAGTATAGCGCATAGATAAAGCATCAGTAATCACATTATCCTTCACTTTCTTATGTTTAATAATATAAGCAAAAGACTCAATAAACTCAACCCATTTAGCATGTCTAAGGTTTAAATTGCTTTGTGAGCGAATATACTTAAGCGATTCATGATCAGAATGAATAACAAATTCTTTGGGCAAGAAATAATGACACCACGTCTCTAATGAACATACAAGAGCATATAATTCCTTATCATAAGTGAAGTAATTCAAAACAGGCCCAGTAATTTTTTCGCTAAAGTATGCAACAGGTTTGTCATCTTGCTTCAAAACACCACCAATGCCTATACCACTAGCATCACATTCAAGCTCAAAAGTCTTATTAAAGTTGGAAAGTTGCAGCAGTGGTGCATGTGTAAGTTTGTCTTTCAAAGCATCAAATGACTCATGATGTACCTTACCCTAATGAAACTCAACGCCCTTCTTTGTCAACTCATGCAACAGTGCAGCGATGATGCTGAAATCTTTGACAAAGTGGCGGTAGGAACCTACAAGACCAAGAAAACTCCTCACCCGTGTGATAGTTCTTGGTACAGGCCAGCTCTTAATGGCTTCAATCTTCACATCATCCACCTCAATTCCCTGTGGAGTCATAATGTAGCCAAGAAAAGAGACTCGATTCATGCAAAAGGTGCACTTTTCAAGGTTACCAAACAAACATGCAGCTCTCAAAGCATAAAAAAACACGTAAATGATTCACATGTTCATCCATTGACTTGCTATAAATCAAGATATTATCAAAATAAACTATCACAAATTTGCCAATAAAAGCTCTTAAACCCTCATTCATCAAACGCATGAAAGTACTAGGTGCATTAGTTAACCCAAAAGGCATGACTAACCACTCATACAACCCAAATTTGGTTTCGAAAGCTATTTTCCATTCATCTCCAAGTTTCATTCTAATTTGATGCTAGCCACTACGCAAGTCAATTTTAGTGAAAATTATAGCACCACACAACTCATCAAGCATGTCATCTAGCCTAGGAATAGGATGATGATACCTGATAGTAATGTTATTAATGACTCTATAATCTACACACATATGCCAGGTACCATCTTTCTTAGGAACCAAAAGTACAGGAACAACACAAGGACCAAGTGATTTGATGAACATACCCACGATCTAAAAGGTCTTGGACTTCACCAATCGCCAAGGCTGCCGACAACAATCATCATAAGGTAGATAAGGTTTCCTACACGGACAATACTTATGTAGATATTAGTCACATTTCATGTTTGTCATTCATTACCAAAATATCATACCTTGGGGTGACCTCAATGGTCATGATCCTTACAATCTCCCCCCTTTTGGTGATGGATGACAACCACTACTTATGATGATCCAAACTGGATGAACAACAAGGAACCCAATGAAAAGAAAGGATTGAGAGGATTACCTTGTTCCGTACCTTGGAAGTAGTCTCCCCCTTGAAATGTGCTAGGTGTTGAGGGAGAACTATCCAATCATGTAGCGCACTTGATGTTGGTCTTGAGTTGAATTTTGCGCCCATCTTGGTGTCGTGGTTGATATTCTTGTTGAAGTAGACACGCACCAAAGACGTAGACGTTAATGTCGATGTAGATGTACATTGTTGTCATAGACATGCACCATCATTCTTCTTCTTCATGTTGGTGTAGATGTTCATCTTAATATGATCTTTATGTGTACTACAAGTGAACATGCACCATTGTCTTGATCATCTTTATTTAGTCTTCTCCTTTGTCACCTCATAACTTGCTTGTATCTTCATGTTTTTCTCCCCTACCTGGTGATTGATCTTCATGTTCTTCTCCATCTTTTTCTTCATCTTTGACTTGGCTTTTGGATCTTCATGTTCTTCTCCCTCTTTGTGTTATGAGCCTAGACATGGCTTTTGGATCCTCATGTTCTTTCTTCCCCTTTGTCACCTATCACTAAAAAACAAAAGCAAAACACAAGGGAACCAAGGAGCAAATAATAAATGGCAAGAGTTAGAAAACTCCCCCTTTCTCGGTGCTCCTCCTTGGTAATGATGGTGTTCCACCATACCTCCCCCTACACACATGACTTAACAACAAATTCCTCAAGAATGCAAAGGTTAGTCATTAGTGTGTTGGAAATGTATGAGCCACTTGTCTTTGAGCCGAGCGAGTAGATTTAACCTCGGAGCTCGGTCGAACATGACTCAATGGGCATGAAGCACAAAGATCACTATGTGATCATCTAGAGGGTCATATACTTACATTGTAAATAAGCAACTCCCCTGGAAATATGCTTGGAAGCATGTAAGGTATCATAATGCAAGAATGCATAAATGCAAAGAATGCAAATGCAACAAGTATACAAATGCATGATGCGATGCTAAAAGAAAGAGAGAGAACGACTACAAACCAAAGTGCCAACGACGAGTTATCCCCTTCTCGAGCTTACTCACAATGGACCATTCTTCAAAGCCTTTGGTACACCATGAACCACTTTCCCAAGCTTAACCCATGTTCATTGCTATCTCAAGGAGGTCCAAAATTGACCTACAAAGAGAAGAGAAACAAGCACAAAACAAAGACAAAAACAACAAAACAACCAACCAAAACTGTATAAATTTACAAAGGACAAGCTTAAGGGTTACTCATGTGAAGTTGGAGAGATCGAGTTGAGTTCTCCCCTTAGCTTGTTGAAGGTCTTCTCATCAAGAGGCTTGGTGAAGATATCTACCAATTGTTCATGAGTGCGCATATGCACCAAGTCAATGTCCTTCTTCTCAACATGATCTTGAATGAAATAATTTTTCACTTGAATGTGCTTTGCATGACCATGATCTCTAGTTTTGAGAGCCATCTTGATCGCCGCTTCACTATCACAATAAAGTGGCATTTGAGTGAAGTTGAGACCATAGTCCGAGAGAGTTTGCCTCCTGTAAAGAACTTGAGCACAACATACTCCTGCTGCCATATACTCCGCTTCGGCTGTAGATAGAGCCACCGAGTTTTGCTTCATTGAGCTCCAAGAAACAAGAGCTCTTCCAAGGAATTGGTAACCTCCTGATGTACTCTTCCTATTCACTTTGCATCCTATGAGTCCGAATCCGAATACCCAAGTAACTCAAAGCTTGTTCCTCTAGGGTACCATAACCCCGTGGTAGGTGTGTACTTGAGGTATCTAAGTATCCTTTTCACGGCCTTCAAGTGTGACTCCTTTGGATTTCCTTGATAGCTTGTGCACAGGCACACACTAAACATGATGTCCAGTCATGAGGCGGTGAGATAGAGCAAAGAACCAATCATAGATCTATAAAGCTTGGGGTTCACCGGTTTTCCCTTTTCATCCATGTCCAAGGGTTTGCTTATGCCATAGGAGTGCGCAAGGGCTTGCTATGTTCCATGTTGAACCTCTTGAGAAGATCCTTGGTGTACTTTTCTTGATAGATGAAGTTGCCTTCTCTCAATTGCTTTACTTGAAAACCAAAGAACTCATATATGATATCATCCACATAGATTTGGCACATAAATAGATCTTTCCCAACATGCCTTGTGAACAAGGTGCTATCAATGCTTCCAATGGTGAATCCATTCTTGAGAAGGAAGTTTCTCAAATGTTCATACCATGTCCTAGGAGCTTGCTTGAGACCATAGAGAGCTTTCTTCTATTTGTATACATGTCTTGGACGCTTAGGATCCTCAAACCCTAGAGGTTGTTCCACATAGACTTTCTCATTGATCTCTCCATTCAAGAAGGCACTCTTCACATCCATTTGATAGAACCATTATGTAAAGCATAAGCAAGCATGATTTGAATTGCCTCAAGACGAGCCACTGGTGCAAAGATTTCTTCAAAGTCAATGCCCGCCACTTGAGAATATCCCTTTGCCACTAGACGAGCCTTGTTCTTGACAATGGCTCCTTTCTCATCTTGTTTGTTCTTGAAGACCCACTTAGTGCCAACCACATTATGATTCTTGGGCCTCTCTACCAACTTCCATACCTTGCATCTCTGAAAGTTGTTGAACTCCTCTTGCATGGCAATAACCCACTTGTGATCATTCATTGCCTCTTCCATTGTTGTGGGCTCAATCATGGAGATAAAAGAGAAGTTCTCAATAGCAATATTTGCCTCCTCATCATCTTGTTCACTCACATAGTTGGGCTTGTATTGATTTCTCCTTGTCCTCGCCCCTTGAGATGGGCTCCCAATGATCAAGTCCCGAGAATGATCCTTGTTAATAGCTTTGGGTCTAGGATGATGTTCTTCTTGAGTGGGAGGTCATCTAGGTGAAGTACCTTGGGCATCATGGATCGCTTGCTCTCTTGAGATATGAGTGTCTTGGAATCATAGAGAGGTGGGAGAATCACTCATAGGCTTTCTAGCTTTGGGCTTAGAGCTTGGATTGGATGGGGATGCATCATTTCAGGAGCTTGGAGAAGTGGCTCGAGATGGTGTAGATAGGGGAACTTGTGGCTCACTTCTCTCTTGAGTGTTCTCTTGGGTAGGTGGATGCACTCTCAATGAATTTTGGGAGGAGCTAGAAAGTGTGTTAGTGTCATCTTGGTTTTGTTCTTGCACCTCAAACGATGATGTTTCTTGAGGTGGTGGAGTGGAGGGTTCACCAATATCATCATCAATCACCTCGTGGGGTAAAATCTCGCCCACGGGCATCCTTCTCATAGCCTCTCTCATTGGTTCATCACCAATGTTCACTTCAAGAAATTCATCTCCCTTTTGAGAACCATTTGACTCATCAAATTGCACATCATAGGTTTCCTCCATACAACTTGTAGCTGAGTTGTAGACCCGATATGCTTTAGAAGTTCTAGATATCCAACAAGTATGCCTTTATCTGCCCTGTTCTCAAATTTCCCGGGCTTCCTTCTCTTCTTGAGAATGTTGCAAGTGCAGCCAAAGACCTGAAAATAGGAAACATTCGGTTTCCGTCCAACCAATAGCTCATATGGAGTCTTCTTCAACAACCGGTGAAGGTACACATGGTTAGAAGTGTAGCAAGCTGTGTTGATTGCTTCAGCCCAAAACCTCTCATGAGTCCCATACTCATCTAGTATAACACGAGCAAGAGTGATGAGGGTCTTGTTCTTCCTCTCCACTACTCTATTCTGCTCGGGAGTGTTAGTAGCGGAGAACTCATGCTTGATCCATTTCTTGTCACAATACTCCTCCACTGTTGTGTTCTTAAACTCTATCCCATTGTCACTTGTTATCTTCACAATGCTAGCTTTGAATTCAATCATTGCTCGCCTTGCAAACTTTCTAAAGATGTCACTAGCTTGAGACTTGTCCACAAGAAAGAAGGTCCAAGTGTATCTCGTGAAGTCATCCATAATCACCAAGCAATAGAGATTTCCTCCAAGACTCTTGTAGTGTGTTGGACCAAACAAATCCATGTGCAAGAGCTCCAGAGGACGAGATGTTGACATGAAAGACTTGGTGGGGTGAGAAGAAGCAACTTGCTTCCCTGCTTGATAAGCACTGCACAATTTGTCCTTCTCAAAGGTCACACCCTTGATTCCTTCAACTAGATTCCTCTTGACCACTTTCCTGAGTTGAGTCATCCCAACATGTGCTAATCTTCTGTGCCACAACCATCCCTTGGTTGACTTTGTGAAGAGACAAGTACTTGGAGGCATGTTGCTAGATTTGAAGTCAGTGGCATACAAGTTTCCATGCCTCACTCCATGAAACACTAGCCCTTTCTTAGTATTCTCAATAGTTGCTCTGTCCTCATCAAATGTGCACTTGAAACCCATGGCACACAACTGACCAATAGACAGAAGGTTGAAGTTGAGGGTTTCCATAAGAAAAACCTTGGAGAGATGGAGATCCTCTATAATGGCCACCTTGCCTAACCCTCTGCCTCTCCCCTTTGAGTTATCCCCAAAAGTCACCTTCTTACTGTCTTCGTCTTCATCAATGTTGGTGAACATGATTGGCTTCCCGGTCATGTGTTGGGTGCACCCACTATCAAGTATCCAATGGGTATCTCCACTCTTGTAGTTGACCCTGGTGGTAGCTATAAGACAAGCACTAGAGGAAGAAGGGTTAGTATCCAAAGCATTGCCCAATTGAACTTGTACTAACCTTATCACGTCGAATGATAAGACCATCCTCATAGAAGGGATTCTTGCAATCCCTTCCTGAAGTCTCCTCCTGATGGGATAGTGAGGAGCGCAATAGCTCCAATGTCCATGACCATCCCCCATGTGCACATTGTCAAGTTCGATGTAGTAATGGGGAGGATCATAGAGGCTAGTGACGTGCTCAAGCACATGTCCCACTTGTGAGTGGAGCACGAGTATCATCTCCATTGCTCTCTCAATTGAGAGCTCATGCCTTCTGTTGACTACCTCCTCAAGTAAGAAATCCTTCTCAGGAGTTGGGATTTGTTGGAGGAGCTTGTCAATCACTTCATGTTATGCAATCCTTCAAAGGCCGCTGAAGGAATTTATCCTACACACAAGATCATAGATGCTTAAGAGAGTATCACAAAGGTCATCATTCGGATTTCTCACAAATTCACCAAGTTGAAAGATGAGATCCTGTTGGTGAGCTCGACGAAGATGCCAAAGGCGATCTTGCGGTGGAAGAGGTGGTATAGGTGGAGGTGCCAGAGCCGTAGTGGCGAGATTGATCATCTCAAATAATCGAGTAAGCATTGTTGGCGCTCCCCCTACACCAATGCATGGTCCACCATAAGTGCTTGGAGTAGAACTTGGAATGGCACTTGAGGTAGAGCTTGACGAAGTGCTTGATGATGAGCTTGGTGAAGGTCTTGATCTGAAGGGGTCGTAGAAGCTATTGCAAGGCAATCTTGCAGAGGGATCAAAGAAGTTTGAGCTCGAAACCACTTCTTTCCCTTCTCTTGAAGATGCTCTAATGTTTGCCTTTGAAGTCTTCTCCCTAGTCCAGCTTGCGGTGATCTTTTCATCCTCAAAGAGAAGCTCAATCACGTCCTCAACGGAGAGACCCTTCTCCATGAGAAGACTGAGAGTGGTGTAGAGGAGCTTGCTACTAGGGAGCAAGGTGAGGATCTTCTCGACTATCACAATCTTAGGGAGCTTGAAGGATTCTTCATTTAATTCAATTTTTTCCACAATACCTAACAAGCAAATAAGAGAGTCAAGTAAGTCATCATTATCATTAGCATGAAAAGCAAAGAACTCCTCAACAAGTGAATCACTAGCAAGATCACGAGGCACACTATCATCAATCCTAGTCATGCTAGTGGAGCAAGCAGGAAGAAGAGAAGCATCATCATCAATCATCACATTAGGCACACTAGTAGAGCAACCTATCAAATTAACACTAGAAGAATCTAGGCACTCACTAGAACTAGGCACATCCACACAATCATCACAATCATTATACACATGATTATCGGTAAAGGTATTGGCAAAGTCCACAAGAGTATCCATCAACTCATCTGGAATCATGGCATTTAGGTAGCTTTTAAAGCGATCCTTCCATGATCCATGACCCGGGCCCGAATGGGAAGATATCCCAACTCAATACGGTCATTACTCAAGGTGGTTAAGCCCTATGTTGAGAACTTGGCTCTGATACCACTTGAAAGGATCATAGTGACCGATAGGGGGGGTGAATCAGGAACTATCTCTATGTATGAATTTTACCAATTCCTAATACCAATACACTCAAATCAACTCCTACACAATCCTAGTGGTGATCACACTAACAAGATAATCCTATGAAAGGAAAGACAACCTATGCATACTAGTGGATCACACAAGACAATTCAACTCCTATGCACTTCTAGTGATCAAGTACGCCAATGCAACTCCTACACATGCTAGTGATCAAATGCGGAAGCTTAAACACTACTAGCAAGCAAGGAGCCTAAACATGTAAGTCTACAATATAATCAACTAGAACAAGGCAAGCACACAAGCATGAATAGCACGGTATAGAAATGCGGAAAGTAATGCATCAAAGTAAGGAGTAGAGTAAGAGAGGGCTCATAATTTTTTCCCGAGGTCTCGAAAGGATGGAACCTTCCCCTACTCCTCAAGTGGAGTTCTCGCACACGAGCCCGCAATCATTTTTGGAGTAAAGATACGGTGCGCATCACCACTGCCACCAGGGCACAAGTTCGCCTCCCTCGAGAACTTGTCGGACTCCCCAAGCTGACACGGGTTCAAACCGGTGGGCTCAAACTGTGTACAAACGTGTAACGGCCTTCACAATCGATCATGATAGGCTCGATCACTGACACCTAACCGGTTTAGATCTCACCATAGACCAAGAGTAACAACCTAGATCACACCCTCAAGGACACCCTTGCCTTAGATGTGCAAGATCGCTCCTTATTACTCTCACTGACTCTCAAGATATCCAATATCCTCTCCTAGTGCTCTCCTCTTTTACTCTTGGACCTTACCAAATGCTCTCAGGTATTCCACTGGCCAAGAGAGGTCTCCGAGACCCCAGCAACAAAGTTATATAGGCTTCCAACCTCAAACTAGCCATTGCTCCATGAAATAAGCTTTCTGGGCCTACTGACCGTTCTGTCCGGTCACTGCTTGACCGGACCATCCGGTTACTACACTCCCAAGCTCCAATGGCTCTGATCTGTTGAAATCCTGTACCGATCAGACCGTTCAATCAGTGGACTGGACCATCCGGTCAATTTCAATTCTCTCTCCAGTCCAGAAGCATTTCCAATAACAGCTTCCTCGCTGCCTAGAGTGACTTGTACAGACTGGACCGTCCGGTCTGTAGACCATACCGTCCGATCTCTACAACTTCAACTCTGGCAGTTTCCTTGCTTCTTCGCTGTAAGTCTAGACCAAACCTCTTAGTGACCGTATAGTCTCATCACCTCTGACCCCTCTATCCGGTCACTTCGTCCAGAAGCTGAAACTCGTTGTCCTCGCTTGTCTTTGTTTCCTAGTTTCTCTGAACAACTCCTTGGCTTCTCCACTGTCATCTAGTGCCTGTGATTTCACCGAGAAACCTTGCACATCATTGACTAGACATGACCTAAGAGAATGACCTAGACCCTCTTGATAGTCCGGTTTTTCCTATAGACTCAAAGCCCTAACAACTAGACAAGTGTTCCCAACACTTGCTCCATAGCTTGTCCTTTGCTTTGATCCATCTTTATCAACCCATGGACTCCATCAAGCTCATCAAGCCTCCATGCTTGTGGTTATTGCCACCAATCGCCAAGGCTGCCGTCAACAATCATCATAAGGTAGGTAAGGTTTCCTACATGGACAACACCGTGTAGACATTAGTCATATATCATGTTTGTCATTCATCACCAAAACATCATACCTTGGGGTGACCTCAATGGTCATGATCCTTACAATGACACATGCTCGACGATTCTTGATGATGAAGATAATCTAGAACAAGTTATGTCGCTGCATCGTCTCGGGCTGCTGGATTTGTGTGCTAAGCACATGCTGCACAATAATATTCATGTAGCCCGTGGAGTCTCCGCCTCCAAGGACGAGGTCATCACTGGTGGCAGCGACATCCGCCTCCTCATCCTCCACATCAGAGGTGCTCATGTAACAGCCATCGTCTGTCACCACATATGCCCGCCTAATTGGGCAATCTTTCTACACATGACCAAGTCCATGTCAGCGGTGGCACTGAATCCCTGTAATGCGTCCCGTCGAAGCGACAGAGGAAGCACTACTAGCTGGTACCTGCATATAAATTTTTACCTGAGATCGCAGAAGGTCTTGGTGCGGCAGCAGAAGCTCCAGTAGGTCCCTTGGCAGTAGAAACAATGGCTTGGGCAGCCCCGAAGTCCCGTCGGTCGTGGTGGGTACAAGGTATGACTGGATTTGCTGTACACATAGCATACTAGAAGCACAGGTTGAGGTATAAAATTCTTTATAATCAAGGATATCCTGAATTTTTTTCTCAAACCAGAATAAAAGTGGAAAATCTAATCCCCAACTTTTTCAACTACAGCACAATGAATTAAATCCTTCTAAAGCTCACTAAAGTACTCCTGAACAGTTTTATCTCTTTGATCTAAGTGCTATAGTTTATTATGAATCTCTCTATAAAAAGAAGGAGGAACAAAATGGTCACGCATTGCTACCTCAAGTTCTTCCCAAGTATTAGGCAAATTAGTTTTAGCAGCTAGACCACTCCACCAAACAATAGCGAAGTCCTTAAACTCACTAGTGGCTTGTCTAACTCTATTAAGCATCACCATCATACTGACCCGAAAATGAAAGAATTGAAAACTTAATTTTAGCATACAGATCATCAAGAGTACGACCATGATTGTTACCTTGTGGCCGACGATTGTGGTTGTGGAAACCACCCATACCTTAAGTGTTACGGTTCAAACAATGCTGTAATCTCGCGGTCCTTGTAGCAGCCCTATCCACTGTGCCATTAGCAGCATACACCGTGTCTTCTTCATGGTCGTCTTCTTCAATGTTGTTGGTGAGGGGTGTCGTTGGTCTTGTGAGCGGACTCCAACTCAACATCCTGATCGGTTAACTTGACCCTCTTATCCAATGTGAAGCTTGTTGATCGCATCAATGATGGCCCTAGTGATCGTCTATGCCAAATCACCTTGAGCAGCCTGCAAAGCCTTCTGTAGCTGCGCTTGGCTCATGCGCTCATCAAATTTCGAGGGCGAAGTCCCCTCTCCATCGCTTCCTGCCATCACAAACACCAAAACAGGAAACAAACGGTGATGGTTATCCCTACAAAACAACTAAGCAGTGGTGCCTCTCAAAATAGTCAAAAGGAAGCTCCTTATGAAGCTCATACAAAGTTCTAAAAAGCAAAGAAAAGGAAACCAGGGAGGTGAGTTCCACGATTGCAAGCTGTCCAGAAGAAATATGTAGAGCTAGGAAGGCCAAATATATATGTGAGTGGCACACAAATAAAAAATAGACAGTAAAGCTGAATAAGTGCCCAAGTAACTTATCCCTAGTTGCTAGTATAACTATATCCTAGAACAATAGTGATAGTAAAGCAAAAACAAGTAGATAAAGGCACACAGCCAATAACAGAGGCTTATGTGTAAAACAACCAAATCGTGAAATTCCAGAGGGCTAAATGGAGCACTAGTAGAAATCCCAAATTTCTTTTTATTTTATTTTATTTTTTTGATATTTTTCTCCAACTCAATGGCAATGAGAGAGAACCCATAGAATGTTTCGGTTCAAACAGAGGCAGGAATTGGCCTACAAAAAATCTACAGTTTTCAAAAAACATCGGGTTTCAACTTGAATGAATTGTTTATTTATCTTCCCGATTTTCTAATATTTTTGAGATGGGAAAATAGCCTGGGATGGCCCCTTTTCGAGTCATGAAGCTCCTGTAAAAATTTCAGCCAAACGACATCCGAGCGAAAAGTTATGGCCGTTTTACTAAAGGTGTGTTGATGTCACACCCGGTTTTAAGGACAAAACCAAGTGCTTATCATATGTGTGCCCAGGAACAAGTTTCACACATATTGAAAGTAAAGTGAATAACAGTATAACCAATATCATTAATAAAACGTCCCATTATTACATAAATAATTGTCTTTGAAGACTAAATCGACTCTCTCGACAAATAACAGCGGAAGACACCATAACACCACAGGCAATCGACCGGGGGCACGCACGCCTAGTAGTAGTCTTCATCAGTGTAGTTCATATCTCCATCTTCTGAGCAGCAGTTTATAGTACAACAACAAAGGGAAATAGCAAGGGTGAGCACATGCCGTACTCAGCAAGTGGGGGAAAAATATGACATGCAAGTTTAATAGAAGAAAGGCTAACACAATGGTTTGTTTGCATAAATGAGCACTACACCTAAGACCATTTGAAAAGCACTCCTACTTATTAGGTGAAAAGTTCCCACCAGTTATCTCATCTGTCCAACACTACAGGTCAAACCACCTGTAGCCAACCATGGGTTAAACCGCCCATAGGAAACCACACTACAAGTTACACCGCCTGTAACAAACCATGGGTTAAACCGCCCATATGAAACCACACTACAGGTTACACCGCCTGTAGTAAACCAAGGGTTACACCGCCCAAACCAAATTTGGCTACCCACCAAGTCCACCCATAAACCACCATCCTAAATGTGTGAGGATCCAGGCTGCTCATGACCGTGAGCACGGCTGTTATAACAGTTTGACACTCTGCAGAGGTTGCACAACTTTACCCACAGGTTGGTGATTCCGTCACCCGTCAGTGACTAAAGTCTCCCTGTTGCCCAAATCACACTACCGTAGGTGTGAGGCCAAGAGATCACCACAAGGTCTTTCAGAGCGCTTCCCAGCTTGCAAACAATCCACACTAAGGTTTCACCGCTGCAGAATTAAACCGTTCCTACAGAAGCCCCCTCTGGCGCCGTGGCTAGGAGTAAACCGTCCATCACCTGAGTCCGAGAGTAAACCGTCCCGTCCTCCTTCCTTGACTGCTCACAGAACTGGGAAGACATCTCGATACTAAACCAAGCCTACCCATATCAGCCCTGTGCTTTGCGCGGTTTTCCTGGGTGGCCGGTCCACAAACTACTCTTGTGATCCCAAGCAGGTACCACCACAATCCCACAGTACTATACCGAGTACACGTGCATACCCGCACCATCCTTGCCATCCTCCTGCTTGGATCACCTAGGTTCCATTTTGCTAAAAAGGATTAACCATCCCTCATGATCATTATGTTAAAGTGAACCATTAGTCAAGATTAACATTAGACACTTCCATTCCCGACATAGCAAACTAAGCATGACGTACCCATACTAATAAGCTACACCAGAACCCAGGCGACAAGGAATAATATGGAACAGGATATGACACATGGGATTCAATATTAACAAGCATGCATAGAGATAGAGACAAATATAAAACATAGGTTCAAAATGCATCAAGGACACTTGCCTGGTTCCCTTTGCTGCTGCTCAAAGTCTTCAAGATGGAGATCCCGGAAGTTCTCTAACAGCGGTTCGCCTACTCAACGTCACACCGGAAATACAA
Source organism: Eleusine coracana subsp. coracana (assembly GCA_032690845.1). Classification (NCBI taxonomy): domain Eukaryota; kingdom Viridiplantae; phylum Streptophyta; class Magnoliopsida; order Poales; family Poaceae; genus Eleusine; species Eleusine coracana. Next base: position 31,817,297 of record CM064420.1, on the reverse strand, counting down.
GCATATAAACAAACTAAGAAACAACACACCACACAGTAACAAACAACAAAGAAAACATTACTATGAAAAAGTACGTGTTGCTACGATCGCGTGAGCGCAAGAATCGCCTCAATCGGAGCTACGAGTAAAACATTACAAAGGTTTAAAGTTCTAGGGCTAAAAATAATAAATTAGCAAAGAATTATAAAATAGTACGACTAGATAATATTAAACACTATGATTGCTCTGGTGAAAGAATTTCTTAAATTGGAGCTACGATTGAAAAGTTATGAAGATTTGAAATTTCAAGAGTTAAAATATAAAACAGATAAGTTAAAGGGCCTAAAAGTAATTTTAGAAAAATATAAGGGCTAAGCTATAAAATATACACATAAAATATAATTTATGAAAATTTTACAGACCAAAAAGTAATTTATAAAAAGTACAGGGACTAAACTGCAAAATATCTGGTGAAAATATATTTTGTATAAAATTTAGGGATCAAAAAGTAATTTTGGATATTTCAGGGGCTTAACTATAAAATTTACAGGGCCAAAAAATAATTATTTATACATTGAGGGACCTAGGTGTAAAATGACCAGCCTAAATAATACTTACAGAAATTTAGGGCTAAAATAAAATTACTATAAGGTACAGGGTTGTTTTTGTAAAATTATAAGATTAAAATATAATTAAAAATATATATATACAGGGGTGTTTTTACAAAATTTAGGGCTAAAATATAATTTAGGAAAAGACTAGGGGCTTTTATGTAAAAATACAATGCTAAAATAATTAAAACTAAGATTAGGGGTCTAAATATAATTAAATATATATTCTACAATGAAATTAGGTTTGAAATATAATTTAAATAAAATCCAAGGGCCTATGTGCAAAACTAACTTTGTTCAGGATTAACCAGATTTATTTTTAAACCTAAAACCCTAAAATCCCATGGACTGGGTCTACGACCCCCGTGGACCAGGGTTGACCCCATGGACCACGGTCCACGGTGGACCACGGCGGCGGCGGCCATTGGTGGCCTCCCGGAGCTCATCGGGGAGGAGCTCCGGCGCACGAGGCAGAGGGGAAGGGAGCGGGAGGGAGGCGGCGAAGGGCGAAAAGCTCACCGGAGCTCACGCGGGGTCGGGGAGGGCGCAGGGGCAGCAGCGACGGCAGGGAGGCCGGGGCTCGCGGCGGCGGCGCGGTTCACGGCGGTGAGCGAGATGGCGGGCTCGGGGAAAGGCGGCGGGATGAGGGAAAGACGACGCAGGGCTGCGGGTCTCGCCTTTTATAGGTGCGCGGGTCCCTAGGTCGGCTTGGCGCGCACGCCGAGAACGGCGGTGGTGGCGCTTGGCTGGCGATGCGGCTAGGGTTCGGGAGCACGGGGGCGAGGCCGGGGTGGCTGGGCCGCGCGGCATGGGCTGGGCGTGTGCAGGGCGGGAGTGGGCCAGGCAGGCCGTGTAGGCGCGCTGCTGGGCTGGCCGGGGAGAGAAGAGAGGGGGAAAGGGAGGCTGGATCGTGCGGGGGAAACGGCCCAAGCCGAGAGGAGGGAGGGAAACCGGGGAAGGGAGAGGGAACTGGGCTATGGGGAGGGAGAAGAGAGGAGGGGGGACTGGGCCTCGGGGTGGGATCCGGCCCAGGTCGGGCAGGCCGAGAGGAGGAGCGGGGAAGAGGGGAGCTGGGCCACGGGAGTTGGCAGGCCGAGAGGGAGAGCGGGGGAGTTGGGCCGCGGGGATTTGGCCCACGGCTAGGTCTGGCTTTCTTTTTCTTTTCTCCAATCTATTTTCTATTTCCAGTAGCTATTTCCTAAATAAAATTCTAAAACTGAATCTACACGATTTTAAAATACTTTTGCACATAATAAAATCCCAATGCAACAATGGAAGCATGAATGCAACAAATCAAAGTTTTAAAATAACTTATATCTAAATGCCTTCTTTAGAAAGTCATTTATTTGCTAACAAAATATTAATAAATTAATTTATTTAAGAAAATTTTAAAATATCCTAAATTTTGAAAAACCAGGGTGTTACAGTTGAGGACGGCTTTGAAGAAACCCAATGCCGGGTTTGAGGGAAATCCGAGTCGGGTTTGGGGTCGGATTTGGAATCGGGTAGGGATTTTTTTTTGCGCGGTGGATGTAGCGGAAAGTGGAAATTGTGAGGATTGGTCCGAGATGTTGAGGGTGGGTTGGGGGTGGGTTTAGGGCAGGATTAGGGTGGGAGTGTTGATCAATCAACTCTAGCACACAAAGTCGAACAAAACAGAGGGTGGTGAAGGGGATGGCGGCTAGGGTTGCAAGGGAAACACTACTGACGACAAAGACACAAACTAAACCAGCAACTAAACAAAAGCTAGGGCACAAACTCAACACTATAGACTCTAAAATTGAAATGTGCAAAGGCTAAACACGTGGTTATGGGCCGGGGGGGGGGATTTTTTTTTGGCTTTTCTGTGGACGATAGGAAGAACACGAAAATGAAACTAAAGGGTAGTGTAAATCTGATGATGCACCTGAAGCTCTGATACCACTTGATGTGAAAAAGGGTTCCTGATCTTTCAAAAGGTTCTGGATAAGTTGATTTGGTCGGAGGCGATACACAAATCGATCCGGCTTCAGAACATCACGTTCTAAACCCCGCAATCACAGCATGACGTCTCCTCTGGTTATCAACCGGTGTTGCCCGGTTGACCTCGCCGAGAGGGCCAATCCTACTTGTGAATCAAGAACACAAGCAAGAACGAAGAAGAATGCAACCAATTTTGCAGATGTATGATTAAACTTACGAAGTTGGGGTCTCACAACCGATGAACGGTGATATTGTTTATGAATAGAATTGATCTTAGCAAAACCTGAACCCTAATGGTATGGCAGTGGCTGTTTATAAAGACCTAGGGTCATGCTAGACCCTTTGGACACGCCCCTAATTGGGCTCAACTGGATACAAAGCCCAAAGGCCAAAAATAGGCAACGATAGATTCTAGACCTTCTTTTGTTTCAACGATTCCTGACAACTCTAGATGAATTTTGACATGAAACTAGTGGAATTGGAAAGGTCTTCTCCTTAGCTTTCCGTGCATATGTAAAATATCCAAATCTGAGTCCGTATGCGTTCTGGGCGTCCGTTTGAATGCAGACTGGTCCTGGGCCCCAAAACAGACTCGAAATCGGTTTTGATTGGACCTCCACCTTGGCTTCCACTTCCTTGCTGGTCCTCCATGTTCCCATGTCCTTCCTCCATCATCTCCTGATCCTCTCCATAGAAGTAATGTCCTCATCAAGATCTCGGGCAGATTGTATGCTCTTTTACTCGATATGTCGAATAAAATGTGCAAATTGGCTCAATGGTTTTTCTTCAGCTGATTTATAGATTATGAATAAAATTGTATGTTCTTTTACTCGATATGTTGAATAAAGTTGCGTGAATGAACCAGTATATACCTCAGTGAGTACAAGAGCAACTAATGCAAGGAAAAAAGATTTGCCTCTAATATGATGAGGCAAAAATTGTATGGTAAAAAATGTAACAATAGTTATTTCTTTCTGTAACCAGGTCATTGATTGCTAATGGTACAAATCTAAGCACCTCAAGAGACCGGAGAACTAGGCACTAGGTACAGTTTATATTTTGTGCGCTCCTAGACAGTTGCTAAAATTATATGTTGGTTTGTTGTGAAAATTTAACTATTGCATACATGAAATTTCTGGAGTTACATGTTAGCAGCATGAATTGTTTGAGCTTTCCTGTTGTTATTTTAACACAGATGAAATACATATTACTGTATTTGTTATGAAATACAAATTCAACAATAGCATTTGCTCAGAGCACCATCAATCTTGCGGTTCATTTCAAGTACTCAAGCAAATATCACTCCCTACTACTCTTGATGTGCTATCTGAATGTTGTGATAGAAGAGATTTGTCATTTGTTAACTTTTGACGGGACTAACGTTTCTGATCTCAGTTGATTTCAAATTGGTGCATTATATCTCATTTGTATGTTTTTAGTTGGTGTATCGCCGTCATATTTCCTAATGAAGTTATTGCAGTTCATGACTCTTCTGTTATTGGAAGGTGTTCAATGGACCGTTCGAAATCAAATTTGAATTCGAATGTAGATGAAAACAGAACAATGTTTGGCAAGCACAACTTTTAAAAGATGTAATAAAAAAGAGAAATCAGTTCATGAACAGTGTGGGTTGTAACTGTTCATTTCAAACCCACAACCCGCTACTGTTTAGGAACTGATTTCTCTTTTTTGTTTCTCCTTATACAGGAATTAGTTGCACCCAAACTTTTGCATGATGATAGATAGTTACATACTCTATCCATCCATATTTTCGTTGGAATTTTAGATGCAACTTTGAAGGTGTTATTGTGATTGGTAACACAATAACATCGTAACCCATGATAACACCGGAGATGTTCTGATCACCCCACCTCTCTCACTCCCGTCCCCTTCGCATCTTTTTCCACAGCAACCCACCTCCTCGGCGATACTCAATTTTTCCTGCAACCAATCACCTTCACATCGCATCACGTCGCCTACGAGCACACCGTTCCTCACGAATCTCACCTGCCCTGCTCCATCTTCGTCTCCTGCGACAAGCACTCGCCTCCAAGAATCTCCGTACGCACCAGCCCTAGTTGCCTCTCTCACACCTCACAGGCCGCAGTCGGTTCATCGCTCATCAGGACGATGATGTTTTCCACCTCGCCACTAGACAACAGCGGTGGGGATTCATGTGGGGATATGAACCAAGGGAGACAACGGGTGTAAGATCTGTCGAGAGGAAGAAGAACTAGGATGGTAGTCAACTGCAAGGTCAGGCTGCAACATGGCGATGACTTCCCTCAAGTCGCAGCGTTGTTGCGGTCTGCTCCACCCAGGTCTGCACCCAAATCTGCCTTTTAGCAACTATGGGAACTGTGTAAAATTGAAACGAAACTATGATCTTCACTGCAGAGATTTGCACATTGAGTCCGACTTTTGTATGATAGTTGTCCTCAATCGTGATTTGGCATTGGGAACCATGCAAAATTGAACGAAAAAAATAGCATGCCTATACTTTTTGTGTACATGGTTTCAAAAAATTTAGATGGTTGAAACTTCTATTTATTTCCTCATTTGTGCATGTTTATAGAAAATAAGATAGAATTTTTATATGTTAAAATTATGTGATGGTACTGATTGATACAGAAGTTTGAAATCAAACAATAGTGTTTTACTGTCTGAAAAGAGTTGCTAATAGTTGTTAGGGCTTTGAGTCCATAGGAAAAATCGGACTATCAGGGGGGTCTAGGTCATTTCTCTTAGATCATGTCTAGTCGGTGATGTGCATGAATACTTAGTGAAATCACATGAAGGACAGAGAAGGCGACCAGAGGGGGCGGGGTGAATGGGAGCCAATTAAAATTCTTAACAAGAACTTGGCCTATGTCCCAATTTCAACCCAAACCCTCCTCGAGGCAAATCACCAAGGTCACAGACACCAACTTGTGATGTGTTAACCTTAGGAATGATTTAAAGCAATAGAATACATAGCGGAAGCTCAAGGGGGTCAAAGGAGGAACAAAGAAGATCTGAGAAAACATGTTTCTAAAGCTTGACGGAAGTTCCGTAGTGCCTGACAGAAGTTCCGAAGTCCCAGACGGAAGTTCTGTGAATCATGGAAGTTCTGGGCGATGGGAGTACTGTCACTCACAGAAGTTCCATGGTTCTTGACGGAAGTTCCGTCATGGTCATGGAAGTTCTGTCCTCACCACGAAAGTTCTGTCCTGTACAGAACAACAGCCCAGTTTCAAAAAAAAAATTACCAAAACCCTATCAAATGAACTCCAAAAATCAAAAAATTTGGACCAGATAATCTACAAGACATCACGACTCTACTCTAAAGAGATCCACTCATAAAAAACTCAAGTAATCTTCATGAATTTCAGATCTTGTGCCAAAAACACCAAACAGGAGGAACTTGAGAAATCTTTCAAATCGAAGGTGCTAGAGCTCTTGATTCAGTCAAGAAACTATATAGGATTGTTCTAGCTCATCATAGAACCAAGATCCCCAAGAAATCCACCCTAAAAACTCAACTAAAAGTGAGATAAAAAATACCACAAAAATAGCTCTAAAAATATAGAAAAAGAGAAATTCGGTATTTAGGGAGAGAGGAAGATCTTGAACATGAAAATTATTCTCATATCATAGAAACATGCATACAAGATCCATGGGTACAAAGGCTAGGAAGTCACCCTCTTCCTTCAACTCTTTGGAAGAGCAAGAGATGTCTCTCACACACCCACTACTCTCCTCTTTACATGAAGCTCTCTCCTAGCACTTTAGAATGAAGTCCTAACATAAGGCTATGGGAAGAGGCTCCAAGGGACACCCAAAAGTCCACCTCTTCCACAAGCCCTACCTCTCCTTATATAGGCCTAAGGGTTGTTGAAGGACCGAGAAGGCGACCAGAGGGGAGGGGGCTGAATGGGAGCCAATTAAAATTCTCTAAGAGAACTTGGCCTATGTCCCAATTTGAACCAAACCCAACCCTAAAGCATGTCACCAAGGTTACACACACCAACTTGTGATGTGATAACCCTAGGAATGACTAACACCAGCGGATGACTCAGAGAGAATCTAAAGAAAGCAATTGAGACAAACTACTAAGGAGAAGAAACCAAAATAGCAACACAGACTGACCATCGATAGTGCCGGTTAGGAGCATCAGCAGTGCCGATTGGTATTACCGGTAGTGCCGATCATATTATCGGCAGTGTCAAATGAGATCAGTAAGAAGATGAAATTCTAGATTAGGTCATCGGCAGTGCCAATCCAGATTTTTATCCCCGCATCGGCAGTGCCGATCGACCCCCGATAGAACAGGATTTGGCTAGGGATTAGGCAAACACTTGATCAAAACCTAATCAAACGAACTCCAAATTGAGCAATTTTCGGACCAGGTAATGCTCATCACATTACGACCCTGATCCCAGAAGATCAACTTTATTGGCCCAAGAAATCTTCATGAATTTCAGATCTCGTGCCAAGAACACCAAAAAGGGGAAACTTGAGAAATTCTTCAAATCAAAGGTGCTAGACCTCTTGATTTGGTCAAGGACCTATGTAGGATTGTTCTAGATCATCATAGAACTAAGATCCCCAAGAAATCCATCCCAAAAATTCATCCAAAATTGAGACAAAAAATCACCACGAAAATAGCTCCAAAAATAGAGAAAAAGAGAAATTGGGATTTAGGGAGAGAGGAAGATCTTGAGCACGAAAATTATTCTCATATCATAGAATCAAGCATACAAGATCTAAGGATACATAGCTAGGAAGCCACCCTCTTCCTCCCACTCTTTTGAAGAGAAAACCTTGCCTCACACACACTCTTTTCTCTCCTCTAAAACATGAAGCCCTCTCCTAGCATTTGAATGAACTCCTAACACAAGGCTAATGAAAGAGAGGCTCCAAGGGACACCCAAAAGTCCACCTCTCCCACCAGCCCTACCTCTCCTTATATAGGCCCAAGAGTGGTCCACTTGACCATCCTACCCTTGACCTACATAAGGCTGCCACCTACCACCAGGGGCAGACTTGTCCATCTCTCTCCTCGTCACCCGAATGCCCTCGCGCTCTTCACGACTTTGCTTCGCCTCGAAGCAAGCTTCATGATGGTGCCACGTACACCACCAACCACGCCACCAGTTTTGAAGCCCAAACCGAGAAATTGCCCGATCCTCCTGATCGTCTAGCCCCAAGTCTCCTACCTATGCCCGATCCTCTCGCCTTTGACCGTCAAGTCGACTCCAATGACCTACACATCATGAGACAAGCAAACACACTTCCCATCTTCTGCAACTTCTCCAACTCAACCACCAACTCTGGTTAGTCAAAGCATAATCATGCACATTCATGCAATCCCCGGATTCCCGCATTTCAACTCCAACACCAAATCAACACAAGTCAATTACTCATCACATATTGCAAACCATGGCACATATCAACATGGTTTCTCAATCTCCCTCTTCATGTTTCAACTCCAACACCAAATCAACACAAGTCAATTACTCATCACATATTGCAAACCATGGCACATATCAACATGGTTTCTCAATCTCCCTCTTGATGAGTACATTGACAACACCAAATGCACAAAGATTTAGGATTTCAAATGCGAATCCGAATGGGCACAACTAAATAGCTCAAACCAAAAGAAAAGGTGAAAAGCAGCCATCTAGCATAAGAAGGATTACAAAAACCAAGAGTTGGCAAAGAAAAGCGACTAAAAGCGCAAAGATAGCAAAAAGCTCAAGAAACGCTCAAAGCAATTGAATGCTCCCCCTCAACTTGTGATAGTTGACATGAATGCAAAATGGGCCATTTTAAGTTTCTTAGCATTATTTGTGTATGACCCAACAATTCTTCCCTTAAGCACTTATTTCTCTCCCTTTGGCAATGAACTCATCAAAGAGGCAAAAGACCAACAATGCATGAAAATGCAAACCTAAAGAGCTTCAACAATTATGCCAATAAGCATTTAACCTTGCTAATCATAAACATAGAGCTATGGAGTGTAAAAGCAATAGCTCACAATCATGCAGAGATCAAAGAGCAGATAGCAAGGCATAAGCTCCCAGAGCTTGACAAGCTAAGCAGAATGATTTACTAGCTCAGATAGAATCAAATTTGCTTAGCATGAGAAAACATGTCACCACATATATAAGTACTCCCATCCAAGGCAAAACAGGCATCAAGTGAATCAATAGATACCAACCAGTCTCAATCTCAACTAGGGCAACAAGCATTCATAGAAAATGAGCTCTACAAATGCTCACATATGCAACAGAGACTCAATTGATCAAGTGTTTATTGTTTATCCTCTTGTGTCCTCTTATCCATACGGATGGTCGCACGACTGGATATGGCAAACACCCCGAGGGTTCAAGTCATAGTGTTTGGATTTAGCATTTTAAATTATCTTTATCAAAGCACTTAGCAAATTTTTCATGATTAATCACAAGACAAAAGAGCATGCCTTTGCGACAAATGGAACACATGTTCCTATAATGTTCCATCATGAGCTAAACATTTGCAAAGCCTTCCATTTTGCAAACACAAGGTGCCAAAGCCAAAACATCCTCTAGACTAGCCCCAATGCAAGTTTCAACAAGGATAAAAGCAAATATTCACATGGTGAGCAAGTTTTGGCAAGATTAGTTCATAAGGTTCACAAAAAGCCAAGTTTATCTTTAAGATTAGCAAGTTTCTCACAAAAGACTATGACAAGCCATCTAGACAATCCTAGCAAGAGAGTTTGCTCATCACATCCACACAACTTAGCTCAAGCTCAACCATAGCAATGAGAAATACAAGAACGCATAAGAATCAAAGCTCATCTACAAATGCATATATTACAAATGAGATGCAATGCATAAAAGTAAGTTACAAATATACAAAAGCACCAATTCCAAGTGCAAAGAGCAACTCCCCTTCAAACAATGCCATAGGGATGGCAAGCACAAAGCTCGAGATTATCAAATCACAAGAGCAACTAATCTCAAAGCTTCAACAAAGAATAACTCCCCCTTAACCAAGCCAGTCTCCCCCCCAACAAAACAAATGAAGAATCAATTAAAAAGAGGGCAAGAGGACTATAGAAAGAGCACAACTCATGACCCATGAAAAGGTAAGGGAGGATCAACAATAATGTCATGTGAAGCACAAATTCCAAATTTTTCTCAAACTTGAGCTTAGGCAATCCTCGGATCAAACCCAGGCCACTCAAGCGACAAAGTAAGTCAAAGCTCATGTGACCTAGTCTCTTATGCCATGTCCAGAGCTCAGAAAAAGATTGAGCAAACAAGCACTTGTGAGAACCATGAAAAACAGCAAAAAGCAGCCTGAAAAATTCTGCCAATGCAAGAAATACATGCCAACATGATAAAGTGAGCATCATGAACAAGCAACTCACACCATAAGTAATGTACATGAATGTAAAAGAGTGAGTGTATGCGAAGGCTCAGAAAAAAGGTGAAGACACACAAGCCTCTTTTAGGCCATGTAAAAGGGTACGAAGAACCATCACATCTCAATGATGCAAAAGATCAAGATCCATCAACCTCATGTTCTCCGTCCCATATCCCCGAACCTACATATGAGAAGAGAGAGGTGCCCCCGTCTTGGATCCCGAAGGGTTAGTAGGCAAATACTTGGGAACCCATGACTTGGACACACGAGCAATAGATGCACTCAACTTATCAAGAGGGTAAGCATGATGCAAATTAAGGTTCGAATGAGAAGACCTTGATTCACCCTTAAAAGCATCGCAAATTAGCAACTCGAGAAGAAAAACGAGTGCAACCATTACAAACACGACAAGAACCTCTTAAGGGGACAACACAAGAGGAACCAATACAAGCATCATGAGAACAATGTCGTGGCCCAACATAAGAAGTAGTAGAATTATGTCCACGAGCATGTCCTGACCGACAAGAAAAGGAGTCATAGAAACCATCGACAAAGTGATGTCTCATGATAGGCTCATGGGTATTCATGCTATGAGAAAAGCTATGATCACCCAAAGAGTAAGAATCACGAGAACGACGCATGTCTCTAGCATGCCTAAAGCAAAACTCAAATTGATGTCCATTCTTCCCACAATATGAGCAATGGAACAAAGGCCTATGAGGAGGCATGGCTTGAGAGGATAAAACATCACTCTCGCTCATATGAGAAGTCACTTGAGATTTGCAAGAAGAATTAGAAGCATTTTTCAACTTAGAATCAAGATTAGGTTCACACATATCATGAGAAAGATGATGTGTGTTCCTAAGAGCTTTAGCACGCACTCGACACTCGTGTTTGACACGGCGAAAGCAATACTTAATGACATGCCCATCTTTCTTGCAGAAGGTGCAATGGTACTTTTCTTTTGAAGATCTTGTACCATTTCAGCAAGAAGCACCTTTGTCATTTGAAATCGCTTGGGCAACACCGAAAGAGCTAGCAAGCTTACAACTAGCCAAAGAAGATTTGTCCAAAGCAATAGCACAAATGCCAACACCCAAAGACCCACAATTAACATGAGAAGATTCCAATTCCAATTGGAAAGAAGACGTTTTAGAAACGTCAAGAATGGAGTGAGGGGAATCACGTGAATCAAAAGTCTTAGCATCTAACCTCTCACAATACTTGAGCAAAACCTCATTTTGAGATTTGAGGCGCTCACACATATCACATGGAGTATTTCTCAAGACTTGAGTCTCCTTCTCAATGCACTTGGCACATGTGGCACTCATTTCATTGTGCTCAGTCAACTTGGCGCTCATATCATTGCGCATTTGCTTTAAAGCCTTAATCTCACTTTTCAAAGCATCACAAGAAGTGCAATAAATGGAAGACACAACACTTGTATGCATGTCATGCAAAGCATCATGATTATCACAAGAATCTAGACAAGCATCATCATGCAAAGTAGAGGAACAAAAGCTAGAAGGCAAAGAATGAATAGCAACAATTTCAGCCCTAGCATTTTCAAGTTGCTCTACACAAGTGGAGTGATCTAGTTTTAACTTCTCATTTTCAGCTTTCAAGTGAGCAAGAGAGGCATTCAATTCATCAAAATTTTTTACCAGGGCATCACATTTATCACAAGGCAAAGAGGTCCTAGACTTGCAAGAAATAGGAGCACACACATCAAGTCTAGACATGGCACACTCAAGCATAGAATTTTGCAACTTCTTCCTAAGCTTTTCAATTTTCTTATCACAGGAACCAACACTAGAGAACAAGGATAAAATGCACTTAATGAGGTTACCTTTTTCCATCTTGAAAAGTTTGGTTGCAAGCTCTTGCATGCCAAGCTCTTTACCCTTGTAAAGCTTGAGGAGTTCCATCACTTCCGAGACACCTACTTCAAGGTCAACCACGTCCCTCTCCTTGAGATCGTCCTTGTCAATCTCCACCTTTTGACTCTGCTTGTAGTCATCCTCAATAGCAATTCTGGACATCTTGAAACCTGAGGACAAAGACATACGAGAGCGAGCACTTGATGCCATTGTAAAAGCACCGTTAGAGTGAGCAAATAGCCGAAGCCGGAAAAAGCTCTTTCTCAATGTCACCTTCGGATCACAAAGTCGGTTAAGGTCAACTAGTGATCAAACTAGCTCTGATACCAATTGAAGGACCGAGAAGGTGACCAGAAGGGGGGGGGGGGTGAATGGGAGCCAATTAAAATTCTCCAAGAGAAATTGGCCTGTGTCCCAATTTCAACCAAACCCAACCCTAAAACATGTCACCAACTTGTGATGTGCTAACCCTAGGAACGACTAACTCCAGCGGAAGACTCAGAGAGAAGCTAAAGAAAGCAATTGAGACAAACTACTAAGGAGAAGAAACCAAAATAGCAACACAAACTAACCATCGGTAGTGCCAGTCAGGAGCATCGGCAGTGCCGATTGGTATTACCGGCAGTGTCGATCATATCATTGACAGTGTCGAATGAGATCAGTAAGAAGACAAAATTCCAGATCAGGTCATCGGCAGTGACAATCCAGATTTTTATCCCTGTATCGGTAGTGCCGGTGCCATTGATCGGCAGTGTGACAACCCTACTCCGAAAAGTAGAGTATGTCGTACAGGATCGCCTCGGAAGATGGTTAACGAAGTAACCATACACAACATTCACACATGAACATTCATCATTTACAATATTACATCACTTAGGTGCATAATATTACAAGTTTAGAGGTAGAATATAAACAAGTTTAGATCTGATACAATACATATGTCCTTAGTACGTGTTACATAAATTAGCGGAAGCGATACAATGACAAAACATGACGTCAAGTCCTACGTGAACCATGCCAGCCCTATGGCGATGGCTCACTCATCACAGTTAGGGGAGCTAGGGACCCATTCAACGGTCCAGTTCTGAGGCTCCTCACCTTCCCACACAACCTTGTTACAACAATCACAGTAGGTAGCTGGAGGAAAACCTTGAAAACAACATAATCGCAAAGCCTGATTATCTAACATACTCCGCAAGACTTACCCGTCAAAAGGTTTACTAAAACCGACTCCTAGTATGCAGGGGGCTGACCGGGTTTATTTGATAATTGCATAAGAAGCTCCTAATAGTTCTATGCTGCACTTACAATTCCTTAATCAAGATTATACTTTGCTGATTTCAGAATAACAACTACGGTGAATCTAGCTAGCTGCTAAGACACGAGTAGAAATAAAGAGCAATACATCATAGCAATATGTGTCCATAGCATAAGTAAATTTCAGAAACATAACCACAACTTTAATACTTAACATATCATTGCCGCTGCTCAAAAGAGAGGTACTCATAACCGCGAGGGACGGCAATTCGAATTGATTTACATCCTGCAGGGAAAACCCAAATACACGACATACGCATCACTTAAGAACACGTATGGCCACCGTTCACAAGATTTCTATAAAGTCGATCCGGGGCCATCGATCCCGAGTACACGTCCTCCCCGTGATACAGTACTTCATATCCGAGGCTTAACCCATGCACTCTCCAGCGGTCCTCAAACCCGTGCAACCACCATGTTGTTCACATCACCTCTGGATCGATGAGTATGGCCGTCCAACAATACGGCGCCCAAGTTACTAGGTTTACCAATCCCCATATTAAAGATATGTACTTGGTACTGTTCAATACTTGTCCGCGGAGTTGCAACGATAGGTGCTCCATTTTATCAAGTTCATTAACCAAGTGAACCATAGTTGAATCTAGAACCTACCGTTGACTCCACTAGTTTAAGCATAGCATTGCTAATGGAAAAGCTTACTAACATACTAATCATAGGTCATTGCTAGAGTATGCAAGTGTGTTTCATCCAAGTCCTACACTTAATGCACAATACAATAGTCGTAACTTGTGATAAAGAAAAAGGACTCAAAAATTTAATGGGTTATGCACCGGGGCTTGCCTTGGGAGTGATCGTAGTTAGTGTCTTCACCAAAGTTCACTTCAGGTCCTTGCTGATCCGGTGTGATCTCCTCGGTCTCGATCCCTATATGGAATGGACATGCATCAATGCGAAGGAATACACAAGGTTTCATGGAGTTCCTTAACTAAAGAGGAAATGGAGCGCGTGACAATTCATGGCACTTCCGCAGCAAATAAGATTAATGACTAATCCTTTATTCATGAATGTGTGCACACCTATGTATAACATGGTAGCTACTGAATTTGAAGGGGACAAACTTCTAATTACAAGAATGTAACTTTTAATCATCGCAACTTAGGGTATGTCTACTTTAACTTGAGCATTGCCTAGGTGATGATTATACGACATCACATGTTGATGATGATATGACAATGCAGTACTAGGGTCAAATTTCCAGAAAGTTCATTTTGAGCAACTTAGCTAAAGTGGCCATATGCAAAGCCAACACTATACATACAATTGCAATTTAATTGCAAAACTAGTTCTAGGTTAATTAGGCAATGCGAAGTACTTGGGTTAAGCCTCGGATACGAAGTACTGTATCGCGAGGGGGACATGTACTCGGGATGGGTGGCCCCGGACTGACTTTATAGCAAACTTGTGAATGGTAGCCATACGTGTTCTTAAATGATGCGTATGTCGTGTACTTGGGTTTTCCCCTGCAGGATGTAAATCAATTCGAATTGCCATCCCTCGTGGTTATGAGTACCTCTTGTTCCAGCAGCGGCAATGATATGTTAAGTAGTAAAGTTGTGGTTAAGTTTCTGAAATTTACTTATGCTATGGATACATATTGCTATGATGTAATGATCTTCACTTATGTTCATGTCTTAGCGGCTAGCTAGACTCACCGTAGCTGTTGTCTACATTATGCAAAGTAAAATCATGTTTAAGGAAATTGAAAGTGCAGCATAGAACTAATAGGAGCTTTTTATGCAACTATCAAATAAACTCGGTCAGCCCCCTGCATACTAGGAGTCGGTTTCAGTAAACCGGTTGATGGGTAAGTCTTGCGGAGTATGTTAGATACTCAGGCTTTGCGTTGATGTTGTTTTTCAGGTTTTCCTCAAGCGACCTATTGTGATTGTTGTAATAAGGTTGTGTGGGAAGGTGAGGAGCCTCAGAACTGGACCATCGAATGGGTCCCCAGTTCTCCTAACCGTGATGTGTGAGTCATCGCCATAGGGCTGGCATGGTTCACGTAGGACTTAACGTCGTGTTTTATCATTTCACCGCTTCCGCAAATTTGTGTAATAGGTACTAAGGACTTATGTTGTATCAGATCTGAACTTCTTTTACTTTGAACTCTGAACTTGTAATATGATGCACCGAATTGATGTATCTTTGTAAATGATGAATGTTCATGTGTGAGTGCTATGTATGGTTACTTCGTTAACCATCTCCCGAGGCGATCCTGTGTGACATACTCTACTTTTCAGAGTAGGGTTGTCACAGCTGGTATCAGAGCCGTCTTGGGATAAGCTATACACAAATGAGCACTTTAAAACGTAAACAAGCCGTTTCTATGCCTTACGGTGAGGTACAAACTAGTAGTGCCCATGTAAGAGTCTTGTAGGTGGCAAAGCTAACCCTGGGTTATGTTTGTTTAAATTACTTGCAATTACGGCATCTTCAATGAAGGTATGTGTGTGACTCGAATACACTCTTATTCGAGAGCTCCTATGCAAGGCGAGGTGGTCATGGATTTGTTGTGCTTAGATAGGAATTATTAAACTGGTGTGACTCGAATACACTCTTATTTGAGAGCTCCCGTACGAGGCGAGATGGTCACGGACATTCTTTTGGATTGTTTCTTTTGAATTTGATGTATTATTTTGGAAATGAATCTCTTGCAGGTACACTAACCACGTGTAGTTTGTTAGACAAATGTGTGAGAGGTGTGTGTGCCACCGGATGGATCAAATTATATAATCGGTCAAGTTTTTGCTTTTTGTGAGTATGTAGGGAACCGTCATATTGAGCATTGGCATCCATGCACACCATATGCATTCAACTTTACCAAAATCTGTAAAAATGTCATTGATACTGTGAACATGTAAAATGATCAAGTTTTGGACGAAATTGAACCCCTTTGGCACCTAAACCAGAAATTTGAACCTAACCGGTAAGTGTCCAACCTTACCAGAAAAGTCAGTATTGCTAAAACAAGCATAACTTCCTCAATTTTAATTCAATGAAGATGAGTAAGTACTCGTTGGAAAGCAGATGTTTTGCTCTACATGTTTGGTTTAGGAAGTTTGCCTTAGAAAAATCTGGAACTGGGTCGAAATTTGCAAAAACAGTAACCTTTTCCAGAAAGTCAGAAACTGTCTCACTTCTGTCCCCTGCCTTTGGATGACCATAACTCCCGGGGACTTCGTTGGATGGATGTGTGTGAGTATGCATTGGAAAGATGAAGACATTCTCTACAACAACTGTAAAACACAAAAATTTTAAGGTTGTCCAGAAACTGAGCGTTTTTGCCCGTTACTGCGGTTCACTCCGTCGACCGCAGAAATTCATCGTTACCAGTCGTTGAACGGATTGGGAATCCTCTTACGCCGACTTCTGGGTGACTCACCCGCCCACCTTCGGAGAAGCCGGTGACCCTCTAGAAGCGGACAACTTCATTCGCACTCTGGAGTCGAAGTTCGCCCTCCTCCACTGTACCGAGCAGCAGAAGCCCCTCTGCGCCACGCAGCAGCTCCATGGCTCCGCAAGTGCCTGGTGGGCCAGCTTCACCGCCGCTCTTGCCGTGGGTCACCAAGTCACTTGGGCGGAGTTCTGCACCACTTTCCGTGCACACCACATACCCGCTGGACTCATGAAGTGCAAGTTGCAGGAGTTTCTCAACTTGAAGCAAGGCTCCGGAACCGTGCAAGAGTATGCACGGAAGTTCAACTACCTGGCCCAGTACGCATCGAATCACGCTGATATGGACGAGAGAAAAAAAGACTGCTTTCATTCGGGACTTACCCCGAAGCTGCAAGACCGATTGGCGCAAGTCACCGCTGGCACATTCAATGACCTGATGAGTGCCGCTATTGTGCATGAAGACGCCATCCGCACCAACCAAGAGGACAAGAAGAGGAAACCGCTATGGGAAGTTCATCCGGTTCTGCACCGCCCAAATACAAGCTAGCAATCACCTCCCCGACCGGACAAAAATTCTGGGCTACGGTACCGTCGGGAGGAGGACCTCGCCCGTCGTTCTCTCACAGCAGCACTCTCGATTCCATGGGAGAAACCAGCAGCAGTCCTCTGGTTCTCGCCCACCGCAGCAGAACAACCAAGTGGTGAAGACCAACTCCTCACAGCCGTGCTACAATTGTGGCCGCACCAGTCACTTTGCCAAGGAGTGTCGGTTTTCGAAGCGCAACCCGAACAACAACGCCAACTCCAACACTTCCGGGAACAACAACAACAATGGCAGCAATGGAAGTCGTCCCCAGCCGTCTACTCCCACGCACAAGAATGGCCGAGTCAACTATACCACGGTCGAAGAGACCCAGGCTAGAGAACCCGTTCTCGCGGGTACGTTCTCCATCAACCAACATGCTGCCATGGTTCTTTTTTATTCGGGAGCAACGCATGATTTCATTAGTCAAGCATGTGCAAATCATCAAAAAATTACCCCCACCACTATGGGAACCCCGTACGTTATTACGTCTCCTGGTGAAAAAATAAGGGCTCATCTTGAGTTAAGGAAAGTGCCACTTAAGCTAGCCAACAACATATACCCCACTTCCCTAATCATCTTAGATGGCCAAAGCATCGACATAATTCTCGGTATGAAATGGATGACTAGTCACAAAGCTGTATTGCACCTTGAGGACCAAGAAATCCATTTGAACTCACCCTTACACGGCCCTTCTATTCTCTGATTGTCCTATCCCAAGTCGTCCACTTCTCAAGTATGTCATGTGGAAGGAAAGGAGCTATCAAATATTCCAGTGGTCTGTGATTTTCCCGACGTCTTTCCAGATGATTTGCTGGGCATGCCTCCGGACAGGGATGTTGAGTTTAAGATTGAACTCGTACTCGGTACGGCGCCTATCGCTCGTAGGCCGTACAAAATGGCTCGGGCATGAATACGGAATTCATCAAATACATGAAGTGGGCTGGAGCATTGGTGAGACCAAAAGACATGACAAGATACTCGAAAAGACCATATCGGGTGGAGAATGCTGTTTTTGGAATATCTTCGGCTCGGATTTTTATTTGATGGTAACCAGATCGGAGATTAATCTTGGAGAAGACTTTAGCACCCACTAGTTGATCAAAGAGGATATCGATTCGAGGTAGAGGGTACTTGTTCTTGATGGTCATGGCGTTCAACGGCCTGTAGTCGACACATAGGCATAGGATCTTGTCTTTCTTCTTCACAAAGAGAGCGGGACAGCCCTAGGAAGATGAACTTGGTCGGATATAACCCTTGTCCATAAGCTCTTGTAGCTGCTCTTTCAACTCTGCCAACTCATTAGGAGCCATCTTGTACGGCCTACGGGAGATAGGCGCTGTACCAGGTACGAGCTCAATCTTAAACTCGACATCCCTGTCCGGAGGCATTCCCGGTAAATCGTCTGGAAATACGTCGGGAAAATCACAGACCACTGGAATGTTTGCTAGCTCCTTTCCTTCCACATGACACACTTGAGAAGTGGACAATTTGGGATACGGCAATCAGAGAATAGAGGGGCCATGTAAGGGTGAGTTCAAATGGATTTCCCGGTCCTAAATGTGCAGTACGGCTTTGTGGCTAGTCATCTATTTCATACCAAGAATGATGTCGATGCTTTGGCCATCTAAGATAATTAGGGAAGTGGGGTATATGTTGTTTGCTAGCTTAAGTGGCACTTTCCTTAACTCGAGATGAGCTCTTATTTTCCTGCCGGGAGACGTAATAACGTACGGTGTTCCCATAGTAGTGGGGGTAATTTTCAGATGATTTGCACATGCTTGACTAATGAAATCATGTGTTGCTCCCGAATCAAAAAGAACCATGGAAGCATGTTGGTCGATCGAGAACGTACCCACGAGAAGGGGTTCTCCAGCTTGGGTCTCTTCGACCGTGGTATAGTTGACTCGGCCATTCTTGTGTGGGGGGGGGGGGGGTAGACGACTGAGGACGACTCCCATTGCTGCCATTATTGTTGTTGTTGCCGCTGTTGTGGTTGTTGTTGTTGTTCCTGGAAGTATTGGAGTTGTTGTTGTTGCTCGGATTGCGCTTCGGGAACCGACATTCCTTGGCAAAGTGACCGGTGCGGCCACAATTGTAACAGGGCTATGAGGAGTTGATCTTTACCACTTGATTGCTTTCCTGCGGTGGGCGAGAACCAGAGGATTGCTGCTGGTTCCCCCCATGGAATCGTGACTGCTGTTGCGAGAACGACGGGCGAGGTTCTCCTCCCGACGGTACCGCAGCCCGGAATTTCTGCCCGGTGGGGGAAGTGATTGCTAGATTGTACTTGGTCGGTGCAGAGCCGGATGAACTTCCCATAGCACATTTTCTCTTCTTGTCCTCTTGATTGGCACGGATGGCATCTTCTTGCACAATGGCGGCACTCATCAAGTCATTGAATGTGCCGGCAATGACTTGCGCCAATCGATCTTGCAGATTCAGGGTAAGACCCGAACGTAAGCAGTCTTTCTTCTTCTCATCCGTATCAGCGTGATATGATGCGTACTGGGCCAGGTAGTTGAACTTCCGTGCATACTCTTGCACGGTTCCAGAGCCTTGCTTCAAGTTGAGGAACTCCTGCAACTTGCGCTTCATGAGTCCAACGGGGATGTGGTGTGCCTGGAAAGCTGTGCAGAATTCCACCCAAGTGACTTGGTGACCAGCGGCGAGAGCGACGGTGAAACTGGCCCACCAAGCACTTGCGGAACCGCGGAGCTGCTGCGCGGCGAAGAGAGGCTTCTGCTGCTCGGTGCAGTGGAGGAGGGCGAACTTCGACTCCAGAGTGCGAATAAAGTTATCCGCTTCCAGAGGATCACCGGCTTCTCTGAAGGTGGGCGGGTGAGTCGCCCAGAAGTTGGCATAGGAGGATTCCCGCTGCTGCGGTGGTGGTGGTCCAGGAGCTCCATGATGGTTCATGTTCTCCATGAACATGCGGAACATCTCGTTCTGGTTGTAGATGAGCTGCTTCATGGCCTTCATGGATGGCGCATTGGGCAGCGGCCCATTTCCACCGGCATTCGAGGCACCGGGAGCATCACCAACATTTTCTCCACCACGATGAGTTTGCACCATCTGACATATGAACAAAGCATGTTAGCCCGATCATCACATGAGACAATATGATAATAAGGCTACGACATGGCGATGAAATAAAATTTAAGATTGCTCATAAATGAAATATTTGATAAGAAAACGGTGCGGACACAAGAGATAACTTAAATTCCATAATTTCCAACACCATAAGCAGCATACTCATGATAAAAACCATAGACACATGTGATGCAACTTTAGATACATAGCAAGTCTTTGGTTACATCACTCGGAACACTACACCACATGATCTCGGAGAGCTTAGGTTACAACTGAGCTAAACATTACTAACACTATGCACACACGACTACGGTGTCTCACGAGATTTTTCATCCTTCGTACATGAAGCTACTCGCTCACCCGACGTGGCTGTCACCATCGGACTCCACGTCCATATCACCTGGTCCAGGGGGTGCTTCGAAGTCGACGCCGGAGTCACCATTCTCGCTCAGATCGATGTCCTCGGGGGGAATCACTGCGAGTGGGATGGGTGGCTCATCGTTAAGGATGGCGTTCAGCTGGCCATTAGCAGCTTGGAGATGTCCAATGAGCTGCTCTTGCTGTGCGATGATCGCGTGAGCATTGTTGAGGTTCCCTTCCATGACATCACGCTCATCTTGAGCTTCTTCGCGTTGGGCCTGCAGCTCGCTTTGCTCCTCCAAGAGAGCGATAACCTGACTATGAAGAGAGTAAATCTCCTCTTGGGCAGCGGTGAGCTGGGCGTTGCGTTGGTTCAGTTGCTCCTGCAACTGATTGCTTGCATCGCCCTCAATGATGAGCTGCGCATCATGGAGTTGCTCGAAAAGATCGGCCCGCTCTATCTCGCTAGTATGCAGCTTGTCCTCGAGATATGAAATCTTAGCATCACGCTTCGCAAGCTGGGCATCACGGGCCACAAGTGTGGACTACAGCGCCTCGTGCTCTCGTTCCAACTCGAGAATGCGGGTCCTTCGCGAGCTTGCCAACATCCATCTGCCGGAATAAAGTTTTGCAAGGTGAGTCAAAACTTAATATTCCACTAAGCACACATGCTTAAAATAGCATAAGGAATGATTGGTAAAAGAAAGACACGAGATTCCCGATCCGTCTAACGACCAGTAACGACAAACTTCTGTGGTCGACGGGGTGAACCGCAGAAATGGGCAAAAACACTTAGTTTCTGGACAACATTAAAACTTTTATGCTTTACAACTGTTGTGGAGAATTTCATCATCTTTCCAACGCATACTCACACATCTCCATCCAACAAAGTCTCTGGGAGTTATGATCATCCAAAGACAGGGGACAGAAATGAGGTAGTTTCTGACTTCCAGAAAAAGGCTACTGTTTTTGCAAAATTCGACCCAGTTCCAGATTTTTCCAAGACAAACTTCCTAAACCAAACTTGTAGATCATAACCTCGGCTTTCCAACGAGTACTTATTTGCCTTAATTGAATTAAAATTGAGGAAGTTATGCTTGTTTTAGTGTAACTGACATTTCTGGCAGAAATTGATTTCCTTAACAGTGACTTCAAACTTTTAGTTTAGATGCCATAGGGATTTAAATTAGCTCAAATCTGAGTCATTTCACATGTTTGCAATATTAGTTACCTTTTCACATGATTTAGTGAAGGTGAGTGCATATGGTATGCATGAATGCCAAATGCTCAACATGATGATTTCCTACATCCTCACCAAAAAGAAAACTTGACCGATTATATAACTCGATCCTTTCGGTGGCACACACACCTTTCACATGTTTCTAAGCGAACTACACGTGGTTAGTGTACCTGCAAGAGATCCATTTCAGAAACAATACATCAAATTCAAAAGAAACAAGCCAAAATAACAATGACAGATTATGCCTAGGTATTCGCCCACCCGGAAGGCAGCCGACGTTTAAGCGCATTCGGTCCGCACATCAATCAAAGCCCAGGTCTTTGCCCACCCGGAAGGCGTTCGGTATTTACAGCGCAACCGATCCGCGCACAAAGACATACCTTCGTTGAAGAATCCGTAGTTGCAAGTAAGTTAAACAAACATAACCCAGGGTTAGCTTTGCCACCTACAAGACTCTTATATGGGCACTACTAGTTCGTACCTCACTGTAAGGCGTAAAAATGGCTTGTTTACGTTTTAAAATGCTCATTTATGTGTAACTTATCTCGAGATGGCTTTGATACCAGCTGTGGCAACCCTACTCCGAAAAGTAGAGTATGTCATACAGGATCGCCTCGGGAGATGGTTAACAAAGTAACCATACACAGCATTCACACATGAATATTCATCATTTACAATATTACATCACTTAGGTGCATAATATTACAAGTTTAGAGGTAGAATATAAACAAGTTTAGATCTGATACAATGCATATGTCCTTAGTACATGTTACATAAATTAGCGGAAGCGATACAATGACAAAACACGATGTCAAGTCCTACGTGAACCATGCCAGCCCTATGGCGATGGCTCACTCATCACAGTTAGGGGAGCTAGGGACCCATTCGATGGTCTAGTTCTGAGACTCCTTACCTTCCCACACAACCTTGTTACAACAATCATAGTAGGTAGCTGGAGGAAAACCTGGAAAACAACATAATCGCAAAGCCTGAGTATCTAACATACTCCGTAAGACTTACCCATCAAAAGGTTTACTAAAACCGACTCCTAGTATGCAGGGGCTGACCGGGTTTATTTGATAATTGCATAAGAAGCTCCTAATAGTTCTATGCTGCACTTACAATTCCTTAATCAAGATTTTACTTTGCTGATTTCAGAATAACAACAACGGTGAATCTAGCTAGCTGCTAAGACACGAGTAGAAATAAAGAGCAATACATCATAGCAATATGTGTCCATAGCATAAGTAAATTTCAGAAACATAACCACAACTTTACTACTTAACATATCATTGCCACTGATTGAACAAGAGGTACTCATAACCGCGAGGGACGGCAATTCAAATTGATTTACATCCTGCAGGGAAAACCCAAATACATGACATACGCATCACGTAAGAACATGTATGGCCACCGTTCACAAGATTGCTATAAAGTCGATCCGGGACCATGGATCCCGAGTACATGTCCTCCCCGCAATATAGTACTTCGTATCCGAGGCTTAACCCATGCACTCTCCAGCGGTCCTCAAACCCGTGCAACCACCGTGCTGTTCACATCACCTCTGGATCGATGAGTATGGCCGTCCAATAATACGGCGCCCAAGTTACTAGGTATACCAATCCCCATATTAAAGGTATGTACTTGGTACTGTTCAATACTTGTCCGCGGAGTTGCAACGATAGGTGCTGCATTTCATCAAGTTCATTAACCAAGTGAACCATAGTTGACTCTAGAACCTACCGTTGACTCCACTAGTTTAAGCATAGCATTGCTAACGGAAAAGCTTACTAACATACTAATCATAGGTCATTGCTGGAGTATGCAAGTGTGTTTCATCCAAGTCCTACACTCAATGCACAATACAATAGTCCTAGCTTGTGATAAAGAAATAGGACTCAACAATTTAATGGGTTATGCACCGGGGCTTGCCTTGGGAGTGATCGTAGTTAGTGTCTTCACCAAAGTTCACTTCAGCTCCTTGCTGATCCGGTATGATCTCCTCAGTCTCGATCCCTATATGGAATGGACATGCATCAATGCGAAGGAATACACAAGGTTTCATGGAGTTCCTTAACTAAAGAGGAAATGGAGGGCGTGACAATTCAAGGCACTTCCTCAGCAAATAAGATTAATGACTAATCCTTTATTCATGAATGTGTGCACACCTATGTATGACATGGTAGCTACTGAATTTGAAGGGGACAAACTTCTAATTACAAGAATGTAACTTTTAATCATCCTAACTTAGGGTATGTCTACTTTAACATGAGCACTGCCTAGGTGATGATTATACGACATTACATGCTGATGATGATATGACAATGCAGTACTAGGGTCAAATTTCCAGAAAGTTCATTTTGAGCAACTTAGCTAAAGTGGCCATATGCAAAGCCAACACTATACATACAATGGCAATTTAATTGCATAACTAGTTCTAGGTTCATACAGTTAATTAGAAACCAAGAGTATATAAATGGAGATAAGGATTTCTACTGTAAAGTTAATGTAAATTATTCTTCATAAATATTCCAGAAGTGAATTTATGCCTACTTTTATTAAATGCACACAAAAAGCAAGATTTATACGGAGAATTCTTACTTTAGCTAACAATTGATTAATTTCGACAGCAAAAGCATACTTAAGTTGCTTCAAATTTTTCATGGAATTTTACATAAGTGTACAAGTGCATAAGGGACAGGAATACCAAATTTCATAATTAAATTCCTAGCCAATAATTTACATAAATTCAATTAATGAAAATGAAGGTTTATGCAATAATACTAAAACTATGCCTAAACATGAAAATGACCACTGAGCAAGTTTCATGAATTTACCATTTATATTTATTTACTTATGAATTTATTAAGCAATTTAGGGTTGTAAATTTAGGGAATTAAATAAATTAATTTACTGAGCAACTTTGGACCTCAACTTGTTTTTCTGGTAGAGGAGGGTTTTAGGAGTTGAACAAAATTGGTTTCATCATTTTTGTGCTTTTATTTCTCGAGTTATTGAATTTTTAAGTTTAATTCAAAGTTCACTCTTATTTACGGAATTGCAATCGCGTTTAAATTCAGCCACGCGCGCGCGCCCGCGTGGTGGCCGGCGACGGCGAGCTCCGCCCAGTGGCTGATCGGCGGCATGGCCGGGGCTCGCATGCTACTCGAACAGCCTCTCTACCGCGGGGATCTCGAGGAGGGGGTCGGAGGGAAGAGTGCCTCACCGGAAGGCGCCGGCGACGACGTGCAGTGGCAGGGGCAGCTCCGGCGAGGTCCACGCGATGGTGCCGAGGGAGAGGCAGGCTGGGGTTCGGTCGGCGAGCTTCACTGCAGCTCGGGGAAGGTTGGTGTTGAGGAACTCGTCGAGGGGGAAGACCAGAGGGGGGTTCTCGTCGGCGGGGGAGGGGGGGGGGGGAGATCCCGACGGCGGCGGCTCGGGTTCCACAAAATCCGGTGAGCACACTGCACGAGGGAGGGAGAGGGTCAGAGGGGAGTGAGGTGGTGACCTTGCGCATCGATTTGCGAAAGAAGGAGGGAGGGAGAAGCCACCTAGTCAGAGCTGGACACGGCCGCGGCCATGGCTGGGGAAAACAGAGCCTGAGCTCGGGTTTTGCTAGGAAGAAGAAGGAAGAGAGAGTGCCGGTGCTCGGGAGCGATCTGGAGTTTGCGAGAGTTGATTGCGAGTTGAGAGAGTGAGAGTGATGAGGACCAAATGAGCCACTGCTCTGTGTGATGATCGGCGGCAGAGAGAAATAGAGAGCGGAGAGAGCAGGGGGCGGGGGGGGGGGGGGGGGGGGGGGGGGGGATCGCGCTGTCGGCCAGGGAGTGGCTGCCGGTGGTGGAGCGGCTTCAATTCAGGCCGGTGGCATAGGGGGAAGAGTTGGCGGTGCAGTGGCCGGCGTGGGCGACATTATTCAGCGATGCACAATGAACCCGGGTACAACCGTGTCGGGTTGGGATTGGCCAGAGGAGAGGGAAGGGGTTGACCCGGCTTGACTTGGATCTTGACTCGGGTTTGGTCGAAATTCACCAAGTTCCCCTGCTCCAAATTTGACACAGATTTGTTTGCAGGCCCAGCAAAACATGTCCTCCAGCTTTGATTTTGGGTGCGTCAGCTGAATTGGATTAGATTAAATGTTAAAATTCCAGAACAGAAATACTCTTTTCTGGCTTTAGGGGAATTTTTAAGGGTATTAAATGGTTACCAAAAATTCTGGAAAAATTATCAAAATTCTCTTTTAATGTGGCCATTCAGAATATGCAAAAACATTGGGGTACTTCCATGGGATTTTGTGATGTTTGAGAAAGGCCCTTATTTGGATATTCTGGATTTAATTACTTAATTTTCTTTGGCACCTTGATTATCTATATTTTTAATTATCCCTTAATTAACATTGGGTTTAGTTAAGTTCTATTTTGTGACATGGGATGTCACAGGCAGTGCCGATCGACCCCCGATAGAACAAGATTTGGCTCGAGATCAGGCAAAAGATTGACCAAAACCAAATCAAATGAACTCCAAATTGAGCGATTTTTGGACCAGGTAATCCTCATCACATCACGACCCTAATCCTAGAATATCAACTTGATTGGCCCAAGAAATCTTCATGAATTTCAGATCTCATGCCAAGAACACTAGAAAGGGGAAACTTGAGAAATCCTTCAAATCGATGGTGCTAGAGCTCTTGATTTGGTCAAGGACCTATGTTGGATTGTTCTAGTTCATCATAGCACTAAGATCCGCAAGAAATCCGCCCCAAAAACTCATCCAAAAGTGAGATCGAAAATCACCACGAAAATAGCTCCAAAAATAGAGAAAAAGATAAATTTGGGATTTATGGAGAGAGGAAGATCTTGAGCACGAAAATTATTCTCGTATCATAGAATCAAGCATACAAGATCTAAGGGTACATAGCTAGGACGCCACCCTCTTTCTCCCACTCGTTGGAAGAGAAAAGCTTGCCTCACGCACACTCTTTTCTCTCCTCTAAAATATGAAGCTCTCTCCTAGCATTTGAATGAACTCCTAACACAAGGCTAATGAAAGAGAGGCTCCAAGGGACACCCAAAAGTCCACCTCTCCCATCAGCCCTACCTCTCATATATAGGACCAAGAGTGGTCCACTTGACCATCCTACCCTTGACCTACATAAGGCTGCCACCTACCACCAGGGGCAGACTTGTCCATCTCTCTCCTCGTCGCCCGAACGCCCTCGCGCTCTTCACGACTTTGCTTCGCCTCGAAGAAAGCTCCATGATGGTGCCATGTGCACCACCAACCACGCCACCGGTTTTGAGGCCCAAACCGGGAAACCGCCTTGCACGCTTCTCAAAGCGCAACTTTATGCTCACTTCCGTTGAAGCAAGACTTCATGATCTTGACGTGTGTCACCTCATCCCGTGATCCTCCTTGTCGGCAAGTCTCTCCCGCCTCCGGTACATGGAAGCCTCTACTTGCACCAACGCCCGATCACCTTTGACTTGGTCAACCCTTTTGTCTTGATCATCACACACGGTTTCGAGGCTCAAATGCAAAACCGTCCGTGCTTCTTGCCTCTCCATGTGTACAGTATGGATCACCCTTGACTCCACCCGGCCTCCTGATCGTCTAGCCCTAGGTCTCCTTCTTGTGCCCGATCCTCCTGATCGTCTGGCCCTAAGTCTCCTACCTGTGCCCGATCCTCTCGCCGTTGACTGTCAAGTCGACTCCAGTGACCTACACATCATGAGACAAGCAAACACACTTCCCATCTCCTGCAACTTCTCCAACTCAACCACCAACTCTGGTTAGTCAAAGCATAATCATGCACACTCATGCAATCCCTGGATTCCTGCATTTCAACTCCAACACCAAATCAACATAAGTCAATTACTCATCACATATTGCAAACCATGACACATCTCAACATGGTTTCTCAGTTGTCCACATGACCACTCTACCTTTGACCTACATAACACTACCACCAACCACCAGGGGCAAACTTTTCCATCTTTTTCCTTGTCACCAGAACGCCCTCTCGCTCTTCAGCACTTTGCTTTGGCTCGAAGCAAGCTCCATGATGATGCCACGTGCACTACTAACCACGCCACCGGTTTTGAGGCTGAAATAGGGAAACCGCCTTGCACGCTTCTCAAAGCATGACTTCATGCTCACTTCCACCGAAGCAAGACTTCACGATCTTGACGCGTGTCACCTCGTCCCATGATCCTCCTTACCGACAAGTCTCTCCCGCCTCTGGTCTATTGGAAGCCTCTACTTGCACCGACACCCGATCACCTTTGACTTGGTCAACCCCGTCGTCTTGATCATCACCCACGGTTTTGAGGCTCAACCGCAAAACCGTCCATGCTTTTTGCCTCTCCATGTGTACGGTATGGATCACCCTTGAGTCCACCCGGCCTCCTGATCGTCTGGCCCCAAGTTTCCTACTTGTGCCCGATCCTCTCGCTGTTGACCACCAAGTTGAATCTAGTGACCTACATATCATGAGACAAGCAGACACACTTTCCAACTCCTGCAACTTTCCAACACCTTCACCAACTCTGGTTTAGTCAAAGGATAATCATGCACAAACCCATGCAATCCTCAAATCCCCGCATTTCAACTGAAACACCTAATCGACCACAGTTAATTACTCATCACATATTGCAAACCATGGCACATCTCAGTTTAGAGAAGACCCCAACTCTGGTTGCAAAGAAGACGTTTTAAAAATGTCAAGAATGGAGTGAGGGGAATCACGTGAATCAAAAGACTTAGCATCTAAACTCTCACAATACTTGAGCAAAACCTCATTTTGAGATTTGAGACGCTCACAAGTATCGCATGGAGTATTTCTCAAGACTTGAGTCTCTTCCTCAATGCACTTGGCACATGTGGCACTCATCTCATTGTGCTCAATCAACTTGGTGCTCATATCATCGCGCATTAGCTTTAAAGCTCAATCTCATTTTTCAAAGCATTGCAAGGAGTGAAAGACATGGAAGACACAACACTTGTATGCATGTTATGCAAAGCATCATGATTAGCACAAGAATCTAGACAAGCATCATCATGCAAAGCAAAGGAACAAAAGCTAGAAGGCAAAGAATGAATTCCAACAATTTTAGCCCTAGCGTTTTCAAGTTGCTCTACACAAGTGGAGTAGTCTAGTTTTAACTTCTCATTTTCAGTTTCCAAGTGAGCAAGAGAGGCATTCAATTCATCAATCTTTTTGGCCAAGGCAACACATTTATAATAAGGCAAAGAGGTCCTAGACTTGCAAGAAATAGGAGCACACACATCAAGTCTAGACATCAAGCACAAATCACTAGGCATGGAATTTCTCAACTTCTTTTTAAGCTTTATGATGGTCACATCAGAAGTACTGTCTCAAAGGAATAAACTCTCAATGCCCACGATGAGCTTACCTTTGGTCATCTTGTGAAGTTTTGGGATAACATCCCCGAGCACAAGCTCTTCATCCTTGTAAAGCTTGAGGAGATCCATCATTTCAAGATCACCCTTCCCAAGGCCAGTTGCATCCTTGTCATCTTCCACCTTTTGGCTTTGCTTCTTGGCATCCTCGATAGCAATTCCACACATCTCAAAACCTGAGGACAAAGACAGACGAGAGCGAGCACTTGGTGCCATTGTAAAAGCACTTATTAATGTTAGGAAATAGCCAAGCAGGAAAAAGAGCTTTCTTAATGTCGCCTTCCGATCACAAAACGGGTGAAGGTCATCTAGTGATCAAACCGGCTCTAATACCAATTGATGGACCGAGAAGGCGACTAGACGGGGGTGAATGGGAGCCAATTAAAATTCTTAACAAGAACTTGGCCTATGTCCCAATTTCAACCCAAACCTTCCTCGAGGCAAATCACCAAGGTCACACACACCAACTTGTGATGTGTTAACCTTAGGAATGATTTAAAGCAATAGAATACATAGCGGAAGCTCAAGGGATCAAAAGAGGAACAAAGAAGATCTGAGAAAACACGTTTCTAGAGCTTGATGGAAGTTCCGTAGTGCCCGACGGAAGTTCTGAAGTCCCCGACGGAAGTTCTGTCAATCACAGAAGTTCCGGATGATGGGAGTACTGTCACTCATGGAAGTTCCATGGTTCTTGATGGAAGTTCCGTCATGGTCACAGAAGTTCTGTCCTAGCCACGGAAGTTCTGTCTTATACAGAACAGCAGCTCTGTTTCGGAAAGAAAATTACCAAAACCCTATCAAACAAACTCCAAAAATCACGAAATTTAGATCAGATAATCCACAAGACATCACGACTCTACTCTAAAGAGATCCACTCAAAAACTCAAGGAATCTTCATGAATCTCAGATCTTGAGCCAAGAACACCAAAAAGGGGAAACTTGAGAAATCTTTCAAATCGAAGGTGCTAGAGATCTTGATTCGGTCAAAGACCTATATAGGATTGTTCTAGCTCATCATAGCACCAAGATCCCCAAGAAATCTGCCCTAAAAACTCAACTAAAAGTGAGATCAAATCACCACAAAAATAGCTCCAAAAATAGAGAAAAAGATAAATTCGGGATTTAGGGAGAGAGGAAGATCTTGAGCACGAAAATTATTCTCATATCATAGAAACGTGCATACAAGATCCATGGGTACAAAGGCTAGGAAGCCACCCTCTTCCTCCCACTCTTTGAAAGAGCAAGAGATGTCTCTCACACACTCACTACTGTCCTCTTTACAAGAAGCTCTCTCCTAGCATTTTAGAATGAAGTCCTAACATAAGGCTATGGGAAGAGGCTCCAAGGGACACCCAAAAGTCCACCTCTTCCACCAGCCCTACCTCTCCTTATATAGGACTAAGGGTTCTCCACATGACCACTCTACCCTTGACCTACATAACACTGCCACCTACCACCAGGGGCAAACTTGTCCATCTTTCTCCTCGTCACTCGAGCACCCTCACGCTCTTCAGGACTTTGCTTCACCTCGAAGCAAGCTCTATGATGATGCCACGTGCACCACCAACCACGCCACTGGTTTTGAGGCCCAAACCAGGAAACCGCCTTGCACGCTTCTCAAAGCATAACTTCATGCTCACTTCCACCGAAGCAATACTTCATGATCTTGACACGTGCCACCTCATCCGTGATCCTCCTTGCCGGCAAGTCTCACCCGCCTCCGATCTATTGGAAGCCTCTACTTGCACCGACACCCGATCACCTTTGACTTGGTCAACCCCACCGTCTTGATCATCACCCACTGTTTTAAGGCTCAACCACGAAACCGTCCATGCTTCTTGCCTCTCCATGTGTACGGTACGGATCATCCTTGGCTCCACCCTGATAGGTGTAGAGTGCCCGATCTTTCGGCGAGTGTAGATAACTTCGATTCGGTGGATGTCGACCCTCACGATCCGACTATGACGAGCAAGCCCGAAGCACCAATGCAATCGCTGAACCAACTTCCGGAGGATATTAACCTTGCGGTAAACAAGATCAACCTGATCACGAGGATCAATTCTTACACGCAATTGAAGAATGAACAAGAATTAGAGGCGAGCAATCTGATGTATTGCACGAAGGTGGAGTTCTGAATTCACATCGAGAGACGGATGAATAGCTAAGCTAATCTTAAAACAAATCTCAAAGATTACAAGGGGCACAACCCTTGACTAAATAGGGGGAGCGCGACATCTAGGGTCGGCTGAAGTAGAGAGGTGTGCGGTGGAGAGGTAGTCGCGTGACTTGGGCTACTTGGGCCTTCGAGGGGCATCATCCTGGGCCGTCGTTCCTTAGCATCAAAACCATCTTCAATTCCTGGGCTCGAGCTCTAGTGATTGGGCGCTTGTACGTCATCGTCTCGTCGGAAGATGGGTCCATAACTTGAGAAGGCGCAACGACGAGAGGTGGAGGCGTGACAACTTGGTTTGGCGCGCCGTCTTCCTATGTCATTGTTCGTATGTCATTGATGTCCTCATCACACTCGGCCTCCTGATCGTCTGGCCCTAAGTCTCCTACTTGTGCCCGATCCTCTCGCCGTTGACCGCCAAGTTGACTCCAGTGACCTACATATCATGAGACAAGCAGACACACTTTCCAACTCCTGCAACTTTCCAACACCTTTACCAACTCTGGTGTAGTCAAAGCATAATCATGCACAAACCCATGCAATCCTCAAATCCCCGCATTTCCACTCAAACACCGAATCAACCAAAGTCAATTACTCATCACATATTGCAAACCATGGCACATCTCAATATGGTTTCTCATCACATGCACTAGCTGATAGTGGAGAAGCAAAGGAGCTGTTCGAAGAAGCCAGGAAACGAAGTCAAGCGAGGACAAGCGAGGACAAGGGTCAGTGGAGACCGGGCTGTATGGTCACTAAGGGAACAGGTAATCAAGCAAGAAGACTAAGGGAACAGGTAATCAAGCAAGAAGACTCAGCAAGAAGACTCAGCAAGTCTGTAGAGACCAGACGGTCCGGTCTGTATAGGTCAACTCGGGGCAGTGAGGAAGCGAGTTCTAGAAATGTTTCTGCAATGGAGAGAGAAAGTCTGACTGGATGGTCCGGTCAGCTGACAGGACAATTCGGTCAGTTTAGAGAAGTTGTCTGGACAGTGCAGCCAACGGTTCTGGGAACCATTCTAGAGAGACCGAACAGTCCGGTCTGACAGTAACTGGACAGTCTGATCATTAGGTCCAGAAAGGCAATTTCATGGAGCAATGGCTAGTTAGAGGTTGAAAGCCTATATAACTTTATTGCTGGGGTCTTGGAGACCTCTCTTGGCAAGTGGAATACCTGAGAGCATTTGATAAGGTCCAAGAGGAAAAGAGAAGAGCACTAGGAGGAGATATTGCATATCTTGAGCGTGCTAGTGAGAGTAACTAGAGCATCTTGCACATCTAATGCTAGGGTGTCCTTGAGGGTGTGATCTAGATTGTTACTCTTGGTCTATGGTGAGACCTAGACCGGTTAGGTGTCGGTGATCGAGCCTATCATGATTGGTTGTGAAGGTCATCACACGTTTATACACGGTTTGAGCCCGCTATTGAAATGGGCATCACTAGTGAGCGCCCGTGCCGACTCGGGGAGTTCGGCAAATTCTCGAGGGAGGTGAGCTTGTGCCTTGGTGGCAGCGGCAACACACACCATGTCTTCACTCTGGGAGTGATTGTGGGCACGTGTGCGAGAACTCCACTTGGTGGCGGGAGGGATTGGGACTCCAGCGAGAGTAGTCCAATGAGGAGTAGGGGAAGGCATCATCCTTCCGAGACCTCAGGAAAAAATCATGAGCATTCCTTGACCCTCTCTTTACTATTCCGCGTTTGTGTTCTATAGTTGATAGGGTGATTTGTGGCTTGCATAGGCTAGTGTGTTTAACTTCCACATTTAGTTCCCATCATGAATACTAGCATGTGTAGGGTCTTGGCCTACTAGAATTTCATAGGTTGCAATGATTGCCGGGTTCTAGTGGTGTGAAATTGAAGTATTTTGATTTCTTAGGTCCTTACAATTGGTATTAGAGCCAAGTGCTCATCTTTAAGGCTTCACCGCCTTGAGTAAGGATGTCAGGATAGGTGGGGAGTGTGCCCATATTCAATGTGGAGGACTACGGGTATTGGAAGGCTCATATGCAAGCCTACCTAGAGTCTCTTGATCCAGAGATATGGATGGTGACCCATGAATCGGATGCGGATGTGAACCTTCTTGAACCTGATTTCATTAAGAACAACGCTAAGGCCAAGAATTCTTTGTTCGCATGCATAACTAAGGATGTCTTTGCTAGTTTGGATGTGAGTTCGATACGACACGATATATGGACTGAGATTCAGAGTATCCATGAGGGTACTAGTGATGTCAAAGAGGAAAGATATTATGTACTAAATAACAAATATGATAACTTCACTAGATTGCCATATGAGAGAGCTAACACTGTGTATTCTCGCTCTCATGTTCTAGTGGAGGAGATTTATGCACATGGGGATGATTTCAAGCTCAAGCCTGTGGAGGTCATCAGATGATTCTTGAGGCTTTTCAAAGACCCCAAGTATGAGTCCATCATCACCTTCACATTGCAAGGTGACCTCAAGACCAAGACTATGAAGGATGTACTTGGCAAGATCGCTGCCTTCGAGAGCTACCTGTTAGGGATGAATGATCCACAATCATCCACGCTTGCTCTTCAAGCTGACAAGCAAGAATCAAGCAAGAGGAAGAAAAACAAGAAGAAGGTGGTGATTGAAGATGATGAAGATGACTTTACCAAGGACTTGGCTCTTCTCATGAAGAAGATGGAGACCTTCAAGAACAAGTTTGCCTCTAAGTCTAGGGGCAAGTGCTTCAATTGTGGCTCAAAGAATCACTTCGTTCGAGAGTGCCCAGAGCCCAAGAAAGAAGCTTTCATGTCCCAAGAGTCAAGTGATGAAGAAGAAGATGATGAAGACCCCAAAGCCAAGCCAAAGAAGAAGAGGTTCTTCATCAAGGACAAGAGCAAAGGTAAATGCAAAGCCAAAGACAACAAGAAAAGATTCTCACGCAAGGCCCTTGTTGTTGAATGGACAAGTGACAACTCAAGTGATGGGTCCTCTTCCTCAAGTGATGAAGAAGTGGTCGGCCTAGCCATGATCAGGACCACATCGCCACGAGCTCTTTCTCCGTAGTGCCTCATGGCCGCGAGCCACTTTAGGGAGAGTGAGGATGAGAGCAGCGATGACAGTGATGATGAGGAGCTCTCCTGTGCTGAGCTTTGGAGTATGCTTGAGAAGGCCCACGACATCGCCATCAAGATGTCCAAGATGCTTGATGTGGTAAGAAACAAGTGTAAGTTGGCCAAGGACCATGTTGGTGACCTTGAGAGTGAGCTCAAGGACCTTGTCACATCTCATGAGGAGCTAAATAAGAGTTATGAAAAACTCAAGGGTGATTACGTAGAGCTTCATGAGAAGTACAAGGCCCTTGAACTTACTTATGAGGCCATCGATGTTGAGAACCTTGCCTCTCCCTCCTCTAGTTCATCAAAGAGCGATGCTTCTACTATGTGTGATGAACTAACCACCTCGGATGAGGTTTCTTCTCTTGAGCCATTTGTTTTGAAGGAATACCACAAGCTCAAGGAAGAGTGGAAAATGGTGATGGACGGCTTTGAGAGACTTGCACGTGGTAGAGCCATCCACAAGGAGATTCTCGGGAAGAATCTTGCGAACAACGTCTCTCACCATGGACTTGGCTCATATCCCGCCTCAATCATCATTATTAGGACGAGTGACTCCATCCCCGATTGGGTCAAGCTCCTACTCACCGATGACTACTTTTGCAAGAGTTGTTGCAAGGATGGCCATAGCATCAAGGATTGTCCTATGGTGAGAAGTTCCATTGTTTTACCTAACGCTAACTTGTTCCATGAGAACACCCACTTCAAGATTTTTAGAGACAAGGGTGGAAAGGTGAAACCAAAGTCTTTGGGACCACCAAACAAGAAGAGAAAGGTCAAGAACATATGGGTGCCTAAGTGCATAGTTGATCTTGAGAGGTCGATCGCGTACGAGTGGGTGCCCAAAAACAAGACCAAGATGATGGTGGTCGTGGTGGTGGACCGGGAGCTTCTTGAAGATCATGTGAAGTCCACCACAAGTGACATGGACCTCAATGACCTATCTACTCATGAGGGAGGTATCAGTGTTTTTCTTTGTTCTTGTTAGTTGTAGTGTGTTTTTCCTTCTCTTACATAGCATGGTAATTTAAGACTCCTTTGTGACTAGTATGTTTTGCATCCATGCATGTGTAAATAACTAAAAGAAAAATACATAAAAATTAGTCAATGTCTAACCCATCCAAGATAGTTATAAGTAAGGGGGAGTGTGATGAGGACATCCTCCACTATTACCCGCTAGGGCGACGACCGTGTGAGCCTCTGAATAATCCCACCTTGCTTAGCTTGGGAGGTGGAAGCCACCTTAAAAGGGAGAGCCACCCTTCCCCTATCAGACTAGTCTTTTAGGGAGATTGGGCCTTTCCCTGAGTGGGGGCGCCGGTGTTGCGGTGCTAAGACTGCGGATTCGGGTCGTGGACCTAGAATCGGGTCGGTGTGTCAGGCTTTTGGCAGGAGTTGTGATGCTAAGATTGCGGGATTCAGGGAATCCGGATCGGTGTGTCGGGCTTTGTTCCACCCTACCTGGGCCGGATGTATCATTTGGTATCAGAGCTGGGCCCTTGTTAAGAAGGGGAGAATGATGAGGACATCCTCCACTATTACCCGCTAGGGCGACGACCGTGTGAGCCTCTAAATAATCCCACCTTGCTTAGCTTGGGAGGTGGAAGCCACCTTAAAAGGGAGAGCCACCCTTCCCCTATCAGACTAGTCTTTTAGGGAGATTGGGCCTTTCCCTGAGTGGGGGCGCCGGTGTTGCGGTGCTAAGACTGCGGATTCGGGTCGTGGACCTAGAATCGGGTCGGTGTGTCAGGCTTTTGGCAGGAGTTGTGATGCTAAGATTGCGGGATTCAGGGAATCCGGATCGGTGTGTCGGGCTTTGTTCCACCCTACCTGGGCCGGATGTATCAGAGTGCTTGAGATGGTGGTTTGGCTTCTGTCAAAGCAAGGGTATGGCTTATAGTGAGTAAGCTTGGGAGGGGGTTCAAACTTGACATTGTTAGGTTTCCTTTGTGTCTTTTTTAATATTGCTTGCATTCATATGATATGTTTACTTTCATTGCATATGTAAAATGCTTGTTGCATGCATCATATAGGAAACACAAAGGAGGCTTGTCTCACTTGAAGAAATTCGTGCCTCATGATCAATATGAGAAAACATCTCCATAAGTGTGACCAAAGAAAATGATTGGGCTTCATGCCCATTGAGCAAGCTCTTGTGAACTCCGAGATTAAACCCACTCACGCGGTTCATGGACTAAGGCTCATACGTACCCATTTGGTTCTTAATTGCCATGGTTCTTATTAGCTCGATTCTTCATTTGGCATTTGTGAAAATTATAAGGTCATAGAGTGCCGCTATTTGAAAAGGAGTGTTTGAGAGTTCCCTTCATGCTCCAAGTGCAGTGTTTATTTGAGTGTTAGGTGTGGGCACTTGAAAAATGAAGAAAATTCCTTGATTCAACAAAATTCCCAGAGTGACTATACTGTCCGATCTTTGGACCGTACAGTCCGGTCAGTGCCCACGGGCACAGTGTTCTGGAAAGTCTGGTCATAAAGACCAGACAAAATGGTCATAGTGACTGGACCGTCCGGTCTGTATGGAATGCCAGCAGACCTAGAACAGACCAGACCATCCGGTCCAGAGACCGTACTGTCCGGTCACTATGATTGATCACACAACGCAATTCCGATCTGTGACCATTGATCTATTTCTCTTTGGATCTTAGTCATTCATGACTATTTGACCTAGGTCAAAATCATGAAACGCCTTTGGTTTCTTCCTTGTTCGCCCCCGACGCTGAGAACTCACCCTCCCTTCCTCCGCCGATGTCGTCGCGCCTCGCCGAGATCACTGCATACTATCGATGCCATCTTTGGCCCCGCTGTGCCTGTCCAGCGCCGCCGCTCTCTCCTCACATGCACCCACGCACACCCACAAACTCTAGCGCCGCCACCATGTGCCAAGCTTCCGTGCCGCCACCGTGTGTTGCGCCGCCACCATGCGCCTCGTCGTCGGCCACCTACAGCGCCGCCTCTGCCCGCGCGCGCCTGCCTTGCACCCTCAGAAAGCCGATCTTCACCTATCCACCAAAGATTGGGGCAAAATCTTGTGCCTTTATCCACTTCCACCGCTTCCATTTCCGGCGACCCAAAATCTCGACTTTTAGGTGACCAGTCGCAAGCTCTTCACGGTTTCGGCGTTGATACTACTCCAGGGTTTTGAGTCATCTTCTATTCATCGTTTATACCCTATTTGTCAACCAATTCCCTTAATTGATGCTATCAAGATTAATTAGCCATGGTTAGTTGCATTAATTAGGTAATTAGCTCAATCTAGGTTGTAGTTAATTACATGTACATCTGTTAATTGCAATTCTGGGGTTTGTCTCTCATTTAGTCTGCAGTTAGATTTATTGCATATTATTTAACTATACACTAGATGACTCGCACCAGCCACATATAATCGATGATCACTATTGTTACTTTGCATATTTGTCTAGTGATCATGTCCTTCATTCAGAGCTAGGATTTCTAATTGCGCATTCTTACCTAGCGGTGCTTTGCTTGTAGATGTATTAGGTTCTATACTTATCCTATCCCAACCCATATGCGTGCAGTGACAACAATTTGCTACAGAGATGGTGGGTGCAGGAGATCAGGATAAGGGCAAGGCACGAGTGCAACCCAAGGGCAAAATGAGGACCAGGTTGGACAGAGAATCACAGAGAGCCTTGACAGTTGCTCAGCACCTAGAAGCTATGGAGACCTCGCGCAGGACATCCAGATCACGGTTGATCATTGGGCAGCCAGCCACTAAGACTGAGGGGACTACGGAGGAGTACTAGCAGAGGATTGTGCCTCCACCCTTGGCTACAGGAGTGCTACTGCCAGCTTGGTCGTAGCGTACTTCGGCTTCCCGTCAGGGGAGGTCAAGACCTGTAGAGCAGGGATCCTCCAGGGAGCAGCAGGAGGAGTCAGAGGAGGAGGAGAGCTCAGAGCATGAGTCTGAGGAGCTTGAGGTGCTAGATCAGACATAGCAGACAGGACCCTAGAGGTGAGCTCATCGGGCAGGAGAACCAAGGTTCATCTATGCAGTGTGCACGAGGAGGCTGCAGAGACCCGTCGAGGCAGCCGGAGAGACAGACATTCTTAAGGTTCCTGCAAAGGACCTTAAGTCACTTTGTCTCATCCCCTTTGAGCAGTGGGTACCAGTCCCTAGGGACCCTGCTGCAAGAGAGCGGTGCTGGACCGGTCTTCAAAGGAGATCGGTGAGGGACTGAGACGGTACCTTGCCCTGAAGGGCAAGTCTGGGTTGTGTGTGCCGTAGTAGTACACTACTTACCAGGCCATGAGGAATGCTACCAGCACAGATATGGAGCAGTACTTCATGTACTTGCCAGGGCTAACAGAGCTCATTACTGCTCTATACAGATACAAGGAGGACAACATCATGGAGTTCTATGC
The DNA here is from genome assembly GCA_032690845.1 of Eleusine coracana subsp. coracana. NCBI lineage: Eukaryota > Viridiplantae > Streptophyta > Magnoliopsida > Poales > Poaceae > Eleusine > Eleusine coracana. Next base: position 31,778,379 of record CM064420.1, on the reverse strand, counting down.
TTCACTTTGGGTTGCTAGATATCACTCAGAGATCTGGTTCATATTCAGAGGAGAGCCCCAAAGACTAATGAGGGAGGATCTGGTAGCTGCACTGGTGTAAGGATCATGACCATTGAGGTCACCCCAAGGTATGATGTTTTGGTGATGAATGACAAACATGAAATGTGTCTAATGTCTACATGAGTGTTGTCCGTGTAGGAAACCTCTTCTACTCTATAATGATTGTTGATTGCGGCCTTGGCGATGGATGACAAGACCACAAGCATGGAGGCTTAGTGAGCTTGATGGAGTCCAAGGGTTGATGGAGATGGATCAAGGCTAAGGACAAGTTATGGAGCAAGTGTTGGGAACACTTGTCTAGTTGTTAGGGCTTTGAGTCCATAGGAAAAAACTAACTCTCAAGGGAGTCTAGGTCATTTCTATTAGGTCATGTCTAGTCGGTGATGTGCATATATGCTCGGTGAAATCAAGAGGCAGTAGATGACATTGGAGAAGGCAAGGAGTTGTTCGGAGAAGCCAGGAAATGAAGTCAAGCGAGGACAACAAGTTTTAGCTTCTGGACATAGTGACCGGACAGAGGGGTCAGTGGAGACCAAACTGTACGGTCACTAGAGGAACAGGCTATCCAGAGAGAAGACTTAGTGAGGAATTTGTCTGTGCCAGGGACCATAGAAACCGGATGACACGGTCTATTAACCGGACGGTCCGATCAGTATGGGTGAAACACAGAGCAGAGAGGAAGCAACTCTCTAGAGTCCGATAAGGATGTCCGATGCGTCGGACTTGTACGATGGATAGAGAGACCGAACGGTCTGGTCTACTAATTGGATAGAATGGTCAGTTGAAATCAGCAGAGGGGCAGAGCCGTTGGTGCCGAGGTTTGCAGTGACCGGACGGTCCGGTCAGCCAGTGATAGGACAGTCCGGTCAGTAGGCCCAGAAAGCTAATTTTGTGATGCAATGGCTAGTTGGAGGTTGGAAGCCTATATAACTTCGTTGCTGGAGTCTTGGAGACCTCTCTTGGCTAGTGGAATTGCTGGGAGCATTTAGTAAGAGCCAAGAGGAAGAAAGGAGAGCACCAGAAGGAGATATTGCATATCTTGACAGTGCTAGTGGAGAGTAACTAGAGCATCTTGCACATCTAAGGCTAGGGTATCCTTGAGGGTGTGATCTGGGCTGTTACTCTTGGTCTATGGTGAGACCTAGACAGTGTTAGGTGTCGGTGATCGAGCCTATCATGATTGGTTGTGAAGGCCGTCACAAATTTGTACATGGTTTGAGCCCGCCGGTGAAAGGGGCATCAATAGTGAGCACCCGTGTCGGCTCGGGGAGTCTGGCAAGTTCTTGAGGGAGGTGAGCTTGTGCCTTGGTGGCAGTGGTAATGTGCACCGTGTCTTCACTCTGGGAGTGATTGCGGGCTCATGGGCGAGAACTCCACTTGGTGGCGGGAGGGACCGGGACTCCGGTGGAAGTGGTCCAACGAGGAGTAGGGGAAGGCGCCATCCTTCTGAGACCTCGGGAAAAAATCATGAGCCATCTCTCACTCTATTCCTTACCTTGATGCATTACTTTCAGCTTTTACATACTGTGCTATTCATGCTTGTGTGCTTGCCTTGCTCTAGTTGCATTGGCTTAATTGCTTACCCTAGTATGTATTGTGCTACTCATGCTTGTTTGCTCTAGTTCTTTTTCTTGTAGCTTTGCATGAGTAGGCTCCTTTGCTAGCTTGTTGTGTGCTTCTGCAGTGCTTGATTACTAGCTTGCATCAGAGCTGTATTGCCTTGTGTGATCCACTAGTATGCTTAGGTTGTTGTTCCTTTTGTAGGTTCTTTATCTTGCTAGTGTGAACATCACTAGAATTGTGTAGGAGTTGTTTTGAGTGGTCGGTTTTAGGAATTGGTGAATTTGGTACATAGTGCGAGTTCCTGATTCACCCCCCCCCCCCCCCTCGGTCACTCGGTCCTTTCAACTGGGTTTGCTTGCTTCTGACTTGCAGCTGTACACGAGTGTCTATAGAGATCTTCTTCCACCCCACAGACCACAGGGAGGGATCTTGCCTCTAGATGACATGGTGTCGATTGCCTTTCCACCACCACACACTCCAGGATTTGACAGAGGCCCTGCAAGACTCATCGAAGAGGCCAAGGTGGTTAGAGCGATAATCACTAGGGCTATCATTCCTAGGCCTAGGTACAGATAGGAGTTCATGCTCTTGCACCAGTGGGCAGTAGCAGCCATCCTGAGGAGACAATACTTTGACCTTGTGGATCTTTTTATCACTGAGATGGAGGAGGTGATCCCTGAGAGGGTAGGAGGATGACACCTAGTCTATGCTCCATATATATACTACCTTTTGAGGAGACTAGGGCTTGTGACTTAGGAGCAGTACGAGGCATTCCCTGAGGTGATCAGCAGCTACGCACCTCGAGCCCCCCAGGGGATCACAGTCAGCCTCGAGCCAACAGACGGGAGAGGGGGAGCAGGAGTCACCGCAGGTCATTTACAAGCAGGCAGCTCATCCAGAGATGGTGGTTCCTGAGTCAACTAGTATAGGAGTACCTCCCCAGCCTACTGTTGACAATTCTTAACGTCGCAGTAGGAATATTACTATCCCCGGCAACGGTGCCAGAAATGCTTATTGGCATTTGTTATGCTCTAAAGATAAAATGAGTTAATTATGCAAGCGCACGGAACACCATTGTAGCATTTCACCCGGGAGTATTCCAAGGTATCGTATTTATTTCCACAGGGAAGCTAGGCGTAAGATTATCTCAGCATAACAAAGATATGACTAAAGAATAATTCCAGCTAACCAAAGATGGGAGTAAGGATAATCAACGATAGAGTAGGGTAGTAACACAGGAGAAATCCACACTAAGATAAATAAAGAGATCGGTTAAGCTAGCCGGGAGGACAGCGAGTCTAAGTCTAAGATTCCTAAAATATATCTCCCTAATATATCTAAGTCAAGCATCAAATCTTAGTTACTCGGGTTGAGTGCTTACACCAATTTTTTGGTTTAGCTTCGAGTCTTTCACCTGTTAGCTCACTTCAGGGCACGAAAACGATCCACTAATCTGGGCCGGTAACTAGCCTCTGTACTAGTGGGTATGCTATCGCTAGACAACCTTGCCTGAGACTTCCCGAATATGGTGGATTACTAAAGGGACGGACAGGGCTGTCACCACCTGCCGCCTACCACACAGCCCGTGGGGACGAATGCAAATCCAGCTAGCGTTAACTTAGGGACCGCGTCTACGCCTTCACTAGATATTCTTCCGTTGATCAAGCAGAAGAATAGTTGGGAAATAAACAAGTCTAAGTCCCAGAAAGAACTAAACTTAATTAAATCCTTGTCGGGAGACCCATGAACTACGCAATAATGTTTCTTCCTGATAATTGGAACTTGAGAAAATGACTAAGTTAAAATAAATACTTGACAAGATATAAAAGAAATGATATTTATATTGATAAGAGATAAGTCTTACATAAAGATAAAAAATACAAGAGAGCTCATACCAAGACTCCGAGATAATTCCGAAATCCCGAGCGATGCTCTTGACTAGACTCTAACTCCCGACTAACTAACCTATTCTACATTGTGGCACAAGTAGTGGGAAATGGACTCTTTGATGTGTTGCTTGATTGATGATTCTTTTCTACCGAATTTCCCCTCTATTTATAGGTGGCAATGGACAGGTGGGTACTTGTAGGTGGAGTAGAGTCGGTAGTCCAAAGTCGGTCCGCCAAGTGGCAGGCAAGGCCGGGCGGCCACGTGTGCCGGGCGGCATGCACCGCCAGGCGGCGGGCTATCCCGGGCGGCCCTTGGATCGTGTCGGTTCACGACCGACTTCTCTTGCATGGCTTAGATATGGTCCCAAAGTTAGTTGTTTGGTCGGTTCCAATCGATACCATCATTTTAGGGGCGGTAGGCCTCTTGGGCCTAGTGGGCTGACAAGCCCCAGGTGGCAACCCAGGCCGAGTGGCAGACCAGGCCGGGCGGCGGCCTTGGCCGGAAGCCGACCCCCTCCGGGTTGCCCCATGACTTCTCTTGGTTAGGCCACTTGTTGGCCTCCTTTCCTTAGCCATATTTCATTACTTTTGGTTCAGGAGGAGAAAACGGCATCATGCTGGAGTGTTTTGCAGAATCGGCCAGGTCGAATGATCAGTCGGACGATGACTCCGGTTTGATGAGCTGGGTGGCTGATTTCAGCCTCAAACGACCCTGTCGGTCGGGTCCTAATTTCAGCCATAACGACCTGTCGGCCGGGTCCTGATTTCAGCCTCAAACGACCCTGTCGGCTAGTGGCAAACGGCTGTTTCACAGTCATGATCGGCTGATGGGGTGTTTCTTCATGTTTTTGCATATTTTGGCCTTTTTGTACCTACAAACACATATTTCACCAAAATTTATGGAACTTTATTAGTTTAAACAAAGGAACTTTATTAGTTTAAATAAATATTAATTAAACTTAGGTCTTTACCTTGCATTTCTCGATCGATTGGTGCCGATATTGGGTTTTATGGCCACCAACACCTACAGGCACACAATCAAAGGACGCTATTACTGTAGCAGAACTTGTAGGATGCTAGGGTGAGTTCATCCATAGCACAGCTGAGGATAGACGTCAGATGATGGAGGTTATTAGATGTCAGGCAGAGCTTCTGAGACAGCAGATGACGCTGATGACGACACTGATGGCCCAGATGGTGGAGCTTACCAGAGGACAGACTGGCTAGTAGGCAGGAGTCCTAGTTCCTTCATAGTTTCAGCAGCTACCGACCCAGGCAGGCCCCTTCACTGCTATGATGACAGCCCAGTCCAGCGGGTTGTCACACTTAGGGGTGTTACCGACAGGGGGAGGAGGACAGACTTTCTCGCCAGTGACTCAATTTTCCCCTATGTCACTTCATCGACACACTCTTCTACTTCGCAGATGGCAGGACCTTCCACCGCCCAGCACTTACTAGTCGGAGTCTATTCTCCGAGATAGTGCACACTTTATGAGCATATTCTCAGACAGCTCCAGAGACAGCTACAGCTCTACCTTCCACTGGTACAGTCAGCACTCTTGTCACACCTTAGGTAGCAGAGGATCTTGTCCCCGGAGGTTTCACTCAGCAGGATGTGGCGGATCTCGCACTTCTACAGGCTTCAGCTGCTCAGGAGACTGCCACAGTCAAACCAGCAGAGCAAGACAGAGGGTCTAAGTCGCCTGTTGACCTTGAGTTCTTTGAGCAGATGGATGCTCAAGCGGCACAGGCTTAGGTAGCATAGCAGGATCCAGCTCAGGAGCAGCCAAGAGCAGAGCCTTCAGAGGACATCGCTGCACCACCTCCTTCGACCACGAGCGCTTAGAGGTCCACTTTTTAGCTTTTTGGTGCTTGTTGCCAAAGGGGGAGAAGTATGTCATAGGTCTAGGGAGAGTGGGAGTGTGATCCTGTGCAATCGAGAGTAACTTGTATCTAGGGGGAGCTACCGGTTTTTGGGTTTAGATACATTTGGTTCTTATTTTTTGCAGGAGTTATTCAAAGTTTGTGGAATTTGATGAGTCATGGTTTTGATTCGTTTGTGTTGGACTCATCTTGATCTCACTTGGTTTATTTTCATACGCAGTGCTTATCTTTCTTTACTTATCCTATTTGCCTGTGTATGATGCCATGATAATGAGTGCTAGTTTTTAATTCCTTGCATGTTTCATGCCTATCCTATTGCATCTCATTTATCAGGTCTTGCATTGCATGTCTTTATGCTTTTCTTTAATATCTTATCATGACATGCATGCATTATCATCTAGAGTGTGCTCTTCTCTCTTTATCCTTTTAGCTCTTGATGATGCTTGTTTGAGTAGGACCTTGCTCGTGCTTTGCTTTACTTTAGTGGTTCCTCTCGATCGTAGTGTAGCCCTTTTAGCTCTGTTGTTTTAAGATATGATTATATTAAGTAGTGGTTGTCATCAATCACAAAAAAGGGGGAGATTGTAAGCTTTATGACCATTGGTGATTGGATCCCTAAGGTATGGATGTTTTGGTGATAGATGGCAACTATGAAACTAAGAGCTAATATCTACACGAGTGTTGTCTATGCAGAATCATCTCTAAACTCTATTACAAACCTTATGAATGATGGTTACCATGGTGATTGATGACAATGACCACAAGCATGGAGGCTTGATGAGCTTGATGGATTTCAAGGGTTGATGTAGATGGATCAAGACTAAGGACAAGCTATGGAGCAACTGTTGGGAACACTTGTCTAGTTGTTAGGGCTTTCAGTCTATAGGAAAAACCGGACTATCAAGAGGGTCTAGGTCATTTCTCTTAGATCATGTCTAGTCGGTGATGTGCATGAACCCTCAGTGAAATCACAGGCACAAGTTAACAGTGGAGAAGCCAAGGAGCTGTTCGGAGAAGCTGGGAAACAAAGTCAAGTGAGGACGAGGAGTTTCAGCCTTTGGACAGAGTGACCAGACAGAGGGGTCAGTGGAGACCATATTGTACAGTCTCTAAGGGAACAGGTAATCCAGCGAGAAGACTCAGTGAGGAAACTGCCTGAGTTGGAGTCTGTAGAGACCGGACAGTCCAGTCTATAGAGGTCGACTCGGGGCAGCGAGGAAGTGAGCTCTGGAAATGTTTCTGTAATGGAGAGAGAAAGTCTGACCGAACGGTCCGGTCAGCTGACCGAATGGTCCGGTCAGTGCAGAGAAGTTGTCTAGACAGTGTAGCCAATGGTTTTGGGAACCGTTCTAGAGACACCGAATGGTCCGGTCTGACAGTGACCGGACAGTCCGGACATTGGGTCCAGAAAGACAATTTCATGGAGCAATGCCTATTTGGAGGTTGGAAGCCTATATAACTTTGTTGCTGGGGTCTTCGAGACCTCTCTTGGCCAGTGGAATACCTAAGAGCATTTGTGTAAGGACTGAAGGCGTGAGAGGGGGCGGGGGAGGGGGTGAATCGATAGCCAACCACAAATCCGAATACTTCAATTTCACACAACTAGAACCCGGCAATCATTGCAACCTAAACAATTCTAGTTGGCCAAGACCATATACAAGATAGTGTTCATGATGCAAAGCAAATGCGGAAGCTAAACACACTAGCCTATGCAAGCCATAAGTCACCCTATTAACTAGAGCACATAATTGTGGAATAGTAAAGAGAGGGTCAAGGAATGCTCATGACTTTTCCCCGAGGTCTCGAAAGGATGGCGCCTTCCCCTACTCCTTGTTGGACCACTCCCGCCGGAGTCCCGGTCCCTCCCGCCACCAAGTGGAGTTCTCATCCTCGAGCTCGCCGTCATTCTCGAAGTGAAGACATGGTGCGCATCACCGCTGCCACCAAGGCACAAGCTCACCTCCCTCAAGAACTTGTCGGACTCCCCATGCGGACACGAGCACTCACTAGCGATGCCCCTTTCACCGGTGGGCTCAAACCATGTACAAACGTGTGACGGCCTTCACAACCAATCACGATAGGCTCGATCACCAAAACCTAACCGGTCTAGGACTCACCATGGACCAAGAGTAACAGCCTAGATCACACCCTCAAGGACACCTTAGCCTTAGATGCGCAAGATGCTCTAGTTACTCTCACTAGCACTCTCAAGATATCCAATATCTCCTCCTAGTGCTCTCCTCTTTACCTTTTGGACCTTATCAAATGCTCTTAGGTATTCCACTAGTCAAGAGAGGTCTCCAAGACCCCAGCAACAAAGTTATATAGGCTTCCAACCTCCAACTAGCCATTGCTCAATGACATCACCTTTCTGGACGCACTGACCGGACTGTCTGGTCTCTCCTTGTCCAAACCGTCCGGTGACTTGTGGAATGGTTCCCAGAATTGTTGGCATATCTTTCCTGGCTGATCTCCTACACTGACCAGACCGTCCGGTCAGTAGATCGGACCGTCCGATCTCTCTGTCCATCGGATTCCAGAGCCTTGTTTCCTCTCTGTCTTGCGCATCACCCAAACAGACCGGACCGTTTGGTCTCTATGGTCTCCTACACAAATAGATTTGTCGTAAGTCCTCTCTGGTCTCCTAGTGACCGTACAGTCCGGTCTCCACTGACTCCTTTGGCCGGTCACTATGTCTAGAAGCTAAAACTCCTCGTCCTCGCTTGACTTGATTTCTCGGCTTCTCGGAATAGCTCCTTGGCTTCTCCATTGTCACCTAGTGCCTATGATTTCACTGAGCATCCATGCACATCACCGACTAGACATGACCTAAGAGAAATGACCTAGACCCCTTGATAGTCTGGTTTTTCCTGTGGACTAAAAGCCTTAACAACTAGACAAGAGTTCCCAACACTTGCTCCATAGCTTGTCCTTAGCCTTAATCCATCTCCATCAACCCTTGGACTCCATCAAGCTTACCAATCCTCCATGCTTGTGGTCATTGTCATCAATTGCCAAGGCAACCATCATCGATGTGATTTGTAATAGAGTTTAGATATGATTCCTACATATACAATACTCGTGTAGGTATTAGCCCACAATTTCATAGTTTTCATCTATTACCAAAACATTCATACCTTGGGGATCCAAACATCAATGGTCATGAAGCTTACAATCTCCCCCTTTTTGGTGATTAATGACAACCACTTCTTAAAGAGCAAGGTCAAAAGAGCTACACTACGACCGAGAGGAACCACTAAAGCATGAGCAAAGCACGAGCAAGGTCCTACTCAATCAAGCATCATCAAGAGCACAAGGGAAAAGAAGGAAAAGCACACTCTAGATGATAATGCATGCATGTCATGATAAGATATTAAAGGAAAGCATAAATAGATGCAACATAAGAGATGAATGATAAGATGCAATAGGATAGGCATGAAACATGCAAGGAATTAAAAACAAGCACTCATCATCATGACATCATACACTGGCAAACTAGATAAGAAAAGAAAGACAAGCACTACATATGAAAATAAACCAAGTGAGATCAAGATGAGTCAAACACAAGCGAATGAAAACCATAACTCATCAAAATCCACGAACATCGAATAAATCCACAAAATAAGAATCAAATGTATCTAAGCCCAAAAATTGATAGCTCCCCCTAGATACAAGCTACTCTCGATTGCACAGAATCGCACTCCAACTCCACCTAGACCTATGACATTTTTATCCCCCTTTGGCAACAAGCACCAAAAAGTGGGAAAAAGTGAACATCTAAGCACTCGTGGCTCGTGGTCAAAGGAGGTGGTGCAGCAACGTCCTCTGAAGGATCTGCTCCTGGCTACTCCTATGCTAGATCCTACTATGCTCCCTGAGCCTGTGCCATCTGAGCATCCATCTACTCGAACAACTCAAGGTCTATAGGCAACTCAGACCCTCTGTCCGGCTCTGCTAAAGTGACTATGGCGGTCTCATGAGCGAACTCTCCCATCTGAGTCCTCAGGGTGGTCATCAGCATCATCTGTTGTCTCTGAAGCTTTGCCTATCCCCTGATAACTTTCATCATCTGATGTCTATCCTTAGTTGTACTATGAATGAACTCACTCAGGTGTCCTGTAAGTGTTGACATGGTGATAGCATCCTCTGACTGAGATCTTGTAGGCTGGGGAGGTGCTCCTGAGCTGGCTGACTCAGGAACCATAGTCTTTGGATGAGTTGCCTACTTGTGAGTGACCAGCGGTGACTCCTGCTCCTCCTTTCCCATCTGCTGACTCCAGGCTGACTAAGATCCCCTGGGTGCTCGAGGTGCGTAGCTGCGGGTCACCTCATGGAATGCCTCATACTGCTCCTCTGACACAAGTCCTAGTCTCCTCAGAAGATAGCGAATATAAGGAGCATAGACTAGTCGTCGTCCTCCTACCCTCTCAGATATGACCTCCTCCAACTCAGCTATGAAAAGATCCGCAAGGTCAAAGTGTTGTCTCCTCAAGATGGTTGCTACTGCCCACTGGTGCAACAGCGTGAACTCCTCTCTGTATCCAAACCTAGGAATGATAGTCCTGCTGACTATCGCTCTAACCACCTTGGCCTCTGCTGTGACTCTCACAAGGCCTCTGTCAAATCCTAGAGTGTGTGGTGGTTGAAAAGCAATCAACACCATGTCATCTAAGGGCAAGATCCCTCCCTATGGTCTACGTGGTGGTAGAAGGTCTCTGTAGACACTAGTGTACAGCCGCAAGTCTGAAGCAAGTAATCCCAGTGCAGCTATTAGGTCCTCCCTCTTTAGTCTCTACGGCTCTCCTCTGAACAGAAACCAGATCTCTGAGCGATCTCTGGCAACCCAAAGTGTAGTGTAGAACTCCAGGACAATATCCTCCATGTACCTGTATGGAGCAATAACTAGCTCTCCTAGACCTGGCAAGTACGTGAAGTACTGCTCCATATCTATGCCGGTGGTCTTCCTCGTGGCCTGGTAAGTGGTGTACTGCTGTGGCACAAACAACCCAGACTTTCCCTTTAGGGCAAGGTAGTGTCTCAGGCCCTCTCCTATCCTCCTCTAGAGACCCGTCCAGTACCTCTCTCCTGTAGCGGCATCCCTGGGGAATTGGAACCCACTGCTCAAAGGAGACAAAATGAAGTGACTTAAGGTCCTTCATAGGAACCCTAAGAATGTCTATGTCCTCGGCTGCCTGTACAAGTCTCTGTAGCCTCCTTGTGCACACTGCACAGGTGCATCTCAAGTCTCTTGCTCGGTGAGCTGACCTCTAGGGTCCTGTCTATGTTGGCTGCTCAGTCTCCTCTGGCTCCTCAAGCTCCTCAGACTCATACTCTGAGCTCTCCTCCTCCTCAAACTCCTCCTCGGACTCCTCCTACTGCCTGTAGGATCCCTTCTCCATAGGTCTCAATGACCTCCACTGACGGAAAGCCGGAGTACTCTACGACCAAGGTGCTGGAGTAACTCCTGTGGCCAAAGCTGTCCCCTGCCAGGTTCTCCTCCTGAGTCCCTGAGTGTCACCAAACGTCTCTAGGATCAACCATGTCCCTAGAGTCCTGTGTGACCACTCCAAAGCCTCAAGGTGCCTGACAACTCTCCTCGCTCTCTCTGACTCTTGGTCTAGTCTAGTCCTCTTCCTGCTCTTGGGCTTCTCTAGCATCTTACCCTTGCCCTTATCCTGTCCTGAACCTGCCATCTCTGTTGCTAACAAGCTGTCACTGCACGCACATGGGTAGGGATAGGATAAGTATAGAACCTAATACATCTACAAGCAAAGCACCACTAGCTAAGAATGCACAATAGAAATCTTAGCACTGAATGAAGGACATGATCACTCGACAAATATGCAAAAATAACAACAACGATCATTGAGTATATGTGGCTGGTGTGAGTCATCTAGTGTGCAGTCAATTAATAAGCAATAAAACTAACTGTAGACTAAACAAGAGATAAACCCTAGAATTGCAATTAATAGATATGCAGGGAATTAATTGCAACCTAGGTTGAGCTAATTACCTAATTAATGCAACTAACCATGGGCAATTAACCTTGATTGCATCAATTATGGGAATTGCTCAACAAATAGGGTATAAATGATGAAATTGGAGATTAGCTCATTACCCTGGGAGGATTGATGACGAGAACCTCAAAGAACACGCGTCCGATCATCGAAAAGGTGAAGCTTTTGGCTTGTCGGCAATGGAGTTGTGGGAAAGAGACAATATTTTCCCTAGGAGTGGAGGTGCTTGGCTCTGTGGGCTCTGGGCGCGCAAGGAAGCTGAGGTGATGGCGGTGACCATGGTGACACATGCGACGGCGGCATGTGGCTAGGCGGCAAGCAAGAACGGTGGCGGCTTGGCCGAGGCGAGGGCGAGCGAGGCTGCAGCTGTGCGTGAGAGCAGGAGAGCGACGACGTGATGACGGCTCATCAGTGGGGGGGGGGGGGGGGGCAAGGTGACATCGGCGGCTGGAGAGGGTGCACGATGGTGAAAGACGGCGTAGGCGAGAGGGTGCATCAGGGGGAGTTCTCGGCTTTGATGTCGAACAAGGAAGGAGACAATGTATTTTGATCTAGGTCAAGCGATCGATGAACGGCCGAGATTCAATGAAGGACAAATCAACAATCATAGATTGAAGGAAATTTTGCATTTCAATCATAGTGACCGGATGGTACAGTCTCTAGACCGGACTGTCTGGTTAGCTTTGGGGCTGCTAGCAATCGTGCAGACCAGACAGTACGGTCTCCAGGACCACTCTGTCCGGTCTCTATGACCAATCTCCTCGAGGCACTATGCACAAAGTTATTTACCGTACTATACAGTCCAGTGATCGAACTATACGGTCACTAATGGAACTTTGTTGAATTAAGGACTTTCTTCATTTTCTAAGTGCCCTCGCTAAACACTCAAATAAACACTGCACTTGGAATATGGAGGGAACTCTCAAACACTCCTTTTCAAATAGCGGCACTCTATGGCCTTATCATTTTCACAAATGCCAAAAGAAGAATCGAGCAAATAAGAACCAAGGCAATAAAGAACCAATTAAGTATGTATGAGCCTTAGTCCATGAACCGCGCTAGTAGGTTTAACCTCGGATTTCATAAGAACTTGCTCAATGGACATGAAGCACAATCCTTTCCTTTGGTCACACTTATGGAGATGTTTTCTCATATTGATCATGAGGCACAAATTTCTCCATGTGGGACAAGCCTCCTTTATGTTTCCTATATAATGCATGTAGCTAGCATTTTATATATGCAGTGAAAGTAAACATGCCATGTGAATGCAAGCAAAGTTAAACAAGACACAAAGGATTCTTTGAGCCACAGTTGAAGCACTTGCCCCTAGATTTGGAGGCAAACTTGTTCTTGAAGGCCTTCATCTTCTTTATGAGAAGAGACAAGTCCTTGGTCAGGTCACCTTCATCACCATCATCATCATCATCGTCGTCATCATCATTGTCATCAATGACTGCCTTCTTCTTGTTTTTCTTGCTCTTGCTTGATTCTTGCTTGTCAGCTTGAAGAGCAAGGGTGGATGGTTGAGGATCATCCATCCCCAACTGGTAGCTCTCAAAGGCAGTGATCTTGCCAAGTACGTCCTTCATGGTCTTGGTCTTGAGGTCACCTTGTAAGATGAAGGTGAAGATGGGCTCATACTTGGGGTCTTTGAAAAGCCTCAAGAATCTTCTGATGACCTCCACAGGCTTGAGCTTGAAATCATCCCTAAGTGCATTTCTCCTCCACTAGCACATGAAAATGAGAATATACAGTGTTAGCTCTCTCATGTGGCAATCTAGTGAAGTTATCATATTTGTTCTTCAGCATATAGTATCTTTCCTCTTTGACATCACTAGTACCCTCATGGATACTGTGAATCTCGGTCCATATACCATGTGCTAAAGCACTCAAATCCAATATAGCAAAGACATCCTTAGTGATGCATGAGAACAAAGCATTCTTTGCCTTAGCGTTGTTCTTAATAAAATCAGGTTTAAAAAGGTTAACATCCGCATTCGATTCATGGGTCACCATCCATATCTTCGGATCAAAGGACTCTAGGTAGGCTTGCATACGTGCCTTCCAGTACCTGTAGTCCTCCCCATCAAATATAGGAACACTCCCCACCTTTTCCGGCATCCTTACGGTGGTGAAGCCTCAAAGATGAGCACTTGGCTCTGATACCAATTGTAAGGACCGAAGGCGTACCGAGCGGGGGTGAATTGGTAGCCGACCACAAAACCGAATACTTCAATTTCACACCACTAGAACTCGGCAATTGTTGCAACCTAAACAGTTGTAGTAAGCCAAGACCCTACACATACTAGTGTTCATGATGCAAAGCAAATACCGAAGCTAAACATACTAGCCTATGCAAGCCATAAGTCACCCTATCAACTAGAGCACATAATTGCAGAATAGTAAAGAGAGGGTCAAGGAATGCTCATGATTTTTTTCTGAGGTCTCGGAAGGATGACACCTTCCCCTACTCCTCGCTAGACCACTCCCGCCAGAGTCCTGGTCCCTCCAACCACCAAATGGAGTTCTCGCCCACGAGCCCGCAATCACTCCCAGAGTAAAGACATGGTGCGTATCACCGCTGCCACCAAGGCACAAGCCCGCCTCCCTCGAGAACTTGCCAGACTCCCCGAGCCGGCATGGGCACTCACTAGCGATGCCCCTTTCACCAGCGGACTCAAACCGTATGCAAACATGTGATGGCCTTCACAACCAATTACGAAAGGCTCGATCACTGACACCTAACTGGTCTAGATCTCACCATAGGCCAAGAGTAATAGCATAGATCACACTCTCAAGGACACCCTAGCCTTAGATGTGCAAGATGCTCTAGTTACTATCACTAGCACTCTCAAGATATCCAATATCTCCTCCTAGTGCTCTCCTTTTTTTCTCTTGGACCTTATGAAATGCTCTCAGGTATTCCACTGGCTAAGAGAGATCTCCAAGACCCCAGCAATGAAGTTATATAGGCTTCCAACCTCCAACTAGTCGTTGCTTCACAAGATCACCTTTCTGGACGCACTGACCGGATTGTCCGATCTCTGCCTGACTGGACCATCCGGTCACTGCCGGAACAGTTTCCAGAACCATTGACACTTCTGTCCTGGCCGATCTCTTGCACTAACCGGACCATCCGGTCTCTCTGTCCGTCGGACAAGTCCGACGTGTCGTGTAAGTCCATCAGACTCTAGAGCCTTGCTTCCTCTCTGTCTTGCGCTTCACCCATACAAACCGAACCATTTGGTCTATAGACCGGACCATCCGGTCGCTATGGTCTCCTGCACAAACAAATTCCTCGCAAGTCCTCTCTGATCTCCTAGTGACCGTATAGTCCAGTCTCCACTGACCCCTCTGTTCGGTCACTATGTCCAGAAGCTAAAACTCCTCGTTCTCACTTGACTTCATTTCCCGACTTCTCTGAACAGCTCATTGGCTTCTCCACTATCACCTAGTGAATGTGATTTCACTGAGCATCCCTGCACATCACCGACTAGACATGACCTAAGGGAAATGACCTAGGCCCCCTTGATAGTCAGGTTTTTCCGATGGACTCAAAGACCTAACAACTAGACAAAAGTTTCCAACACTTTCTTCATAGCTTGTCCTTAGCCTTTATCCAACTCCATCAACCTTTGGACTCCATCAAGCTCACCAAGCCTCCATGCTTGTGGTCATTGTCATCAATCGCCAAGGTAACCACTATCGATGTAATTTGTAACAAAGTTTAGAGATGATTCATATATATATAACACTCGTGTAGATAGTAACCCACAATTTCATAGTTGTTATTTATCACCAAAATATTCATACCATGGGGATTCAAACATCAATGGTCATGAAGCTTACAATTTGGTAAGGTCCAAGAGGAAAAGAGGAGAGCACTAGGAGGAGATATTGCATATCTTGAGAGTGCTAGTGAGAGTAACTAGAGCATCTTGCACATCTAAGGCTAGAGTGTCCTTGAGGTGTTATCCTTTCGAGACCTCAGAAAAAAATCATGAGCATTCCTTGACCCTCTCTTTACTATTCCGCGTTTGTGTGCTATAGTTGATAGGGTGACTTGTGGCTTGCATAGGCTAGTATGTTTAGCTTCCGCATTTACTTCTCATCATGAACACTAGCATGTGTAGGGTCTTGGCCTACTAGAATTGCTTAGGTTGTGACAATTGTCAGGTTCTAGTGGTGTGAAATTGAAGTATTCAGATTTGTAGTCGGCTTACCGATTCACCCCCCCCCCCCTGGTCAGCACACCTTTGGTCCTTACACTCAGCCACTCGGCAATATCGTATGACACTGCCTTTGACGACTTGGCGCTTCGCTGTTTTGGCCACTCAGCGACACCTTCGACAATTCATCGTTTCGGTCAACCACTTCGAGCTTCAATGTTCCGGTGACATGATGGCTCAACTTTGATGTTCGACCACTCGCCAACCACATCGGCATGCTCGAAAGCTCCTCGTCAATTTGCCGAATATCAAAGCTAAGTATCTTTATGCTTTCTTGATTTATTTTTGAGGTTTTGGGCTCAGGTCCTCCATATTTTTTTTGGCCACTTATTTTTGTTTTCTAAGCAGAAGGTCGTAGGTTTTTTTATGAGTAAAGTTGGGCTGTTTAATCAGTGCTCTTATTTGTGACTTTATTCATCTTTATATTGCCTTGGTTCTTTAATCCTGCGCATTAAACAATCAAGTCAGGGGACTACTTGTGTATTTATACACGTGTGCTCCCACTTTTTTGTGAATCTAACAGCACACATGTCGATCGATGACCTTTCAGTAGTAACTCAGCCCTGACACTATATAACCCATGTCGGTCGATGACTTTTCAGTAGTGCTTCAGCCCTGACACCATATGACCCATGTCATCTCTTTTAGTTTCACCCTTTTTGGCTTCAGCCTCGACCGATACATTGCATCTTATTTTGTGATTTGGTCTTATTTTTGGTCTTACATCGACAAACAACTAAAGCATGGAATTTCTTAGCTACGTGTCAGACTACCAGTACACTGAACCCAGAGCCAAAGTTGCGAGAGGTCATGTATGGACTGGTTGACTCTGATTGCAATGGAGGAATAATTATGACTAATATTGTTATGGCAGACCAAGCTCCGAGCTCTTTATATTTTATCCTAAGTATCCTACGGTGGATCAGTCTGGTTGCTAACGCGCGAATACGCTGCTCTACGCCAGTTGGTCTCATTAAAGGAGAACAATGGATACATATTTGACTTTTTAGTCGACTAATTTGTTTGGCTTACAAAATAAGTTTCCAAGCAAACAATGTTAATTATAACTAATTATTCTAATTTCCTTTATTGTCAGAAACATTTATAACGGATAGGGGGATACACCACTTAACACAGAGTGATTTCCTCGTGTTCATCGGTCGGCTTATAGCTTCGACTACCTTCATCGGTCGGCCATGCCAGCTTTGGCCGCTCTCATCGGTCGGCCATGCTAGTGTCGACTATCTTCATCGGTCGGCCTAAAGCTCCGACTGCTCTCATCGGTCGGCTACACCAGCTCTGACTACCACCATCAGTCTACCACATCATATCTGACCGCCACCATCGGTCGACCACATATTAGACCGTCGGCTTCACTCGGTCATCACGACTTTGAATGATTTCTACTTCATCAGCGGTCGGTGGCTACAACAATCTCGATTGCCTTCTTCACTTGACCTTATTGTCTTGAATTGAGCGTCGCTGCCACTCGGACATGATATTCTAAGTTGAGCGCGACCGACACTCATAACAGCGACTGTCTCGGGGGCTTCTTTGAAGAGAAGTGTTTTCTATCAAATTTATGGTTGATGCCATAATAAATAAAAGTATATGATTTGATGATCACATAACAATGGCTTGATGGTCACTCTATCAATATGTGCTTCTTTGAAGATAAGTACTTATTATAAATGGTTGATGCCATAATCATATAAAGCATGATTTGATGATCATGTTGCTATGACTTGATGGTCATATACGTGAAATATTGAGCATCACTCGGCTGATTGAAGTTAGTCTACAATAGTGAAAATAAAGCTCAAAGATATGAATTATTATTATTCTTAAGGAAAGATTACTTAATCATGATTGAAGTCATGGTAACTTAATACTTGGCTCTGATTGATGTCATAAGCCTCGTTCACTCGGCTGTGATTGATGTCACCCGAGTATATCATATAGCACTCGATAATGATTGAAGTCATTGATTTGAGTCATATACCACTCAGTGGTGATTGAAGTCACTCGTCTGAGTTATTTATCACTCGGTAGTGATTGATGTCACTCTACTAAGTTATTTATCACTTGGATTTGATGATTTGAGTGATTTTTCCTTAAAGAAAGCCAACATGACTATTCTTGTTTTGGACTCTTGCATTATTTACAATTTTCAAATGATACGAGAGTCGTGGGCTACACCTAATTAGGTGCATCTATTCGGTGCACCAGTGAATTTCTCAAAGACATTTTCATATTTTTGAGACCCTTACAAACTAGCTAAAGCTGAAGCATTCAACATGGCATAAACTAGTTGGGAAGCTACTAAAGATTATCATCAAGCTTGCAAGACTCTTGGGGGATTCTATCAATGATACATATCCAGAATACCTCACATAGAAGGAAAGTAGAGATCGACTCTTACTTAGATATGTATAGTAGACCGACTAGGACTCCGCCATGTAACCCTATCCCCCGGATATATAAAGAGGGGCAGAGACCTCCCTCAAGGGGAAAGCAAGCAATAGCATAAGATCACACAATGGGACATAATTACATAGAACTAGACATCATCGTCTAGGTATATCTCTCCACATCTAGATCTTTAGATCTAGACATATCAATATAAATAACATAGAACATAGGACGTAGGGTTATTACTCTTATTGAGGGGGTCTGAACCTGTATAACTCGACGTCTTGTGTTACCATCGTCTCTCGATCTTACGCATACCCCTGTCCTACATATAAATCTTCATAGGTGAACTATCCTATGTCTAGTAGCGAGAATAAATCTTGACAAAATTGTTCCCGGTCTTTCAACACCGATGGTGAGCTCTTGAGGCAACAGTCGTTGTAAAAGATGGAATATTGATAATATATTCTTTTTAAAAAAAACTTGGTTATTTATTTTTTTCTATGTTTCTAAGATCTAGCCACAAATTAAATCTACAAAATTGAAAACACAAAACCTTGCATCAGACTAATTTGATCAAACCAGTATCATCTAAACCTCCAAGCAACTCCATTTTGGCGGTCATCGTAGCTCTTCGCCTATCTCACTGCCGGCAAGCTCTACATCTGGATTGTTTTCCGTAAGAAAGAAACGTTGAACACAGTGAAAAGTTTACGTGTTCTCAACAAAGCATATTCTCGCAGCTGTGTGCATTTCCTGATGGAGGTGCAGAAACTGGAACTCCATGTCTCCATTCCATTATCATATGCTCGTTTCACCTTTTCCTCTTAGGCACCTTCAACCAAACAAAAACTCCATGCCTGTGTACGTAGGCAGTTATCATCACAATATGTCAAGGAGATCTCAGGCATGCAAAATGCTCAGCACGAATTTTGAAGATACGGGGAAGCAAAGAACCGCTGCTTGAGGATGATTTGTTGCATTGTGTTGGAGACGTTTCGCAGGTCTATTAAATGAAACTCATGGCCTGATTGCCGACTGGGCTACCCACCAGTAGTTCTCTCGCAGGTCTATTATTATTATTGTGCCAACTCTTTTAGATGGGCACTCGCCGCCCGTCCCTGCGACAAAAATCTCTGCCACGAGATCGCCATCTTGTATGCATGCTCGCTCCAAGCCCAAATATGTAAAGATAACAGTCTGAATAACAAAATAGGAGAGGTGGCGGGGGCAACCAGGAGAGACGGCGGCATCGGGCGGCGAAGAGCTGAAGAAATCGATAGGTGGAAATTTTCTTACTGATAAGTCGGTTCCACAGGGTATAGGAGTCCATCTGAAGACTCCCACTAGAGTTGAGGTCAAAATTGGGCTCCTAAATTTTATAAATAGGATTGTAAAAAAGAATTTAGGAGCCTAATTTACAACCTTCTACTGGAGATGCTCTTAGGGTGGCAGGCAAGCAAAGTGGAGGAGGCAAGGATCAAATAGAACCATTGGATCGGAGTCATATGGTTATCAAGATGTTTCAAAGATGTGTACAAGTTGTAAGATCGTCGGTGAATCTGCCAAGATCTTGTCCGGCAAGCGCGCACAGAGGCAGCGCCCAATAATCTTTTTCCTTGCCATCTCACAAAGGCGGGAAAATTGTGGAAGCTACACTGTCCTAGGTGCTCCGTTGTCCTCCTGTATGGCCATTCTCCGGCACAAAGTTACTCAAAGAATCAGCCCCTTCGTGTACCAGTGTACCTGTCCCCAACGCGCGAGCTGGATGGGAAGAACTTTAAGATGGCAGTACTTGTATACGCACGAGGAATCATATATGCTAGTTAAAATGGGTGGTTTATCCGGTTAATGAACTGTTAAAGACATCGATGCATGTGCTAAGCAGATGGGTTAAACATAGGAGTGCTGTAAAAAAAAGCATGACGGCTTGAGATTCACATGTGGGAAGCATTCTGGCCATTTCCTCGCATTTAACTTGGAGGTCCGCAGACAAATGATTTGGCACCATTCGATCTTGTAACGCACGGTTTGATCAAGATTGTGAGTGCCCTTGGCTAATTGATAGACCGGTTCATCACCCGGTAGCCGGTGCCATTGTTAGTTTTGGTACGTGGTTACTTTGAAGAACTTTGTTGTCACCCTTCAAACGAATATCTTGACTTATGTATGCTCTATAAGAATTTCCCTGCATATAAATAAACACTACAGGAAAACGGCACTGTAGCAGCGAAGCCCAAAATAGTGTAGCAGTGGGTACGAAACTAAACCACCGCTACAGTGGCTTGGGGGAGGGGGGTGCACGAGCCTCCACTATAGAAGGTTTTTAGCGGCGGGTGTTATTGTGACCCACCGCTACTATGCAGATATAGCGGCGGGTGACATTTACAACCGCCGCTACAAACATTGAACTTTCTAGCGGCAGCCCACATTGTCACCCGTGGCTATATATGCATAGTAGCGGTGGGTCACAATGACACCCGCCGCAAAAGAGGTCTTCCAGTATAAATAGACCCCTAGGGCCGCTCACTATTCTAGTCAAATGGTGGCGGTCCGAAAATTTGGGTATTTCATGAAAATTGAGGGAGGATGATTTTTAGTTGGTTTTTTTGGTCTAATTTGTTTTCTGAGGTAAGGGCAAGATATTCCTTTTTTTTTGCTTTAGTGGTGAAATGATGGAGAATTTCTGATTTGAATGTTCTATGGTTTTCATCAAAATTTATCAAATCCGCGAGATTTTAGAAGTTGTGGTTGAAATTTATTCAAATATACCTCATGTCTTAACATCACTAATCCAAAATGTATATAATTTATATACATTGACACCCGCCGCTAAAAACCTTCTATAGCAAAATTGTAATAATATATGCATTACGTATATAATTTATAAACAAGTTATGCATATATTAGGACAAGCAGTCGGCCTGTCTCCCGACATTGATGTTGAGGAATTGTTACGCCACATTGAGCCGCAAGTATTACTCAATGCAGGGACGACAAAAGGACTTAACAACTTTGCTACCATTGAGAAGGCATCGAAGGACTCATTGTATGAGGAATCCAAGGGATGTGGTAAAGAGTTTACTCGGTTACGTACGGTCCTTGAACTAATGAAACTAAAGGCCATGCATAGGTGGTCCGATGCGAGTTTCACAAATTTGTTAGAACTTTTTCTGATGCATTGCTAAAGCCTAACTTGTTGCCAAGGACCACATACCTTGCTAAGAAGCTGATATCACCTTTGTATTTGGGTGTTCAAAAGATTCACGCATGATAAAATCATTGCATATTATATCGAAAGGAATACAAGGACGCCATGAGATGCCTGAAGTGCAAACGCAGTCATTACAAGAGGAACTACGATTATGATGTAGACACAGTCAAGGATCAAAAGAGGAAGAAAAATCCTATTGTTGATGAGAGCGACGATGATACGAAGATTCTTGCATTAGTCATGTGGTACCTACCCGTTGTGGATCGCATCATACGCTTGTTTGCCAACCCCAAGGATGTTGCATTGGTGACATGCTGCGTAGGTGGGACGAAGATCTCCGTCAACTTGTATCTTATGATGACGATATTTTTAAAGACCAAAATGAACATTTGGACTTCTCCAAATTCGAGTTTGGCAAGTCACTTATCTCAAAAAGTATGTACAGGTACCTTCCCTAGGAGATGCGGAAGCTCCACGACTGGTACATACAGACATGCAAAGAAGGATTGGAATTTATCCCTTCTAAAGTTCCATAGCATATATTCAATGATAAAGGCGATAACAACTTACTAGGGCTATATTTTGATGATATTCACCGAATGTTTCAGCTTCAAAAGATGGATGTCACCTTCATTGTCTTATGGTGCATGTAAATGCCTCCATCATTCACCTTCCTATTTTCAATATCATTTCTATAGTAATGCTAATTACATGATGGCAATTGATTATTTTGTAGCATGATTTCTGTGTTCCAAAAGAATATTTAAGAAAAGATTGGAAGGTCGCATACCTTAACCCAATGTTGAGAAATCAAGGTGTGATCAACCCCATGCTAAATATGGAGGACCCTATGTACAAGAAAAAGATGCCACAAGAGCTGAAAAGAATGCAGGAGGACCTCACAATAGCTGTCAGGTCTCAGGTTGCAACTTATATTTATAGTTGTTTTATGAAGTGACAAGATAGGGAATGCATTATGGCCCTCTACAACTTTAAGTAAGTTCGAGTATTGTCTTGGTCTTCTACTTTATTCTTTGGCGTTAAATGGAATACTAACTATTGAAACCATTATTGAAGTAACCATTAGATTACTCTTGGTCTCATACCCAAGGATGGGTATATTCTTGTGCTCAACAGTCTTGACATGGACAAAAGTAGTTATAGTGATATCGTGAGCGTCATAAACTGGTAAGTTAGTCACATAGTTGATCATTCACCTCATGAAATGACTATAAATATATAGTAAAACTCATTGATATAGTTACATTTCATCTAGCGATGTGCTATTGTTGATCGAGCAGTGCTTACGAGAACTACGTAGCAGCAGGAGGGGCATGTCACCATATACAGAAGAAGACTATGTACTTCCATCATAAATTTTTAGTAAGATATTTATGTTGCTGCTATACATTGTTATTCTATACTATTATCTATAATTTAACTTATTTTTTTATTTTATAGTGCTATAAAGAGGTACGCTACCATTATGGCTACTATGTGTGTTGTTTCATGAGTAGCACCTCAAAATATTTGGAAACCCTTGTTGTGAATAATTCAATCGTTTCTGTATTATTAATTCTCCACAATGTTGTCTACAAAAAGCATTTAGGAAAGCAAAAGAATGGACTGCAGCGAAGAAGAAATGGGAGGAGATTAGAAAGGGGATCATATCTAAAGAGAAAACTCATTTGAGTATGAATTTAATGTACTAGATTATTGCTCACTTGTGTCTGTTTCTTCTTAGAGAGTTGATCAGCCCACGAGGTAAGATTTTTTATGAAGAGGGAATCCTATATAAGAAGCATAGGACCCTTTATAAATGGGGTGGCTCGAAACGATTATACAAGCCGCCTGTGAGAGAGGAGGAAAAGGATAATTATGAGTTGAACTTTGTGTGAGACATTAGAACTTTGTATATGTTTATGCATGTTCTTTCTTGTGACTGTTTGATGGATATGGAACTGTGACTATATTGTGAATGTGCTACTGTGTTTTCTCTATATATATTCTGTATACTGCTGTAGGATGTAAACTGAAACAATTTTTTTTAAAAAAAATAAAATAGCGGCGGGTCGCACTGTAAGCCGCAGTCACAGAGAGCATATGTAGTGGCGGGTGACATTGTTAACCACCATTACAAATGCTTCTGTAGTGGCGATTCAGTCGGACCGGAGCTAAAAATACTGATTTTTAGCTTCGGAAACATAGCGACGCTTTCCTAATCTGTCACTAAAATAAGAGTTTGGGCCACCGCTACCGTGCATCAAACCTTATATATTCATCTCCTCTCTTTGTTTTCATGTAACAATTTCAAGATAAATAATCTGTGTTTTTCGTGACTGTTTTAAAGAAGATAACGGAAAAATATACCTCCAGCCTCTGCGTTTATTATTTTATCCAGCCACCCTTGGCAATGGTCTCATGATTATCTGCACACTTAAGATTCAGGTGAAATATTTGCTGCAGCGAAAGTGCGGTGGGAGGGACAGCATCTGTTATATTCTTTAAGAAGGATGTCGATTCTCCTGCAGAAAATACGATATTAGATAGATCTATTAAGCTTAATTAGATCATGATTAAATAATATAATACTATAATAAACATCTTCTAATTATGATTTAACTAAGTTTAATAAATTTGTCTTATAAATTAACATCTAACTATATAATTAATTTTATATTTAATTACTATATTTAATATTCGAAGGAGTGATATGACAGTTCTAAAATTTAGACCCCATCAAACAAATACACTACTCCCTTTACTTTCCTGCTTTACAGGGTGCTATCAGCGCAAAGCGACAACTCACGGAAAATAATTCAGTGCGAACGGTTCGCAAAGAGCTCCAATACGAACCATTCCTGGATGGCCGACACGTGGAGATCATGGGTGATCTAACGGGTGCCTAATGATAGGCTCAGCTCCAGGCAAATTGCATCGTGAGCTTCCGGCTCTCAAGCGCAGTAGTCGGCTCAGCTCTTAAACGGCGCACGCCCAAAAGAAAACGATAACCCATCGACTGAAGTACACGCCGGCGAGTGCCTGCAGGGAGAGGGCCCAGCTATCCTCGTCTACTCCTTTCAGTTTTCAACACCTGTGTTCATGGCTCGTACTTCTCTAGGAATAAGCCTCGGTTTTGGGTCAACATAGTTCCCCTGGCACCGTATCTGTTGAATGTCGAAACATCGGTTTTAAGCCCTCTGCAATGGTGTTGTTCATCCATGCCCACAAACTGATGGGAACTTTAGCAATCTTCAATTGGTCCCCTTGCCATATCAGGAATTGCAATCTTCAATTGGACCCCTTAGCATCCTCTTACGAGGAGAGGGAGAAGAAAGTGAAACTTTAGCAGTAGACTTATCCCATATGGCGGAGGACTCCGCATGCTACAACGGATGCCGTCTCTGTTCTTTTGGCCTGATGGTGGCGGCGGCGGCGGCGGTAGAGTACGAAGCCGTCAGCCGTCTGCGTAGACAGGACGGAGCCGAGCTGTACGCTGTGCCGGCATCGAGCTGAGGCTGCATGCGTCAAACTGGGAGGCTGCAGGCATCCGATCTCTCGTGACGTCCACCCGTCGGCCATCCAGGTATGGTTCGTATTTGAGAGCTTTACGAACCGTTCGCACTGAATTATGCACACGGTTCTTCAGCTAAGCCAAAAGAGACACAACCCCTAAGCCTGAGACACATGTATACACATACCAATGTTTTTTCAACGTACCCGGTGAATGGGTTGTTTATTTTACATGTACTCTGCCCTGTATAAAACCCCAAATGCCCGCGTATCCTGCTGGTCCAAAACCCCACCAACACATCACTCGCTATCACTCTTCACTACCTCAATTCCCGTGTCTCGATCGTGCAGAAGAAAGACAGTAAGCAAACTACAGAGCAGAATGAGAGCCAGCAAGGCCGTGAAGGCAGCGACGGCGGCGTGCATTCTGCGGCTAGTTCGTGGCGGCGGTGGCTGCCGCGCATTCGACGGCACGGCCGGCAGCTTCGGTCTCGCTGCTGGAGCGGATCCGCGACGTCGTGCTCCGGCTAATCATGCTGTCCGGCGTGTCCAGAGCCTCCGTGCAGCGCACAACCAGCAGCGGCAGGGCGAAGGCCTCGTCGCCGCGTGCCGGCCGGCACCGGGATTCCGACGCCTCAGTGGCCGTGACGTGTCCACGGGACGACTCCATCCGGAACGAGGCCGTGGAGGACTGCATCCAGTTCCTGAAGCGGTCCTCGGCCGAGGGCGACGCGGCCAAGCTGTCGAACGCCACCGCAGCGGACGCCGTCGTGGGTAAGGCATCGTCCATGCCTGGTGCTGGTGCCAACGCCAAGCTGTCGGCCACTGGCGGCGAGGATAAAGAGGCGGCCGTCTTCTTCGTCGTCAATGTAAGAGCTCGCGGTGATGAGACGTCGCCGAGCGCATGATGTAGAGAATCAACCTAGGACTGGGGATAAAGTTTTCTCCGTTTTGTTTAAGGAATGTTTTGTACCAGCTCTCTATTACCTTTTGTGAATGCTTTCACTTTGATTGGGTACAAAATAACTAAGTGTTTTCACTTTGGTTTGTTTAACAAAAAAACACAAAAGTCCTTGACACAGATGAGCGAGGAGGAGCAGTCAAATCACCCGTGAGTGTGCGTGTCACTCTCTTTGTTTATTTGCATTAGTTGTCTTTCTCATGCGATTGAGCTGTAAAGAGAAGGCAAAGGGACGGCTAATGCAGTTCATAAAGTTTCGCTATTATCGGACGAGCAATTTATAGATACAACACAATAATGTTAATAGTTCCCCATATCGTGTGCTTTTCTCATAGGCTCCGCTCGTAGTATGTGTTCATTGCTGGGAATTAATGGCTTATATCCTTCTGCAAAAACATGGAAATTAACGATGAACAATATTTAACAAACAGCATGAAATCTTGAACAGATTCGTGAGTACTGTCCAAACACCCCAGTCCAAAGTTTTATGCGAGAGTGAAAGTTTATATTCGGAATGTGTGATCCATTCAGAACTAAGTTAGCATGCATGCAGCGGGCTTCTGGATGTCCAGAAGCGGGAGGCCCCGGACATCCTCTTCCTGTCTGAAACTAAAATGGACGGGAGGGGTATGGAGCGGTTTAGGTGGATACTGAACATGCCAAACATGGTTGTGAAGGGCTGCATCGGACAGAGTGGTGGTTTAGCAATGTTTTGGAGGTCTGTCGTTGATGTTACAGTGAAGAGTTTGTCTCGCTTTCACATTGACGCCATTGTCAGAGATGAAGGGGGACAGGAGTGGAGGCTCACCGGTATGTATGGTGCGCCAAGCGCTGAGGAGAAGGATAAGACGTGGAAGTTGCTACGCATTTTGAAGGAGCGGTCCAACCTACCATGGTTGTGCCTTGGCGATTTTAACGAGGTTTTATT
This sequence comes from Eleusine coracana subsp. coracana, assembly GCA_032690845.1. NCBI lineage: Eukaryota > Viridiplantae > Streptophyta > Magnoliopsida > Poales > Poaceae > Eleusine > Eleusine coracana. Next base: position 31,751,709 of record CM064420.1, on the reverse strand, counting down.
CCAAAGCGAGAAGGTGGGGGGTCAACCAAAGACACAATCTTGTATGGATAAGTTTCAACAAGCCTTGGAGGACTGTGGGCTAGTGGACTTGGGGTTTGTTGGGGATGCTTTCACGTGGCGAAATCATCACCAGCAGGCTACGAGCTATATCAAACAAAGGTTAGATCGTGCTGTGGCATCATGTGAGTGGAGAATTCTGTTCCCACTTGTCCGAGTGATCAACGCTGACCCCCGTCACCCGGACCGTCACCCGGTTATTGTGGAATGTGGGGAGCGAGAGGAAGCTTGGAGAAAGATGTCGTGGGAGGTAAACCCAAAATTTGAAGCTAAATGGTTGGAGGAGGAGGATTGCCAGGAAAGGGTGGAAAGGGCATGGCTGGAAAATGTTGTGGAGTTACAAAAGAGGGTCTTGCGAGACCTGCATGATTGGGACAAAAATGTCCTGGGCCAACTAGAGAGGAGAATCAGCAAGGTCAAAAAGGAGCTCGAGCGTTGTCGGAGGGGGCATGTGACTAAAGACAATGTATCTCGGGAACACATATTGAGGTACAAGATGGAGCGCTTGCAGGAACAACTCAATATATACTAGAAGCAGCGATCTCATACCCTGTGGCTAACAAAAGGAGACCGGAATACAAAGTTTTTGCACATTGCTGCCTCGGAAAGGAAGAGGAAGAATACCATAAAAAAAGCTGAGGAACGATGATGGGGGCGAAGTGGAAGGAGAAGGGCTGAAGAGTTTGAGAAACCATATTGAGCTATGTCATGGTTTGTAATATATGATGAGTAATTGACTTGTGTTGATTTGGTGTTTAAGTTCAAATGCTAGAATCCGGGGATTGCATGAGTATGCATGGTTGTTGTTATGACTAACCGGAGTTGGTGATTCAGTTGGAGAAGTTGGAGATTGAAAGTGTGTTTGCTTGTCTCATGATGTGTAGGTCACTGGAGTTGACTTGGCGGTCAATGGCAGGAGGATTGGGCACAAATAGGAGACTTGGGGCCAGACGATCAGGAGGCCGGGTGGAGTCAAGGATGATCCATACCGTACACATAGAGAGGCAAGAAGCACGGACGGTTTCGCGGTTGAGCCTCAAAACCGTGGTGGTGATGAAGACGGCGTGTTGACCAAGTCAAGGTGAGCGGGATGTCGGTGCAAGTGACAAGGGTTCCTGATGGATAGGAACCGGGAGATACTTGCCGATAGTCAGGATCACAGGACGAGGTGACACGCATCAACATCGAGAAGTCGCACTTTGAGAAGCGTACAAGGCGGTTTTCCGATTTGGGCCTCAAAACCGATGGCGCAATTGGAGGTGCACGTGGCACCATCGTGAAGCTTGCATCGAGGCGAAGCTAAGTCGTGAAGGGCCTGATGGCATTCGGGTGACAAAGAAAAAGACGGACGGGTTTGCCCCTGGTGGTAGGTGGCAGTGTTATGTAGGTCAAGGGTAGGATGGTCAAGAGGACCACTCTTGGGCCTATATAAGGAGAGGTAGGACTGGTGGGAGAGGTGTGTCTCTTCCCATAGCCTCGTGTTAGGTTTTCATTCATATGCTAGGAGAGGGCTTCATGTTTTAGAGGAGAGAAAAGAGTGTGTGTGTGTGAGGCAAGCTTTTCTCTTCCAAAGAGTGGGTGGAAGAGGGTGGCTTCCTAGCTATATACCCCTAGATATTCTCTACTTGATTCTATGATATGAGAATAATTTTCGACCTCAAGATCTTCCTCTCTCCCTAAATCCTGAATTTCTCTTTTTCTCTATTTTCGGAGCTATTTTTGTGGTAATTTTTTATCTCATTTTTGGATGAGTTTTTGGGGCAGATTTCTTAAGGAACTTGTTGCTATGATGAGCTAGAACAATCCTACATGGATCCTTGACTGAATCAATAGCTCTAGCACCTTCGATTTGAAGGATTTCTCAAGTTTTCCCTTTTTGGTGTTCTTGGCACGAGATCTGAAATTCATGATGATTCCTTGGGCCAATCAAGTGGATCTTCTAGGATTAGGGTCGTGATGTGTTGAGGATTAGCTGGTCCAAAAATCGCTCAATTTGGAGTTTGTTTGATTAGGTTTTGGTCAAGTTTTAGCTTAATCCCGAGCCAAATCCTATTCTATCGGGGGTCGATCGGCACTGCCGATGCGGGGATAAAAATCTGGATCGGCACTGCCGATGACCTGATTTGGAATTTCATCTTCTTACTGATCTCATTTGACACTGCCGATGATATGATCGGCACTACCAGTAATACCAATCGGCACTGCCGATGCTCCTAACCGGCACTGCCGATGGTCAGTCTGTGTTATTGTTTTCGTTTCTTCTCCTTAGTAGTTTGTCTCAATTGCTTTTTTTAGCTTCTCTCTAAGTCTTCCGCTGGTGTTAGTCATTCCTAGGGTTAGTACATCACAAGTTGGTGTGTGTAACCTTGGTGACATGCTTTAGGGTTGGGTTTGATTGAAATTGGGACATAGGCCAAGTTCTCTTGGAGAATTTTAATTGGCTCCCATTCACCCTCCCCCCTCCCCTCCCCCTCTGATCGCCTTCTCGGTCCTTCAATTGATATTAGAGCCGGATAGATCACTAGTTGACCTTCACCGGCTTTGTGATCCAGAGGCGACATAGAGAAGCGTGTAGTCAAGCTTGTGATGTTCGATAGGGAAGACTTTCCCTATTGGAAATCATGGACCAAGGCTTATCTCTTGAGCTAAGGTCATGCTATCTGGGAGATTGTTGCACAGGACTACCAGATACCTGAGAACCTCGAGAGGGCAGCTGCTCCTGATTTGACCAGGTATGAAAACAATTCCAAAGCTGTCAACATTCTGCTTTCTGCACTTGGTAGGAATGAATTTGATCGTGTTTCTCATCTTGAGAACTGCTCATGCAATTTGGGAAAAAGTGTGCACGTACCATGAGGGTACCAATCAAGTCAAGTCTATGCGTAAGGACACTTACAATAGGCAGTACCAAACCTTTGCACAAAAACCTGGCGAGTCACTAGATGACACCTTTAATAAGTTTGAGGCAATTGTGTGCAAACTAAGGGCTTGTGGTAGACTAGAGTACAACGACAATGATACGGCTAAACAATTGCTCTATTCTCTTGATGAAAATATATGGGGGGTTAAGATTGCTGCTCTTGAGGAAACTGCTAAATTCAATACCCTGAATTGTGAGCAACTGCATAGCAAGCTAAAATCTTATGAACTGTCTAGGAAATCTCATCCTAACTCTACTAATCCTGCTTCGAGTATGGCTTTGCTTTCTAGCTCTCATAAGGGTGGTCTCACTGGTTCCTCTTTTGAAACTAACCCCTCACATGACAAGTCTTCTTTGAAGTTTGCCCTGTCTTCTCTTGTTGCAGCTTCCGATGAATAGATGGAGTGCATTCCTAAAGAGGAGTTGTCCTTGCTCACAAGGAAGTTCAGGAAGTTCTACGACAATTGCAAGGAGAGAAGAGGCGGTGGTTCACGTACATGCTTCGAGTGTGGTGACCCTGGACACTTCATCGCCGACTGCCCCAAGAAGAAGAAGAAGGCAGGGTACCACGACAACAACCGTGAAGACTTCAAGAAGAAGAAGAACCTCTTCTACAAGAAGGGCAAGAACTCCAAGAAGTGCACAAGGAGAACAGTTGCCGCATTCCTAGAACGCGGACAACCTTCAAAAGTTCTACATCTAGGAAAGTAGCACCCAACGCATGTAAACAGCCAAGCATAGCATAAAACTATAAGTGCTACCTTGAGCTTAGTTGTTAGTTTTCCTCTTCAAGTTTCTTTTCTTCTTTTTCAAGCTGTAAAAAGGACCGTACTCTTTTCCTCACAAGGGGAACCCTTCGTAGGGGTGAGGTTTTTAACGAGGCGGATCCTATGTAAACCCCAGCTAAATCTATAAAGTTGCCGTCCTCAAAGTGGAAAGCCCAGCTCAGCAAAACAAATTGAAACAACTCCCCAACGCGGAGATTGTAATATTCAACAAAGAGCAAAAGCTCTTAAGACATAGCTATTGCACGGATCAAGCCCAAAGAGCTAAAAAACCACGCAGTCAGCTAACTTAGCAAAAAAACGCTAAGGGGCTCGTTGTAGCCCAGACCCGTCGAAGGGTTCGCAAAAATTTCGCCCCTAGCACTTCGAGGGGGAGGGTGGCATTTTTCAAAAAACTTAGCAAAAAAATGCTAAGGGGCTCGTTGCAGCCCAGACCCGTCGAAGGGTTCACGCAAAAACCTCGCCCCCCAGCACTTCGAGTGGGAGGGTGGCGTTTTTCAAAAAACTTAACAAAAAAATGCTAAGGGGCTTGTTGCAGCCCAGACCCGTCGAAGGGTTTGCGCAAAAACCTCGCCCCAGCACTTCGAGGGGGAGAGTGGCGTTTTTCAAAAAACTTAGCAAAAAAATGCTAAGGGGCTCGGTGCAGCTTAGACCCGTCGAAGGGTTCACGCAAAAACCTCGCCCCTAGCACTTCGAGGGGGAGGGTGGCATTTTTCAAAAAACTTAGCGAAAAAATGGTACGGGGCTCGTTGCAGCCCAGACCCGTCGAAGGGTTCGCTCAAAAACCTCGCCCCTAGCACTTCGAGGGGGAGGGTGGCGTTTTTTAAAAAACGTAGCAAAAAAATACTAAGGGGCTCGTACATAGTTTAAGCACGTCAAAAGCTGGCAATCAGAAGAGTCAGAAGTTCCTCACAATAGAAACAACAGATTCATACACTCAAAAATCATAATCCACAGGTTCCTCTTTTACAATAACCCTAGATGCTAAAAACTAGGGAAATAAAACTGACCACTCGTCTACATTGTAGCCAGGCGGAGGAGGACCCGGATCATCCCTCGAATTCCCGATTCCAGCAACACTCGAACTCCCCGTTGTTTTGCTTTGAGTCTTCAATAAAAATTTGAAACGTCTAGCATTCAGCACAGAACTAATTGACCGCTTCGCCACAGCGCGCCGAGGCCGTCGAGGCCGAGGAACTGCAACTTCAGGGGCAATTTCAACCCGAGGAGCAGTTGGTGGGGCAACCGAACCTTCGCCACGTAAACATGAGCGACCAGAAACTTGCAGCCTACACCGATCAGATAAATGGCTATTCTTGGAACGTTCGAGTGGCACCTGCAAACCAACACCTCGAAAGGCATGCCGGCCACTCGAACAAGCGTTACCATGGAGGCGTCCCCTAATCGACCCCGAAGATCGGGATGGATGCCCAAACAAATGGGAATAATCCCCTACACACCCCACGCCAGCGTCTAACGTAACGATGCCACCCCCCTGTGCATCAGACCGATCCCGACTTTGGGCTTCATCAGCAGCATCAGCAATGTCAATTGCTTCGAAGCCACTCAAACTAGCTTCAGAGCTCATTACAGTAATCGTTGCTTTGTTACTTTCAAATATGTCCAAACGGGAAGAACAGTTCAAATCGCCAAGAATACACATCACAGAACATTCACTTGAAGAAGCATCCTCGGCACCCTGCGTAGGCGTCCCATCAGGCACCTGCACAGGTCCAAAAGTAAGCATTAAAATTGCCCTTTACAAAATGACTATGTACAAGTTCATCCCTATCGACCCTCGATCAAAATACATGCTCAGCTAAGCAAACACCAAATCACAACGAGTGCTAAACCTCGCAAGGCAATTGAGTGTTTTCATCCCTTGTCCTAGCATTGAGTGTAGCCTCATCCTCCGGAATCCTTCCATCCTTCGGGCTGGAGTCAGCAGCTAGAGCAGCATCGCGGGCAGCGCGAATCTAGATAAGCTGACCACAAATGATAAATTTCAAGGCTTGGGACTCAAATAAAAGATAGCCAATCAAAATGAAGAGCATACCTGAGCGAGCTTTTCAACCGCAATCTGTCGAGCAGCCTCGCGGCCATGATCATGCCAAAATTTAATAGCAAGGCGTTTAGCAGCAGCAGTAGTGTCCATTGACAAGTTTTCCCGAGTGTCGGCCCCGATTAGAAAATCTCACTTCCCCATAATTTGAAAATGGTCGCAACCTTGGCGCTCCAGTAGCCCAAAGGCTGCTTCTGCAGTATAGAGCGAGCCAAAGTTGCGCCACTTGTCCATAACCCCGGGGAGTGCGGCAAACTCAGCTTTTAATCACTCAAAGAAAACTTCTTCGCTCACAGCAGATCCATCAGTCAGAGACATGGGCTCTGCGCCAACATAGCCCAGAGCCTCGCGGTACCTTTGGTGAGCAACCAGCTCTTGAGCCATGAATCCATAGTTGCGGGTCGAAGCAGCATGTTTGAGAGCCTTATTCTCTTCCTCAAGCAATGCAACTTTAGCCTCGGCTCCTTCGACGCATTCCATAGTCTCTCTTAATTTAGCGACTTCAGCGCGAAGGGTCTCTGCCTCTTTTCCAGCCTGGGTCGCTTCAAGGGTAGCTTGGTCTCTCACCATTTGAAGAGAAGCCACACTTTCCTTCAGTGTGGCATTTTCGGTCGCGTACAAGTTCTTCACCCTCTCCATGGATGCAAGATCTTGGTCGGAACGCTTCGCCGCAACGTGAGCAAAGGTGTGGGCCTAAAACACAAAGAAAATGAGAACGTAGCAAAGAGAGTCATCAAAATTCAAATTCAGGCTGTGAGAACATAACTTACGTGTCTCAGGATGTGAGCGAGGTTAACTCGCAAGTCCTTCATCTCGAACCCCTCTGCCCCGGAGGCAATTAAGTCATCTGGAACAAAACATAGCTTTGCCCATGATGCAGGGTTCGCGAAGTCTTCAGCTCTTGTAAAGAATAGCGACCCACCGCTTGTAGACTCACGACCGACATCACCCAAAGCCGAGTCACGCAGCGGAGACTCAAAGTTCACTTGGGCAGTAAATCGCCCTTTTAGCTGAACCAAGGAGTCGGCAACCTCCGCATCGATAGAGCGTGGAGCATGCTTCATGAGTTGTGGACTTGTAGGAGGAGCCACAACATCGGTACCCGCTGCAGGAGCAGGAGAAACCACAACTACATCATCATCATCATCGCTGCCAAATGCATTGGCCATAGCCCCAACAGTTATTAGTGTCCCAACAACGTGGAGGGCAGGAGCAGAAGAGCGCGAAGAGTCGCGATGGGGTTCAGTCATGAGAACACGCTTCGAAGATGTCTTCGGTGCCCCCTCATCCCTTTTTCTCTTGCCAACATACAAAGTAGGCGCCAAGGGGCCTTTCTCCTTTCTAGCCTTCTTAACCCCAGCAGCTCCACCAACCTCCGAGCCAACATTACCGACAGGACGATTCCGCCTCACGCGAGGCCCCGGAGCAACCCGAGCCGGATATTCTATGTTAGCCAAAGTCAACACTCGATTGAGTCGACTGATGTGAGATGTTCGTTCGCAGCAATGCTTGTGCTCTTCACGCGTGTTGGTCCCACCATGGCTTCACCAGCGTGCTGTAGAAAAACAAGGAATTCATTATCACCAAGACCTCGCTTATCCATGGACACTTCCAGAAAGGGTATGACAATGTCAGTTCTCGAGGGAATCTTCCTCGGGACAAAACTAGGTATCGAACACCCCTCGCGCAGTGGCCATCTATTGGCACCCACAAATTCTTCAACATGATCCCGGCCAGTCGAGTTGAATATGGGGACTTGAAAAGCAGCGTTGTTCTTACAGCCCTTAGGCACTTTATCCTCTGAGGATTGAGGCTCACAAATAGTAAGCTTCAAGGCCAGTGGATAAATTGTCTCTTCTCCCTCAAACGTACGAACCGTCTCCACAGGAACCTTCACATACATCCAGCTCTCGTGCCATTTGTCGCCCCAGTGATTACGGCTACATTTCACAAACTGATTGTCACGCTTAAAGTGAGGCACGAAGGTAATGCATCCGAAGTCTGCTTCATGTGTCACACCCTCAATCTTGATAGTCTTCGGCTGGTAATGGGCGCAGTAGTATCTACAAAATACTTCGATATCGGGCTGACCCTGATAGCTCAGAACACCCCAAGTAAACTTGCTCAGTATGGCTATGCCACTGGGACTGATGTGATGAAGCTGTAATCCAAATCTATCCAGCACATTTTTTACAAAAGGCGAGCAAGGGAAATGAAGACCAGCAGTGAAATGGTCTTCGAAGACTACAACCTCATCCTAGGCGGGGCAAGGAGTCGCCTCTTGACCATATAGTCGGGCTCCTCCGGAAGGGAAGCATCCCAACTCAGCAAGTTTATGCAACTTGGGGGCATCGAGGCGTGATCGCCCAAACACAAAGGTTCGAGGTCGAGGCCCCTTGCTCTCCTTCCCTTTCCCCTTCTGGCCCTTCGGTAAGCCAAAATCACCCACAGGCAGCAGTTCGCTTATGTCAACTTCTACACCTTCCAACCTTCATCCATAGGACCGGAGCTCCGGACTTTACCTCTCTAGCCTTCCCCCTGGGTGTCGGCCAAGTTTTTTCCACCACCCCGAGGAACAAATTCCTTGTCGTCCTCTTCTTCGTCATCTTCCTCCTCTCCATCATCTTCCTCTTCGCCATCCTCACCTTCTCTCGAGGCTTCTTGAGCGTAACCACGATCCTCCCCTTCGGGAGCATTGGCAAAGTCATCTTCCAGGCTTTTGGCAAAAGCAGCTTGGAGTCAGCCTCGCTCGTGGTAGTTTCGGCTACCGTCGAATGAGGGTTCCCTTCGAGGACAGTTTTACCAGGGCGCGCCGTTGATGCCACTCGAGCCATACTTTTGGGTCATAAAAGAAAAAAGGAGGAAAGCAAAGAAACACATAAATTCAATGAAAGATCAGAAACCAATTTCAACCCTCGCAAGTTACACTCTGAGGTAAGAAGTCATATGTACCAAGCTAGTCCAAAAATCACCTTGAAGAAAATCCCACTCAGAGACTAGCGTGAGTGCTCTGCTCCAAGTTCTAGGAGAGCTAGAGCAGCAGAAAGCAAGTGCAGTAGCTTGCGAGAAAAGCTTCGAAGACCTTAACCCCCCCCCCCCCCCCCCCCCCCCCGCTTATATAGTCGGGTAAAAACAGATGGGCATTTACTATGGAGCCTCGGGAATCAGGAGCATAGTAACAAAGAATTAAAGCGGAAGCTCAAGAGTCGTGATACCCAGGCTAGCCAAGTGTTACCTTTGAGAGAGCTGGGCGAACTTCCAGAGGAGGATTCGCTTGCTGGAACGGTCACCCTTCGGGTCCGAATCATAATGGCGGGCATCGCTGCAAGGCTCAAGTATCGGATGAGCAGTAAAAACAAATTTTTACCCTGGTCACCCTCTTTTTATAGGCGCAAGCCCCAAAAAATCATCTTAAACCCTAACTTTGAAAAATTCCTTTCACAAATCGCACTCTGAGCAGACCAACTTTGATGCTCGAAGGGTGGCGTTTTGGCGAGAGATCCCATATAAATGAGGGTTTCGGCCCATCAAAGTTGGACCCACCTCTCGAGGGGCTACTGTTGGGGGATCACCGCCGGGGCCACCCTTTAGAGATAGTCAAAGTCGGGCTGTGAACAAAAACTAAAGCTAACCATCGTTACCTTCTCCACTAACTTTAATTTTTGAAAGACAGGTACCCTTCGAAGGCCTTGGAAGAATTAGAACCCCTCGAAGGGTAGACACCCTTCGAAGGGTTCTGAAGAATCAGAGCCCCTCAACTTCAGAAGAGAGCGAGCACGAACGCTCGAAGGGTCACGAGCCCCTTCGAGCGGTTCCGTGACACCTTCGAAGGTTGAAGATTGAGCCCAAAGCCGAAGGCGGGAGAGGCGCGCAACAGTTGTCACATGGCATCAACATGTACGGTGGCGTGCTGATCAAGGAAGGGTACAAAAAAAGCTCGGGAGACCAGTTTACCCTTTATGACCATTTTGTACCGAATACTCGGAGAATATAGTAGGTAATCAAGGGCAAAATGGTCATTTGCATATGACCTAAGTATGGGCCTATAAATAGAGCACCCCTACTTACTTGTAAAGGGATGGATCTTTTTTGGGATACATGAGGAATGTCCATGACATCCCTTTGAATCCCTCGAATATTCTCCTTTTGTTCAACCCTTTTATGTTCGTGCTTTTGAAGCTTACACTCTGTAAAACCAACAGACTTCACCGGGCTTTGCTTCATGGCAAAGAATGATCATGATACCAATTCTGGCTCCGACTCTGATACAAGCGAGGTACCTCCCACTCTCAATGAACTCCTCTTCTGAACTTGATCATTTGCGTGATGTTATGCTCATGCAAGATGATAAGCTTCGCAGTGTTGTTCGTGAAAGTAGAGAGCTTAAGTCTAAGTTGGAGAGTGCTGATTTTGAAATGGCTTCGCTTAGGTCTAAGCTTGCTCGTGATGACATTGTTATTGAGTGTGAGTCTTGTCAAGTTGTGATGAATGATTTGAGTCAGAGAGAGAGTGTGCATACTCAAGTTGCCAGTCAGCTTAAGAGTGCCCTCAAGGAGATTGATGAGTTCAAGGCTAGACCAACTCTTTTGGATGCATGTCAGAAGTGCCCCAAGCTCACTGATGAGTTGGAAGCCCAGTCCCTCAAAGTCAAAGAGCTCGAGTCCATGTTGTAAAATGAGACTCGCTCGAAAGTTCTCCCGCCTCCGTGTGAAGTGTGTGTCACTCTCAAGGACAAGCTAGTAATCACTAGGGAGGAAAACAAAGTCCTAGTTCAGGAAAAAGATTATCTAATTTCTAGGCTCAAAAGAACCCTAGTGAGTGAAGAGAAGATTTAGTGTGACTTGGTCAGAGTAAAAGAGAGTGCCTCTAGGTCAACCTATAACTTAGGTTTGGGGTTTGAGAGGTGTGACAAGGAGAGTGAGAATGTGGGTAAGTTTGTGCCTAGCTCCAGCTACAAGGATGAGGAAAAATCCATCAAGCCCACTGACACATATTATCCACCCAATCCAAAACCCTTCTTCAACCCAAAATAAGCAGAGAAGCCAAAACCCAAGCCTGCTATGCAAGCCAAGCCTAATCCTAAGAGTGTCTACATTTGCATGTTCTACGGTCGCAAAGGGCACTTGGATGAGTTTTGCTTTAGGCGTAAAAGGATTGAGAGAAAGCAAGCTAAGTTGACTAGGGATGCTTTTTATGATGATTTTGTTGACTTTCAGCCTCGCTCTTTTTCTAGTGCCTATCATGGACAGGGTCATCCTTCATATGACTTTGATTCATAGAGTAGAGGCTTTGTGCAGCAGCGCTTTGACGCCCCACATTTTCCCCATCGTGGTGAGTGTTGCTCTCGTGGATTTGGCTTTCACACAGATGATTTCTATCCTGAACAACCCAAGGTTTTTTGTAGAGATGCTTTGACAGGCCATGCTTTTTCCATCGTGGTTCTCATCCCATGCGTCCAAATGGAAATGTGCAAAGAACTGTAATTACTTCTTATGGTCGTATGGTGAAGTGTTGGCTCCCCAAAAATTTTCTCTCTAACCCCAGCACTGAGCCATCGATCTTCCCTTCTCGTTCTTTGTAGGCAGCAGATGGAGGCTTGGAGAACAAGTGATTGATGGATTCCGGGTGTTCGCACCACATGACCGGAAATGCAAAATGGTTCTCCAGGCTCACTCCCTTGAAGCAGCGGGAGTATGTGACCTTTGGAGATGACAAGAGAGGGAGAGTGAAGGCAAGAGGCGCGGTAAAGGTAAATGAAAAATTCACTCTCAAGGATGTTGGTTTGGTTGAGTATCTCAAGTACAATCTCCTCTCTGTCTCTCAGCTTCTTGATGTTGGTTTGGAAGTGCGCTTTAAGTTGAATGCTTCTTGTATTCTTGATTCGAGTGGTTCCTTGGTTTGTGGGATTTCTCGTATCGGTAGAGTTTTTCAGGCTAATTTTTCTGTTTCACCTGATTCTCACAAGTGCTTGTTTGCTCAATCTTCTTCGGAGCTCTGGAAATGGCATAGGAGACTGGGTCACATGAGCTTTAACTTGCATTGTCGCTTAAGTGGCCTAGGTTTGATTCGAGGATTGCCTAAGCTCAAATTTGAAAAGGATTTGGTTTGTGCTCCCTGTCATCACGGGAAAATGATTGCCGCTTCTCATCCACCAATCAATTTGGTGACTGACGCCCTGAAGAATTGCTTCACATGGACACTATTGGTCCTTCTCGAATTTGTTCGGCGGGTGGGAAGTGGTATGTTCTTGTGATTGTTGACGACTACTCTCGCTACTCTTGGGTTTACTTTCTTAAAAGCAAGGATGAAGTGTTTCATCACTTTTGGAGCTTAGCTTTGAGATTGTTCAAGGAACTCCCTGGTGCATTACGAGCAATTCACAGTGATAATGGCACCAAGTTCAAGAACTCCTCCTTTGATGCTTTCTGCCTTGAGCATGGTATTGAGCATCAATTTTCTGCACCTCGTGTTCCCCAGCAGAACGGTGTGGTCGAAAGAAAGAATAGAACCTTGGTGGAGATGGCCCGGACGATGCTCGATGAGCATAGGACTCCGAGGCGGTTCTGGGCTGAGGCCATTAGCACTGCTTGCTATGTTTCCAATCGGATTTTCTTGCGCTCAATTCTTAATGTGACTTCCTATGAGCTACGCTTTGGGAGGAAGCCATCTGTTTCTCATTTGCGTGCCTTTGCTTGCAAGTGCTTTATTCTCAAGCGTGGCAATCTTGATAAGTTTGAGTCGAGACCTTCTGATGGCATCTTTCTTGGCTACACCCTTCATGGCCATTCCTATAGAGTTTTGAATTTGGAGACTAACACCATCGTGGAATCCTATGATGTAACCTTTGATGAATCAAACTCTTATGCAAGGAATGTGATTGAGACTGCAGGTGACAAGGAGATGGAGGAAAGCATCTTTGTAGAAGAGGGCCTATAGGGCTTGGATGAAGATGATGACGATGAGTCAACACATCCTACGTTCGAGCCTGTTCCTGCTACATCCACTACTCCAGTAGAGGATCCAGAAGCTTCTACATCGACCTCAGTCGCTGTCGAACCAACTCCAGCTATGGTTGAGCGGGAGGTACGCTCTGAGAGAGAGGCTAATGAGGACATCAACGACATACGAACAACGACGACGGAAGACGGCGCGCCAAACCAAGTTGTCACGCCTCCACCTCTCGTTGTCGCGTCTTCTCAAGTTATGGACCCATCTTCTAACGAGACGACGATGTACAAGAGCCCAATCACTAGAGCTCGAGCCCAGGAATTGAAGATTGTTTTGATCCTAAGGAACGACGGCCCAGGATGACGCCCCTCGAAGGCCCAAGTAGCCCAAGTCGCGCGACTACCTCTCCACCGCACGCCTCTCTACTTCAGCCGACCCTAGATGTCGCGCTCCCCCTATTTAGTCAAGGGTTGCGCCCCTTGTAATCTTTGAGTTTTGTTTTAAGATTAGCTTAGCTATTCATCCGTCTCTCGACGTGAATTCAGAACTCCATCTTCGTGTAATACATCAGATTGCTCGCCTCTAATTCTTGCTTGTTCTTCGATTGCACGTAAGAATTGATCCTCGTGATCAGGTTGATCTTGTTTACCGCAAGGTTAATATCCTCCGGAAGTTGGTTCAGCGATTGCATTGGCGCTTCGGGCTTGCTCGTCGTAGTCGGATCGTGAGGGTCGACATCCACCGAATCGAAGTTATCTACACTCGCCGAAAGATCGGGCACTCTACACCTATCAAGTGGGATCAGATTCCAGTGTTTCTCGGTGAGTTTATCCAAGTCCACATAAACTAAAAACTACAAAAAATTTTACCCCAGTACGGTTTTGAGCCTCGCACTTTCGTTCAATAATTTGTGTTGTTGAGTTTTTGTGCTATCGCTTTTGATCGTTGCTGGTACACGGTGTTTCATCGTTTTCTCCTCATCATTGTCATTTCCTTCCACCACATAGTGTGTTTTAGCCACCACAATTTGCTTTCTGCCGCATCTGTTTTCTCCGCCTCGCTCTCCTACTTGGCCGCGCGTAACTAGTCTTACTCAGTTGCGTTTTGGTCAGCCGATCACTTGCCAAGTTTTGCCGCCGCACCGTGAGTCCAGGTCAATCACGTAACTCGTTGCATCCGACTCGGTTACGTGGTAAACCGCCCCGCCTCGCCTTGTGTTGTGTTCTGCTCAATTTCCGCTTATCTTTTAATTACTGTTTTACCCCTGCCTTAAAAACAAGGTGTGTATGCATTGTTTTTTTCTTCACACTCCCCTGACATAGGTTAAAAAAAAAGAGGGGCAGAAGTAAAAAAAAAGAAAAAAAAAGAAAAAAGAGCGCTTGAGCACCATAGGCGACACGTTACTGTTCTTTACCCTTCTTCGGATCTGTTTGTTTCGATTCTTCTTCTTTCCTCTTCCACTTGTGTCGGCAGCAATCTTTTCGCGTTTAGCACCTTTATTCAGCTTTGCAGTTATTGTTTGAATTGTGCTAACCCTTGATTGAGTGCAGCCTCCTAGCTCCACAAATTTTCTACTACGAGCAGGTTTTTGTTTCACCACGCAATCGCTCCTCCAATCTTCCATCGGTTTTACCTGTGGTTGTAGTTCACACTTGCGTGCTTGGTAAGGACGGGTAAGGATTTGATAACAGCTTTTTGATTGAGCTTTTCATCCACCACTCACCTCTCGTCGTAGGATCTTTTTCTGTGTTGCTTGTGTTTCTATGGTAGAAAACAACTCGAAGTCGGAGGAGCTCACCCTCCAAGAAGTCCAGGCGCAGGTTGAAGGTCTACAAAACGACATGAAGACGATGCACGAGAGACTTGACTCTATGATTACTTCGTCGAACAAGCGTTTTGATCAGCTCGACCTTGCTGATACGGCTACCCACACCACGCTCGCGACGATCATGACTCGTCTTGAGGCCATGTCAACGCAACTTAGGACCATGACGACGCAGCTCAGGGAGTTGCAAACTGCACGCAACTACGGCGCCGACACCGAGCAGGATGACGACAATCGTCATGGTCATGCTCGTAGGGTACGTGTTCCTACTAATGATTCTTTTGGCAGAATTAAATTTCGTATTCCCACTTTTACTGGCAAATATGATCCGGGTGCTTATCTTGATTGGGAATTAGAGGTTGAACAAAAATTTGCATGCCATGATATCCCTGCTAATTTACAAGTTAAGGCTGCTATTAGTGAATTTACTGAATTTGCTTTACTTTGGTGGCGTGAGTATAGACAAAAATATCCTAATAATGTTCCAGCCTCTTGGACGGCATTAAAAGCTGCTATGCGTCATCGTTTTGTGCCGTCATATTATGCTAGAGATTTGCTTAATCAAATGCAGCGCTTTCAACAAGGTTCATAATCTGTAGAGGATTATTATCAAGCTTTGCAAAAGGGTATGATTCGCCGTGGTGTAGTTGAACTAGAGGATGATGCTATGGCTCGCTTTAGGGGTGGGTTAAATCGTGAAATTCAGAACATTATTGATTATAAGAATTATGATGATATCACCACCTTGTTTGAATATGCTTGTAAAGCTGAACATGAAGTGCAGGATCGACAATCTTCGTCAAGACCTAACACTTTTGCAGGGTCCAAGACGCCTTCAGCTCCACGACGGCGCCTCCTTCCATGTCACGCGACCACACCGCGACCTCGTCCAAGTCGAGTGCTCCACCCATGGCCAGATCTGTCTCGACCGCACCGTCCTCCTCGTCATCTGGACGAGCTCGCGATACTCAGTGTTACCGTTGCAAAGGATTTGGTCATGTGATACGCGATTGTCCAAACAAACAAACTATATTGATTCGTGATGATGGTGAGTATTCTTCTGCTAGTGATTCTGAGGATACTCTACAGACTATGCTTGCCACTAATCATGCAGATAATACGGAGCTTCATGTCGACTCTAGTGCCGTCGACAGGTATGCAACTCTTGTTGTGCAGCGTGTTCTTAGTACACAGATCATGCCAGACGAAAAGAATCAGCGCCACAACATTTTTCATATTAAAGGCGTTGTGCAAGAACGAGCGGTCCGTATAATAACCGATGGTGGCAGTTGTAATAATTTGGCTAGTACGACCTTGGTGGAGCAGTTATCATTGCCAACAAGGAAGCATCCACATCCTTATCACGTTCAATGGCTTAATGATGGCGGCAAAATAAAGGTAACGCGCTCGGTACGTGTTCCTTTCTCTCTTGGTGCATATTCTGATTTTGTGGATTGTGATATTGTTCCAATGGAAGCATGCTCTTTGTTGCTTGGACGTCCTTGGCAATATGATGTTGATAGTGTTCATCATGGTCGCTCTAATAATTATTCCTTCATGTTTAAGGGTCAAAAAATTGTTATTCATCCTATGACACCTGAACAAGTTCTAAAAGATGATATTGCTAGAGCGGCAAAAGCTGCAAAATTGATTAAATCACCACTTGTTGTACCTGTTCAACCTGAGATCAAATTGCATAACCCTATATTGCTTGCTACTCGAGCTGATTTTGATGAGTTACATGATGCTAATCTGCCCTACTATGCGCTAGTTCGCCCTCATATGCTTGTTTCATTAGATGAGGCACCTATGTTGCATATTCCTCCTGCTATTGCTAACCTTCTGCAGAACTATAAAGATGTTTTTCCTGCTGAATTACCACCGGGTCTTCCTCCTATTCGTGGCATAGAACATCAGATTGATTTAATTCCAGGCGCACAGCTTCCTAATCGCGCCCCGTACCGTACAAATCCTGAGGAGACAAAAGAAATTCAGCGTCAAGTGCAAGCATTGCTTGATAAAGGTTACATTCGTGAGTCTCTCAGTCCTTGTTCGGTTCCTGTTTTGCTTGTTCCTAAGAAAGATGGTTCTTGGCATATGTGTGTAGATTGTCGTGCCATTAACAATATTACAATTCGTTATCGATATCCTATACCACGCCTTGATGATATGCTTGATGAACTTAGTGGTGCCACAATTTTCTCTAAGGTTGATTTGCGTAGTGGTTACCATCAGATAAGAATGAAATTAGGAGATGAATGGAAAACGGCTTTTAAAACTAAATTTGGCTTGTATGAATGGTTGGTTATGCCGTTTGGATTGTCTAATGCTCCTAGCACTTTTATGCGCTTAATGAATGAAGTTCTTCGGCCTTTCATTGGAATATTTGTTGTTGTCTATTTTGACGATATCCTTATATACAGCAAATCCATGAATGAGCATTTAGATCATTTGCATGCTATTTTTGATGCTTTGCGTGCTGCTCGCTTATTTGGAAACATGGAAAAATGCACTTTTTGCACGCAACGTATTTCGTTTCTTGGCTATGTTGTTACTCCGCAGGGCATTGAGGTGGATAGCAGCAAGGTGGACGCCATTCAGAGTTGGCCACAACCAACGACGGTCACACAAGTTCGCAGTTTTCTTGGTCTTGCAGGCTTCTATCGTCGTTTTGTGCGGAATTTCAGTTCTATTGCTGCACCATTACATGAGCTGACCAAGAAGGGTGCGCCATTTGAGTGGGGTGCACCACAGGACGATGCATTCAACACTTTAAAGGAACGGTTAACTCACGCTCCTCTCTTACAATTGCCTAATTTTGATAAAGTGTTTGAATTGGAATGTGATGCTAGTGGAATTGGTTTGGGTGCTGTTTTGTTACAAGATCATAAACCCATTGCTTATTTTAGTGAGAAGTTAAGTGGTGCTGCTCTTAAATATTCCACTTATGATAAAGAACTTTATGCTTTAGTAAGAACTTTGCAAACATGGCAGCATTATTTATGGCCTCGTGAATTTATTATTCATTCTGATCATGAGGCTTTGAAACATATTAGAACCCAGACTAATCTGAACCGTCGGCATGCTAAATGGGTTGAATTTATTGAATCTTTTCCCTACATCATTAAACATAAAAACGGGAAGGAAAATATGATTGCCGATGCTTTGTCTCGTCGTTATACAATGCTGTCCCAATTAGACTTTAAAATCTTTGGTTTGCAAGTTTTGAAAGATCAGTATGTGAATGATGCTGATTTTCATGATATTATGATGCATTGTAAGGATGGCAAACCTTGGGGGAAATTTCATATGCAGGATGGGTTCCTGTTTCGTGCTAACAAGCTGTGTATTCCAGCTAGCTCGGTTCATCTTTTGTTGTTACAGGAGGCGCATAGAGGTGGTCTTATGGGTCATTTTGGCGTTTTCAAGACACATGAGTGTTGGTCGATCACTTCTTTTGGCCACGGATGCGCCATGATGTTGAGCGCCTTGTTGCCCGCTGTACTACATGTCAAAAAGCTAAATCTCGTTTGGGTAATCATGGTTTGTATATGCCCTTACCTGTTCCCTCTTCTCCTTGGCATGATATTTCGATGGATTTTGTTTTGGGATTGCCTCGTACTAAGGACGGAAGGGACAGTATTTTTGTGGTGGTTGATCGTTTCTCTAAAATGGCTCACTTTATACCTTATCATAAAACTAATGATGCCTCCAATGTTGCTGAATTGTTCTTTAGAGAGATTGTTAGACTGCATGGAATTCCTAAAACAATTGTCTCTGATCGTGATGCTAAGTTTCTTAGTCACTTTTGGCGTTCTCTTTGGAATAAATTAGGAACTAAGCTGCTGTTTAGTACTACTTGTCATCCTCAAACTGATGGACAAACAGAGGTAGTAAATAGAACTTTGTCTGCTATGCTTAGAGTTGTTCTAGATAAAAATTTGAGATGTTGGGCAGATTGTTTACCTCATGTTGAATTTGCTTATAATCGTGCTACACATTCTGCCACTAAAATATGTCCTTTTGAGGTTGTTTATGGCTATGTTCCTAGGGCGCCTATTGATTTGTTTGCTATTGATGCTGAAGATGAACCAAATGTTGATGTTATTGCTCATATTGATCACATGAAACAATTGCATGAAGAAACACAACACAACATTGCCGTTGCTAATAAGAAGTATTAAGTTGCTGGTAGTAAAGGTAGAAAACATGTTTCTTTTCAACCTGGTGATTTGGTTTGGTTGCACTTGCATAAAGATAGATTTCCTACTTTGCGTCGTTCTAAATTGATGCCTTGTGCTGCTGGTCCTTTTAAAGTGCTAACCAAGATTAACGATAATGCTTATGTTCTTGACTTGCCTATGGAGTTTGGTGTTTCCACTAGTTTTAATGTTGCAGATTTGAGACCATATTTGGGTGAGGATGATGCGTTGCCGTCGAGGACGACTTCGCTTCAGGAAGGGGAGGATGACGAGGACATCAATGACATACGAACAACAATGACGGAAGACGACGCGCCAAACCAAGTTGTCACGCCTCCACCTCTCGTCGTTGCACCTTCTCAAGTTATGGACCCATCTTTCGACGAGACGACGACGTACAAGGGCCCAATCACTAGAGCTCGAGCCCAGGAATTGAAGATGGTTTTGATGCTAAGGAACAACGGCCCAGGATGACGCCCCTCAAAGGCCCAAGTAGCCCAAGTTGCGCGACTACCTCTCCACCGCACGCCTCTCTACTTCAGCCGGCCCTAGATGTCGCGCTCCCCCTATTTAGTCAAGGGTTGTGCCCCTTGTAATCTTTGAGTTTTATTTTAAGATTAGCTTAGCTATTCATCCGTCTCCCGATGTGAATTCAGAACTCCATCTTCGTGCAATACATCAGATTGCTCGCCTCTAATTCTTGCTCGTTCTTCGATTGCGCGTAAGAATTGATCCTCGTGATCAGGTTGATCTTGTTTACCGCAAGGTTAATATCCTCCGGAAGTTGGTTCAGCGATTGCATTGGCGCTTCAGGCTTGCTCGTCGTAGTCGAATCGTGAGGGTCGACATCCACCGAATCGAAGTTATCTACACTCGCCGAAAGATCGGGCACTCTACACCTATCAGAGGCCCCTAGCCATATTCAGCGACAACATCCACCTCAATAGATGATTGATAACCTCTATGAGAGGACAACAAGATCAAGGTCTGCACATCTTGCCTGCTTTACCAATTCTCTCTTTGTTGCTACTTTTGAACCACGAGATATTGGACACGCACTATTTGATGAATATTGGGTTAATGCCATGCATGAGGAGTTGGAAAACTTTGAGAGAAATAAAGTCTGGACCCTTGTAGAGCCTCCCACTCATGTCAATGTTATAGGAACCAAGTAGGTGTTCAAAAACAAGCATGGGGAGGATGGTGAGGTTGTGAGAAACAAGGCTAGACAAGTTGCTCAGGGTTTTAGCTAAGTGGAGAGTTTAGACTATGGTGAACCTTTGCTCCTGTTGCACATATAAAAGTCATTAGGATCTTGCTTGCATTTGCATCCTCTAAGGGCATTAGACTCTACCAAATGGATGTCAAGAGTGCTTTCCTAAATGGCTATATAGAAGAAGAGGTTTATGTGAAACAACAACCTGGCTTTGAGCACCACAAATACCCAAACCGGGTGTACAAGCTTCAGAAGGCTTTGTACGGCCTAAAGCAAGCACCTAGGACATGGTATGCTAGGCTTAAGTCCTTCTTGCTAGAGTGCGGGTATGTCATGGGGTGTGTTGACAAAACCTTGTTCACCCTTAAGCATGGCAATGACTTTCTAATGGTTCAGATACACATGGATGATATCATCTTTGGTGGTTCTTCTCATGCTCTTGTGTCGAGATTTCAGGAAGCCATGGAAAGTGAATTTCAGATGTCGATGATGGGCGAGCTCACCTTCTTTCTTGGCCTTCAAATCAAGCAGTGCAAGCAAGGCACTTTCATACATCAAGCCAAGTACACGAAGGATCTCCTGAAGAAGTTTGACATGGTCAATGTGAAGCCGTTGTCTACACCAATGTCCACTACAACGGCTCTTGACCCTGATGAAGACTGTGAGGCGATGGACTAAAGAGAGTACAAAAGCATGATCAGCTCCCTCTTGTACCTGACGGCGATAAGACCCAACATTCACTTTACAGTGTGTCTTTGTGCTCGCTTTCAATCTTCCCCAAGGGTGACCCATCGCAAAGCTGTGAATCGCATCTTCAGGTATCTCAAATACACCCTAGAGTTTGGTCTCTGGTACTCTGCATTTTCTTCTCTTGAACTCATTGGGTTTTCAGATGCGAACTTTGCTGGATGTAGAATTGATAGGAAGAGCACTTCTGGTACTTGCCATTTCTTGGGTACTTCTTTGATGTGTTGGTCTTCTCGCAAGCAGTCGAGTGTTGCTCAATCCACCATAGAGGCTGAGTATATTGCAACTGCTAGCTGTTGCTCACAAATCCTATGGATAGTGTCCACCATGAGAGACTGTGGGTTAACCGTTAAGAGTGTTCCACTCATGTGTGATAACTCCAGTGCCATTTGCTTAGCCAAAAATCCAATCCGACATGGTAAGGTCAAACACATAAATGTGATATTCTACTTCCTGAGAGACAATGTAGAGAAGGGAGACGTTGAGCTCAAATACATTGACACCACACACCAATTGGCTGATATTCTCACCAAGCCCCTAGATGCTTCAAGATTTGCTTTTCTTCGGAGGGAACTTGGTGTTTGCCATCCCTATGGCATTGTTTGAGGGGGAGTTGTTCTTTGTTCTTGGAGTTGGTGCTTTTGTATATATGTATCTTATATTTTGTATTGCATCTCATTTGTAATATATGCATTTGTAGTTGAGCTTTGATTCTTATGCCTTCTTGCAATTTCCACTGCTATGATTGAGCTTGAGCTATGTTGTGTGGATGTGATGAGCAAACTCTCATGCTTAGATTGATGGATGGCTTGATATAAATGTTTTATGAGCAACTTACTAATCTTAAAGATAAACTTGGCTTTTTGTGAACCTCATGAACTAATCTTGCCAAGACTTGCTCACCATGTGAATAATTGCGTTTATCCTTGTTGAAACTTGCATTGGGGCTAGTCTAGAGGATTTCTTGGTTGTGGCACCTTGTGTTTGCGAAATGTGGCTTTGCAAATGTTTAGCTCATGATGGGATATTGTGGCAACGTTTGTTCCTTTTGCCGCAAAGGCATGCTCATCCTTTAGCTTTTAATTTGCAAGTAACTTTAAAATCACTTTGAAGCCTCGGGGTGTTTATCGTACCCAGTCGTGCGACCTCCGCATGGATTAGATGTAACATAAAAATGCTAGATCCAAAAATTATGCTTCGAAGCCTCGGGGTGTTTGTCGTACCTAGTCGTGCGACCGTCCGCACGGATTAGAAGTTACATGAGGAACAATAAGAATAATGCCTTTTCTTTTTATGAGTCTCTGTTGCATATGTGAGCATTTGTAGAGCTTATTTTCTGTGAATGCTTGTTGCCATGGTTGACATTGAGACTGGCTAGTTTCTTATGATTCACTTGATGCCTGTTTTGCCTTGGATGGGAGTACTTATATATGCGGTGACAGCTTTTCTCATGATAAGCAAATTTGATTCTATCTAAGCTAGTCAATCTTTCTACTTAGCTTATATATCTCTTGGTGTTTCTGCCTCGTCCTCTATTTTTGTCTTTGTATGATTGTGAGCTATTGCTTTTACACTTCATAGCTCTATGTTTATGATTAGCTTGTTTGCATAATTGTTAAAGCTCGTTAGGTTTGCATTTTCATGCATTGTTGCTCTTTTGCCTCTTTGATGAGTTCATTGCCAAAGGGGGAGCATACCATTGCTTTGAGCTTTTTGCTATTCTTGCGTCTTTAGTCGCTTTTCTTTGCCAACTCTTGGTTTTTGTAATCCTTCTTATGCTAGGTGGCTGCTTTTCACCTTTTCTTTGGGTTGAGCCATTTGGATGTGCCTATTTGGATTCGCATTTCAAATTCTAAATCTTGGTGAATTTGGTGTTGTCAATGTACTCATCAAGGGGGAGATTGAGAAACCATGTTGAGCTGTGCCATGGTTTGCAATATGTGATGAGTACTTGACTTGTATTGATTTGGTGTTTAAGTTGAAATGCGGGAATCCGGGGATTGCATGAGTATGCATGGTTGTTGTTATGACTAACCGGAGTTGGTGATTCAGTTGGAGAAGTTGGAGATTTGAAGTGTGTTTGCTTGTCTCATGACGTGTAGGTCACTGGAGTCGACTTCGCGGTCAACGGCAGGAGGATCGGGCACAAATAGTAGACTTGGGGCCAGACGATCAGGAGGCCTGGTGAATTCAAGGATGATCTATACCGTACACATGGAGAGGCAAGAAGCATGGACGGTTTCGCGGTTGAGCCTCAAAACCGTGGTGGTAATGAAGACGGCGTGTTGACCAAGTCAAGGTGAGCGGGATGCCGGTGCAAGTGACAAGGGTTCCTGATGGATAGAAACCGAGAGATACTTGTTGACGGTCAGGATCGCAGGACGAGGTGACACGCATCAACATTGAGAAGTCGCACTTTGAGAAGCGTGCAAGGCGGTTTCCCGGTTTGGGCCTCAAAACCGGTGGCGCGTTTGGAGGTGCACGTGGCACCATCGCGGAGCTTGCATCGAGGCGAAGCTAAGTCGTGAAGGGCCCGATGGCATTCGGGTGACGAGGAAAAAGATGGACGGGTTTGCCCCTTGTGGTAGGTGGCAGTGTTATGTAGGTCAAGGGTAGGATGGTCAAGAGGACCACTCTTGAGCCTATATAAGGAGAGGTAGGACTGGTGGGAGAGGTGTGTCTCTTCTCATAGCCTTGTGTTAAGTTTTCATTCATATGCTAGGAGAGGGCTTCATGTTTTAGAGGAGAGAAAAGAGTGTGTGTGAGGCAAATATTTCTCTTCCAAAGAGTGGGAGGAAGAGGGTGGCTTCCTACATATGTACCCCTAGATCTTGTATGCTTGATTCTATGATATGAGAATAATTTTTGAGCTCAAGATCTTCCTCTCTCCCTAAATCCCAAATTTCTTTCTTTCTCTATTTTCGGAGCTATTTTCGTGGTAATTTTTTATCTCACTTTTGGATGAGTTTTTAGGGTGGATTTCTTGAGGAACTTATTGCTATGATGAGCTAGAACAATCCTACATGGATTCTTGACCGAATCAATAGCTCTAGCACCTTCGATTTGAAGGATTTCTCAAGTTTTTCCTTTTTGATGTTCTTGGCATGAGATCTGAAATTCATGATGATTCCTTGGGCCAATCAAGTGGATCTTCTAGGATTAGGGTCGTGTTGTGTTGAGGATTGGCTAGCCCAAAAATCACTCAATTTGAAGTTCGTTTGATTAGGTTTTGGTCAAGTTTTAGCCTAATCCCGAGCCAAATCTTATTATGTCGGGAGTCGATCGGCACTGCCGATCAATGGCACCGGCACTGCCGATGCGGGGATAAAAACCTGGGTCAGCACTACTGATGACCTGATCTGGAATTTCGTCTTCTTACTGGTCTCATTTGACACTGCTGATGATATGATCGGCACTGCCGATGCTCCTGACCGATCATTGCCGATGGTCTGTCTGTGTCGTTGTTTTGGTTTCTTCTCCTTAGTAGTTTGTCTCAATTGCTTTCTTTAGCTTCTCTCTAGGTTTTCCGCTGGTGTTAGTCATTACTAGGGTTAGCACATCACAAGTTGGTGTGTGTAACCTTGGTGACATGCTTTAGGGTTGGGTTTGATTGAAATTGGGACATAGGCCAAGTTCTCTTGGAGAATTTTAATTGGCTCCCATTCACCCCTCTCCCCTTTGGTCGCCTTCTCGGTCCTTCAGAGTTTTATCACTAACGAATACAAGAAAATTTTTCTCTCCCATGCAGGTGCTCGGCTGGAGGAGGTGCTGCAGTGGGTACATTCTCAGGTCACACCCGAGATGAGCGCGATGTTGGGTCAGCCATACACCGAGGAGGAGGTTTGGGCTGCCCTTCAAGCTACTGGGGATCTCAAAGCCCCAGGGCCTGACGGGCTGCCTGTTGTCTTCTACAAGAAATTCTGGTCTCTGTTGGGAGATAGGATCAAGGCTGAAGTCCTAGCCGTGCTGAATGGAGGCCCACTTCCGACGAGCTGGAATGAGACAATCATCATTCTAATCCCAAAAGTTAGGAATCCGGAAAAGTTCAAGGACATGCGACCCATAAGCCTATGTAATGTCTTGTACAAGCTGGTGTCCAAGGTCTTGGCAAATAGATTGAAGAGCATTCTCCCAGACATCATTGCACAATCTCAGAGTGCCTTTGTTCCCGGTTGTCTAATCATCGACAATGTGCTACTGGCCTACGAGTTGACTCATCATATGAGACGTAAAAGGGGAGGTCAGACGGGTGTTGCAGCTTTCAAACTTGACATGAGCAAGGCCTACGATCGAGTGGAATGACATTTTCTGGCAGGAATGTTGAGAAAGTTGGGTTTTGCTGAGAGTTGGATCCGGCTCATCATGCAGTGTGTGACCACAGTATCATACAAGATTAAGGTGAATGGGGGTTGAGGCAGTGTGTGATCCGACTCATCATGCCATCGCGGGGGTTGAGGCAGGGTGACCCACTGTCACCCTACCTCTTCATCCTGTGTGCACAGGGTTTTTCATCCCTCATGGAGGAAGCTGAGAGAACAGGTCGACTACAATGAGTCCAAGTCTGTCAGGCAGTGCCAAAAATAAGTCACCTTTTCTTTGCAGATGACTCACTTATCTTTATGAAGGCTTCAACGCAAGGGGCAAGATCTTTGCAGAATATCCTTGAGCTCTAGAGGATGCATCGGGCCAAATGATCAACAAGGACAAAACAACGACCATGTTCAGCCCAAATACGAACACAAGCACCCGAGACCATATGCTAGCTGAGTTGGGCATAGTGCAGATAGCTCCGAATGATAAGTACTTAGGACTGCTAGTCTACATCAGAAAGTCCAAGAAAAAGGCGTTTGAGTACATAAAGAAGAAGATCTGGGCAAAGATTTAAGGATGGCAAGAGAAACTCCTCTCAAAAGCGGGAAAGGAAATATTGATTAAGGCTGTTGCTCAGGCTATTCCCAACTATGCCATGTCATGCTTTGATCTTACAAAAGAATTATGTGACAAGATAAGCTCTATGATCTGCAGATACTGGTGGAGCCAGTAGGATAAAACAAATAAGATACACTGGTTGGGGTGGCCTAAGCTCACAAGGTCAAAGAAACTTGGTGGTCTCGGCTTCAAAGACCTTTATGTGTTTAATGTTGCAATGCTAGCATGGCAAATCTGGTGGCTTGTCACCCAACCAGACTCGTTGTACGCCCGAGTGCTCCAAGCAAAATACTTCCCAGATGGTAACATCCTGGAAGCAAAACCAACGAAGGGTGCTTCCTACTCCTGGAGAAGCATTTTGAAGGGGATGGACCTTTTTAAGGAAGGTATGATCTGGAGGGTGGGCAATGGCAACTCAATCAAAATCTGGTCAGACCCTTGGATTCCGAGGAGTGAGACTCGAAGACCTATCACACCAAGGAATGGCTCCCTCTTAACAAAAGTTGCTAACCTTATTAACCCAATCACAAATTGCTAGGACTCGCAATTGGTGAAGGATACCTTCTGTGAGGAAGATGCACATCTCATTCTGGCCATTCCCCTAAGTGAGAACCAGCATGATTTCATTGTGTGGCACGCTGATCAAAAGGGTATTTTCTCAGTCAAAATGGCATACGTAGTCGGGGTCCGTCGAAGGGATCACAAGTCACTTTCAGACCAATCTGTGTCCAATGAGACAAGCAACGGGTCGATCTGGAGCAAAATTTGGAACCTGCAGGTAACAAACAAAATCAAGATGTTCGTCTGGAGGTTTGCTCACAATAGCCTCCCAGTCCAGACCAAGATTGCTAGAAGGGGTGTGAAACGAGTGGATACTCGATGCCCAGTTTGTCTACGCTTCGATGAGGACTGCGGACACCTGTTCTCTAAATGCAAAATTGCTAAAGATCTTTGGAGAAGATTCGACCTGGAGGACCTGCGGGTAGCCATGATGGGGATGAACTCAGCTTTCGAAGCTGTATCATACATTATGGTCAACAGGAAGAGAAAAGATTACGGGCCATTATCTTGATGTGGTGCTGGTGGTCGGCAAGGAACAAAGCTAACCAAGGCGAGATGGTGAGGACACCTGCAGATTTACACAACTCTATCTTGTACCACGTTTCAGACATGCAAAAGTTAGGGGCTAGAAAACCAAGCTGTCATGCTGCTGATGGCGTCTGAGCTGCGTGGTGTCCGCCGATGGAGGGCACATATAAAATCAATTGCGATGGAGCTTTCTTGCAGAGCACAAGGAGGGGTGGTTGGGGTTGCATCATCAGGAACCACCACGGGGATTTTCTTGCTGCAAGTGCAGGTGGGATGGAACACACTTTGAACGCCCTACATGCTGAAGCCACTGCATGCCTCGAGGGCCTGGAACTCGCCGCAAAGCTGGGGATGCATCGGGTGGTAGTTGAATCGGATGCTGTGAACTTGGTGAAGGTGATAACAGGTTCAGCTACTGATCAGTCAGAACTAGCTGTTTTGTTTAGTGATATTAGGGAGAAAATATTGTATGAGTTTAATTGTTGTACGATGTCGAATTGCTCCCGGTCCTGTAACTTAGCTGCAGACTGTCTAGCTGCTTGCGGCTTGAACTCGGGTGTTGTTGATCCTAGCGAGTGGCTGGGTCAAGCACCAGAATTTGTAATTCCCTTTGTCTCCGGCGATCTGCCTGGAGTGGGTCAGTAATGGAAC
This sequence comes from Eleusine coracana subsp. coracana, assembly GCA_032690845.1. Lineage (NCBI taxonomy): Eukaryota > Viridiplantae > Streptophyta > Magnoliopsida > Poales > Poaceae > Eleusine > Eleusine coracana. The sequence continues at coordinate 31,724,278 of CM064420.1, read as the reverse complement.
TTTGCTTTCATCTCAAAAAAAAAAAAGTTAGCATGCATGTATCCCGCCTAGTAGATCGACTACCAGCTGAAAATATGCTAAGCTCTCGAGTCCTTTTATTGAGTCACTACATGTCTCTTTATTCTGGCCACACTATATCAAGATGTCAAATGACATAATCCTTATTCATCGTAATTAAGGTCATGTTTGGATCCGCAGGATTTTAAAATCCATAAGGATTTCAAATAAAGCAGATTATTTTTCAGACTCTAAAATCTAAATCCCTAGATGTTAAGAATCTTATCATCGTACAGTACCAAGGGTGGTTTTTTTTTTCTGAAACGGTACCAAGGGTGTTCATCTTGAATAGGAAAAGATATCAATGGATGTGACCCATGGCATACCGGTTTAATTCAGATATAGTTTTCCAAGTACTGTAGCACTTCAAAGATAATTCTTTTTTATTAACATGTTTACACAAAGCAAGCAAATAAATTAAGCCACTAGGGTGCTTAAGAAATGTCAGAAGTATTTATTGAATCATAAGTAAATTGTCCACCATTTTCTATCAACTTAGGCTAGTGGGTAGAACTGGTTGATACATAGTAGCTTAACATGGTATCAGAGCCAGAGATTTTGTGTTCAAGTCCTAGCAACTGCATATTCTGCTGCGCCGCTCCTATTTCCATGTTTGTGCTCCGAGGGAGTATTGAACCATAAGTGAATTGTCAATCCTTTTTTATCAGCTTATGTTGGTGGATGTAACTAGTTGGTGCAAAGTAGCTTAACAGTATTGCTTTAAAAATGTGAAGACTGAAACGATAAACACAACCCGAAAAGTATGCTTTTAATAATAACTAAATAACATAAGACCGATTATGATTTTTTTTGTTGACTTGTATTAATAGTCAAATGCAAATGAAGTTTCTAGCATGTTAAGGATTTTTTTTGTCTAATAAATAACATGAACTATAATGGTCATTTGTTAATTTTCCTACTTACTTACATTAGCTCTATTCCAACCTTATATTTGAAGTGATCAGAAAGATGAAGAAAGTGTGTTGTCAACTATTGAGAGCTACAATATCGTGAAAGACTTACAAGATGATATGCGAAAAAGCCTCAATAATAAAGGGAAATCCCCACCATACATACCAATAGTTATTTTAGCTGTAATATATAGTAACTAGCAAAATGTTTGTGCATTACAAAGGGCAAAATTTATAAATGCGAATAAAATACAAGGATATTTTGTAAGTTGTAAACAAAATGCTAACAATGTTACACTGGTAACCATATGATAATAAAATAATTCTGGAATGTCTCACGTTATACCTGGCTATAAATTATTAGTTATAGAATATACTCCTACAAACACATGTAACAGAAATATAATGAACAACATCCTAATTAATCACAGATCCTATTGAATTAATATAGTGAAGTAATCATTCTGGTGTAAAAAAAAGATCAATAACATTCTTGAAGGTCACAACTCGATAAATCCATTATACTTGTATTCATGTCTGCGGCGAAAAACACAAATCAATATTGTTCTGCATGTATTCGAGTCAACAGCCTATAACAGTTACCAATCAAAACTAAACCTTTCCACAAGTAACTCATTCTGATCAACAAGCTGACCCAAAGTGACATTGAATGCTGGTCGCCTACTGGCTCCATGAGAGGGGGAGAAATCATGCAATAATCACCCACCTGATTCCTCACATTTCTGCATTATTTGAACTAAATTATGTGAAGTGTTAACTGTTCAAATTGCCATCAAATAACCGAAAAATAAATTACAATTAATAACATAGGAGGTGCGTCCAAAACCCTGGCACAAGTAAGAACTGTTGCTTTACAAGAGGACAAACATACCTGAACACTAACTTATCTCATCAAAGAACTAAAAGGAGTGATCAAAACATTTGGCTTGAACTAACCAGACAGGCAATTTCCCATCTGAAGCACCTACAGGGGGAGGCAGCTGTGATCAGCAAGGTATAAGCATCCAAAATTCTACAGCATCAAGGATTTCATGGACAGTGGGCATATGACCGACATGAACATGTTTCCAGAACCCCTTTCTTCTTGCTGCCAGTCAATGACTACTACCACCTGTCAGCTCCAATTTCATCACCATCTGATTTCTATGAGCAGAACAATTTATCAATCCGCTCTTCTGTGTGCATCTTCATTCCATTGTGGAGCACCCGACCAGGAGTAGTTATTTCAATACCTCAAGGGTTCAAAAAGAGAACCTAGTCCTTCAACTGTTCAATTTGTAGGTATCTGTAACCCTCCTGAGCCTTTCCACCAAAAGAGGGATGTCCTGCTCACTCAGTGTTGTGGAACAACACCTGAACCATCCAGGCTCAATGCAATGGCAAGATAAACCTGGGGTAACATTGACCTTTGCCTCCTCCAACAGCCTATCCCAAAGCTTGTGCTCTCCTTTCTAGCTGTAAGATCGGATGTACCTGCTCATGTCCGCCCAGCAATAGAACCCTCTGCTGCTCTTGAAGCACTCAATCCCCACTTGTTTCAAGGCATCAACAAACAAATGATATATTTTCTTGAGTTTCTCCCTGTTGATTCTTAGGTAATCTGAAATGAACTTTTGGTCTGAGAGCATGGAAACAAGCAGGTGCTGTGTCGGAGTTGACACGGATGAGAATCTAGCAATCTTTGTAGCCGCTGCCACCACATTCTCATTGTACGAATATATCACTCGAACTCAAAAACCTGCAAGAGATAGGTCCTTCGAGAGCGAATCACCCTTACTCCTCGCTTCTTTGCCTGATTGTAAGCTATTCCTAGAGCAGTGATACTAATGTTAAAGTTGTCAGTGCTACAGCAAGGAACAGGTATCAACTCAATGCCAGCTCACCATTTTATGTCTCTGTCCCGCCTGCAAAACGAAGTGTTTAATTCAGTGCTTTACGTTAGAATCAAATTCATGCGTACACAAATGCACCAAGAGAGCGAATCAGTACCCAGGGTAGTATGGTGATGGGACAAGAAACGCATTTCCTGGATCAGCAAGACAGAAACTCAGTATCTCCATCGAAGGGGTAGCACCTGATGTAATCACCATTTGAGATGGATCAACCGATACTGATTCATGCACGACTTGTCTCATAAATCGGGCAAGAGCCTGAAAGAGAAGCCGAACAGTTCAGATTGGGAAACTACCACATCAAAAGACCCAAAAAACAAAGTGACATCTATGAATCTTATGATTATTCATTTTCTCTACAATCAAGGTACAACCTACTTTTTAATGTGGACAGAAGATGAACCGGTTTATAATTGGGGAAACTCCATTCACCTTGACTTAAGAAGCAATTCCAATCTGAACCAATGTTTAAATGACAAAGTTAACCTATTTATTCGTTGGACCATACTTTGCAGTCAATAGGCCATTACCAGCATTTAAAGGAACAATTCTCGAAACCTAGCACAATTCTTTTTAGGTTACTATTTGTTTTTGGAAAATATGATTAAGCAAAATATGAGCTAAAGTTTATCCAATAATCTCATATATTCAGCAGCAGAAGTATGGGCCAGTCCTCCAGATTCAAATGACTCAATGACGACCTTCCACCCACATTCCATGTACCAATGAAGATCCTACGTGCACAAATATGGATTGTCAGAGTTCCAACCAATGATTAGTGCAAGAAAAGTACAATATAATCTAGTTATCTGTAGTCCTATGTGTTTATATTATAAGCACCATCAAATCCATTAACTACTCAACCATCTCGATCAACAAGATGGCAACCTCTCGTAAACATAAACTGAACTCAGTCATATTATAATAAAACCAATAGATAATTCAATCACAATGTTTGTTGTTTTCCAAAGAAACAAAATTTAAGGATGAAAAGTCTGAAAATGATGTAGTTACTTGTAAGAAAATAGTCATAGTATGAGGCAAGCAGAATGTACCTCCTGCTTTTCTTGGACCCGTCTAAAAAGTTGTTCCTCCACTGCATTCCCACTGAAAGGATCACCCGGCACCTGAATATTGGAACAACTTTAACAATAAAGGAACGTTCTTATGTATTGAGGTCTAAAGCATATCCAGGTGCTTCAGCAACTGTAGGGAAAAAAAATGTTATTCTACAAGAGAAGAGGACCCAAAAGGCCAACTTGCACGAGCAACCCACAATAATAAAAACAATTACCAAAAGAACAGAACTCTTATGTGTAAAGAGAGAAATCAAGCAGTGAGCTAAAGCTCACGAATCATGGCCAAACATGATAGTTTAATTTCAAAAGGCTAAAACAGAAAGCATATTTGTGCTAGATAATGTACCTTCTTTAACTGCACAAACAGATTCGGAGTAGTAGTCCTTTATTTCGATGTTATATATAATATTTGTAATCCTGAATGAAAAAGAAATGCTACAAGAAATCGTAACCTTCTGAACCTTTTCTCCTTACAGACACAACCTCAAGAAAACAAAGATTCAAGAGATTTTGTATTAATTTTAAGCTGCAACAAAAATAATGTGTGGAATCTTAAGAGCAATATGCACAGATACAGTCACTGACAGTTATAAATGCCAAGCAAGCTTGGCAGAGGACGAAAAACATTTGAGGTGTGGCGATGTTGATGACATAAAATGTGTTGCAAAAGCAAAGTACACCAAAATACTACGCAAACTGAAAATTAACTGGCAAAAATATGTTGTAGCTTTATTTGCTGTGGACTCTCAGCCTTCCCTTTCTTATTGTCCATTATTCTTGTATTTGTCCTTATAGTTTATATTCAAAACACTCCTGTTAGTTTGAACTTTTACCATGACCCTTGTGGGCCACAACAAGCAACAAATGGGAAACTAAATTGGCCTAGTAGGCCCACAGCTAACAAAATAACGATCCACTTGCTTTCTTCCTCCTCCGGTTCTTTCCTCTGGTTCGTCTCCACTATGGTCTCCAATGGTGGCATGGGCAGGGACGCAACGGAGAGCTCCAGGGTAGGGAGTTCTTGCCAAAAATCCAGGTATCGCGAGCGCCCCACCTCGCCATACTGAGAGCTCCGCCGCTAGTACGCATGCAACTTATAAATTTGTAAAGCAATAAAGCAATTGATGTAGATCGGATAGACATCAGAGAAGCAACGCATCTATACCATTAGTCAAAGATTTATCCAGAACATTACATACAGACTTGATTGAACCCTGTATCATTAGTCGTAGCATAAAGCAATTTCAATCTCAGTTATGTGGATCGATTCTGACCTTTGTGAACACGGCAGTCGGCGAAAGTAGAGCTAGAATAAGGCGACGGGACGGCGCCCTCGGCCACCACCTCCTCCCGCTGTGTCGAGCTTGGAGAACCCAGTTCCATCGTCCAGACGAGACGCACGACGACTGCGACAGGGGTGCAAGATGCAGGGTAGAGAAGGGAAGGGAAGAGATGGCGCGTGAAAGCGATGGGGCGAGGGATGCCATGGCCAGCAGGGAGAGAGCAGAGGCGTCTGTGACCGTGGAGGCAGAGGTGGTGGCCATCGAGTAGAGCTGCAGCGGCGGCTGTGGCTCAGCGCTGCGGAGAGGAGGCGGGAGATTAGGGTTGGGTGAGGGGAGGCGGACGGATTAAGGTGGGAGCCACGTTGATCTGGGAACGTCGGATTAAAATCGAATGGTGTAGAGTAGGGTGACGGATTAATAAGAGGAGATTAAGGCTGCCTAAGAAGACAACTTAAAATTATTAGGTAAGTAGAGATTAGTAACGAAATCAATAAGAATTGGACATGAAATCGTTATTGCAGAGTACCTCAACAACCGGCTAATTGACTTCCAGGAAGGGCGCGGTTAACGCGCGATGCATCGCGCAATAGCAGAGCGCGCGACCCCCTCCTTTCCTTTTCCGTTGCGGTTCGATTTCTTTTCTCGTCTTCACAAGCCCGAGCACGTACGTCTGGCACCTCGCCACCTTCCTCCCGACGCTCGGGAGAACTTCGCCGGTGCTGGCCCCTCCTCCGCATCCCAAGAGCGCCTTGCCAGCGTCGCGGCCTCCCACGGCGCGCTCAGGAGCCGCATGTCGGCGCCGCGGCCTCCCACGGTGCGCCGGGAGCTGCTCGCCGGCGACGCTCCGTCACCCCGCGACCGAGGAGCAGCTCACCAGTGCCAGCCTCTTCCCTCGCGGACTTGTAGCGCCTCGCGAGCGCCGTCGTCCTCCTTCACGAACGTGGCGCCCCTCGTGGCCCGGCCTCGCCTCACCCACGACCGAGGGCGTCAAGTTTGAGATTGCCATGAACGGATAGGGATCAAGCTCTGCGGAGAAGGAAACGCTGAGAGGGATGAGAAATTGACGAGATGGCTGCCAAACAACATCCTTTTGCCAGACTTGGAGGGGGTGGCGTACTGGCGTCTGAGATTTGGAGTGGGAGCTCTGCATTTGGGAGAATTCGTAGAGACGAAGACGCGTTGGGGAAGAAACACGATGGATGTTGTGGGGAAGGGAGAATAAGAGAGATAAAGACGGTGAGTCCCACTTACAGGTGTTTACATTTTGGCAAAATATCGCAATGTTTCGAATCCTTATATATACGGCAACAGAGGGACTATGTTATATTATGTCAACTAAAAAATAATGATGTTATAGCAAATTTTGTTAAAGATTAATAGCAACTTATATTAGAAATGTATAGTAGAAACTTCTGTTGATGAGAGGATAAAATAGTAAAAATTATTATATATTATAATACAAGATTTGTTATAATAATAAATAATAATTTGTTATAATAAATAAATCAAGTATTACAACAAAAGTATAAGGCATTAAGGTTTACCATTTAACATATAATATATAAGACAAATATTTCATAAAGAGTATAAGACAGTAAAGTTTGTCACTCACCATAATACATGAATTGCCACAATGATAAAAGATATTAGTTACAACAATGTATAACAATAATTATTTCAATAAAAGAATAATATAGTAAAATTTATCACATAACATAATAAAGAAGTTGTCACAATGATAAACACATGAGTTGCTACAATGAATAAGACCGAATTTATCATAATGATAAATAAATGGTTTGCTACAATGGATAAGACAAGTATTCCAACAATGATCCTATATCATGATCACCCATCCCAAGACATTTGTTGTTCTTGTTTCTCATTGCATCAAATAGGGAATTGATGTAGATATGGCCCGATCTTCCAAGAGGTAAGGGGATAAACTCGAATTTAGAGAACTCAACGTCGATGACCCGGCTTGAATCAGTCACGATCCAACCCCGCAACCGTTACACCAAGCACAACTTGATTATTCGTGCAAGCGAAATCAAAAACACAAGCAAGAGAGGATAAACACGCAATCTGAAATTACAAATATGGATGAAGCAAATCACAAGAAAAGATTCAAGCTCTGAACACAAAAGGACTAATCGCCACAGTGGTGTAGAACAAGAACATGGGCCCTGGATTACTGTAAAAGAACTTGTCGCCACAGTTACAATAATTCGATCAAGTTTCTCTCTGAAAAACTGAACTAAACAAAACCCAAAACTAAAAGATGGCGGCTACTGAGTTTATGTAGGAACCAGGAACGTCCTAGGGTTGGGAGCGACTAGGGGGGGCGCCCACAACATGGGCTTAAGGCCCGATACGATACATGACCAAGTTGACCCAAAATAGGTGACGCAGCACCTTGTCATGGTCACATATTATAACTCACGATCCTTCTGGAGCTAGGACCAGAAACAAAATAACAGCATCGTCGTCCCCTTTCCAACGCATCAAAGAACGCCTCATTTAGACATCGGATATGGGAGATATCATCAAAACCGTGAAGAGGTGTCGGCTAAATCCGAGACGAACGCGGCGACCGAGTTGGTGACGACTTGTAACTTGGGGAAGGCCATGATATACGCGTATCCAGCATGGTGATGTCCTCATCAGGAATAGTATGATTGCTATATATATATATATATATATATATATATATATATATATATATATATATATATATATCAAATCATGGCAATTTTAATTTGATGACAACTTTTTGGAATCTATATTAGCAACTTTTGTCACTGTTATATGCTAACATGTAGATCCATTTAATACAAAATAAATAATATAATAGCACTTTGTATGATATGATAATAACTAATATCGAAACTATAGTAGCAAATTGTATATATTTTAGTGTGTTTATCGATTAAACCAAAAAATGAATAGTATAGTAACAATTTTAGTTCATGTATGATAGCAAATTTAGTTCATACCATGATAGCAACTCTCATCTTTAATTGTTATAGTGATTTCTGTTCATATTATATGATACTATCTTTATTCATTAAAATAAAAAAATATTAGTAATTTTAGTTCATACTATAATAGCAACTCTTGTTGAAACTACATTAATTAATGTAGCTCTTTGTAGCAATAGCAAAATCTATGCATATAACAATAGTAATTTTAGGACACAGAGAGTAGCATACTAGGTAGCAAATGTGAAAGTGCATCTAGGCCTCCGTGTGGGTTTTGGTTGATTAATGATGAACAATTAAAGGAATAATTACATCTTCTAAGTGTATGAGCAGCGCGAATATTTCATGCATCAAAGATGACCCCTCAAAATGAAACAGAAAAAGAAAGAAGGCAACCGGCAACTCTTAATTTTAATTCTCACTTTTTGAGTCATAGGTGTCCCGTACTATCAAGAGGGATACAAGAAAGAAAGTGGTGAAATTAACCAAGTGCTACTAACTTTTAATATCATATTGCATTCCCACACCGATATTTCTTTTTCCCCTCTCTGGAACCCGGACTAGGCCGGATTAGGCCGGACTAGGCCGGCTGGGGCCGAAATAGAACCAGTTTGGTTCTGGAATCGCTCAGGCCGGACTAAGACGCCGAAATCCGGACTAAGCCGGGAACCAGGGGAGGCCGGACTAAGATGGCAACAGCCGGACTAAGACGGGACAGGGCCCTTCCAGAAACCTTTTCCTCGGGAAGCTGGCTGGTCCGGACTAGGCCGGGATTTTTCGGACTAGTCCGAGTCACTAACACTTAGCCATTTTTAGGGGTCGGCTAAGCCTCCGTGTAACTTTTTGAACTCCAGGGCCGGACTAGTCCGGCCCCCGATACCGGACTAAGCCGGGTCCCTGACACCCCAATGGCTCTTTTACTTCCCCCGACTATAAATATAACCCTTCGTCCCCAAAGCACGGTTGACCACTCCATTGGGCTAAAAAATAGATCTGAGCACTCAAGAGCTTCTCCAACTCTCCCCCAAGCTTGCTACTCCGATTCTTGAGGGATTGAGAGGAGATTTGTGAGGATTTGAGTGAGCCACCTCATATTGCATTGAAGCACTTCGGTTTCTCTTCACCATTGGTATTGCTTGTGTTTGTTACTCTTGGGGATTCATCCCCTAGACGGTTAGGCATCACCCGGGGCTCCCAAGCTTGTGGTTAAAGACCTGGGAAGTTTGTATTACCCTCCTTGCAAAGGATTAATAGTGGAAAACCGAGCTTGACCTTTGTGGTTGCTTGGAAGAGGTTCTAGGGTTGAGAGCAACCCGGTCCTTTGTGGACTCCTCAATGGAGACGTAGGTTCCTTTGTGGGACTAAACTTCGGTGAACAATTACTTGTGTCTTGTGTGCTTGTTGTTGTTCATATCTCTATTTATGCTATATTGTTGTCTCTCTCCAATATTACTTGTGTAGCTTGTTCTCTAGCTTTATTGAACTATTTTATGGTTCCTTATATTTGCCACTAGCTGTCTCTAAGCCTTGCGATATTTGTTGTTATTCAGAATTCGATCTAGAGCTTGTTTTATTATCTATCGTGTGCAGGACCCGGACTTAAACGCTAACCCTAGCGGACTAAGACGACAGACCGGACTTAGACGCCAACACTTACGTCTTAGTCCAGTTCCTGTCAGAACTAATTGTTTTAATTAGTGGTTTTCAGAAGAATTTGCCTATTCACCCCCCCCCCCCTCTAGGCAACTTTCAATTAGTATCAGAGCAGGTATCTCCTACAAGGCCTTACCGCTTGGAGATCAAAGATGACGAACTCGAGGGAAAATCCAAAAACAATTCCGGAAACCGTTGGAGATGACAACAACGGCAAGAATTCGAAGGTTCACAAGAACGGCAGCAAAAGCAAGAGCAACAAGAGTGGCAAGAGCTCAAAGCCAAGAGAAAGCACTACAAATGTTGACGACGACTCAAGTGATGGATGTGCCTCTTCCACCAACACCAAGAAGAAGAAAAAGGAAGATAAGAAATTCCATGCTATTCACTTTGATTATAATCGTTTAAATACTAACTCCAACTTCATGACCATCCACATGGGTAAGCCGCCCCATTTTGATGGGACGCACTATACCAAGTGGAGGCAAAACATGAAGTTGCATTTGATATCGGTGCATCCGAGTCTTTGGAAAATTGTGACCACAGGTATTGAGCTACCAGATAGTGATGATGATGAAGAACTCTCAACGGAGCAACAACATGACATTCATCGCAATGCTCAAGCAACCGCCATCATCTCTCATCATTGAACCAAGAGCAATTTGACAAGGTTGATGGTCTAGAGGTTGCTAAGGAAATTTGGGATACACTCAAGATGGCCCATGAATGTAACAAGACCATAAAAGCGGCCAAGATTGAGTTGATTGAAGGAGAGTTGGGACGGTTTGTAATTGAGGACAATGAAAGTCCTCAAGCTATGTACAACCGCCTCAAGGTTATGGTGAACAAAGTTAGATCCTATGGAAGCAAAGCATGGACCAATCATGAAGTGTGCAAAAGGATGCTTAGAGCCTTCACAGTGAGGAATCCTACAATTTGCACCTTGATACGTGAGCATCCATTGTTTGACAAGATGACTCCCGATGAAGTTCTTGGAAGATTCATCAATCAAGAAATGATGGAGAGGGAAGCCGAATATGTGAAGAATCTTGCTAGAAGTACGGACATGTTGAAGAACAATGAGATAGCGCTCAAAGCAAGCAAAGAGAAGAAACTTGAAGAAAGCTCAAGTGAAGAAGAAAATAAAAGCTCAAGTTCCGAAAGTGATGATGAAGACATAGCTCTCTTCATGAAAAGATTCAAGAAGTTCATGAGGAAAGAACGTCATGGAGATAAGAAAGGAAAGTCAAAATCAAGAACCAAGAGAAATTGCTACAAGTGTGGCAAGCCCGGACATTTTATTGCAAATTGTCCAAATAAGAGAAAAGGAGAAAGGGATGACAATAAAGATAGAAGAAACAACAGAAAGAAATATTCCCGTGAAGCACACATTGGAAAAACATGGGACTCCAATGATGAGGATTCGGATGATGACAATGGTCATGTAGCAACCATGGCCGTTCACAAGACCTCATCAAGCAAGATTCTCTTCTCAAATCTCAACGAAGAGAAAGAAGTCAACCACAAGTGCTTCATGGCAAAGGAAAGCAAACACAAGGTATCATCACAATCTTCCCCCTCTCCCAAATATACCTCTAGTGATGATGAAAGTGATGATGAAAGTGATGATGATGATGATAATGAATTTGAACCCTTACTCAAAGGGTTAAGTAAAAATGCTCTCTACAAAATTAAAAAGCTTGTGGAGGAATTGGAAGAAAGAGATGAGATTCTTGAGAAACAAGCAGACTTGCTCATCCTTGAAAAGTAGAGAAACCTTGATCTTGAGAATCTCTTAAAACTTGAGCAAAATAAGAATGAGGAGTTAGACCAAGAACTTGCCAAAAGCAAGGAGATTATTACTAGTCTCAAGGACTCAAATGTTGCTCTTCAAGGCGAACATGTTCTCTTGAAAAAGGAACATAAGGAAATTAAAGTGCAATTTGATGTCCTTTGGTCTACTAAACCCTCTTCTCCCTCAAGTGCACCTCAATCTTCCGAAGCCTCCACAAGTCAAGGATGTGCTAGGTGCTACAATGTTGATATTGATGCTTGTACTACTAATGTCAAATTGGTTAAAGATTTGAAAAAGAAAGTTGAAGGTTTAAAGAGCCAAGCACAACCAAAGAAGAAATCAAGTGATGAGGAAAAGGTTGAGTATGCAAGAGGTGTATACACAAACACTCGACGCCCTCACATCATGGATGGCATTGGCTTCAAGCATGGTGCAAAACACAATGCAAGAGAGGTGAAAAATGGAAAGGAATTCCTAAAGTTCACCAAAGGAGGCACATACACAAAGAAGCAAGAAGAGCCCAAAGTCACTAATGATTTCTCTTATAATTACAATGCTAATGCTTCTAGAGTGAATTTCGTACTCTTTCATGATTTTGATGCCTCTTATGTGCTAATGAGAAATAAGTATGGAAATGTTTTGCCAAATATTTTGGGCCACGCAACAAGCATCCAAAGGCTTGTGTGTGGGTGCCCAAGGCACTTATGACTAATGTAAAGGGACCCAAGAAAATTTGGGTACCTAAAACCAAGGTTTAATTTGTGTTGTAGGACTACTCCTCCGATGGATCAAGTTGGGTGGTTGATAGTGGATGCACAAATCACATGACCGGAGACAAGAGTATGTTCAACACTTTACAAGAAAGTGATTCAAATTCATGGATCACTTTCGGTGACAATAGCAAAGGAAAAGTCTTGGGAAGTGGTAACATTTCTATTTCTCCCGAGCATTCTCTTTCTAAGGTTTTGCTTGTTGACAATGTTGACTTCAATTTGTTGTCTATCTCACAACTTTGTGGGATGGGTTACAATTGCTTGTTCAACGATGAGGGTGTGATCGTCTCTAAGAGAAGTGATGGCTCGCTCGCTTTTAAAGGTGTGCTAAAAGGGAAGCTTTATGTTGTGGATTTCTCCTCAAATGAAGCAGAACTTGATACATGCTTGATAGCGAAAGCTAACATGGGTTGACTATGGCATCAAAGGCTTGCCCATGTTGGTATGAGAAATCTTCACAAGCTCCAAAAAGGGAGCCATATCCTTGGACTAACCGATGTTGTGTTTGAGAAAGATAGGCCTCGTGGAGCATGTCAAGCCGGAAAGCAAGTTGGAGCTCTACATCCCGCCAAGAATGTGATGACTACAAAAAGGCCATTGGAATTACTTCACATGGATTTATTTGGTCCAATTGCCTACACTAGCATTGGCAGTAACAAATATGGTTTAGTAATTGTTGATGATTTTACTCGTTTCACTTGGGTATTCTTTTTGCATGACAAAAGTGAAATACAAGGAGTATTAAAGAAATTCTTGAGAAGGGCTCAAAATCAATTTGAGTTGAAAGTCAAGAGGATAAGAAGTGATAACGGGACGAAGTTCAAGAACACTCAAGTGGAGGAGTTTCTTGAAGAAGAAGGCATCAAGCATGAATTTTTGGCACCCTATACTCCACAATCAAATGGGGTGGCCGAAAGAAAGAATCGCACACTTATTGAGATGGCAAGAACAATGCTTGACGAATACATGACCTCCGACCGCTTTTGGGCCGAAGCCATCAACACGGCCGTTCATGCCACCAACCGACTCTATCTTCATCGAATCTTGAAGAAAACATCTTATGAGCTTCTCACTGGTAACAAACCCAATGTATCTTATTTTCGTGTCTTTGGGAGCAAATGCTTTGCACTTAACAAAAGGGCAAGGTCATCAAAGTTTGCCCCTAAAGCTTATGAATGCATCTTTCTTGGTTATGACCCAAATTCGCGTGCTTACCGTGTTTTCAACAAGGACTCCGGTTGTATTGAGATCACAAGTGACGTGCAATTTGATGAAACTAATGGCTCTCAAGTACAGCAAGTTGATCTTGATGTGCTAGATGATGATGAGGCTCCATATGATGCATTGAGAAGAATGGCCATAGGTGATGTTCGACCACGTGATCCAAGTGATGATCAAGTTGATCCATCTTCAAATGAAGCTTCTCCACCCACACAAGATGATGATCAAGATCATGATGATAGCAATGATCAAGGGGGCGTAGATGAAGAAGATGGAGATGATACAAGACCACAAGTCGCACATCCAAGAGTACATCAAAGTGTGCAACGAGATCACCCCGTAGACAACATTCTTGGTGACATTGGAAAAGGGGTAACAACTAGATCACGCATTGCTACATTTTGTGAACATTACTCCTTTGTGTCTTTTTTTGAGCCATTTAAGGTAGAACATGCACTACTTGATCCGGATTGGGTATTGGCTATGCAAGAGGAGTTGAACAATTTTGAAAGAAATGAAGTATGGACCTTGGTAGGAAGACCAAAGCAAAACGTTGTGGGCACCAAGTGAGTGTTTCGCAATAAACAAGATGAGCATGGTGTGGTGACAAGGAACAAGGCGAGGCTAGTGGCAAAAGGTTATTCGCAAGTTGAAGGTTTGGATTTCGATGAAACTTTTGCTCCCGTAGCTAGGCTTGAATCAATTCAAATATTACTTGCCTATGCTACTCACCATGATTTCAAGCTATATCAAATGGATGTGAAAAGTGCCTTCCTCAACGGGCCAATCAAGGAGGAAGTGTATGTGGAGCAACCACCCGGCTTTGAAGATGAAAAATATCCTAACCATGTATTTAAACTCAAAAAGGCGCTCTATGGGCTTAAGCAAGCTCCTAGAGCATGGTATGAATGCCTTAGAGATTTTCTCATTAATCATGGTTTTAAAATTGGCAAAGCCGACTCCACACTTTTCACAAGAAGAGTTGATGATGATATATTTGTGTGCCAAATTTATGTTGATGACATAATCTTTGGTTCTACTAACAAAGCTTTTTGTGATGAGTTTAGTTCTATCATGACCAAAAGGTTTGAGATGTCTATGATGGGTGAATTATCATTCTTCTCGGTTTTCAAGTGAAGCAACTCAAGGAAGGGACGTTCATAAGTCAAACAAAGTATACTCAAGATATTTTTAAAAAGTTTGACATGAAGAACACCAAGCCTATCAAGACGCCCATGGCCACAAATGGGCACCTCGATCTTGACATGGGAGGTAAAGCGGTGGACCAAAAGGTATATCGCTCCATGATTGGATCTTTGCTTTACCTTTGTGCATCTAGGCCCAATATCATGCTTAGTGTGTGTATGTGTGCAAGGTTTTAAGTTGCTCCTAAAGAATGCCATTTAAGGGTTGTTAAAAGAATTATACGATATTTGGTTCATACTCCCAACCTAGGGCTTTGGTATCCAAAGGGCTCCGCATTTAAGCTCATTGGTTATTCCGATGCCGATTATGCGGGGTGTAAAGTTGATAGGAAGAGCACGTCCGGGACATGCCAATTCTTGGGTAGGTCACTTGTATCATGGTCATCCAAGAAACAAAATTTTGTTGCTCTTTCCACAGCCGAAGCAGAGTATGTTGCAGCCGGTAGTTGTTGTGCACAACTTCTATAGATGCGACAAACTCTAAAGAACTTTGGTTACACTATGAACAAAGTTCCCCTCCTATGTGATAATGAGAGTGCCATAAAAATAGCCAATAATCCCATTGATCACAACCGCACAAAGCACATAGATATTAGACACCATTTCTTGAGAGATCATACCATCAAAGGGGATATCTTGATTAGTCATGTGCGCACCGAAAAACAATTGGTCGATATATTCACCAAGCCACTAGATGAGAAAAGATTCTGTGAGCTTAGGAATAAGCTAAATATCATTGATTCTAGGAATGTGGCTTGAAAGGTTGCACATCTCTTGTGGCATAGGATAGATGTTTGCAAAAGAAAATGATTGAAAAATATTGATTGTTTCTTTTTTAAAAAAAAGTTTTGGAGTTGATCTTTGGATCTTGTTGATTTGAATGTGACCATTGTTGGATTGGTTGTTTGTGGCTGGTCTCATTCAATGAAACACTCTTTGAAAATCTTGTCCAAAATGATCAACAAGATCTCCTATCCAAAGGATAAATTCTGCACATTTTTTTGTGCTCTCTGTTCTGCCAGTTTCCGGACTAAGACGGCCCTGTCAGTGTCTAAGTCCGTGTCTGTTTATTCCTATGGGCTTCAGTCAGAAGCCGGACTAGGACGCCAACCCTAGCGTCTTAGTCCGGCATCGGGTTTTCACTTTTAACCGTTGGGGGACTTACCCCTTCGGTCAAACCTTATCCACTCCCTCTCCAACCCGACCTCTCTCTCTCCATTGGCGACCACGGTGACCAGGGAACTCCCTCCGGTGATCTCCTCCTCCCTCCATCAAGTGGATCCATTCCTTAGGGGAAAAACATCAAGGGGCTCGGTCAAGTCCGGGGGCCCACCGATTTGGAGCTCTCCTTCCCTTCTCTCAAGGTACCTAGGGCTTCCTCCTTGCTTTTCCTTCAATCCTTAGATGCCCTAGGATTTCCTTGCAATGTAGGTCGTGTAGATATGTCCTATGATGTCATTCAAGTACTTTCTCACTTGTATGATTAGGATGCACCCTTTGGTTGACTTGCTAGCACCAGCTAGGTTTCGGCTATGCCTGGATCCGAACTAAGATGGCTCTGACCCATCCAAGTCCGGGTACTGATGGTCAAAACCCCTGATTTATGCTTCAATCAACACACCACATACTCTAGAACCCACTGGCTACTTGTGATAATAAATTTTGGAGAACTTTCTATTAGGACCCGGACTAGGCCGGCTCCTGCGGCGTCTCAGTCCAGCTTTTGATAGAAATGTCTCCACTGGTTTGGTGTTGTGAGTGTCATTTGACCTCGCCTATCCATTGGTCCTTATGTATCATGTTTATATCACTCAGGAACCATGGCCGGTGATGAAGGCAAAGGCAAGGGCAAGAAACGTGCAGATATGGCCGGCTATCAACATCGTCCTAGAGCCAAGTCCGCCCGTGGTGGTAGCAGCAACAGTGCAGCAACCGGGGATGTTCTTTTGCAGCACAATGTTGACGATGTCATTGAAGAGCAGCCGGTTGAGGACATCCCACAGCAGCAGCCACCCCCTCAGGGGGAGATTGGACCTCTTGTCATGGCACCACCGGTTCAAGACCCCACCAATCCAAGGCTTGTCAAGGACTACTCTAAGGATGTAGCTGCAGCATCAAGCATTAGGAATGTTGATCCCTATGCTCTGCCCAAGAGTCACCCGATCCTCGCTTTTGGAGCCATTTCCATGCGGATTTCTACTCCTCCGCCTATCTCCACAAGGTGGATTGGGATTACATGGACAGGAAAGGCACTCAGGAATTTCTTGAAGTGATAGAGGCTTGCAAGCACCATGGAGTGTATGACCTTATGGCCCTTCAATACCCATGGAATAAGGAGGTAATCACTCAGTTTTTCTCCACCATCTTTTTCACAACTCATGGTAGCAACCCAAAGATGTCATGGATGACCAATGGTGAGAGATACTCGGTCACCTACAAAAGGTTTGCTGCCATTCTTGGTCTCCAACAATGCCTCAAGTCCTCCAAGCGCATTCATGAGGAGACAGTGATGAGCCCAGATGACATGTTTTCCATGTATGAGAGAGGCATTCCAACAGCTCCTCCAAATGTTCATGGATTTCTTCCCTTCTTCACGGTTCTCAACCATTGTGTGAGAAAGAGACTTGGGCCACGGGATGGAGATGCATCAAGTGTCCCTTCCAACTTGAGGAACTTGCTTGCTAGGCTTCATGGGAAAGCAAAATTCAATGCTTTTGACTTTATTTGGGAGGAGATCTATAACATATCCATCACTCCCGCTCGATCTTGCTGCTATGGACCATACATCATGAAGATGATTGAAGAGGTCAGTGAGATCACCTTTGTCAAGGATGTGCCTCACAAGCCATTAAGGCCTCAGAAACCAGTTGCTTTGGTTTCCTCTCGGTCTACTAGAGGTGAGGGTTCTAGTTTAGCTGCTCCATCTTCTTCTCGATGAAGCAAACCTCTCTTCAAGTTCCTCTCCAACTTGTTTTGTCTTGGGCGTGATACTAACTTGGCGCTAGCCCAAGAAAGGAAAGAAAGGAAGAAAAATACAAGGACTCTCAAGCAACTTTCAGCCTATCATAATTTCACTCCAGCTTGTTCCCCACCGGATTCAGATGATAATGACTCTCCTCCACGCCACTATCCTCATCCCGCTCTTTCCTTCACTAGGGAAGACCGCGAGTACTTTGGTATCACCGAAAGGGACATTGAGGAGGCCACCGGCACGGTTGGTGAGAGTGAAGGCGAGAGTGATGGAGATGGCAATGGCCATGAAGATGATGAGGATGAACCAAGTTGGAGTGAGTATGGTGGAAGCGAATGATCGTGATCGTTGATAATTATTTTTCCTTTTTGGTGTCTTGATGCCAAAGGAGGAGAAGAAAGCTATCTAGTTGTCGTTGTCTAGTTGATCATGGACTATCTTTGTTTTCAAAAACTTGTATTGTTTAAGACTATGTGTTGTATGGATGTTATGTGGTGTGCCTTCCTCTTGTTGTCATTTGATTATGTAAGACCTAGTTGTGATCATTGTGTAATGACTATGTTGATGGATGATGTTTGTTGGCTATGTGTTTTTGCTCTGATGTTATTCATCCACTCTTGTATATCATTTGATCACTCTTGTTAGGCACCCCACGGTTGCAATGAATATATGAATGAGCTCTCAAAATTGATGTCTTAATATGCATATGGATTGTTGTTGTTTGATTCATTGATGCATAAATTTAGGGGGAGCTCTACATATATTCGTTGGAATAAAATTCATTTTATCTCATATGTAAGCTTTAATTGGTTGTCATCAATCACCAAAATGGGGGAGATTGAAAGTGCATCTAGGCCCCCGTGTGGGTTTTGGTTGATTAATGATGAACAATTAAAGGACTAATTACATCTTCTAAGTGTATGAGCAGGGCGAATACTTCATGCATTAAAGATGACCCCTCAAAATGAAAAGGAAAAAGAAAGAAGGCAATCGGCGACTCTTAATTTTAATTCTCACTTTTTGAGTCATAGCTGTGCCGTACTATCAAGAGGGATACAAGAAAGAAAGTGGTGAAATTAACCAAGTGCTACTAACTTTTAACATCATATTGCATTCCCACACCGATATTTCTTTCTCCCCTCTTTGGAACTCAAACTAGGCCGGATTAGGCCAGACTAGGCTGGCTGGGGCCGAAACAGAACCAGTTTGGTTCTGGAATCGCTCAGGCCGAACTAAGATGTCGAAATCCGGACTAAGCCGGGAACCAGGGGAGGCCGGATTAAGACGGCAACAGCCGGACTAAGACGGGACATGGCCCTTCCAGAAACCTTTTCCTCGGGAAGCTGGCTGATCCGGACTAGGCCGGGATTTTCCGGACTAGTCCGGGTCACTAACACTTAGCCATTTTTAGGGGTTGGCTAAGCCTCCATGTAACTTTTTGAACTCCAGGGCCGGACTAGTCCGGCCCCCGATACCGGACTAAGCCGGGTCCCTGACACCCCAACGGCTCTTTTACTTCCCCCGACTATAAATATAACCCTTCGTCCCCAAAGCACGGTTGGCCACTCCATTGAGCTGAAAAATAGATCTGAGCACTCAAGAGCTTCTCCAACTCTCCCCCATGCTTGCTACTCCGATTCTTGAGGGATTAAGAGGAGATTTATGAGGATTTGAGTGAACCACCTCATATTGCATTGAAGCACTTCGGTTTCTCTTCATCATTGGTATTGCTTGTGTTTGTTACTCTTGGGGATTCATCCCCTAGACGGTTAGGCGTCACCCGAGGCTCCCAAGCTTGTGGTTGAAGACCCGGGAAGTTTGTATTGTCCTCCTTGCAAAGGATTAATAGTGGAAAACCGAGCTTGACCTTTGTGGTTGCTTGGAAGAGGTTCTAGGATTCAGAGCAACCCGGTCCTTTGTGGACTCCTCAACGGAGACGTAGGTTCCTTTGTGGGACTGAACTTCGGTGAACAATTACTTGTGTCTTGTGTGTTTGTTGTTGTTCATATCCCTATTTATGCTATATTGTTGTCTCTCTCCAATATTACTTGTGTAGCTTGTTCTCTAGCTTTATTGAACTATTTTATGGTTCCTTATATTTGCCACTAGCTGTCTCTAAGCCTTACGATATTTGTTGTTACTCAGAATTCGATCTAGAGCTTGTTTTATTATTTGTCGTGTGCAGGACCCGGACTTAAACGCTAACCCTAGCGGACTAAGATGACAGACCGGACTTAGACGCCAACACTTGCGTCTTAGTCCGGTTCCTGTCAGAACTAATTGTTTTAATTAGTGGTTTTCTGGAGAATTTGCCTATTCATCCCCCTCGAGGCAACTTTCAAAATGTATCATAGCTATTTATAGCTTTGTGCAATATTATTTAAGCCCATGCATTAACTCGTTTCCCTTATTCTGTTCAGATTCTTTATATCTCAAAATGTTTGTAAGAGCCCTTTGTGTTTTATGAACTAGATAGCAAATCTACTAACAGCGGTAGCAATTTCTGTCGTGTCGTGATTCTGATATCCGAGCATCGCCGTGGTCCTCCTCCACTGTGCGCACATAGGAGCCACACGCTGTTGCGGTGGTTTTCCTCCCATGCGCGCACCCTATCGGCAAGTCTGCGGTAGCCGTCTTCATCCCTTACGCGCACCCAAGCGGCAAGCCCGCCACGGTCATCTTCCTCCCCCGCCCGCAGTGATGGAGCCAGGATAATTTCATTATGTAGGCATATAGTGTAAATCCAATTTTTAGGTAGGCATACAATATAAAAAAAAGCACTAAATAATATGCTACAGTGCCATCTACAGTGCCTAGTTACCTTAGTTACCGGAAATCTAGGATAGTCCTAGGACTATATGGACTACCCCCTGGCTCCGCCCATGCCCGCCTGCGGCCTAGCGGCGAGCCCGCTGAGGCCGTCTTCCTCCCTCGTGTGTGCCCTGGCGGCAAGCAGAACGCAGCCTGCTTCCTCCCCCCACATGCCCACGAGCCGCTTGTCATCGCACTTCTCTTCCTCCCTGCGCGCACCCGGACGCGGCTCACCGTCATGGCATACACGCCATTTTCATTAAAAAATGAGAATCATACCATATGATCATGAAACAAAATGATCACTGCTATAGAGTAGATCCATTTTATTAGACTTTTGTATGACCAGAAAATCTAATGGTTCAAACCAATTGGATGGTGATTCATCTATCAATCAAAGGGTTTAAACACTTAGTCGGACAAAAGTCTAAACAAAATAGAATCCAACGTGGCTCGGCGAGCACCCTCCCCTCCACGACCCCAACATGGTTGAATGATGCGCCCTCCCATTTGCTATTGGCAGTCAACAGAATTTGCTACTAGCAAAGTTTTAGTATTATTTTTATGAAAAAAAAGAATCATGAGAACACTTTAGAAAAATATAAGTTGTTGACAATAATTTACTAGAGTTTCATACTGCTATTCAAATAGAAATTGCTGCTAGGGAACAATAGAATTGTGTACTAGGTGTTGCAATTGAAATTGCTACCAAAGGTTTAACAGAATTTGCTACCCATAGTTAAACAAAATTTGCTATTTGGTAAGAAGAAAGAAAATTGTTGGAACTTAGAATATTGTTTAGAAGAACGAAGAATTTGCTACTAGGAAAACAATATTTTATTGGGATCTACTAGGGGTGCAATAGAATTTGCTACTGAGAGTTCAACAAAATTTACTAGAGTTTACATGTTATTTTCATGAAAGAAAAGAATCATGAGAAATCTTGCACTTTTAAAAGGATATATGTTGCTCCTAATAATTTACTAGTGTTTGGAATATAATTTGCTACTTGAGAAACAATAGAATATTCTACTAAGAGGTGCAATAGAATTTGAGAGTTTGACATAATTTGCTACTGAGAGTTCAACAAAATTTACTATTTGCAAACATAAGCGCAAAGTTTAGTGTTGTTTACATGTTATTTTTATAGAAAAAGAAGAATCACGAGGAACCTTATACTTCTAAAGTTGTTGTGCTAATAATTTATTATAGTTTTGGCACTGGTATTAAAACAGAATTTGCTACTAGGAGAACAATCAAATTTTACATTGGGTGTTGCAATATAATTTGCTACTGAGAGTTTAAAAGAATTTGCTACTCAGAGTTAAACAAACTTTGCTATTTGCTTAGAAGAAAGAAAATATAGTTAAAGCATACAAGCAAAGTTTATTGTTGTTTTCATGGAAAAAAAATCATGAGGAACCTTGCACTTTTAGAAAGATATAAGTTGCTGCTAATAATTTAATAAAGTTTGGCACTGCTATTCTTCAAACATAATTTGCTACTAGAGAAATAATAGAATATTCTACTAGGGGGTGGAAGTGGAACTAAAGATGGCAAAGGGTCTAGACCCACCGGATTTTACCTCCTCAGACCCATACCCATGAGCTGAGAAAACTCCCACTGGATAATTCATTAATACTCATGGGTAAAGATTTTACCTCAAACCCATACCCCCTGGGTAAAAAATACCCATTGGATACTCATACCCGCCAGTAATATAAAATTCAGCACAATGATTAAAAAAAATCAACATTCATTATGCAACAATAACAAACAGGATAAATAGCCATGCACAACATTGATATTCATAAATTAACATCTACCATACAACTGAATATATAGGAATAATTATTTATTTGATAGAGTGGAGTTGAGCTTGGACCAAAAATAATGAGCTGAAATATGTTTTAGACCGGGTCTACAGGGTAGCGGGTTTGGGTACTACCAAACCATACTTATACCCTGCCCACTCAATGGGTGAACTTTTTCCTTCATTAGTATACCGATGGGTATAATTTCTTAGCCATACACTCCTCCTAATGGGAGAAAAACCCATCGGGTGGCAGGTACCCATTACCACTTTTAGGTGGAGCAGAATTTGCTATGGGAGTAAAGAAAAATTGCTACACAGTTATTTTAGGATTTGCTATCATATCAGAAACTAAATCTGCCATTATACATTTTTCTAATTGAATGGTCAGCATTTTTTTTTCAAATCTTTCCTTCATTTTTTTTTTTTGTCTCTTTGACTCATAAAAAGAAAAAAGCCCAAAAGAAAAGGCAAAAAATAATATGGTGCGTTCAATTTCCTGTGACACGTGCACCCGACGCCGTGCCCATCATCCACGAAAGTCTATCCTTCTTGCTCTGCTCCCCACCAACGTCGCACCAAACAATAAAAATCTATCGAACAATATCTCCATCCTCCTCCATGTGTGACATGGCGAGCTAGAGAGGGGAGTAGAGGACAAGGCCACGACAGAGAGGGCAAACGCGGAGGCCGGTAGGCAACGCTGCTCCCTGTCCAGTGAAGAGGCCAGCGCGCTGAGGAGGTGCAAAAGCTTCCGCGACATGGGAGATGTCAGCGAACTTGGCACTGACCATGGTCAACGATGCACGAGGTGAGCGGGAGGAAGCGGCTACCAAGAGTTCCGCATGGTCTAGGCCGTCGTCGTCCTCTCTCTCCCAATTCGTGTGAGGCCACGAGCTCGTCGAGGGGTGTGCGCCGGCGACGGCGACCAGGGCGAAGGCAAGGTCTCAGGAGGTGTCGATGGCGAGGAGGCGACCCGATGCGGCCAGCTACGCAATGACGGCAGCGGCCAGCCACCCTCCACCGCGAGCCGCGCCGGGTCGCGAAGAGGGAGCTCCGCCGAGGTGCGCTGGGGTGAAGGAGGCGCTGTTGAGCTGCTCCAGGGCCGCGGGGGAGGTGGGCCAGGGATGCGGAGGGGAGGGATCTCCGCCCTCCGTCGAAGCGCGGGGACACGGGGAGAGGAGGGGGCTCCACCGAGGTCGCAGCGAGGAGGAGGTGCCGCCGAGGTGTCAGCGCTCTCCCCGCCTTTTATGTCAGCGCTCCACGCTCATACATACAGTACGAGAGAAAGCCCAAATGAATGCACGGTGTAATCCAAAGAGAGTCACCTGGATGGTGTGTGATCCTTGTTGCAAAAGTCAAATTTTTAGGTCTGTAGTAACTTATTACACGATATGTTGATGTGCAACGTCGGAGAGAACTAGTTATGGTTGCCGGACATTGTAGGAGCACCGCCGGAGCCGCTCACGGTGACGCTGAACATCCTCTTGTCCCCAACCTTGGAGAACACCAGCTTCTCGGGCGAGACGCGCACGACGTCAATAATGAGTCGGGCACATCCAGCTGTACAGCGTAGGTGGACTCTGCCGGCCCGACGTTGGTGACCGTGAACGGCGTCGTGGAAGACAGGGGGAGTTGAGCTGCTGAGGCTCGCGTACGTTGCCCGGGATGGTGGACAGGGCCCAGTCGTCCAGGAGCGCGCAGATGTAAGCAGCGTAGTCCAGGACGCCCATGTCGCGTGCGCCGCTGGTCCAGGAAGGGGCCCCCGGTGTTGTCTTGATGGCTGACTTGATCGCGACCAGTCCGGGTGCACGCCTCTTGATCAGCGCCGACGTGCGGCGTGGCCATCGACGTGCCGGAGATGATGTTGAACGGGGTGCCCTGCGCCAACTGATGGGGGCCATGCATGTTGAGACCCGGGGCCATGACGTCCGGCTTGAGCAGGCCCCGGGACGAGAAGGCGGCCACGGTCGCACCCCGAGCTGTTCCGTGTTCTGATGGAACGTTCGTGAAGGTTGCCGCTCGCCAACGTGATCACGCTGCCGCGGCGGTACGTCACCTGCACAAGCACGACGCCCGGGCCGTAGTCCCCGGAGCACGGTGGTGTAATTGTTGGTCTCGGAGTTGATGATCACGGACTTGTGAGAAAGCCCACCCACGGCCTCGCACACCACGATCTTGCCGGCAATAATACTGCGTTGGTCATAATCGTCGTCGTCGGGGTACCTGCAGTGACGCCGCGCCTGCTGGGTGGAGCAGAGCCCAGAGGAGGGGATAATAAGTACCTCCGCGGGGAACTTCCTGTCGACGGACCCGGCAACCACCGTGTGGCGTGGCTCGCCGACATATTCAAGTTGAGCATCTTTCTACTATTATTTCCTGACCGCATGTTTTGATATCTGGGAAGTGCTGCCAGGTAGCAAGGTAGGCCGCGATCCAATAGGATTCATTTATCATAATACCAACAAATACGTGGTATTTTTGGCACATCTTGCCGGATAGAACGATCAAATAGAACACGAATCAGTGATTATGGAAATGCTCTACACACGACTGAACCTTCCGACCCAGCCTTACGACGTCAGAAAAAGCTTGCTCCTGCAGCTGCTGGCCTGCATTTGCTTGTACTAGTCAGACGGCTGGGTCCGTACATATAGCAGTTCTCATAAGTTAATGGGCTACACAATGTTCGCATCCAGACAAGTGCAAAGTTGACCTATTGATAAACGGAATTGCTTCACACACGACCAGATCTTCGGACTAGGGTATACGATCTGACAAACTCATGTCCCTGCTGCTGCCATCATGTGTTTGCTTGTACTGATCGGACGGCTGGGTCGGACAACCCAGTCGTACGTATAGCAGTGCTATATGAAACTTGTAGGTGTTTCACCGTAACAAGAATACTTGTAACTTACGGGTATATCAAAAACATCCTGACATATAAGTCGATATTTTATAATTTTCTCTAACCATTTTGCTCTGGATCTAGTTTAGATTCTTAAAATCTGATTTTTATATAAAGATTTTAAAATACCATATCAGATTCTAAATAAAATATAGTTTGTGTTTCAATACCAAATCAGATTCTTCAAATCCGAAGGTCAGTGGATCTTTTAGCATATAAAATGTGGTTTTAGTTGGGTATAACATTCTTAAAATCTAGGGACCTATATTTTAGAATGAAAAAAAAAATCTGCTTTCACTTTTTCATCAAAACCTTTTTCAGTTGTAATAACAAACTACGGATAATCATAGTTCAACATGATACTATTCATTGCCAATTATTCAAAATATTGATTGTTTATTGTTAATAACATATTACTTGGCATATAACTGTAACAACCCCTAGTATTATAAAACTGATGGAACTGAGAATAATGAAGAACTGCTAATTATGTTGCTCATGGATTGCTGACTTTGTAGCCAATACCATTTCTGCAGGTTCTTTTGTTCGTCAAATAAAAAACATCTGGATGCTATCCAAGTGTTTTCATAAGAGTTTTGTGAAAACAAACAAAGAGTACTGGAGCACTTCTATTCATAAAATTCTTTATTTTATGGACACAACATAATATGCGGTCAAGAATTTGAGCTGCTCCACACCAAAGTCCAAAACATAGGAGTTTCTAGCGGCTCCGGGTAAGGAACTGAAGTTAGAAATTTGTTAGGAATAATTTGTTATGGGCCAAAAGGCCCAGCTTGCCTTGGCCCAACAGGGCCCAGCCGTCACCTTGGTGCAGCCGCCAGGAGGGCTGCTGCCTGCCAGAGCAGTAGTTGATTAAATTAGGTAATTAGGATTGGTTGTTAGGAAAGATAAGATTGGGACATTGCTTGGAATTTAAGTCTTAGGTTTCTTGGAAGTCAAGTAGTGTCACCTCCATATAAAGAGGAGTTGTAATCAAATTTGAGATAAGAAGAAATTAGTAGGGATTTTCCAATCTACTCTTCAGCTCCCTGGGCCTCGCTCTCCCTCTCACGCCGCCTCATTGTCCAGCGCCGCCACCACCACCGTCGCATGCCGCCTCCACTACCGGGCCGACGGTCCCCTCTCCCCGCTCTCCTAAGTTTGCACATAACACTTGGTATCAAAGACCTTGTTCGATCCTTCCACCACCACTTCCATCGCTTTCCTCGATGAGTCCTGTAACGAGATACCAGAATGGTTCCTCCAACTAGAACGGGCCTTCTCTAATGTCCAACATGTTAGCAACAAGGAGGAGACGATCATCACCGACATCTGCCCCAACCATGCTGCTGTGAATACCCGTGGTACTGTTCAACTCGCAGATCTGATGCCTCTCACCCCTCAGATCTTCCCCAAGATGCTCCCACAAGTTGCTGCCCCCTCCGAGGAAACCGTCCACCAGCTCTCTACCAAGTTGGAGGACAATATCGTGCCCACAACAAATCTGCACCATGAGATCAGTACCCCTGTGAGTACTATTCAGGCTGGGAACAATACCCCGCCCACCATCCGGGCATCCGATCTAGTCTTCCCTATGGCGGAGAATGCCATATCGGCTCTACCCCTCGATGATCTGGCATCCGGAGATCCACCCTCCGCTCCGGTTGTATTTTTAGCGCACTTCTCCGCTCCAATCAGCGACGACTACAACATCATCGACTGGGTTACCACTCCATCGAAGGACGTCGCTGCTGGCAACAAAAGAACTTCCCCTAGGGATCAGCCCTATTTACGACACTATCACACTATATCTGGGCGTGACAATCGAGGTACACACCATCCTGGTCCCGAAATCTACATTTCACTCACCTTCGACTGCTGATTTGGTGTTTTCCCTGCGCTGGCCATCAATGGTGTGCCTACATCCGCCTTGGCTTCTCCAACAACTATCTTGGTGGTGGATCCAGCCTTCCCGATGATGCACAACGCCATTAGGGCTCACTCAACTGCTACTCTAGCACGAGAAGGTCCAACTGCTACACCAACTCTTGATTTGGTGACCCTCTCAGCTTTGATCGATGACCCGAAGCAAGTCAACATGACACCCGTTGCACCTCTCCTCTACAACAACATGGGTGTGCTGGTGTCCGACATCTCCCTCCATGATATTCCGATGCCACTAACCGATGCTCTTGCATCAGGAGGCTCTACCTCAACACTGGTCGCCGACATGGACGCCTCGAAAGACAACAATGTTGCATTCAGAGCGGGCTCCATGGAGGCTATCTTTGAGGTGCCCCATAGGATCTTCGGCACAAATTTTGGAGGCCAGCTGCACAGAACTGCCAAGGAGAATGATGTCGCCTACTGCAACAACTATAAGGACAACTCGGTGGTTGTCCTCGATTTTATGATGGTTGTTGCCCTTTGCCTTGACAACCCTCTATTTTCCTCCAAGTTTGGACATCCCGACTATGGCTAAATCTCCTTCGACGTTGACCACACCTACGAGAGCTTCATCGTCAACTTCATCTCTGACTGGAGCGTCATTGTCAAGCTATATCAACCACCCTCAACTTCCGTTCCCATCTTCGGCCACAGACGGGTGATTCTCCAGCACGAGGACGTGCCGGTTCTCGATGCGGGTGGAGGTGTTATGGGCCAAAAGGCCCAACTCGCCTTGGCCCAACAGGGTCCAGCCACCACCTTGGTGCAGCCGTCAGGAGGGCTGCTGCCTGCCATAGCAGTAGTTGATTAAATTAGGTAACTAGGATTGGTTGTTAGAAAAGATAAGATTGAGTCATTGCTTAGAGTTTAAGTCTTAGGTTTTTTGGAAATCAAGTAGTGTCACCTCTATATAAAGAGAGGTTGTAATGAGATTTGAGATAAGAAAGAACTAGTAGGGATTTTCCTATCTACTCTCCCTCTCCCTCTCATGCCGCCTCCCAGCACCGCCACCACCACCGTCCGCCGGCCAGCCGGGCGGACAGTCCCCTCTTCCCCCTCTTCCATGTTTGCACATAACAAAATTTCTCACTTGTCCAGAGCTCTACATCTGGCTTCACAAAACCTTATTTCTACAAGGAAACACAGGAGTTACAAGCAACATATTTGCATCCTCGCTGTTTTACATGCAAGCTACGATGTTATTGCACCATGATCTTCTGCAAAACCAGCAGGAGTTACAAGCAACATATTTGCATCCTCGCTGTTTTACATGCAAACTACTTGTCACTACACTACTCAGTGGAAACCCTCCTCCACCGTTGTGCAAGTCACGCATTTTCTCTTTATTCACTTGGTGAAGACACCATCGGAGACAGGGGTGTTGCCGGCAACAGGGGCGACGAAGTAGACATCGGCTCATGGACAACGGTGTTGGTTGAGAAAGAGATTGGGTTGCCGTCCAACTGCAGCATGATCGCTCCAAGGATCTCTGTCAGCAGCTTCTTGAACTCTGCTTCGTCCACCGCCACCCCGTCGTCTGCCTTAGCCATCTTGAATGCTTCGTCCACCACGGCGTCCACCTGTGCAGTGTGTTCAGCAATCATCCGAAATCAATTGAGCATCTGATCATTTCAGATGAAATGCCCCATTCCTGTGTTTCTTTTACACTATCAATTTAGTATTATTTATGTAATGTAAAGAGTAGAGTAATACTGTTTACCTGACCAACAGCTCCATACGGTGGTAAACATGCTGAGTCTGCCATCCTATCAAGCGCAACCCGAAGGTACTTTTTGGATGTCTTACCCTTGTGTTCCTTTGGCACGCCTTGCCAAACAGAGTCCAATAGCTGTAACAAATTGAGTGATGTATTTAGCTGGCTGATTAGTGTCTCGTAACCAAGGGCAAGGGCATTAACTGAGCTTCTCAAGTGTGCTTCTCATACCTGGTCCAATTCAAATTTGTTCGACAGTAGTTTCTTTATGCCACTCCCGTCAAAGGTGTTCTCAGTATGTGCCACAATCACAGGGTGTTGCTGCAGTCGTTGAATGATGATGCAAACAAGCTTCTTGAATTCTTGGAAGTAAACCTCTTGGGATGCAGGCTGATCGAGCTGATCAGCACGCAGTTCTTGCAAAGCAGGATCTATAACATTTTCAACAACCTATCACAGTACCTAACCATTGTAAGCGCATGTGTCTAGTTTTGGAATTGAATACGAGGAACGGAGGAAGGGATTATCAATTACTAGAAATTAAATTCGGGACGTATCAAATTACCCAAGAGTCTAAAGCTGGCGGCATGCCATGGTCGACCGTCAGCTGCTGAAGAGCAGCCAACAAGCACTGGCGCAAAGAGGCATTATTTCCAGATTCCACTTGCGAAAACAAGGCGACTGCTTCTGGTTCATATCTCGGACTCTCTAGAAATTCGTTCAGATCTTCTCCATTGATTCTCAGGATCACAATTGGATCCCTCTTCAGACCAGCCGCCATTCCGAGAAGGATGTCAAAAAGCACTCGCTGGAAATCCGACTTGCTCACCGACTCTTGCTTGCCGTGGGTGAACTCGTTAAGAACCTATAGTACACATGCAGAGTATACCAGTTGAGAGAAATTTCCAAGTCACCAGAAATAATTCCCCACATCACCATGTCATGCATATCGTCAAAATGTTCTTTAGAAAGTTATAAATACAAAAGCTTCTATACCAAGATTTTCTGTTCATATGGACCTAGTTGGTCCTCATGAGAACAAAACCATATCTTCCGGTCCAAAGAGATAGTACCAATATACTCAGCACGTTTTTATTTATTTGGATTTGTTTCTCATCATTTCCGGGTTGAACTGAACATTATCATAATGTGCCTACTGACAAGTTTCATAAACTTCAAAAATAATACTACCTGAGTCCCAGCATATAAGGATTTTTGTCTATTAATCTGATCAAACACTTGTTCGTATTCACAGTTATAAATGCTTATATTTCAGGGTGGAGTATTCACAGTTATAAATGCTTATATTTCAGGGCGGATATAGTAGATTATTTTTACTTTTCACAGTTATAAATGCTTATATTTCAGGGTGGATATAGTAGATTATTTTTACTTTCCAAAAAATTTTCAGTCTGCTATACAGCAGACAGGTGTGACCTGTAGATTTCTCAACAACAAATATGTAGCTTTAACCGTTCTGTACAACTGGTATTACAGATATAGACTCCTTTTGAAACGTTTGAATGTTACTAATTTAATAATAAACAACTTAATTTCAGAGAAAAAAGATCAAGAATTGGGAAAACAATTACAAATGCATGAATATCAAAACTCGTAGTACCTCGGAGTAGATGTGGTCGGCCTGCGGCGACGACCCTCTAGCCGGCAGCCCGATAGCGGTGCCGATGTCCGCGACGGCCGGCTGCAACTCCTTCACAGACAGCCTACCGTCACGGTCGACGTCGAGCTTCCGGAACCGGTCGTCCACGAACCTGGCGAAGGCTTCCTTGTCCTCCACCAGCGCCCGGATCTCGGAGCCGTCCACCACCTGTACCACGCCGTTCCTCCGCCGCGGCTGCTGCGTCCTCCTCACCGGCTGCTCCTGCTCCATCTCGCTCGCCGCTCCTTTTGTACCACGAGAAAGTAAAAGCTCGCAAAGTTGCAGCTACGGCGAGTGGCTACGGCCGTGGGTTACTCGTGACACGGTCGATCGATCTATGGTCGGTGGTTGGCAAAGCGACGAAAAAGAGACGCGAAGCTCACGAGCCGATCGACGAAGAAGAGCTTTCTGATCCTTGGCGTGTGACGGGTTCTTGCGGCGATGTAGTATACGATGGATATGGATCAGGTTGTTGCGTCCTCGGCTGATTGCTGGTGCTCTTTATAGACCGAAATAGCTTCTGGTTGAGTGCGTAAGTGATAGACGACAGTGTGCAACTGGGGGAACGCATGGGACGCGTGGAAAGGAGTGGACGCGCGGCCATTACTTGACGCGCGCAGCCGCTCTGCCGTCGCGCTTTTTCCTTGTTTGGTTGTACAGGTGTATCGTGGATAGGACTTTTGGTCCATGTTGCGTGATATAATAGTTTGTGACGAGATACGAGAAAAGTTTGCAAGCGAATATGTCCCATCCGTGTGAAGTATGGACACGTCGTGTCTTGAACCGACTATAGTGGATACTTAGAAAAAGTCCGTGTATTATTACGAACATAACTTATAAAATAAATTTAATATATATTTACTTATCTTCATTTTGATAAGAGCTAATTTAAATTAAATTTAATTTATATACGTGTGTACAGTAAAATAAATATATAAAAATATAAAATTATTGTATAATAAAATAATTATGTTTAGTCACAGTTACTTAATGTGATTCTGGAAGCACTACATTTGAGTACCTTTGCTTGCCGAATAATAGAACATATAGCAAATTATATGCATAACACATCAACTCGTACATGAGGAGAACTAGACTTCTCTAGCTTCTGAGTGACCCCAGTGCATCAAGCCTGAGTATGAGTCGTATTTTATTTTATAAAATATTAAGATCAATTCTAAAATCTTATGCAACACGAAGTTATATGATGTAACCTTGTACAACACTATGCAACATCGTATGGACGTGTTCACCTCTTTTAATAAAGTGTAGAGATGTCACTTTCACTTATTTCTGGAGCATAAAGAGCACATTCTGAATTCCGGTGCCTAGAGCTGGAACTGGTCCATAGAGCAGCATTTCACGCAACCTTCTTTACGTAGTTACTCAACATCATTCTTATTTCCAAGAATGACTCAGTAAATTAAACACTATCTTTGCAAAATTAGAGTAAGGTGTTATTCTTTTATATGGCTATAAAAACATTTCATCATAGGTTAATTATAAAAAACATCTTATAAGTTATTTGAAGTTTGAGATTCCCATCCATAATACCCTGTTTGAAACGTAGGAATAAAAAAGGTAGGAACAGGACAAAAAATTTGGAACGAAGAAAACATATAAATGAGAAAAGTAAAAAAACCATAGAAATAAAAAACCGAGGAATTGTAAATTTTTGGTGTTTGGATTGCATAACACATGAATTTGAAAATAAAAAGGTCATTAATACTAATTTTTAGATTAGATACATGGGTGCTCTAAACTGTGTGCTCGTGGCACTTTTATATAACTATTCTAGAAGCTAGTTGTTCCTAGCAGTTTAACAGAGTGGTCTTATGAGGCCCATCTGTAAGTAGAATAAATTCCTTCTTCTTCCCTAGTCATTCACTCAGAGAAAAAGGGAAAAAAGCCATAACGCTATTGTTGCTCCTTGAAGCTCTTGCCTCCACCATTCAGAGCAACTAATGATGTAAATCCTCACACACATACTCAGTTTTATTATAAAAACCACCCCAATATATACATGTCTAATTGATCCAACCTGTTTTTTGTTCATTTGAAACAACCAATGATGTTCTTATGAACTTACAATTTTTTGGAAGTACAATCTTCATATTTTTTTGATGAATATGTAACAAAAATGTCAATTAGAGTTTGAAAGATACCCCTACAAAGTTTATGATTCGGATCCAATTTTCTCAAAAATAAGATTAATTAGATTTATTAAAAATCTTTAATAATATTAAACTTATTTAACTTAGTTTTTTATTTTATATCGGCGAAAATACATAAAATCAATTAAACATGTGTCAAGTGGGAACGATTGTTACAACAAAATATAGTAGGGGGTGGAGATTTACAACAGAAATACTTATGGGTGAGAATTTTAAACTCTAAATGAATTATAGGATGGTTTATACAATTATCCCTTTTATCATGACTACAAGAACAATTATGGTTGCCAATACTGATACCATGTCACTCGATCTGTGATGACTGTCCACATCATTAAACTTTTGTCGCCCCTCTGCCGAGAGTGTGCCAACGTGACGAGCATGATTGCTTCATGAGTAGTCATGCTAGGCCCCGTCTGTTTGCTTCCATTCGCTTAGGTAGTGTGCTTTACCAGTTGAAACACCGGCGTTGTACAACTTGTAGATGTCTGTCTTACGTTCCTCTTGTAACTTTTTTTTTATTTTTTGTGCGAGGAATGTTCCTCTTGTAACTATCCCAAAATTTAGGGCTTATTCTCTGTTTCTCTTCCTAATCTTTTGAAAAAGGTGTTCGCGCTTCTTAGTGTATCATTTTATATGCCAAAAACAATAATTTTTTCACCGTTTTCCACCATATTCTTATCAAAAGTATGTGTTATTATTGAGCTACACATAAAACCTTCCACTAAATATTTATATATAGGATCACTTCTAGCTGTTTGACTTGTGAGATTTGTGAGATGGGTGTTGTCTTGATCCTTTGTAAGAGAGTGTTTTGTTTGGATGAATAAGACCGAATCTTTGAAAAAACTTTCTGATCTCAAGACCTAGTTTGAGAAGTAATCTGCTTTGAGAGTTGAAGCCTACTTTATTTGATCAATATGGATGGTTCTAATTCATAATCTGTCTCCCACTAGTATCTTGAGTAGAAGAATTGATGCAACATAAAACTTTTGTGTTGTACTTTTAAAGCGGGTTGGATATGCATATGTTTTGATGAATGCAAGTGAAGATAACATGAATGCAATGCTGATCTCTCCATGAGAGTGTAAAGAGATTTATTTACTCGAGGACGAGCAAATGTTTAAGTATGGGGGAGCTGTTGGCGCTTCTTAGTGTACCATTTTATATGACAACTATTTTCCCACTATTTTTCATTATATTCTCATTTAAAATATGTGTTATTATCCCTAATGTTGATGATGTCCACATGTAATGTCGTTTAAGTGCTATGTGCTGGGTATTTTAACGACAACAAAATAAATCCACAAATATATGAATACCGAAGTAGCTTTCACCCTAGAGTATTCCAAGGTATTGAATCCACAAGGAACATGTGTTCCTAATCTTCAGTTCTAGTTCCTCCAAGGACATCAAGATAAATATGGCGTTGGATAGAGAGGATTCCTAACAGGTATAAGGTCCTAACCAAGGTAAGAGTACTACTAGGTTGCTTGCATTGGGCATCCGGTTTCCCCTGCATTTACAGTGCGATTCTGGCCAAGAGCCTATTGCGTAGACGAACGTGGAGGATTTCAAAGGACAGATAGGACTGTCACCACCTACTGCCTACCTCAAGCAATCCGTGGACTATGTGATAAGCAAAGGTAACCTATGGCCTAGACACCACGTCTATGCTTTCAATTACTTCCTTAATCTCTAGCTACGATGATATAAGACTAAGGTCTCTAACTAAATAGAATGTTGAATGAGCAAAGCAACTAAGTATAAAACTTACTTAAAAAGGAAACTTAAATGCCAAGAAAGGAATCACGAAGACTTACTAAATATGGCAAGCATCCATCGAGGTATAACCATGGAGAAGAGTTGGATAGGCCCACTCCTTCTCCAGAACTTCCCCTTACTCTCTCCATATTTTCTAAGCATTTTGGCAGCGCTAAGCCTAAAGGAAATGAAGCTTTAAACTATATCGTGAGGTGTGTGGAGAGTGGAGGCACTCCTCTCCTTGTATTGGGACCTAAGGTCGGTAACTAAGGAGGTAACTCCCACCCTAACCGCGGGCACTGACCTTGGAAAGGTGGTGGGAGACTCCCCGAGCAGGCCTGGGCCAAGTGGGTCCAAAACTTGTTCGGTCGAACATAATTGGATCATTTTTGGCCACGGCCTTTTCTGGGACTCTGGCTTACTGAGCTCACTTACCCTTTCACATGTTAGGCCTTCTAATATGTCAGTTGCTCTGTTTATGGGCTCATGGATCCTTGTGTTGTGCTCTGATTGGCGGAAAGTGTGTTTTCTCCCTTGATGACATGAATTTTATCTCAATTACATGGGTAAATCACCTACAAGCAAATATTCACCAATACTTGTGAAATTAGTAAGAAACTCCTACCACTATGTTAGTTGTTTACATTTATTGATTTATGCAGGTATTTGATGGCTGAATTTGGTACTTAGTGACCGTCAACACTATGCTGTAGAATTAGGTGAAATAACACTAAAAAGGCCCAAAGATGACAAGTACCAATATGAAGCCCGACTCGCCATGCAAGGAGGGATTTTCATAAGCCCATGGCACCTAAAAGACACCCCTGGATATCTATGAAGCCCAATATACAAGCCCAAGGTCATGACCCAATATCTAAGAATTTCTAAAAGGTTTATCCGGAAGGAAAGATCAATTCACGCAGTCCAGAAACAACATTGCATTGCGACGTGGTTTTGGACTTCAAGAATTGCTCTAATGGGAAATATTTGAGTGAGAAAGTTGTATATATCATTGAGCATTTTCCAAAACATA
Source organism: Eleusine coracana subsp. coracana (assembly GCA_032690845.1). Classification (NCBI taxonomy): domain Eukaryota; kingdom Viridiplantae; phylum Streptophyta; class Magnoliopsida; order Poales; family Poaceae; genus Eleusine; species Eleusine coracana. Next base: position 31,688,612 of record CM064420.1, on the reverse strand, counting down.
TATGGATCATATTATTTGGACTATGGATCTATGAGATATGGGCCTCACAAGGAGACTAGCGCAGAGGAGTCCGAATGAGGACAGATTTGCTTATATCGCATATTTGGGAACCAAGACGATGGAATCAGATCTTCAAATGAATACCAAAGTTGTAGAACTTTTTAAGGGATATGAGAGAGAGTTCGAGGTTACCTTATTTGGACTCCAGACATGAGAGTTATGAATTTTGGAAGTTGGTGCTTAATATGAAAGGTATGAAACCGATTTGGATTCAATATCTAAGAGCTAACTTCGTGGCCAAGCAAAGGGGGACGTGTCCAGATCCTATATAAACACCATATGATGTCCCAAAAGGGTGTGTGGAGGTAGATACACACCAAGGAAGCCCTAGAAGCTGCTGTACATCTTCGGGAGGCCACCGAAGTTGAAGAGCCACCAAATAGAGAGATGTAGTCTAGTCGGGTTATTACCCTGCGTGGTTGCACTACACCAGAGCTTAGAAGTAGAGCCATATATCTTTGGAGCTGACAAAAATGCATCAAGATGGTATAATTGCTTAGTGCAAGGCTAAGTATTTAGATGCTTGCTTAATCATCATGATTAGGTTAGTTATCTGAATCTTGTTTGCACTATAATTACTTGAGGCACTAGATGTGCATGTCTAGAAGATTGAGTAGAGTGAGAGGTGGTAGATCGATTTGGATGATTGGTCATGACAGGGCTTGTCAGAAAAGCTTGATTCTCTTACCGATCTTCGATGTTCACCAATTTCTTAAAGTGCCAAGTAAGCTCGGATTATAGATGTCACATTGCAAATGCTACGGTGCCTACTAGCACATCCGTTGCACCGATCGGCATATCCTTTCTCCGACCGCTAGTTACATGCAGGCTAACTCCAAGTGTTTGTTTTTGGTGTGTGTATGCTCCAAAACAATTTTCTTTAAGCCTCATGTGAATTTAAAAATCCTTCATGCCGATCGACACATCTGTGCGTCGGTCGGCACAAACCCCCCAACTCACTAACACAAAGTTTTCATCATTAAATCTTTCATCATTCATGCTCTCACATGTGCAATAAGTACGTCATGGTAGGATTGATTCATTAGACAACGTAGAAGACCCTAAATACGGTTCTCTTGCTGATCTCTGTGGATTCGATATTAAATCGTAGAATACTCAAAAGAAAAAGCTACAATATACACCGTCCACTTACGGTATATAAATTAGGTGCATATAAATGACCAATAAAAGGTATCCAACTTGTTGTATCCGAAATTCCATAGCAAATAAATTATTTTTGAGAGTGGCAAAAGTGCTTAGGATTATATATATAACTAAATTTGAGCAATCAAAAGAATCACAGCCACGGGTACACACGCACAACGTTATGAATACTATCTCTTGACAATATGGATAAGATAATAAATAATACAATCACTACCGAAAATCACAAGTTTGTCGAGTGCCATTGCCAAGGTTACTCGGCAAAGGCTCAAATACACTCGGCAGAAAGTTTACCGAGTGAAGCACTCAGCATAGTCCACTCGGTAAACAATGAGTTGGCAAAGGTTCTTTGTCGAGGATTTTTTTCTCCAACAGTCGACAAACACTTTGCCGAGTGCCAGAAATGACACCCGGCAAACATTTTGTGAAAAAAATAAAAAAGCACATCGCCTCCGGCCACCACCACGCCACCGCTGTCCGCCTCCCCCACCACGCAGCTTCCGGTCACCACTCCGCCACTGCCGACGCGATGCACCTAGCTGTGCCGGCCGAGGTCACGACCAACACCCACCCAGGGGCCACGCCGTCCGAGGTCATCCCAGCCATGTTGGATACGGAAGCAGGCGCCGCCAGGGCCGCCGCAACTACGCCGCACCCTACTGCGCCCTGCCTGTCGCGCCGCCGCCCTGGCCTCCTAGGCCAGGGCCGTGCCGTGCCGCTGCACCAACCGCCCCGACTGTCCAGCCATGGTTGAGCCGGCCAATGCCACCGTGGTCGCGCCCACGCCACCGGCTTCCTTGGTCGGAGCCGTGCCGCGCCGCCGCCTCTGCTGCCCAGAGAGAGAGAGAGAGAGAGAGAGAGAGAGACCTGGATGGTGGGCGGGAGGGATCCCGTGACAACTATTTGGATGGCTAAAAAATTTCAAATGAAAAGGTTATCAACTACAAAGTTTTAGATTCCATCGAGGTGTACAATTTTGTTATAAAATATTTTTCATTTGAGGTCATATAATAAAGTCTGAATTCAAAATACACATCCACTAACTCTCTCACATATATCACACATATATTTCTTGTGAGATGTTTCAATTTTGTAAACATCGCTATGAAAAAATGTGCTAAATCTTCTCAACTTTTTATCGTAGCCTCCACGTGTGATACCATCACATCATGACAAGCCTCATGATTTTCATAGTTTATTTTGTAAGTACAATATGTAAGTAATAAATGAACAGAATGTGCCAATAACTTCCTTCACCTGCTCACTGAAACCCTTTTTCTTGCTGCAATGGAACTCCTTAAACAGGTCAACTGTGGTGGGTTGAGTATCTTTATATTGCTTAGGTGTATGTTTGCATTAAGTCGGGTACTAGTGGTATTTGTAAGTTGAATCCTATTTACTGCTATATCCACTCCTTGTTATTTGTTATATCCCTATACTTGAAATATTGTTGCTGGTCTAGGGTGGGTTTGTTTATAATTTTGATCATTGGGTCAAATGGTTAGCCATGCTTAGATTAGGTATAAGAAACTTGTATACACTTGATTGTCAGTTCAGATTTGGTGAATCTGAGATGATAATAATTTGTTGATTGGGAGAGGGATAGGTTGGCAGCCTCTCTTGGTCGGTTAAGGACCACGCATTGTTCTCGTTGGCCGTGGTTATGTTAGTGTGGAAGAGAAAGTTGTTATGTTCCTAATAGTGGTTGGACATGGAATTCAATAGAGGTTACTATGTGGTCCTTACAAGCATTCATTAGAGACAATTAGTAGACACTTTGGTGATGTGTCAACAACCATTGTTTCGTTAACTAAGGAGTTCATTAAGCTGCCTGAATTTACTGTCCAACATCCTAATGATCACGAATGGAAATTTGGAAATGGTTTGGCAATGCATGTGGAGCATTAGACGGGTGTTATGTGGAGGTGTGAGTTGATGTGGCCAACCAAGAAATGTACAGGAATAGAAAGCAACAAATAACCACTAACATGCTTGGAGTTGTTGATTGGAAAATGAAATTTCTATATGTTCTACCTGGCTGGGAGGGTTCAACATCTGACTCAAGAGTTCTTCATGATGTGACGAGTCATCAAGATGCATTTGTTGTACCTATGGGTTCAGCTATTTCTCTTGGCAATTTTGTTTCTTTTATCTGCTCGGTAGCTAACTAACTTTATTATAACATTAGGTAATATTATTTAGTTGATGTTGGTTACACCAATGGACAAGGTTTTCTATCACCATTTGGAACCACTTGGTATCATTTGAAAGAGTGGGTTTCAAGTCAACAATAGCCGAAAACTCCCAAAGAATTGTATAATTTACGTCATTGTCGTTCTAGAAACGTAGTTGTCGGGGGTAAAAACTAGCGGTGCCATGTGGCCCGGACTAAATATACTAATCATTGGCCATAAATTTCTAAGAAACATTAGGCCCATGAAGCACAGTGCACGTTGCTCTCGGTCAGCCCTGCCAAGGGGGCCTACGCAACAGCCAGACCATGGCACGATATGCATGCTTCGGTTAATCATCACCTCAAAGAAGGAGACTGCCCTCTGTCTCGATCGACCCTCCGAGGGTCGAGGCCACCAGGCCACACTCGAGACCTACCGACAAGGTGGGACCTGCTCCGCCTCATTTGACCCACGTGGCTCAGGGTCAAGCGAGTAGTGGATAAGGACACTGACTCCGCTCCAGTGATAATCACGCCCGGACACACGGGCATAGTGTCTCTGACAAAACCATCCCCTCCGCCAACTCTTGTTAGTGGGCCCTGGCTCGAAGACGAGACAATGCATCAAGCCACTGACCGTGCAGAAATGACGGGATGGAGAAAATCGATTACCCTGCCAAGGCGGGGCAAAATCTCATTCCAAGCAAGCCTGGATGAGCGCTACGCGACAAGTCGACCCTCGACGAGAGGGTCGAGCGAGATGAGGTCAACAACCACCCACCACCCAGCCTTAAATGCCATACCATGCGTACAACCACAGTGTCATAGGGTCAAATCTCCTTTTCAACAGGCTCATAGCATCATCATCGTCCTGACTGATAGGACGGGGCCTGATGCCGTGAAGCAGCCCATGCTACATACCTAAGAGAACCTCATGATGAACTCCTCAACAGTGGTGAAGAGGACAGGCGAGACTAGACAGTGCCTAGCGCCATCACGCCACCCGTACAACATCACCCTGTTTCTATGGAACACGCCGGCTACAGAGACGATGTGGATCGACTCATCGACAAATAAGAAGGGCACGCTTCAACACTATGCTCGCTGACGCAAGGACCAGGCGATAGGGCCCACGGAGGACAAAGACCATGCCATTGATCGGAGTCCACGCCTTCTTCAACACCGCTTCACCAACTCCCGCACGTGTAGATAATCACCCCTTCTACCTTTCTTTCTCTTCCTCTCACTGTAAATGGGCCCAACCCCTTCAAATATAAAAGGGGAGGCTTTCTTTCTTCCTGAAGGGGACAGAGCCAGACTCACTCTGAACCAACTCACTCGCATACACTCACCCATTCAGACTTGGAGAACTCTCCTCTCTCGCCTCCATTGTACACCTCGGTACGAGTAACATGAGCAGCCTGGCGAACACTGGACATAGGGGACATTCCCCGAACCAATATACATCCTTATGTCCTCTTATACAGCCATCATCGATCCTAAACGCGCATCCCTGAAACAAATACTACTTGCCGGTGAAATCCAAAACACCGATTATTGGCGCGTCAGGTAGGGGCCTTTGCGCGCTTCGATCGCCATTTTCATCCCGGTTCGGATGGCTAGCTTCACCACTTTCTGGGCTCCCAGCACCATCATGCGGTTCGGGAGCCTGGAGTTTGTTGCCACCGCAGAGCGGACGCTGGAGTGCATCGCTGCCGCCACCGCCGCTTTCGATGTTCTCGGACGCCATCGAGGCGTCGCTGACTTGGTGGCTGGAAGATATGGAGAACATGCTGGATCACGATCGTAGCGGACGGGACACTCTTGCTTGTTGTTGACACTTCTTAACATCGCACCAGAAATATTACTATCCCCGACAACAGTGCCAGAAATGCTTGTTGGTATTTCTTACGATCACAGATAAATCTGCAAGCGCACGGATACCAATGTAGTACTTCACCTGGTAGTATTCCAGGTTATCGAATCATAGGGAACGTGTGTGTATCGATCCTCTAACTAATCCGTCCAAGGACAACAAGAATATGGTAGGCAAAGGGTAGAGAGGATTCCTAATGGTTAAGGATCCTATAATAAGATTGGTTCGGTCTCTACTGCTTACTTCGAGCACCGGCTTACCCTTACATCCACAGGCGACTCCAGCCAACAACTCTACGACGTACTTGAACATGGAGGATTACTGTGGCCGGATAGGGCTATCACCACCTATCAACTACCTCTACAAACCGTGGGGCACACGGCAAACAAAGGTAACCTCTAGCCTAGACACCACGCCTATGTTATCAATTACTATCCTAGTCTCGGATCCACGCTTATAGAAGACTAAGATACTCTGATTAAATAGAGCGATGATCCCGTAAGCAATAAAGGAAAGAACTTACTTAAATAAGAAACTTAAATACCAAAGAGGAAACACGAACACTTACTTGAAAAGGAAAGCATCTATCGAGGTACAAGCGTGGGGAAGATCGCCGACAAGCCTGGCGCTTCCCCGAACTCTCCCTCACTCTCTCCCTATTTTCTAAGCACTTTGGCAGTGCTAAAGCCTTTTGAAGTGGAGCTCTATACTCTTCTTCTTGTGTGTTCTTTTGTTTATGCCAAATTTCCCCTCTATTTATAGGTGGCGGAGACTTGGCGGTTACTTCAAGGTGGAGGAGAGTTGGTGGGCGAAAATTCCCCCACCGAGCAGCGGGCCACGCCGGGCGGCCACGTGTGACGGGCGGCCGGGCGGCAGCCCAGGCCGGGGGCCACAGGATTTGGTCGGTTTCCAACCGACTCGCTTCGGACGGCTCAGATCTTGTCTTGATGGCGGTTCCTTGGTCGATCCTCTAACTAATCTGTCCAAGGACAAAGCCTCATGGGCTGGTAACCCTGGGTGGCCAACCCAGGCCGGGCGGCAAACCCTGCCGGGCAGCAAGCCCAGGCCGGGCGGTAGGGTAGGCCGGGCGGCCTGGTAGGCCAGCCGGTGGCCTAGGCCGGGCGGTGGCCCATTTTTGGTGCCGGCCCCCTCCGGGTCATGTCTTCACTTGTCCAAGTTGTGCCACGTGGATGCCTCCTTTACTTCTTCACTTTTTGCCCTCCTTAGTCCGAGGACGGAAAACAGCCTCATGATGGATTGTTTTATAGGGTCGGCTGGATCGGATGGTTCAGCCTGATGAGACTCTGTTTTAACCAGTCGGGTGGCTGATTTCAGCTTGATATGACCTTATCAGCTGAGTTCTGATTTCAGCCATCACGACCCTACCGGGCCCGGATTTCAGTCTCATACGACCCTGTCGGCCGGCTGTTTTACGGCAGTATCGGCCGACGGGGCGTTTTTTCATGTTTTTGCATATTTTGGCTCTTTTATACCTGCAAACACATGTCTCACCAAAACTCATGGATATGGTTAATAATAAACTGCTATCACTATTTTATTTATTCCTTTTATGTTGTTTATGTAAGGATTTAACGGTCAAATTTGGCATTTGAGTACTGTCAACACTTTTTTGACGAGTTGCTCCCAGACCCCATCTTAGCTGCTGCCGCCGTTGCCACCAAGGCAGTGTGGTCCATGCATCTGGAACCGCCGAGGCCAAGGGTCTCGAATGACCGCATGCCACTGGTGAGCTACAACAATGTGGCTCTACCTAGACCGTTAACTGGGATCCACGCCTTCCTATGACAATCTCCGGTGTATTGCGTTCGCCCTGGTGAACATTCACGGCGAGCTCCTCGGGGGCGAGCCGCTTCTCTCGGGTCTTCTTTGCGAAAACCCCGGCAAGACTTTCCCTTGCGGCCTCCACAATGTCGCGAAATCCCTCTAGAGCCACATAGCTCGAGCTGGCGTCTCGGTCCCTGTGGACGGTGCGTTCACGGGCTTGATCGAGCGCCCAAGAGAGTCCCCCTTTGACCTCCTTGGCTTGGGGTCCTAGAGAGACTCCGACTCAGATGATAGCACGGGGAGTCATGACGCTCCACGTGCATGCCACATGGTACAGCTTGCATCTGCATCAGCCGTGACAGCAGCTGGAGCATCAGCAGTGGGAGCACCCACGAACCCTGCAGTAGGCATCGCTGCAGGGGAGCCCCTCATCAATGTGCCCATCGGCCAAGCAGTTAGAGCCCGAGCCGTGCCCGGTCAGGATGACGCCCAGCTCCGACTGAGGGCACAATGCATGGAGCTCGAGGATGCCAAGCGTCTCTTATTAGACGAAGCGGCAGAGATTGACCGCGAGTTGGCGCGGCGAGGCAACGGAGGGCACGCACGGGCCATAGCCCATGATGTCCACCAGCGCATCATCAACAACGACCAAGGGGCCCCGCAGTTCGTCTGCACGGAGCAAAACATCGCTGCAGCAGCAGTGCTACTCTAGACTCTTCCAAACCCCGTGACACCCAAAGCTCAACGAGCTGAACGGGAGGTCGCCGCTTCACTGGCCAAGGCCACCGAGCTGTAGGCTGGAAGCTCACTGCAGCGCACCGCCTAGTCGAGCCAACGCGTCACTTCCTTGTGTCGAGCGGGTGGAAACGACGCCATGGGATCGCAGCAACCCACAGTGCAGCAGGCCCCTCCGGCCGAGAACGCGCCAAAAAGACCCTTGGTTCACGAGCGAATCGGCCCTATTTGCAACATACGCCCAACCCTCAGGGCATAACATCTGGTGAGGGAGCAGATAAAGAAGGAGAGGGGTCGCCAAACGCGCCATGGCGGGCGGTACGATGACACCGACAATGAAAGCAGCTAAAGCCCAAGCCCACCAGGGTCGTAGGTCTTCAGCAGGCACATCCGCACCGTAGAGTTCCCCTAGCGCATCAAAGCGCCAACCACCGCCACCAAGTATGCGGGTGAGACTGACCTTGGGCTCTAGCTCGAGGATTACCGCCTCATGTGCCAGACCAGAGGAGCCACTGACAACCTCGCCATCATCCGCAACCTACCGCTCTACCTCGCCAAGTCGACTCAAGCCTGGCTCGAGCATCTTCCTAAGGGCCAGATCTACAGCTGGTCCGACCTGAAAGACATCTTCGTCGATAACTTCTAGGGGACCTATGTCCGATCGACAACCCCTGGGACCTGAAGAGCTGTCGGCAGATGGCCCATGAGACCATCCACGACTACATCCGGCGCTTTAACAAGAAGTGCAACAAGGTTCCCAATATGGGCAATACAGACATCGTCGATGCCTTCCTCTTAGGCACGACATCCGAGTTGCGTCAAAAAAGCCCTCACACGGCTCAGGAGCTCTTGGACATTGCCACGAGCTTTGCCTCCGGAGAAGAATGCATGGGAGCGATCCTAAACCGCACTCCGGGGGAAAAAAACAAGGGCAAGTGAAACAAGGCTACCAACGATGGTGCCTCTGACCGCCTAAAGAAAATGAAGAACAAGTCACGCCAAGGGCATGACCAAGTCGTGGCCGCTGTTGAGCGCAAGGTGACAAAGCCGCCGACTGGGGAGACGTTGAACCACTTCGAGAAGAGGTGGAATGGCCTGTGCCCCAACCATGGTTTCCCTGTCAAGCATCTCCTCAGGGACTGCTGCTTGATGAAGAAATTCCTCCGGGAAGAAGACAAGAGGGGGGACCCGAAGAAGGCATTGGACCCGGGGTCGAAAGACCTCAAGAATGATGACTATGAACAAGGGGGAGAGGCCTTTCCCAATACCAAGGCATGCCACATGATCTTCACAGGCCCCGAGACTCGTGGGGGTTGACGCATCGCCAAGGTCGAGCGTCATGAGGTCTTCTCGGCCGAGCCGACCACGCCGGCGTTCCTGAAGTGGTATGAGCTGTCGATAACCTTCGATCGCTCAGACCACCCAAGCCACATCCCATGACCAGGTTGATACCCGCTCGTGTTGACCCCATCATTGCTGAGGTGCGCCTCACCAAAGTGTTGATGAATGGAGGCGGCTGCCTCACCATTCTCTACGTAGAGACACTCGATCTCATGGGGATCGACCGATCGTGCCTTCGACCGACGGGAGCACCTTTCCACGGGATCAACCCGAGGAGGCAACTCATCCCTCTTGGGCAGATTGACCTGCCCATCACCTTTGGGACTCCATCCAATTTTAGGACGGAGACCCGCACCTTCGAAGTCATCGACTTCCCGAGTGCCTACCATGCCATCCTTGGGCGACCATGCTATGCCAAGTTCATGGCTGTGCCCAACTACACCTACCTGCAGCTCAACATCCTGGGCCGAATGGGGTCTTTACCGTGAGCGTGTCGCTCCAGTGCGCTTACCAGTGCGATACGGAGAATAGCGAGCTTGCCGTCGCCACGGTGGCATCGACCCAAGAGCTTACAGTCATCCGCGCACACGTCGTCGAAGACGCCCCCGAGGCCAGACACAAGAACGCCTCGTTCAAGCCTATCAAGGACACCAAGGAGGTGCAGATTGACCCCGAGGGAGACAAGGGCGAGACCGAGGGTCGACACGTCCGTCACGGCCAAATAGGAAGGCGCACTTGTTGACTTTCTTCGTGCGAACGTCGATGTATTCGCGTGGAAGCCCTTGGACATGCCTGGCATATTGAGGAAAGTCGCCGAGCACTCTTTGAACATCAGGCCAGGCTCCAAGCCGGTGAAGCAATGCTTGCGCCGCTTCGATGAGGAGAAGCGCAAGGCAATCGGGGAGGAGATCACGAAGCTTCTAGCGGCCGGGTTCATCAAGGAGGTATTTCATCCCGAGTGGTTGCGCTAACCCTGTTGTTTTACGAAAAAAGAATGGGAAATGGAGAATGTGTGTCGACTACACCAGCCTGATTAAGGCTTGTCCGAAGGATCCTTTTTGTTTGCCACGCATCGACTAAATAGTTGACTCGACCGCGGGGTGCAAAACGCTCTGCTTTCTCGATGCATACTCCGGGTATCATCAGATTGTGATGAAAGAATCTGATCAACTTGCGACCTCTTTCATTACACCATTTAGCTTGTACTGCTACGTTACTATACCATTCGGTCTGAAAAATGTTGGTGCCACCTTTCAGCGCTGCATGTAGAAGTGTTTTGATTACCTAATTGACTACACTGTCGAGGCTTATGTGGACGACATTGTGGTTAAGTCCAAGAAAGCCGACGCACTCATGACGGATTTAGAACGCACCTTTGCCAAGTTACACGAAAATGATGTCAAGCTTAACCCTGAAAAGTGTATTTTCGGGGTGCCGAAAGGCATGCTCTTGGGGTTTATCGTTTCAGAATGTGGCATCGAAGCCAACCCCGAAAAGATATCCGTAATCGAGCGGATGGGGCCGATTCAGAACTTGAAAGGGTTGCAACGGCTCACGGAGTGCTTGGCGGCGCTGAGCCACTTCATCTCATGTCTCGATGAAAGGGTGTTGCCACTCTACAAGCTTCTAAAGAAGTCTGATCGACTCGAGTGGACGCCTGAAGCACAGTTTGCTCTCTAAGAGGTCAACTGTATCTTGAGCCACGCACCCGTGCTCACATCACCGCTCCCCGGTGAGATCTTGCTACTCTAGATCGCCACAACGACTCAGGTCGTGAGCGCCGCGCTTGTGGTCGAGTGAGAGAAGGAGGGGTATGTGCTCAAGGTTCAGCACGCGGTGTACTACGTCAGCGAGGTGTTACCCGACTCCAAGTCCTGCTACCCATAGATCCTCAAAATCCTCTACGTCATGATGATTACATGGCGGAAGCTACGACACTACTTCAACTCACATTCGATCCATGTGGTGAGTTCGTTTCCCCTTCATGAAATCATCCAGAATATGGATTTGGCAGGGAAGGTGCCAAAGTGGGCGCTCGAGCTCCTGGGACATGACATCACCTACCTCCCCCAAGTGGCAATAAAGTCCAAAGTACTTGTCAACTTCATGGTGGAATGGATAGAAGCGCAACTTCCACCAGCTCCGGTGGACTAGGACAACTAGGTGATGTACTTTGATGGATTGTTGATGCGCAAGGGGGCCAGTGTCGGTCTCGTCTTCATCTCTGCACTAAGGATACTTATGAAGTATGCTATATGTTTACATTTCCCCACATCAAATAATGTTGCTGAGTATGAGGCACTCGTAAATGGGCTTAAAATCGCCATTGAGCTTGGCATTTGGCGTCTCAAGATCCGAGGCGACTCGCAGCTTGTGATCGACCAGATCATGAAGGAATCAAGTTGCCGAAGTGACATCATGGCACTCTACTGCCAAGAAGTTCACAAGCTTGAGGGCAAGTTCAACGGTCTTAAACTTAAGCACATCCCAAGGCGCTTCAATGAGGCGGCCGACTCGTTGGCAAAAATGGCATCTGGCTGGGAAACGATTCCCCTTGGGATCTTCACCAACGATTAGTTTGAACCCTCGATTCAACCCAAAGAGTCTGCGGAACTCGGCGAAGGCCGAATGAGGTTGAGGAACTCAGTAAGGGGTCGAGCGAATCGGTCTCAGGGGCTACTCGAGTCACGACCCCACAAGAAGCAAAGATCATGGAGATCGATCAGCCGGACATTTTGATCGACCCTGTCATAGAATGATCCAAGCCTTGTGATGAGCAGGACGATCCCATGGTCGAGCGAATTGACCCTTCGATCAAGCGGGCCGAGCTCCTGATAGACTGGAGGATTCCATATATCGTGCCTCACTCGAGGTAAGCTTCCCGTTGACGGGACCAAAGCGAAGCGTCTCTACCAACACGCCAAATCCTTCATCATGGTTGGCGGAGGGCTTTACAAGTGCAGCATCACAAAAATCATGCAATGGTGTATCTACACCAAGGAAGGGATCAAACTCCTCAACGACATTCACGGGGGGGGGGGGGGGGGGGGTCACCACGCCATGTCTCAAACCCTCATGGGCAATGCATTTCGCCAAGGCTTTTATTGGCTGCTCACTATGGGTGACACGACCCATATTGTCAAAACCTGCAAAGGTTGCCAGTTCTATGCACAACAAACGCATCTGCCAGCTCAGGCTCTCCAAACAATCCCCCTCACATGGCCCTTCGTTGTCTAGGGGCTGGATCTAGTCGGGTAGCTTAAAGAAGCGCTGAGGGACTACACCCACCTTCTTATGGCAGTTGACAAGTTCACAAAGTGGATCAAAGCCCGCCTGATCACAAAAATCCGATCCGAGGAAGCGGTCGAATTCTTCCTCGGCATTATCCATCAATTTGGGGTGCCAAACTCCATAATCGCATATAATGGCACGTAGTTCACAAGGAAGAAATTCCTTAAGTTCTGCAACGATTACCACATCTAGGTCGACTGGGCAGTCGTGGCTCACCCTGAGACCAATGACCAGGTCGAACGAGCCAACGGAATGGTACTCCAGGCGCTAAAGCCACGGATATTCGACCCCACAATAATCTTTAACCGCCTTAGGCAGTTTAGCGGTCGGTGGGCAGCTGAACTCCATGCGGTTCTCCGGAGCCGAGCGACTGGCTTCACGCCCTTCTTCGTGGTATATGGATACGAGGTGATCTTGCCAATGGACCATGACTAAGGCGTGCCCTAAGTGCGCACTTACAATGAACAAGGCAACGAGGTGTCGCTCAAGGACGTGATGGATCATATTGACGAGGCTCGAGACATCACGCTCCTTCATTCGGCTAAGTACCAGCAGGCACTTAGATGCCACCATGACCGTAACAAGAGAAGTCAAGAGTTTAACATCAGCGACCTCATTCTTCATTGAGTACAAGATAACAGGGGTCGACACAAGCTCACGCTGCCTTGGGAAGGCCCGTACATCATCGCTCGGGTGATTCGACCTGGCTCGTACAAGATCAAGACTTCGAAGGGAGAAGAATTCGTCAACGTGTGGAACATTTCACAGCTACGTAAATTGTACCCTTAAAACTTGTATGATTTCAATTCCCATGCATACCGTCTGCTCTTTAGTGACACTCGACCCCTCTCTAGGGGTCGACCGTCACTCGGGGGTGTTGGTCATAGTTACGCACCCACTTATATACTGCAAGAGGACGGTGTATAGTTGTAGCTTGTTTTCCCTTAGAGTATTCTAAGGTCTAATCAAATCCATAGAGAGCAGGTGGAACTTTCACTAATATTTAAATTACTAATTAGAACATTTAAGAGAGTGAATGTGTGAAACAAAGAGAACTAATTTAGTGCAAAGAACTTAAGGATTGAATCAAGATCAGGGAATTATTCCCTCCTATGGTTCAGGTAGCTGGCATGCAACTCTCACTTATAGATTCAATTGGTGAAACTAATATTCTACAAGACATGGTGGTTCCGCTCACTCTGACCCTGTCACGGCGGAAGCTAATCGTTCCCCACTGGTTTCTTGCACTATGTGATCTTAGCAATCAAAGCCAGACATCTAGCAATGCTAATAGATTCATATATGGGATTATGCACAATCTCATAAGGGATAAGTTCATCACACATAGACAAATCACACCAAATGAATTCATAGGAGTTGAGAGTTTACATAGCCAGGGTTCCTTCCCCACGGGAGAGAGTATGAAGACTACTCAATGATTCTATCTAGATCCATTGACATGGTCTGATAAAAGAGAGAATACAACGTAAGATGCACAGGTGCCGATCGACATGACGATGTGCCAGTCGGCACTTTCTTCCTTCCTGGCGGTGATGGTTGGTGATGGCCTCTGTCACCGCCAATAATCCTTCGAACCCTAGGTTGAGAGTTTCTCGATTCCTCCCTCTGTTTGTTGCCCTCCTCCTTATATAGTCATCTTTCTAGATTCATGTACCATTGATACCGACTCTGAATCATCATTGGGCTTCTCTTCCACAGAAGCGGTCTCGGAATTGGGCCTCCACTCCTCGTGCCGATTGGCACAGCTCCGCTTCTTCTTTAATCTCGGCCCAATTGCCACCTTTAATCCATAAGTCTTCTATTTTTACCTAATTTCGCCATAAGACAGAGAATACAAGAAGACTACAAATATATGCAATATTTGGGGGTTAATTGTTAGTAAATCCTATAAATTATTGTGTAAAACATCTCAATTATGACACAATAATGTGTATCTAACTTGCATCAATAGGAGGCTAGGAGGATACACGACACTCTGCATTTTTCCAAAAAAAAATTCGCTGAGTCTTTGCCTCTCGACCCCGAACCTGACCGTGGCAACAAACAAAATAAGTCCCTAGTAAAAGGGTTCAAAGTTGAGTCGATCGGATGACGCAACGTCGTGCTAGCCCTAGCGGCCATGACAACGGCGATCCTCGACAATACTATACCCAAAAAAGCCTTGGGGGTTCAAATTTTGTAAGTCAAAATGGGAAGTCAAAGGGTCGAACGCACAATCGAAACTTAAGCAAGAACTAAAAATGTTTAAGGCCACCAAGGGCCAATGAAATTAAATAAGCATGGGTTCATGACTTCAACTATTACATAAATTGGGCATGATGACCTATTGTTCCTGTAAAGACAAAAAACAAAAATGATTAATAACTAATTCTCCCCTTCGATCCTGGGGAGTACTTCTTCTTCCACCTGTGAAGCCAAGACGTCCGCGTGGCGCTCTGAGTCAGCCCGAATCTTGACCACGTCCTCGGGGATGTGATCGATGTAGCCAACACTCAGTGCCTCATAGTTCACCTCCTCAAAGTGGGTCCCGAGCACGGCGAAGACGGTGCGCACGCCGAAGCACACTCCCCGCCTGATCCACTCGTGGACGGACGACATCAGGAGCCCAACCTATTGAGCCAGTGGGACTTTGGCATGAAGTGGGACCTGAAGTTCTCGAGCCGCCCGCCCGAGTTCCACCCGCAGCTCATGTAACACCCTGATTTTTTAAAATTTGGAATATTTTAAAATTTTCTATAAGTAATTAAGTTATTAATATTATGCTAAGAAAAAGAACTATATTCTAAAGAAAATAACTAAATATAGGTTATTTTTTTTACAATTTTGTTTGTTGCATTTATGTTGATTAATAGTATGTAGGATTTTATTGTGTGTAAAAAGTTATTTGAAAATTCGATTAGAAATTGATTTCTTTTGGTTTAGGAAATAGAATTAGGAAGTAGAAAAAAGAAGAGAGGAAAACCTCCCTAGGAGTGGGCCAAAATCTTCTCTCCACGCGGCCCAACTTCCTCCCACTCTCTCTCCCCTCCTTCTCTTCCCCCTCCCACCTGGGCCAGAACCCCGCTCGGCCCACTCTCCCCGCTCTTTGCTTCCGGCCTGCCTGGCCCACTCCCTCGCCTCGGTCCACGCCGCGGCCCAGCCTCGCCCGCTCGGCCTAGCCACCCTGGCCTTCCCCGGCCCAGCTTCCCCCCCCCCCCCCCCGGCCTCGCCCGCGCGCCCGTAACCCTAGCCGCCAGCGCCGCCGCCAGCCTCGACGTGCGCACCAAGCCACCTCGGGGGTCACGCACCCATAAATAGCAGGCCCCGCCGCCTCTTGTGCCGCCTTTTCCCGCCACCCTGCCATCTCGCCGCTGCCGCGAACCGCGCCACCGCCGCGAGCCCCGGCCTCCCCACCGCCTCCGTCCTTCTTGCGCCGCCGCACGACCCCGGTGAGCCGCCTCCCTCCGCTGCACTCCCCCCGCGCCCCTCCTCGCTGGCCACCGTGCGCCGGAGCGCCTTCTCGGCGAGCTCCGGTGCAACAGCAATGGCCGCCGGTGCCTTCGGTCCACGGTGGACACGTGGACCATGGGTCAACACGGGTCCACACACCCATGGACTTGGTCCATGGGATTTTTAGAGTTTAAATTAAATAGATTAAATCCCAGTAAATGCTAGTTTTGCAATTAGGCCCCTGGATTTTATTTAAATTATATTTTGAACCTCAATTTTATGCAAAACCTTATCATTTTATATTTAGGCCCCTGATGTTGGTTAAAATTATTTTCTGGCACTGCAATTTTTACAGCAAAGCCCCTAACCTTTTTCGAAATTATATTTTAGCCCCTAAATTTCATTGAAACACCCCTATACATTTTTTGTTTATTTTTTAATCTTGTATTCTTTACAAAACAACCCTGTACTTTCCTATAATTTTATTTTAGCCGTAAATTTTTGCAGGAAATAATTAGGCTGGGCATTTTTCATCTAGGCCCCTGAGCTTATAAATAATTATATTTTGGCCCTGTAAATTTTATAGTTAAGCCCCTAAACTTTTCCAAAATTACTTTTTAGTCCCTGAATTTTTTACAAATTACACTTTTGGTACCTAATGTTTTTATAAATTATATTTTATACTTACATTTTATAGTTTAACCCTTATACTTTTCTAAAATTACTTTTAGGTCTCTGAACCTGTCTGTTTTTACTATTTTAACCCTAAAACTTTAAACCTTTGTAACTTTTTACTCGTAACTCCGATTGAGGCGATTCTTGCGCTCACGCGACCGTAGCAACATGTACTTTTTCATAGTATTATTTTTATTGTAGTTTGCTACTGTGTGGTGTATTGTTTCTTAGTTTGTTTGTATGCTTGTGTTTCCGGTGTAACGTTGAATAGACGAACCGCTGTTAGAGAACTTTCGGGATGTCCATCTTGAAGACTTTGAGCAGCAGCAAAGGGAATCAGGCAAGTGTCCTTGATGCATATTGAACCTATGTTTTACATTCCTCTCTATATCTATGCATGCTTGTTAATATTGAATCCTATGTATCACTATCCTGTTCTATATTATTCCTTGTCGCCTGGGTTATGGTGTAGTATATTGGTATGGGTACGTCGTGCTTAGTTCGCTTTGTCGGGAATGGAAATGTCTAATGTCAATCTTGATTAATGGTTCACTTTAACATAATCATGAGGGATGGGAAATCCTTTTTAGCAACATGGAACCTAGGGTGATCCAAGCAGGAGGATGATGATGATGGTGCGGGTATGCACATGTACTCGATACAGTACTGTGGGTTGTTGGTGGTACCTACTTGGGATCACAAGGATAGGTTCGTGGAACATATAACCATGAAAACCGCACAAAGCACAGGGCTGATATGGGTATGCTTGGTTTAGTATCGAGATGTCTTCCCAGTTCTGTGAGCAGTCGAGGAAGGAGGACGGGAGGGTTTACTCTCGGACTCAGGTGATTGACGTTTTACTCCTAGCCACGACGCCAGAGGGGGCTTCTGTAGGAACGGTTTAATTCCACAGCGGTGAAACCTTAGCGTGAATTGTTTGCAAGCTGGATAGCGCTCTGAAAGACCTTGTGGTGATCTCTTGGTCTCACACCTACGGTAGTGTGATTTGGGCAACATGGAGACTCTCTAGTCACTGCATAGTGATGAAATCACCAACCTGTGGGTAAAGTTGTGCAACCTCTACAGAGTGTAAAACTGTTATAACAGCCGTGCTCACGGTCACGAGCGGTATGGACCTTTCACATGATTAGTGGGTTGTTTATGGGTGGACTTGGTGGGAAGCCAAGTTGGGTTCTTCATGGGCGGTTTAACCCATGGTTTGCTACAGGCAGTGTAACCTGTAGTGTAGTTTCTCATGGGCAGTTTAACCCATGGTGGGCTACAGGTGGTTTAACCTGTAGTGTTGGATAAATAAGACAACTTGGGGTACTTTTCACCTAGTAAATATGATGGCTTTTCTACTAGGTGTAGGTGCTCATTTATACAAATAACCTTTATGTCAGCCTTTCTTTTATTAAGCTTGCATGTCATACTTTCCCCCACTTGCTAAGTACGGCATGTGCTCACCCTTGCTATTTCCATTTGTTGTTGTACTATAAACTGATGCTCAGAAGATGATGGAGATATGGACTACATCAACGAAGACTACTACTAGACGAGCGTGCCCCCAGTCGATTGCTGTGGTGTTATGGTGTCTTCCACTGTTATTTATCGAGAGAGTCATACTTAGTCTTTAAAGACAATTATTCATGTAATAATGGTATGCTTTAATAATGACATTGGTTATACTGTTATTCACTTTACTGTCGATATATGTGAAACTTGTTCCTGGGCACATATATAATAAGCACTTGGTTTTGTCCTTAAAACCGGGTGTGACAGCTCATCCTTCTCCTTGACCTCCCAACGAAGGGAGCCACCCACCTTGGTCTACTTCCCCTCAGCCTCGACCAGCTCCTCCTCTAGGGCTGCCCAAGTCAACAATTTGAAATAAAGCATCGAGCCAAGGAATGCAAGTCAAAGGAAATAGGGACAATGAGAGAAAGGATCCATACCCTCATCTCTCTTGCGGGAGGCTTGAAGTTGTGCCAGATGAACGGCCACCAAGTCCACCGAGGTCTTCCCGACACCTCAGCTTGATTGTGCTGCAGTTTCTCGTGCTGCAGTGCCTCCTCAAGCTTCCGAGCCGCCCCAGCACCCATGGCCATCTTGTCCAGCGTGTCGTCATGCTCCTTCTTGACGACGGCGAGCTCTCGCTCTAGCTTTCTGACCTGGATCGCATCATGTTCAGTCGAGCTGTGTAGATTTTATAGCTCAGTCCTGAGCTCGCCATTGTGGTCCTCCATGGTGTTCAGCTGCGTATCGACCTCGGCCACATGACTCCCGGCCACCGATGCCAAGAGGCGAGCATCGCATAGCTCAGCGAGCACCCGATCGGCCTCCTCCTGGAACCTCTGGACCACCACACTGGAGTAGCGATAGAAGTCAAGGGAGACTTCCCTGCAATTCGCCATGAACGCTGCCCTCTCCTTCATGACAAGAGCGGGGCGAGATGGAGCTCACGGCGTTGGCCTCTGAACAGCCTTGTCCACGCAAGCCGATAGCCAACTGGTGGTCAGATTGACGGCTGGCCATCGAGCGGTGGAGCTTGGCGCGGTTGACGATGTAGTCGAGGAAGACGCCGCTAGAGCAGAGCTTTGAACTGCCTGCAAGCGCACGCCATGCACAGCCGTCGGGGCAGACCGAGAAGGGTGGCGACGGTGAGGTCCCGACCTAACTCAACAACTCCTCTGGAGCCAGTCATCTAACCGGCCGTCCCTGCAACATCGAGGCCAACCGTCCTCTCGCCTGCCACGTGCATCCTAGCCTTGTCATCGAATCAGAGCATTTTTCTCAAGGTGACGCGACCGGTGTACGCCTCCTCTGAACCAACTGGCGTTTTGCCACCGGCGTGTCGCCGGCGGCCGCCTCATCACAGAGGTAGACGAGTCAGCCCCTGCCTCCGTCCAAGGAGCAGGGACCGCTAGCTCACCGGAGGGCCGATTGCCTTCACCTTCGCCCGCCGCCGGCTCGCTTGGCCTTGGGGGCTGCTGCTGCTGCTCGGCACCACCATCGCCTCTGGCCGGCTCCAACGCCGGGTCGGGTGCTTGACGCACCTCGAATCTGGCAGGGACCCGAGGGTCGGTCGAAGCGACCACTTCCACAACCGGTAGTGGTGCGTCCGGGTGGGCCCCTTCCATCATGGCCTCTGGGGCCTCCGAGACTCGCGTCTCGAGCGAATCCTCGATGGCCGGAGCACTGGTACCGAGGAAGAGGTCCCGATGCCAGGATCGGCGTGCAACACCGTAGCAAGACCAGTGTCGATGTCGTCCTCATCACCCCCATCACCATCGCCTCCCTCACCGCGAGGACACAGGACATAGCCCTCAACCTCGTCATTGTCATCACTGAGGACCATGAGTCCACTGACGACCTCGTCTTCACTACCGCTGTCTTCGACCTCATCATCATCCTACCTCTGTCGTGTCGAAGACGTTTGGGTCTTCCACGTCCTTGCACTTCTAGCGGTCCCATGCCTTCTCCTCCTTCTCCGTCGGCATCCTTTGCCTTCCTCTTCACCTTTTTGGTGTCCCTCTACTCCACAGCGCGGAAGCGGCGCTCCGCCCTTGCGGGTGCGTCTTCGGGAAGCTTGGGGGCCCTCAGGTGCATGTGGACCATCAAGTCGGACTATCATCGGAAACAAGTAGAAGTTGGGGAGTCGAATCATCAAAAAAACCAACAAGGAACGACGAAGATAAGGAGCACCCACCACAACAATCACTCCCTCGGAAGGAAGCATGGGTGGGCAGCCCGTGATCGGCCAAGTACCTTCCGGATGGCGAAGCACCATCTGGATCCTCTCCACCACGTCGTGATGTCCTGCCAGCTCGGGGACGTCCACAACGGTGTCGCTAGCCACTGGCTCACTAGGCCCTACTCTGAACATAGGGAGGGAGCACGCCTTGAGTGGGGCGAACCGACGCTGAAACCACCATCCGATGATACCGACGCCATTGAGCCCTCTCTCCTTCGGACGACGAATGGCTTGAACCCTATAACTGACGAGGTCTCGATCCTTCCATGACACGCCCCAGCTCCAGGATGGCGGCACCTCCCCAATCGATCGACCGGCAAAATCCGGGAACGGGCGCGCCTCATCATTCTGGAGGTAGAACCACTTCTGGTACCGCCTCGAGATGTTGGACAGGAGTGGCATGGAGATATACTCCGATGCGTTCTTCTTGAGGCACAGACTACAACACCCCAAGGTGACCGGACGCCCCGTGTCACCGCACTGCTTCAAGAAGAGGGAGGGGCAAAAAAGTGCTTCCAGAGCTCAAGATTGCGCTCGATCCCCAAGAAGCCCTCACACAGCATCATGAACAGCACGATGTGCAGGACCCCGTTGGGGTTCAGATGCTGTAGCTCGACCTCATAGGGATGCAGCAGCCCACGGAGGAAGTTGAGCCCCGAGACACCTAGCCCCCACTCATGGAAAGGTGTTAGCGAGATGACGATGGGGGTCAGGTACTATCTCGCCCCTAGGCATGATCCATTTCCTGGCGCTGGTGAGAGGGGGGAGAAAGCCATCCCTCACCAGCTCCATCTCCGCTATCCTCATCGACGAACGATCCCAAGCGATTTGGTCTACCTGGGCCGTGGGAGCAGCGGTAAAGACTAGGGCGGAAGCAAGAAGGGCCTAGAAAACAAGAGGGGTGAAAGGCAGCGGTGCTTTGTTTGAGCACAAAAACAGGAGAAGCAAAGGTGCGCGGTAGGCGAAAGGAAGAATAAGGGGAAAGGATGGCTGTAGCCATGATTATTCAGGCGGACCGCCCCAGGGAGCTGTTCCGACTTCGTTGCAGGGCCCGGCCACGATTTGCCTAAGGTAAATATCCTAATCTTTCACCGTGTGACGTGCGGCTAAAATCCTACCAAGTCTCCGCATTTACTTCAACTTCCCCATGCTCCTATGACTTCTGCTGCTCCAACTGCCCCACGTGACATGGGTCCACCATCGCCATCATTTGGGAGAGAAAAACACACCCACGACTGGCTCCAGCGCTCGACGAGATGGCCCTGCGCACAATGAGACGGTTCTGCACCATGCTAGGGCCCACCATGACATGCCGGTGAGGTAAATGTGCCGCCTTCTCCTCGGGCAACGGTGAAACAGCTCGAAACCATCCAGATTCCCGCGCCCTATTTTTTAATCTTGAATCTAGGGCAATAACTCCCTCTCTTCTTGATTTATCTGTCTCCGCTTAATATTTATCCCAAAGTTTTGCTTTAAAAATGCCGATCGGTCCCACTAATCTCGATTTACAGCAACGCCTTGTGATGTATCCTTCTCTTTGTATTTTGTTGTTGCTATTTGTAAGAGACATGAAAAATATTAAAGGCATGTCATTGGCTCTATCATGCTCCTTTGATCAACAATTATGCATCTGATGTCATCATTATATTTATAATTTCTGATTTTGTTATCATGATTTTTATGAAATATTGCTGCTATTAATTTTATTTTCACAATTTTCTCATGATTTTTAAATTTTGAAGTGTTATGTATATATATACATTCAAATATATGCACTATTTGTCAAGAAAATGTTTTCATATATGTACAAATAGGATAATGCTCAAATTTTTTAACATTTTGCAATTCAATCATTTGTATATCCAAACAGGAAATGGAATTGACTACTACCTATTGATTCCAACTATAAATTCTATGAACATCCAAACAACAGAATTGACATTGCAAGCTAATACCAATACAACTTGGCTTTGGTTTTTTAGGGTCCAATTCAATTCCTTCCCCTGAATGCCAATATCCAAACGACACCTTAGTCTTATGTACTCTATTGGTATTTATATTGTTATGTTTTATATATTATTGAACATATATGAATAGGCATATATTATTACAGTAAACAGTTCTACAGATTTCAAATGAGTAAGTTTGACACTTGTAGTCCAGTTGTCTTACCTTACATATAGAGTTAATCGCAAAAATCACCCCATAAGTTACTTGAAGGTTGAGATTCCCTCCCATAAATTATTTTGCTACAAATTCCCACCCACCTACTGAGTTTTATTATATAAACCACCCCAATTTATGCATGTTTAATTTATTCAACATGTTTTTGTTCATTTAAAGCATCTAATAATGTTCTTATCAAACATGCAAAAGTTTGAAAGTATAATCTCTAATTTTTTAAAATATATATATATATATATATATATATATATATATATATATATATAACACAAATATTAGTTAGAGTTTGCATGGTGTTCCACTACCACAAAACGGTTTTTTTGTGTGTGTGAGTTATTTTCGTGAAAGGCATAAAAAACCTTCACGGTTATTGTCTTTTTTTTTAAGATTGTAACAAAACCGTCACCAAAATTGATTTAGTATTTTATACCTCACAAAAATTATACTTTTTATGAAAGTAGATACAAACCTCTATGAAAATTGAATATCTGTGACGGTGCTCGACCTCCACGAAAATGTTTTCATTTGGGCGCCAATGTCCTCATCGTTTGGCGCGCGTTGGCTGGTATTTTTTCTATGTCCCTCACACTTTGCTGCTCATCCCGCGCAACATAGCTTCTCTTTTCTTTTCTCGTCACGCCACTTCAACACAGGCACAACACCACCTTTCTTAAGAAAAAAAGAAAAAACCAACGCCTTCACCTTTCTCTTTCTTCTCCAACGAGAAACTCGTCTTCCCATCTCCAGCCATCCTCAAGTACTCCCCCAATGTCCAGCTCGCCCCAAGCCTCTCCACCCTCAAATCCCATGGTCTCCAGATCTCCCCCAGCCTGATTCCCCAGCAGCCTTGCATCTAGCAGCCACGCCACCATGTCCCTGAACTAAATCCCACATATCCACCCCCAAAATCCAGCCCTAGGTCTTACAACCCCACAAGCTGCCACCTCAAATCCGCCATTAGGGCTCACAGGCCGAGGTCTCCACCCCCAAATCCAAGTCTCCGTCGAGCAAGCAAGTCCTCCATCGGGTCTCCATCACGTGCTTTCCTGTATCGACGTCGGACATGCCCGGTGCTGCTGCCCCACGCTCGAACCTGCTGCACTAACTGAAGACCTTCAAGTACTACTACTGGAGGAGGCTGCATCTCTCAATCTCGTCAGCACTTCTCACTTTCGAAATCTAGGTAACACAATCTCACTTGCTGTCTATTATCTCTCACATATCATTTTATTTGCATCAGGCAATTTTCCTATGTGAACTACAATCCAAAAGGCTACAAGTATGGCTCGCAAGTTGGGGTTATTATTAGACGGTTATATGCAGGTGTTATAAAAGTCTATGATGAGAAAGGCACACTTGTTGCTAGACGTGCAGCGTTTTCATGGAATGATTATACCTGGCGAAAGGATGAAACTGGCTTGTCATATGCCAAACTTGTAAAGCGTGAATTCTAGGTAATAAAACTAACTACAATGTATTGTGTTTTTTTGTTTTAGTGGACATGTCTGACCTGGCTATTTTCTACATATGCAGAATTTGTTCACGGTGAGCCGACAACATAGGAGAAAAGCTGAGCGTAATTTAGATACTTATCTAGTGAAGAGAGTATCTGATATGATGCACCAAGCTCGTTTGGATGCTGTTAAGCTGTATTTTGACAAGAAGAATGAAAATTGTGATGATACACGAGCACGCACCATATTACTTATAGAAGCAGAATACTTGACATGTCAGCCTGAGTGGTGCACTTCTGCTGAAGCATGGAGATACCTCTCCTGATATTGGAGCAGTGATGAATTTCTTGAAAAGAGACGGAGAGCCCAAGAGTCAAGGCTGAAATACGAAGATGTTGCTCAAAATAGAGGTGGTTCTAGGCCATGGTCAGAGATACAGCAGTTTCTGGTATGAAATCCATGTGTTTTCCTAGTTACCTAAAAATGAGTTGCTCTCTTCTTCCATTGTAATATCTTTATATGTTTTTTTTGGTCTTCAAGAAATATAAATATGGTTCTGAGAAGGCTTGCACTTTAAACACCTATGCTGTCATGAAATCTGAAATTAAAAAAGTGGCTGATAGTGGAAACAGCGCTCCAATCCCCAGCGAGAAAGCAAAAAAGCGCTTGGTATGTTCTTGATACTTGGCATTCTCTTTTTTCTAGTGAATACTTGACATTCTCTTTGTAGAATTAGTTTCATTCTTTATGATTTGTTTTCTTTGCTTTAGGATGAGTACAAAGCAGGCGTAGG
The DNA here is from genome assembly GCA_032690845.1 of Eleusine coracana subsp. coracana. Classification (NCBI taxonomy): domain Eukaryota; kingdom Viridiplantae; phylum Streptophyta; class Magnoliopsida; order Poales; family Poaceae; genus Eleusine; species Eleusine coracana. The sequence goes on along the minus strand of CM064420.1, from coordinate 31,663,877 downwards.
ACCAGATGACAATTCAAAAGAACTCAATGGAAAAGTGTTGTATAATAAGGAAGGTGGCCTACGTCATGGTCGTACACCTATAGGCCATGGCGCTGTAGATAAGCAAGAAGTCCTAGCAGCTGCAAAGTCCAAACCCGTTCAGCCATCCATCATTGATGCCTATCAAAGTGCGTTGGAAGAAAATGCGGAACTGAGGGAGACGAATGGGATTCTTATCAAAGAAAATGGTGTTAATCGGGAGCTCATTCTGGTAATTATGTCCTTGCACTTGTTTATATCCTTGTAATTGTTTTTGGTTTTCTGTGCATGTATCCTCATATTTGCTCACTTTACTATTGCAGCGGTTTTATGCTGATTTTGGGAAGGCACCACCTACTGATCTGCTCGACCGTCTAGCAGATATTGATGCCCGTTGACATCAGGTTAGAATTGTGAACACTAAATGAGCTGCATTTGCATACCGATTCAAAGATAAATAGTAGGACCAATAGTAACTAGCCTTTTATAAAGTTAGTATAGTGTGGTTCATATACTAGGCAACCCATCATTAGTGTTCACTTCTTTTCTTAAAACATTGTATTGCAGGGGGCTGGTTCCTCACAATGTGGTTCTCATCCACAAGATAGGCACAACACTAGACATGCTAGTGATGATCACAACATTGAGCCCAACCTTGACATGCATAGTCATGATGGCTTCAATGGCATCTGTGGTGGTGATGGCTCCAGCTCCGAAGATATGGATGGAGATGAAGACAATGGTGACAACCAAGACCTGGAGGAGTAACATCAGGCACATAGTCAGTATGGCCCCTTTTGGTTCAAAGTAAAGACATGCAAGAATACTTTTGTAACTATTGGATGCTAATCTTTTGGTGGTTGTAACTACTGAATGCTAATCTTGTAGTGTTGTGCACTGAATCAGGGGGTTGTGACTACCTTATTTTGCTAGCTACTTTAGTACTCATGTATTAATGACATGGCTAAGACTTGTTGATGTCATGCATGCTATGAATGAGATTATTTAGTTTATAAATATGTGAATCGACAATTGGCATGATATAGAACTTTCTGTAGCATTTTTGTGGTGCCTTTTATGGCTCAGGATAATTGTTTTTGTGTGGATCTAGTAATTTTTGTGAGAATGCTCCTAGCATTGCAAAATTGGTTTCCTGACGGCTTCACACCCTCATGAAACATTTGTTTTCCTGGAGGCTTTACACACTCACAAAAAAATTATTTTCGAGGCTTCACATGCTCACGAAAAAATTGTTTTCCTACAGGCTTCACACACTCACGAAAAAATTGTTTTCCTGGAGGCTTCACACATTCACGAAATATTTTCCAAACGTATTTTCATGTTGCAAAGCCGTCACAACTAATCCTTTCAAAATCTGGCGACACCCTATATTTCGTGAGAGTCATCGTCACGGTCTCCCATCATGAAACATTTTCACGAGTGCCAGCCCCCAAGAAATTGCAATTTTTGTGGTGCCTTGACTGTGTGTGCTAATGCGTGACGGCTTAACGACAGGAACTATTTTTGTGGAGGTTTTCCTTATTTTCATGGCGGTTTTAGATGCACAGGAAAATTCCGTTCTTGGCAGTGTTCCACAAAGTTTGAGATTTGTATATTTTTCATGAAAATAAGATGAATTAGACCCATTAAAAACAAATTAATTACATAGCTAGGCTTTGGTATACTAGCTTTATAGTGCAGACCCATTTCACGTTGAGCTGCACCTAGCATTCCAGGATTCACTTAGTCACAACTATGCAACGAACATGGCATTCAATTGCAAGTCTTGTGTAAGTAAGCTTGCATCGCTGATACTTGGCCACCAAAAGCTTTGCCTATGGTTTGAGCATTGCAGCCATGCTCTAGTGTCTGTTCATGAGTTCATTTGAGATTACCCAAGTCTCATAGACTGTGACCTCACAGTCGAACTCACATAGGTGTGTTTTTCGAAGTATATCCAGCAAGACACTATCTTACTTTCAATTGGCCTTGGAACACATTAAGACTTAATGTCATCCTTCCAAGAGTGATGAGAATACACATTCTTTGTTAGAATAAGGGGTTGTCATGTACTCCCCTATTGTTGTCATAGATTATTTTTCCCTAAACTCTAATTCACAGGATCTCTTATCATCACAGAGAGTGGGTTTCCTCTGTAAAAACAACTCAAGAGGGTTGCAGCCCCATTCCTCTTGATGCTTCATCAATCACAATACGTATTAGTCCCTTGGTAAAAGGGTCCGCTAGATTTTCTATTGTATATATATACTCCACGACGATAACTCCAGTATTTCTTAAATGTCTCACAGATTTGATTCGCTGTTTTACATGCTTGGACAATGACACGAACGTCACAAGTCACAACCTAATCACATGAAAAACGTGATGTGCGTGCGTGTGTGTTATTTGCTGCCTCTATCTCTGCCTAGCATGCACTAGCTCATGTTGGAGTGCTATCCACAGCCCACCATTTATGTTGGAATACTTTCATCTAGATGGCCAATATAGTATAAAAGATTTACACGGCCAATGTGGTATAAAAGATTTACACAGCCACCTCTCCACCCCCCCACCCCCCACCCCTCGCTTTTCCTATTGAATTTAGGTCTCACCAATGTCTGCCACAAAAAGGGTTGTCTAATGGCACCTAAATTCCAACACTTTGTTCGCTATCTGAAAGTTGGCCTTCTTGATGTTGGACTGTTTCAGTGGCCAGTTCCTCTACGGGAGGAGGAAAGATAGCAGAAGAAAGCGGCTTGGAAATTTTTTAGGGAATATTTTTTTTAGTCAAAAAAAGAATTATATTAATATATAGTTAAACACATCCTCAAGTCACAAGCACTCTGTAAAATAAAGATATTATAATCAAGAGCACTCAACATGTAGCTCCAAAACTCAATTCCAGACTTGTGTGAAGGTTCATACCAATGACTGCACAGGCAAGTGATCTTCGTGCGCCATAGACGGATTAACTAAAAGAAGTGCCACAAGTGCCCAATGAATGGCGGCCAACATTTCTGCATCATCTTCTTTCTCATGTCTCCCTCCTTCTTGCTTCTGCCACAAGTGCCACAAGTTCCCAATGACTGCACTCTTTCGTGGGGAAGACTGGTTTTGCAAGGTGCAAAACACTATATAGCTACATATGATTTAGTTGCTGACGGAAGCTTACACTTCTATTTGCAATCAGATATAAATTATATAAATTGTACTGCACGTGCATGAAGCCCGAAGTTTACACTGGCACTTTGTCCCTAATGAAGTTGTTATGATCAGATACATTAACATGTTTGGTGTTGAGGAATTAGAAGGGCTTTGCAAAGCCACGGTCAGGATTAGTGACGGGATGCAGAACAATGGCTTATGTTGTCTATGCTTAAACCAATGGCAATCCATGACCCAAGTTCAGCTCATGCTTTGACATTCTGTCAAACACCATGTCTACAGCATAACACTTTCGTGAGGAATTGAGAGTGTTCACCACGGCAAGCCAGCAATGATGATGAATCGTAATCGCATAGATGACAGGCAAGAGGAAGAGGGGTGGGCGTCGTCTTGAGTGGGTAGCTCATTTTTTTCAGGTCCACCGATCACCATGCTGTTGGGACAGGGACCAACTGGCCACGGCTTTATCGACATGTTGCTTGTGTTTCCTCTCTCATGGTGGCTTGGCAGGGCCGGCTCTAGGGTATGGCCATCAGTGCGATGGTCTAGACACTAACATTGAATGCGTCCTTAGGGACGGGTGTCTAGCCACATTAGAGATGTAAAACACCCCGTCCTAATTTCTGCGTCGTTAAATCTGAGACTATAGTGATAGAGATTTCACCGTCTCTAAAACAAATCAACTAGAGACGACACTTATCCTGGTCCCTAATGCCGTTTAGGGACGAAACTTATCCCCGTCCCTATAGCTCATTCTAAATAAAGAAAGAAAGAAAGAAAGAAAGAAAGAAAAAGGCGAGACCAGCTTGGCCCGGCCCAGAGGAGCCCGAGATCCACCATCACTACTGGATGGGGTGGGGAGGAGGCCGCTTGAGGGGGAGGGATAGAGGCCGAGCCCAAGGCTGCCGCCGCCAGATCTAGCAAGCCCGAGGTCGCCGCCGCCTGATTCGACGAACCCGAGGCCACTGTGGTGGAGGAAAGATCTCAAGGGCTGCCAGGGGAAGAGGAGACCACTGCCGCTCGATCCACCACGATGGAGGCGGGGGAGGGGAGGGGAGGGGACAACGACGGTGAGGTCAACAGTGGCGCAGCGACAGCGGTGGAGGGGAGGGGAGGCGATGACGATGGCAAGGGAGGGGGAGGGAGGGGAGGTGACGACAACTGTGAGGTCTAGCAGTGGTGTGGTGATGGCGGGGGAGGGGAGGGGAGGCGACGGTGAGGTCGAGCAGCGGCGCGGTGACCGCGGGGGAGAGGATGCCGAAGCGGCGGGTGGCATGGCAGTGCGAGGGAGGAGGAAGTGGAGGGAGGTCGAGGGAGTGGTGGAGTGGCGGCTAGGGCAAGGAAAAAAAAACACTGCTGGTGAGATTGGAACCTTGATCTCTTTGAAACTAAAATAAAAGCTTTACCAGTAGGCCACTAAGATACTTGTTACTTGTCCCCGTCATTGTATGTTTACTTAATAGGGACGGACAATCAAAAGTGTGTCACTACTATTAAGCCCCATTCCTATAGCTTCGTTCAATAAGGACGGGGATGTAACACTGCATCACTACTGTAAAAATTTGTCCCTATATCTTCGACCATTAGGGATGGTGATTTGAAACCTTGTCACTATCATAAAAATCCGTCTCCATATCTTGGACTATTATGGGCGGCTTTTGACGAAAATAGTCATCACTATTAATGATCCTGTGCTGAATAGTAGTGATATTGTTCTAGATAGATGTTACTAAAAGTGATTTATAGACATGTTATTTTTACCCGTCACTATCCTCATGTGTCTAAATTCTTGTTTTGTGGTAGTGAGAACCCCAGCTTTGAAAGAGACCCATATTTTATATAAATATATATTGTACTAAAAAATTGCACGTGCGTTGTTACAGGTGTTAAAAGTTTTATAACCTTATAGGCATCCATATCAACACATAATTTAATATCTTTTAATGGTTTATATGTATAATTATTTCTTGTGAATTCACAGTAAATTTTATGTACGTAGTATGGATGTGTCAGATATTATACAATATATTTTGTGCATAGCAAAACACAGTCTTTCTAATTATACAATATATTTTGTGCATACAATACATCCTTTCTAATTATTGGATATCAGATAGTCTAGCATCACAAATTAACATTTGCTTCCGATCTTGTTTACACTGAAAAGTAGTGAAAGCATCCAAACGAAGAAGTTGATGGATGTTGATTCTATATTGAGGTTAATTCTCTCGAGACAAGAAAATAATCTGAAATGTTCACCCTTTTGGCAAGCTAATTTATCTCGTATTTTAATAGTCTTACATCTAAAGAGAAATAACCTGCAAGTAGATATAATTGCTTTAGCCTTACTGTTTACATCTAAAGAGAAATAACCTGCAAGTAGATATAATTGCTTTAGCCTCAGACAGTAAATATTGCATCCTTTCAGCATGAAGGAACCTGCCTCATTAGGCTCGAATCCTGAACTTCATTCTCAGAATCGGAGATTTTGGTATAAGATCTAGCTCCGCCCTACGCCTTACACTCCATCGGAGGATGTGCTAATTTGAGCCGACCTAAACGAGACCCCCTGACTCATTTCAAAGAACTTGTAGCGGGACGGTATCCTTTAAGCAGTCCCAATCGTTATTTTATTCCATGTTCGTGCTGCTACTTTCTTTCAGCTTAATGAGCGGTGGAGTGACTATTTTAAGGTAGTCTTTGATGCTGCATATTATCTAGAAAATATTTTTACTCGGGAAATGAAATGCTAGTCTCTCATATTACATGACTGGTTGGACAGGAGAAACTGATCAGTCCGTGAACATCAAGAAATTCAGAATGATGATAATTGGTTTTTAATAATTTCAGATTCAGATATGCATGAAGAGACGTTGCAGGCAGATTCAATACATACTATATGGCATTAAATAAATGAGATGGAACAAGAACATGTGGCAACTCAAATCCGCATATTTGTTAATAATTTTAGCTACAGTTAGAGTTTCAAATACTCTAGTGCCTATAAATGTACAACAAACAACATAATTAAATGTCCTAGATGAATAAAAAAATATACCGTACATATTAAGGCATCCTAACAACTCAAAGGACAACAATTCAAAAAAAAAAACAACTCAAAGGACAAACATGTGATAAATCAAATCCAAAGCATAAAAGAAAAAAAAAAGAATAGTGCTGGAAGCTCTCCTCATACCTTCTCTTATATCTATGTGTCTCCTCACGGGAACGACAGTGCAGAAAGCAAGCTGCCGCTAGCACGACAAACTAAACCAGACCCCTGCAAGTTCCAGCATGGCGTGGAACCCTATTACTACTCAGCAGCGTCAGGCGAAGAGCGAGACACCACCGTCAGGTGGTTTCTCCACCGCATCCCTCACCATCGTGGCGTCCACCATGCATCAGCCTCTCTTCTCAATGTTAGGTTCTTCAGCAGTTACCTTTCTTAGGACCGATGCTTCCATCATGATTGTCTCCAACTGTCTCAGGCAATGCTTCCTCAATAAAAAAAGTATCCCTTCCTACAAGGAAACATTTATGTTGTATAGTAAAATTTCAGGCAATCAAGAAAAATAACAACAAAAAATTGTTTTGTTCATCTTCTAACAGTCAAAAGCAGTTGAACAGAAGGAACAAAGAAATGATAAAGTGGAGATCAGTATCCCCATTCTGGGCGTTAAATGCATCAGTTAAACAGGAAGAACAAAGAATGATAATGTGGAGATCAAACTCAAAGGAGGTTTAATCGTGTACAGCATGCACATTCACTAAAAAAAATTCTACCTATTAAACCCAACTAACACTCCACACTGTTCAAGGTTAATTTATACTATAAACTATAGGTCATCTCAGAAATCTGATTCATCCATCTCCACGGTTAAGTTTATTGGATACAAACAAAAAAAAAGATTTAACCAAGGTAAATCACGTCATTACTTTGAGAATCTAATTAAGCATAACAAGAGCTTTCTACAGGTAAAAATTCAGAGTAACGAGAGATAACTTACACTCCCAGAAGGAACGGCCAGACTTGTGCTCTGATACACGGTTCGATTCCCTGCCAGAAAGCCCATAATCCATGGAAACAAATGAGTTAATTCTTGGTAAACTACATCATCAATTCATGAATGAATAGATCGTGATACACCTACACCATGAGAGGTGTGACACCCCAGTGTCACTTTGCCCTAATAATGGGTCATCTCACTTAATCTACATGCCCAAGAGAAATTAATAGACTTAAGATTAAATACAAGAACAAAAAGGAAATAATTGAGCCCAATTAATTGGAATCAAGGGAGATCACAAACCCAAGTATTTTCAACAGTAGTGTACCAATGTTTTTACATATTCATGTTGGGCATATTAAAGTGGAATTTTGAGGATTTTGCCAGAATTTTTGGTAAAGATTTGATAGCCTTAAAAATTCAGAGAAAGCAGAAAAACAGAGATCAGTGTGGATTTTTTTATTAATTTTTGGAGGCAAAATTCCAGGAAAGTTGCTATATGAAAATTGCTCCACATATTATGCCACACCACCACAAAAATCGGCAAGGCCAGCAAAAATCACGAAGACCCCGAAATGACTGTACAGTGAGCTGCCGGGTGAAATGATTTTGGTTTGACCCATTTTCAAACACGGCTCAGTGCCAGCAGGCCACCGGCAGTGGCAGCGGCGCTCCGGCGCCCATACTGCTGACGGTGGGTGGTTGGCCAGGCCGTCCTTCGCCTTTACCTCCCCGTCCTCGCGCTCTGTCGTGGCAGGTCGCCATTGCTCTCCCTCTCTCTCTCTTGATCTTGCTCTCTGTGTCCCGTTGGCTGTATCGAGGAGGAGAGCTTTAGCTCGTGCCATCATTCCCATCCAGCAGCTGCAGAGCGCTTCGCCCACTCCCTCGCAAACTGCTGAGCACCCCTGAGCCCCGCTTCCCCCTTTCTTCTCCGGCGAGCAGCTCGCAATTGTCTGATCCCATGTTTCATTCAGGCCGACGAGCCTGCCATGGGCACCGTCGTCGACTGAGGTAAGCGCTGCTCGATTCCTCGCACCTGAGCAAGCACAGGACCCCCACGGAACTCACTGCTCACTCCTAACCCTAGCCGTGCAGTGTGCTCAACGGAATCAAAGAAAAACCGAGCCGCCGCCGTTCACCGCGCGGAGGGGGCTCATGGCGACAGCCCATCTCCGGCCAGCCCGACGTCGACATCACCTCCACCCAGCTTCATGGCCTCAAGGTGATGCCTCCAGAACCCTCACCTTGCCTTGTCGTGCTCTGTGTGAGGCGCTCGTCGTCGGCCATGGTGGCGCAGTGCCGCTGCTCGTCACCGACAAAGCTCCGATGACCTCATCACCCGCCACCACCACCCACCGAACCGCCTCAACCCCCTGAGCACCTAGAGCAGCACAGCGTCGTGGTTTGTGCCGCCGCTCGTCGCCGTGCACGCGCGGGTAGATTTGAATTGGCCAGTGGCAATTTAGTAATTATGTCAGAACTTTTGAATAAATTGAAAAATTGATATCTCAAAAAATATGAGGCCTAAAATTGCAAATAAAAATGTTTTGGAATCCTTGTGACTTGCACTTTCCAATGGTTAGCATGAAGGTCAAGTTTTCTATAAAAAAATTGTGAATTTAATTAAAAACAAAACACACCTTTGTAAAGCAAATAAATTCATAACAAATTCTATGAAAATGATTAAATCACAAATTTTGGCATAAATACTCTCCATGGCATATATGACCCACTGACAAGTGGCCATACTTAATTTAGGCATAATTTCATGGTTATGTGTATTTCTTGCATTTTTAGTATATGAAATTGTATTATTTAATGGCATAGAAATTAATTCTGAGAAATTGCATACATGTCGATTATGCTTTTATGTATTACTGGAAAAATACATATAGCTAATTTCCATCTAGAACTATTTTAGTTAATTAAGATTTGCTAATCTCAATAGTGCTCTTAATAATTGCATAAATTATCACTTTGGCTTATATGTTTAAAATGTCTTTTCTGAAATTTATGCCCTAGCACTGCATTTTATGCTCACTTTCTTCATGTAGGATAGTAGAGTATTCAATGATACCATGCTCATATTTAAAGTATACATACGCTATGGTTGTAGTTGATAGTTTTAATATTTTTTTCTAATTAGAAATTTGTCCCCTTCAATTAATTGATTGTTTCAACATACATATGAATGCACAATATTTCACACATGAGCATCATTTGCAATAATTGTATTTGTTCAAGAAGTGTCATGAATCATCATATGAATTCTTGCTTTGCATTGGCATCACATCAGTTAGGAAATGAGACCGGAAGCCAGATAGAGGCAAGCAACCCCGAGGAGCCCGAAGTGAACCTAAGCACCGTTGAAGCTACTAACTTCGAGCAACCCCAAGGCAAGCCCCGGTGCATAACCCCTGTTTTTCTAAGTTTTGGTTTAATTTCACCTTGGTTGAGTGTAATGACTTGTGCATTTACGTGTAGGAATTGACCGAAACCATAGACACATTAGTGATTTCCTTATACCTATGGTTAGTTCAGTTTAGGTAAAAGCCTCTGTTAGCAATGCTATGCTTAATAATGAGTCACCGGTAACAACATCGAGTTGTACGGAGACCACTCGGTATACGATTTTATACTTGTTGTCTCTCACATTTTGATACTTATGAAAATGAAGGTCGTACGGGAATTGCGTGTGTAGGTGAGCGGCAGCAGGGTTCTTCCGTGACTGCCATAGCCCGTACGTGTTGCGTATGGATCATTGTGACTCCGCGAGCAAGTATTGAACAGTACCAAGTGCATAACTTCGTATGGGAGTTGATAAACCTAATAACTTGAGCACGGGTTTGAGAAAAGTTGGAGGGTGTATGGTTTAAGCCTTGGACCCGATGATGAACAATGGTCGCAAGGGGGACATACACTCGGAGTGAGGGCCCGGATCGACTCTATGGTAATCTTGTGAAAGGTGGCCATACGTGTTCTTAAATGATGCGTATGTCGTGCATTTGGGTTTTTCCTGCAGGATGTAAATCGATATATATCACCGTCCCTCGCGGATATGAGTACCACTTGTCTCAAGCAAATTGCAGCGTAGTAAGAACTAACGATGAAGATAAACTTGTTGTTTGAATCACTTAAATTGCTGTATTGTAAATCTTGCTTTGATAGGTCACAATTCATTAAATTTATATTCATGTCACAACCTTATTAATATGGCTAAAAGGTGAACTTAGAAACTAGATAAGTGCTGCTTTGGCAATCAAAAATCCCGCAAGCCCGATCAGCCCCCTGCATATGAGTAGTCGGCTTTAGAAGGCCATTTTGACGAGTAAGTCTTGCGGAGTATGTTAGATACTCAGGGTTTGTTGTTTAATATTTTATTGCAGGCATGTCTTCCTCTAACTTCTATATGAGCCGTGATAATGAAGGGTGGGTTGATGAACCCAATAGCGAATGGACCTTTGAGTGGGTTCCTTGCTCACCGACTTACGGACCCGAGGAGTGAACCATGACTAGGGTTGTTATGGTTTACTTAAGTTTATCTACCGTCATGTTTAATTATCGCTTCCGCTACGTGATGTAATAAACGTCAAACTCAGAACATATGTATTGTAAATTCCACTCGGACGTATGTATGTAAATCTAGAATTCCAAACCTAGTTTGTAAGAATAATCAACACTCGGTTTGTATTAATGCATATTATACTCTCGTATAACCTTGCAAATGATGAATGGTTCATGTGTATATATTTCAAACGTCGACATCATCTGACATCACCCAAAAACGATCCTGGATCGGTCATTCTCCTCGGTTCGAGGTGCGGGATGCCACAAGAGGTGCTTTCCTCAGGTGCCACTGCATGGTAATTTGATCCCACCCTTTGCATCGGAGTCAGAGTTTGTTGAGACAGGAGAGTAGCTGAGTAGGCCACAGCAACAGGAAACGGTTTTACGGGACAACCAAATATAAATCTGCGGCAGGACATGATGAGGCTACCAACGCGAGCTCAGCAACGACCGCGACCGTGATGGCAACGAAGTGTTCCATTGCTCCTCGTCGTGGGCGCCGAGGAGGCCGGTGGCCACGCCCTAACGCAGCCCCTTATGCCTAGATCGGGTGCAGATGACCGATTGCTCCACGGCTGCCCTCCGGCGCAACCCCTGCTGCTGCCACCATTGCCATCAATCGAACGATTACATCCCTTCTACCTTTTCTTTTTAACATCTATATGTTGGTTCCCATCGTGAAGTCCCGATGGCGCACGGTGCAGAGGGCTAGACGGTGGGAGGAGGGCAGATGATGGTAACGATCGTGGGAGGGGGTCGAGACAAAAGTAGTTTTTTTTAAAAGGAAGTATTTTTTAAAAAAACAAACCACTTCTCCTGGGTTTCCATTGGACAGGGACTGGGGCAGGGGCAGAAAAAATAGGGTGGAAGAGACGCCCTCACCTAAATTAATATGTAGTAGAGATTTAGTTAAACTAGTAACACACCCACGCATTTGCGCGGCTGAGTCTTCTTGCTACTGAAGTTGGAACCACATGGTTAGCAGGGTTAGACCAGGATCGATGCAAGTGTGATGCGCATGCAATGCAAGCTTTTTTTAATTTGGTGTTTGGAAGTTGTTTCTTGGAATGCCTCACAGATTAATCAATGCCAAGATAGTCATTGTTATGCTCTATGTTTTGCTCTATGCTCTATGTTGAAATATCGTCGTTTCAAAATTTTTTATACATGCAAATATTTTTTGCTATGTCGATTTATGAAAAAATCTTTCATTTATATATTAAAAGTTTCACTGATATTGTTGTTATAGCTTATATCTTTTTTGTTATTTTTAATTTGATATCTTTTTCAGGGGGTAGAATCGTGTCAATATGCATTCATTTGTGTAGAAAATAAATTGTCTAGTTTTGAGTTGAGAGTTTTAGAGATTTTTTTTATTCCTTCACTTCCGGTAGATAGTTATTAACTTACTGATAACATTGTAATTATTAGCTACAAAACACGGATACGGCAGTTGACGCGCGTATCCGTATCAGGACGGGTATCGAATACGGATACGTATCCGATACGTGCTAGATACGTATCCTAGAAGTATCCATAATTAAAAAAAGAAAAAGAAATTAGATACTTGGGCCAATACGTATTGGCCCATCAAAGCCCATTATGGGATACGTTTTGACCCACTTAAGCTACCTTATCCCTTACTCCTTGACCTAGCCACCAGCACCAGACATCGATCCCCATCCAGCTAAGGCGCACGCAAGCCACGCTCGCACGGAGGAGCTCAACGCCGCGTCGCCACCTCCACAGCAACAAGGTCGCCGGTGCCCAACGGCGAATCTGCGACGAGCAGCCAACTGGAGGAGGTCAGATAAGTTCCTTTTACCTCTCTATTCCTCTTCTTCTCCATCCTGCTCTTCCCTCCAGATGTCCCCATGTTCTAAACTTCTGATTTTCCACCTCTGATTAGTAGATGGCGACCGGGACCCCAACTTCAAGTAGTGCAGCTTCTGTTACCTCAACTCCAACTTCAAGCAATACTGACATTAGAGCTCCATTGTGGGATCACATCACCATTGTAGAGAAAGCACCATCAGGGGGCAATACCAGATGGATTTGCAAGTACTATGAGTTTAACGGTTTTAGTAGCTACACTAGAGTTGAAGCTCACTTGCTGCAGATAAAAGGCAAGGGTATTGGCACTTGTACTAAAATGACATTTGAGTTGCTGAGTCAATTGAGAGAAGTACAAAGGTGTCAAGATCTGGTACAGAGGATGAAACAAAAGAATGTCCCATTGCCCACTGCTCCAGCTCCCTCTGATGGCGGCAAGAAGGGGACCTGCAAGTGCCTTGGAGAAATCTTGGGTCATGCAGGACCGTAAGCATTTGGATGCTTTAATTGCAAGAGCATTTTACAGTGGAGGTATGCACTCTGATTTGTTCAAGTTGTATGATTGTATCACTCTGATTTAGTGATTTCATGGACTTCATTCATTTCACAGGGGTACCATTCAACTTTGCAAGAAACCCGTACCTGCGTGAGGCATTCAACTTTGCTGCAACTCGTAGTATGCCAGGCTACCAAATGCCTGGATATAACAAGTTCAGAGAGGGAATGCTGGCTCAAGAAAGGTCACACATTGGCAGGCTGTTGGACAGTACAAAGAGCACTTGGCAAGAGAAGGGAGTGACAATTTGTGCTGATGGATGGACAGATCCACAGAGGAGGCCTCTCATCAATTTTGTTGCTGTATGTGGGAATGCTGGAGTATTTTTGAGGGCTGATAATTGTGAAGGACAAGTGAAGACGAAGGAATACAGTGCTGAGAAATTGAAGAGCATAATTGAGGGAGTGGGTCAGCAGAATGTTGTCCAAATAATCACAGACAATGCTGCAAACTGCAAAGGTGCAGGTCTTCTTATAGAAGCTGAATATGATAACATATTTTGGACACCATGTGTTGTGCATACACTTAACCTTGCTCTAAAGAGCATTTGTGAGCCTAAACTACCAAGGAATGCAGCTGCAGCTGCAGAGGACTTAGCTTGGCAACAACTTGAATTTATAAACACTGTAAGGCAAGATGCACATACCATCAAGACCTTTATAATGAATCATGGCATGAGACTTTCAATGTTCAACAAATTTAGCCATCTAAAATTACTATCTATTGCTGAAACAAGGTTTGCATCAGTTGTGTGTATGTTGAAACGTATGGTGGAGGTAAAAATGCCACTCAAGCATATGGTAATTAGTGAGGAATGGGAAATATACAAAGATGATGACCAAATCTCTACTTTTGTCCATGACACGGTGCTTAGTGATGTTTGGTGGAGAAAAGTGGAGTTTATTCTTAAGATTACTACACCTATTCATGACATGATAAGAATTGCCGACACGGACACACCATGTCTGCACCTAATATATGAGATGTGGGATTCAATGATCAAGCAAATTAAGAAAGAGGTTTGTCAGCAGGAAGGCAAGGAACTAAATGAGGAGTCTGATCTCTACGCTGTTCTTCATGAGATATTGATTGCTAGATGGACAAAAGGCAATAATCCACTTCATTGTTTAGCTCACTCAATCCAAGGTAAATCTGTAGTTCTGTACAGCAAGTCCATTCACTTCATTGTCATGTATTCGCGTGCAGTGCAGCAGCTGAGCTCTTTTGCTAATGAACTCACTTGTTTGTGTAGGTACTATAGCAAAGAATGGTTAGATGGAGGTGCTGGTCGTTTACCTCCACACAAGGATAGAGAGGTGTCAAAGATGAGAATGACTTGCTTTAAGAAGTTTTTCCGTATACCTGAAGAATTAGCTCAAGTGAAGGAAGAATATGCAAAGTTCTCAAATTGTTCTGATGATTTCAATGATTTTGATTCTATCAATGATAGGTGGTCAACTAGTCCCATCTCTTGGTGGTCCAATTATGGTCAAGATGCTCCTTTGTTGATGAATCTAGCCATGAAATTGCTTAACCAGCCAGCCTCTTCTTCTTGCTGTGAGAGAAATTGGAGCACGTATAGCTTCATACATAGTGTCAAAAGGAATGCCTTAACTCCTGAGCGTGCTGAAATTTGGTCTTTGTGCACTCCAATCTGAGACTTCTCTCAAGAAGGACAGAAGCATACAAGAAAGGAGAAACAAAGATGTGGGATGTGGGAGGAGATTCTTTTGAATCTCTAAGTGGTGTAGGAATTCTTGAGGTGGCTAACCTTTCCCTTGATGAGCCAGAGTTGCAAGGCGTTTCTTTTGGAGATGTGGAGGCAGAAAATGTGGCAAGTGAGGAAGCTGGAGCCAATGAGGAGGCTTAGATTCTTGTGTGTGGCTGTGGCATTCATGTATCCTTTTTATTGTTTCATGTTTTTATATTTGACTATTTGAGAGTTGTTAGCTATTGAACATTATCTGATTTTGTATTGTGTACTGCTTTGTTATGTCAATTATGTATGGTATTATTTTTTAAAAAAGATACGTATCCGCGTATCATATTATAAAGGAAAATGGCATATTGCCGTATCCGTATCTAGCAGATATGCGGATACGTATCCGTATCCGTGTAAAATAGATTATTAGCTGTATTACGAACTATTGGCGATTGACCAAACAGATCAATGAGAATCTATATATTTCAAATTGAATTCACATAGCTTTTTCAAGGGAGCTACTACTTTTGAATCACTTATCATGCCATGCCATTATTGTAACATGATTTTAATCAAGAGTATTGCTGCCCAGAACCTGCATGCATCTAAATTTTGTATCAAATTCAGATTTTGAATGCAAACTTGATTCCTAGTAAAATATATTGCCCAAATTGTTGGTATAGCTTTTAAAAGTTTAGAGAAACATCTTTCCACACAATGGGTTTGGCCATGATTTCTTCTGAATTTTCTGTTTGCCAATAAGCACAATCAGAGAATTCCTATATCTAATAATCTCTAGTATTATTAGTCACGGTCATGGCAAAAATAAATTGGGAAGAGATATTGCCTTCTCCAGTCCTCTTCAGCTTGAATGACCACTTTTAATTCTCGTACTCTCGTGTCCTGTGATAATTTGTGCCCCATAAACTTATGTCAAATGGCCAACCAATTCATCCGTGTATCCTTGAGACATGGGTACAACATCCAGGGATTATGTTTTGCACTTTAATAATGGAGCTACTTCTCCACACATATCATCCGAAACAGAGACAAAAAAAAACTACTTGTTTGTAGCTAGCGTGATTTTATTCAGATGTTTGGCCGCTTAAAGTTCAGTTATACTTGTGTTTGTTAACATGACAATGATGTGAACGTGTGTGACGACCACATGAAAACGTGAGCATGATGACACCTCATGCACCTAAATAAATTTATTGTTAATTAGTTTCTGTCATAACAAAATTAGCCCTAATTAGATGTCACTTATCATGTATAATGCATGATTAGTCCTAGATCTAGGGATTTGACTCGGATAGCATGTAGAAGGAGGGGAACTATGTCGAAATCATTTAGACCCAAAAAAAGTTTTCCCTCGTTTTTTTCCCAAAATAAAGCAAATTCTTGGTCAAAATCCTCAGAATCAACCAGCACATGACGTTTTACGTACCTATATGATGTTGATTGAGGTCGTTCGGCCGAAGAACTCAGCGTTCCTAATCTGGTCACGTGCGGCAACTCCTTAAGCTCGGTGACTGCAAGCCACCGGACCTTCCTTAGTGCCGCACGCCAGCCGCCGCTTATGAGCACGGTCGAGGTTCTGCTCGACGAAGCCGCGCGCAGCCTACGCCGCACGCATGTTCCGGCGAGAGGAACCACGCCGCGCCGCCGAGTTTGCGTTGTCGCTCGCGTCGCTCACGTTACTACTCACGGGCGCGCATGGCGCCGGCCCCTCGCTCGCCGTCGCATGACGCCGCCGCGCAGCTGCGCTGGAGGATGCTGGAGGCGGGTGGGAGAATGAGGCTAGGGTTGGCTCCTTTGGCCGGCAGCCTAGTTTTTGTTCAGGCGCAGATTACTCGTGACCGTCCATCCTAGAAGAACGGCAAGGATCTCACGGACCAAGAGCAGTGACAAACGGCAAGGATCTCACGGACCAGCTTCAGCCTGCTCCGTGCAGTGTCATGGGGTATTTTATTATTATTATTATTATTTATAAATTTTGTTCCTGGACCGAATTATTTTATGACAGAATCGTACTCTAATTTTCTTATTTTTCTGCTAATGGGTTGTGCATGACTAAGTGAACAGTAATATAGGTTACTGATAATTTTCTGGGTCACCTTATGTTGTCATACTAAATAACTTCTTTGGATTTTTTTTCCGCTGCGTAAAGTATCTATTCTCTGAATTAAATTAAACCAACGAAATATTTATTTTGGAGAATTTTATGTTCATCTTAATTCTATGGTATGTACTTAATTTCTGACCAACATTATTTTTATTATATGTCATATTGTAAAGTTAATGTTAATTTTCACTTCTGCCCAACAGTGATGTGAGAATTTATAATTTGATTAACGTGCATTAATTTAACCAAACCAACATGGGGTTATTTTCTATGCATACTAATTTTATTAATATTATTTACTAATGTATATCTAAGGCCATTAAGAAAGCCTTGCGCTATATGCAAGGCACTAAGCATTTCATGCTAATGTGTAAAAGGTTTGATAAACTTGAAGTTGTGGGATATGCTGATTTAGACTTTGTGGGTGATGAGTCTAAGAAATCTATGTCAGGTTACGTCTTCACACTCGCTGGAGAAGCTATCTCGTGGAAAAGCTCCAAACAGACCATTACTGCATCGTCGATAATGCAGGCTGAGTTTATAGCATGTTATGAGGCCTTAGGGCAGGCTCTATGGTTATGAAAATTTATTCCCGAATTAAGAGTAATAGACAACATTTTTAAACCATTGATGATATATTGTGATAATCAATCGCCAGTTTTCTTTTCGAGTAACAACAAGTCAAGTGGTGCTGCCAAACACATTGATATTAAGTATCATGTTGTGAAAAATAGAGTCCAGTCAATTAAGATTGAGCATATTAGTACCAATGTGATGCTTACGGATCCGCTAACTAAAGGCTTGCCATCCAATATTTTTCGTGATCATGTAGCCGACATGGGTCTATTGGGAAGCCTTTGATTCTGGAATAATGGGTCAAATAAGCAGTCAACTCCCGTAAAGTATAATTATTACTATTTTGAGATAAAGATAGTGGACTATAAGCATTGAAGTTTCAATGACAAATTACTAGCTATTGTGACGCCTTGCTTTGGTACATTAGCTTTGTCAACAGGTAGGCTTATGACGTTAGTCCTTACGATCAAGTGGGAGAATATTGGAATGTGACCGTTAGGCCAACATCTAGACGGTTATTAAGAAAAGGGGATTATGTAAATAAATTAATTACTTTAATTACCCCACTAATCATGTCATTAATTATGCGCCTTGATCGGAGGTGCAACCAACGCAAATTGGTTGTGGCCCCGTCCCGCAGCAGCGCTATATAAACAGTGGGAGCCGGCCACTCACGTATCCAACGATTCGTGAGTTGTTCCACCTCTCCCGACACCCCAAACCCTAATCGATCACTCAGGTGCTGCTAACGGGTACGAAGGCCACCGCCGTCAGTTGCAGGACGACGACCACCACTCCTGTTACCGGCCAGCCGCTGGCAACCTGAAGGCTACGCTATCCCAAGCAGATCGGTTCCACGCCTGCATCAAGCAGGCACGGGACATCGCTTGGCCTTATGGCTTCGTCAGGAGATGGTAAGAACTGAACCAACCCCTCTTTTTCGGTGATCATGTGAGAGGCTACATAATATTCATACATTAGTCATATGTTTCTGTATAACAAATAGTACATCACTATATGCTTAACTGAAACTCCCATTTATCCAAGTTCTTAGCCCATTTGATTCAGGTAAGACCATATAGGAGCATGCAAGGTACTTACCAATCGGTTTTGTTTTCGAGCACCAAAGACGAATGAACCATCTCTGAGAATAGAGCTTAGAGTCACGTGCCGGCGAGGTTGCGGCAGCCGTCGACGACCTCAGCTGGTCTTACCGGCGTCCACGGTCGACCTGTTTGGCTTCAGGCTAGCAGTTGTGCCTTCTGCCCGGTACACGGTGCCCACTGCAGCCTTGCCGCCATGTTCTGCACTGCTGGCTGGCAACGTCCACGCCAGAACCAAGCCGAAGCCGTCCTCAACTCTGCCGCAAGATTCTAGCGTGTTAGATGACCACATCAGTGTGACACCGACGCGGATGTGTGTCTAGTAACCGGGAGCGTCAATCTTCTCAAATCAGCAGGCTCGTAGGTCAAACTCAAACACTCGCCATGTATTGTTGACCTGAAACAATCAGCACGTCGATTAAATCATTAGAACATGTATCAATCAGGACTTTTATCCGTGATAGCAGGCCAAAATCGCACACAAATTCAGCCTGAGAACCTACAAAACCAACCGCACACAGAGGGCAATCAAGATCCGTGATGGCCACAAACTTTTTTTCTGGAGAATACGATTGCCCCAAACTGATTATCCGTAGCAGGTAGCAGCAAGCTTGATTTGGACCAACTCCCATGCTCTTCCCAGGCAGCCGTGGTGAATGCCAGCTACTAAACAGGATGACGTATAGCCATCGTGTGAGGCGGCGGCTTAAGGACTGGGGTGACGGGCGGAGGGCACGATCGGCAACGACGGCATCTCTTGCGGCTGCGCTAGGTTGAAGAGTATTTTAGGGTATCTTATTATAACGATAGTTCTTTTTTTCTGATTAATTTAGTAATTTCTAGATCTTGAGAAAGGTATTTTAAGGTATTTTTTTATAATGACAATGATGGATAATCTTTTTTTCTCTAATTAATGTGGTAATTTTTAGGCGTTGATAGTAAACATGGTGGGTCCTTATATTGGTTATATATATAGTACATATACATATATGGGGAAAAATTTAGTGCAAAAGCACTTTTCGGTGCAATCGTGCAAACGAGCGTCCACGACCATCAAATCACGATCTAACAGTCCTAGATGGGCGTGGATACCTCCCGCATACCATTTTCAGATATTTGCAGAAATCCCCTCGAATAAAATAACTTCCCATGAATTGCTCCTCCATATCCCGCTCCTCTGTCCTCTCTCCTCGACCTATCTTTGTTGTTCTCCGGTAAAAACAACAGAGGCAGTTGTGGATCTACGCACTCGACGACGGTACCATGGTGTCTCCTTGCGGTAACCATTGGTCTGATTGTGCTTTTCTCGTCCAACATTCGTTGTTGCTTAGTCATCCTCTTCACGCACTGTATACCTCTAGAGATGGATCTCTGCGTCTCCGCTGCTCCCTCATCAAATCCATACATTGAACGCAGAAGTTTCATTGTTTTAACATATGGTCCAAACTTGCAGGGTAAGAGCTCGGCCAAACTGTGAGAAAGGGCTCCAATTTCAATATGCAAATTTTCTTGCCCCCATGATTGCTTTTCATTATAATTTTGGTAGGTAACAGTGTGGATAGCTATGGTTTGTGAGTTGCGATTGGCTATTTGGTCTGCAAAGTTTAGTTCTGGATTCATTGTAAGCATCATTTTATAATCTGATTGGAGCGGTTGTCAAAATTAGTGAATCTTGCATTTGATTTACATGATCAAATTGGTGAATTGTAAATCAAGTGTTATTCTTTGAGATCAGAATACGCTTATTTGATAAATTGATATGGGATGCTATGAAACAGAGTCAACATGTCCAATTTTATTTGCTAATTAACATGTGATCTTTTTATAGAAGAATAAGGAGAAGATTGGATGCTGAAACTGTCAGCACAGAAAGGACTCCCAACACGCATGTCCAGAGATTCATCCGGCAAAAACTATTTGCATCGGCGATTATGGTGGCAGGTCGGCAGGTGTGCGAGGTCTTGGCTCCTCAGACCTAGTCCTTGATCTTCTACTCCATTATCGGCGTCCCCATTCCCCTGGTTCTAGATCGATAACCGCCTCAGTTGTTTTCTCTATGAGAAGAACCAGTATAGAGGTGGCCATGGACATGGAGGGAGTCATTCATGAGATTCTATTTTGTTGAGGGTTTTTCTACAAATATATGGAGCCGTGGAGGTGGAATACGCCAGAAACCCATCGTGCCTCAGGGCTGTTAGATCGCGATCTATGACTGTGAGCGCTCGTTTGCATGGTTGCACGGAAAAGTGCTTTTGCACTAAATTTTTTCCATCTGTACAATATAATAATTGAGGTGAGGTCGTCTAGATCATTTTTTTTATGTTCAGATGTGTCTGTAACGTTGTCGTATTCAGTTTGTATCCTACAATAATTCACTAATCAATTTGAGTTATTTTTTAACTTTTGTTTTAATCTTTTGTTGGATTGAACTTCGATTTTAATTCAATATTTCATACTAATAATAACAATTAATCATCTATTGCTTTATAATTTATATCATATTTTAAATAAAAACTAATAATAAGAATTCTAATAATAACTCACTCTAAAATTACTAATGATCCGTTTGCTCCCTCGAGCGATCCTACATCTGCCAAGATAGTTCGTGTTACACATGACAATATGATTGTCTGGCATAACTTCTCCTCCTATCCTGTTAGTCAGATGTATGGCGAAGAGAAAGAAGCCCTCCAACGTGAGCTGTTCACAAAGAAAAGGAATCCCTAGACCATGCGCTCTCCTGTGCGAAAGATTCTTGCTGCCGAACACCATGAGGAGTAACGTGATCTTTCATTCTACCTCTCCTTCCACCTATGGCGGTGCCAGTTTTGCACCAATTCACAGCCCCGCCTTTGCCCCTCCATGGTCGTCTCTATACATTTGTCATGGACTCATGGCCGTTGCTGCATGGAACTTTGCTTTGTCTTTGACCTGAAAATCGTTCTGTCTCGCTCCTGGATCATTTTCCCCACATTGGAACATCCCCATCTGATTCGCTGCTGCATCATCGTCTACATATCCTCTTTCTCTTCCGTTCTCTCTCTGGCCTGTGCGATCCGTTCATGGTGAGGAAGAAACTAAAACAGGAGGCGTGGGATGGGCTGGGCCTAGACTATCAAAATTAACTTCCAGGGTATACTTTCTCTGCTTTATTTTATTAATCTATTATTGAATTGTAGGTGAATAATTTTATAGCTCCTGCCGTTGTTCAAGTTTTACACTTTTTTCATTCTTATGTGGTTACACAAATAAGTTGTGGTTCAAAGATTTTGTGCCGTGGTTAGACAATTCAGTTGTATTTTGACAGTTTAATACAAAAATAATTGATGTTTTGTTCTCTTGTTGTAGTTTAAAAAATAGAACTCAAAATGATCGTTTCATATCCTTGACAGTCCAAGCCCGAGCTCTCTATTCTCGATCAATATTAAACAAGCCACAACACTGTACTGCATTATGTACTATTTTGCTCAAAAAGAAGTACGAGTTATTAATATGTTATGGGAACCCATGTGTATGCATATTTTCTATGTTTCTTGTAGATATAAGTTGTACCTGAAAATCATTACTTTATCTATTGAATCTGGGATAGGACTTAATTCAAATTCTTATTGATATTATGTAGCAGCTGATCTGAGCATTTCTTGACTTTTGTTAATTATGTTACCAGAATAAATTCCTACTACTACGCCATCATCACTATAGGTAATGGTAATGATTAACATTTCCTTGTGCCCTGGTACTTTCATGGATTTTACAGATATGTGCAGATGTTGTCAGAGGATGTTCTCAAGTACCATAGTTGCATCAAGTTTTTTTCTAAAATTACAGATATTATTTTATTATCAGGCTATTTCCAATGTAATTATTCGTTATTAATATGTTTGTCAAAATGCATGTCATAATTGTTTCCTGACTATCCTTATAGGAGTTTTGGTTTCTTTTTCTTTATCTTGGTCGTCATGACAGAATTTACAGGATATGTTTTCCGTCTTAGATCCATCTAGGTGTGACTATCGATTCTTTACTAATATTTTCGTTGCGTACATTGAAAAAGAAAATAGTATGAGAATTTGTGTTAAAATACAAATTTAGCTATTTTATATTTCTTTGAAAGTCCGTAGCAACACACGGATATTTTGCTTTATCTTGGTCGTCATGACAGAATTTACAGGATATGTTTTCCGTCTTAGATCCATCTAGGTGTGACTATCGATTCTTTACTAATATTTTCGTTGCGTACATTGAAAAAGAAAATAGTATGAGAATTTGTGTTAAAATACAAATTTAGCTATTTTATATTTCTTTGAAAGTCCGTAGCAACACACGGATATTTTGCTAGTATATATATATATATATATATATATATATATATATATATATATATATATATATATATATATATATATATATAATACATGACTTGCTCTACCTACCTAAAGACCGTACAAGTGAAACGAATTTTTTGTAGAGTAGTATCAAATCTATAATCCTAGACATGTTTTTCGTGGGTTGAATTATATAAATTCTCATAGCCTTATGGGCCCTAGTGTTGAGTTTGCCGCCGGGCATTCCAAAATATAGGCCGGCCCTGGTGGCGTATAGTGGCGTGTGGCACTAGGATGGTGTAGCTGTAGTGTTGTGCTCTGCTCTGGTGCCGGCAGAGGAAACATCCGCGGAATTGAGCCAGAGCGCCGGCGGCTTGGAAGTAGCGGGCGTCGACAAGCATCTAAGGTTCGGGTGAAAGCTCGTTGAGCCTTGATTCAGAGACCAACGGTGTAAATTAACCAGCCAATCAGGAGCGGAGAAACGGCACCGCGGAGAATCTAACACCATGCCGAGGAAGGTAAGATAAACTATTCTACCACAAATTTATGTGTGCACAGGAGAGTCAAACTCAAACCACTAAAGATGCTGCGAACACCCCAGATCTCAAACTCAAGAGAGGAAGAAATGGAGTCCCTCCCTGTGCCAAGCGTGCAGGCAATGGTGGCAGCCACCGGTGGAACCAAGGTGCCACCAAGGTATCATCGGCCAGAAGCCAGGGAGGATTCCGTCTCCAATGACGTCGATGCTGAGATCCCCATCATCGGTTACCAGAGGCTGCTTGATCCTGATGCTTCCATAGAAGAATCTGCAAGACTCCATAGTGCCTGCCAGGACTGGGGCTTCTTCCAGGTTAGCTCACTACCAAGCTTTCCTCTGATGAGTTGCCCATAGGTTTTGATTTCTCATCCTGGTGGTTTCAGTTAATCAACCACAATGTCTCCCACGATGTCATCGAGGGAATTAAGGCAAATACTGAAGGATTCTTTCGATTACCACTGGAAACAAAAAAGAAGGTTGCTCAGGAAAGAGGACAATTGGATGGCTATGGTCATATATTTGTTCTATCGGAAGATCAGCAACTGGATTGGTCTGACGTTCTTTACCTAAACACGCAGCCTCCTCAACTCAGAAACTTGAGGTTCTGGCCGGACAAACCTGATAACTATAGGTCAGGCCTTCCAAATGTTTCCCATTTATTGCTGTTCTTGCCTCTGAATTTGGTTGAGTGAATCACATGTTTTCAAAACATTTTGGGATGCCTCTGAATTTGGTTGAGTGAATCACATGTTTTTAAAACATTTTGGGATGTAGCAACACTGACAATTCTTTCCTTTTTTTTCCATCGAAGAAAACCACATTTTCATATCGTCCATCATTCCCTCACAACAACAATAACTAAGTGTCCTTGTGGCGGGCATGGAACCGTCACTAATAAATATTACTAATTAGTGGATTTTTTTTTATGGATGAGAAGAAGACAGTCACAAAGTACAATATTAGCTAAAAAAATATGGTTTGCTTGTGACGGGTACCGCTTGTCACTATTGCATCTTCAGCCGACCTAAAAAAAAAGGGCTCATACAAAATAATGTTGGGTCCTGTCGAGAGATATTCTCGATAGTAGATTTAGGTGTGCGTATGAGTATGAAAGATCGATGGACACAGGACATAAGGGTTATACAGGTTCGGACCTCCCGAAGGATAATAACCCTACATCCTGTTTGGTGTTTCTGTATTGCTGGGGTTCACACTGGAATTAGAGTTCCAATACGAGTCTGCCTTTTTTTGAAGGCCCCCTGCCCTCCTTATATATCCGAAGGGTAGGAATTTACATGGTAATCTTTTAGTCGGTTACAACAGATTTTATCTATCCAACATATCCGCTAACCTAACTTGCCGCTTACTCAAACAAGTATCTCAATAAATATCTTCTGAGTCGAATACACCATATCCGAGCCCCCGACCCACTCAGCTAATTAGCCGAGTGGTTAAGTATTCCGGGTACATATGTCCCACAGTAGCCCCCAAGTACTTACCATTTTGAATCGTCGTCTTGATTTGCCTCGATATCTTATAAAATTAGGAAGTGCTTTTTCTATTAACTCTTATTCATAAATCCCTGAAAAAGATATAGCCTATGCATATAGCCCCCAACTCAGAAGGTTGTTGAGTCTACACCGAAGCAACTTTTGAGTTATTGAAAAATATCCAATTAATCTTGTCCCTCATCAAAAAAGGGCATAATAAGATCTGAATTTTCCAATTTTGTCTTAACAAGCTCCATATTTAGCTGAATTTTCTCACTCGCCGAGTGATACATCACCAAATTAATATTTACATCTATAATACTGAAGTGCCCTTAATCCAAATGATTAACGACGAATTTCAATTGTCATAGCTCCCAAGATTAGTGATGTATCAATAGTAGTAATATAACACGGAAACACAACCCCTAAGATTGGTGCCGAGATAATCCGGGTGATTTATCATAAAATTTCAAAAGTTATAAATTCCAAGGTAGAAACCACTACAATCTGAGTGATTTATCATAGAATTTTGAAAGGCATAATTTCCAAGGCTGAAACTACAACAATCTGAGTGATTTATCATGAAATCTCGAAAGGTACAATTTCCAAGGCTGAAACTGCAACAATCCGAGTGATTTATCACGAAATCTCAAAAGGTATAATTTCCAAGGCTGAAACAATTAATAAAATTGGACTTAACAGATTACGAGAAACCTCGACCCAGTAGGTCATCTATCCCTTATAAAAGGGCCTCCAAACAGTCACATCCCTTCGTCTTCACTTCACCGCCGCCGCCATCTTGCGCACACAAACCCTAAATCCCAGACTTCCATTTCCACCCCAAAGCTCCACGCAACTGCTTCCCACTGTACTCAACAAGAGCAATGGCCCCGAAGCGCACCCGCCAAAGCTCTAAGGCACAATCGCATAAGCAATCTTCTCTTGAGAAGGGCGAGGAAGAAGAAACAGTTTTTGACATCCCCGCCACCATCAAGTAGTTCCCCGTGTCAGCCATGGATTCAGAGAAAATCAACAGACTGGTGATTGACGGCGTGTTGCAGGATCAATAGACCGAAGGATGGATCGAGACCATAGGTCAAAAATTTCCCTAACCTCCCGTCGACCAAATCACGGTTTCCTCCTCCTTTTTCTATCGTGGATTTGGGATCCCTTGTTGCGACTTCTTTCGCGGTCTTTTTTTCTTCTATGGCATCAACCTTGTCAATCTGAATCCAAATTCCATCTTACATATTGCTATCTTTATCCACCTGTGTTGAGGTGTTCTTGGGAATTCATCCCCATTTTGATACCTTCAAAGAACTGTTTGTTTTGAAATCAAACAATAATAATGTTATAGGAGGGGCCGGATTCTAACTAAGGAATAAATCTAAATACGTTGATGTACCACTTCCATCAACGAACAAAGGTTGGCATGCGGACTGGTTTTACCATGGAAACCATGCTCCATCTTTATTAGAGACTACGACCGAAGCCCCCAAGCCACGACCCGAGTGGTCAGCAAAGGCCCATCCAAACAAGAAGTCTCAAGTTGATGCCATATTAGAGCATATTGCCTATCTCAAGTCCAAAGGTTATACTGGCGTACATGTTGCCGTAAGCTTCATATATCGCCGCGTGCAGCCTATTAAGAAACGTCATGTTCCCGGATGGAAGTTCCAATTGGGTTCAGACCCCATCATGGAAGTGCTGAAAACATTGTTAGAAAGGAAATTAACATTACGGCTGGAAAACATATTTTCTTCACTCCTTGGTTGGACTCCAGGGAGTGCGAAAAGTAGACATCATTCTGTGACTGGCAGGAGTTCAGTAAGTTATCCACTTCTGTGCTTAAAAAATCAACACTTCATGCATTATGTTCAGCAAGGAATAATACGTCACATATATTGTAGAACCTTGATGTATACGTGTCCAATCCCCCACTGCCGCCGATGCCGCAAAAGAAATCTCCCACTCAACCATCAGCTCCCAAGCGCCACAAGGCGCATATTGAAGATTCTGATGAAGAAGAATCGCTAGCTGAAAGAGTAGCTAGACTTCAAGAAGAGGCAAAGAAAAAAACTCCAGAGAAAGCCTCCACCACTCAACGGACCATGGATGAAAAAGGACAAAATCGTCCGAGTGAACCAAGCAAGGCAGACACCCATGAGGCAGCGCCAGACACGACAGGTGCCCCATGGCCAAGCAGCCCCCCACCAAGAGTGTCAGGCATAAAATTCAAACGTCGCTCAAGGTAAACAAATCAATGTAACTTGAAGCTTAGCTATCCATTTGAATAAATATGTAATTCTCTATCTAATTGATAGGTTGATCGGGCGGTCGTCTTTTGAAGAAGTCCTGGCGTAAAGTCCAGTTCCTGAAAAAGACCAGGAGACACCACATGTTGGATCGTCCAGAGATGATGTCCCAGACCACTCGGCAGAGAAACCGAGTGATTTAAAGAGTGCACCCGAATCCACTCAGCCAGAAGATAACCAAGCTAAATCACCCAATATCTCAGACTTAAATAAATCTGAGATGGCAACGGGTGCTGATACTTCTGCCTCCACCGAGTCCGAAGAGCTGTCACTGGTTTTTGAATCTATGCCAGAACCAACATATGAATATCCAATCGAGCTGGAGGAAAACGTCACGCTGACTCCTATTCACCGAGTGGTAAGAGAAGGTGCCTCAGAACAGCCAATGCCGACTAGATCAGTATATCATATTGGCCGATTTGCCATCACCGGATTTGATGAGTCGACAGAGCAAGCAGAATTGAAAATTTTTGAAGAACATACTGAAAAGCCTATCATTCCTTCTAGGTATTCCTCCCTACTTGTCAATAATAATCACCATTCCTGGCTGTGAAGTTTCAAACATATAATTCGCCATCATTGCAGGCTCTGAAAACCCATATGGCCAACAAGAGTAAGCTTCTGCAACTTGTCGAAAGGCATTGTGCAAAAGCCGTCGATTTTGAAGATCAGCTTGCCAAAGAGAGACTGAAAGTTGGGCGCTTATCAGTTGCTCTAAAAGCCCGTTCATCTCAAGTTGATGAACTTCAATTCGATCTACAAGGTATGAGACCAATAAAGCCTATACCTCACATGCTATCTGTGTAATATGAATATTTGACATTGTCCATACAGAGGCATCACGGTCGCTGAATTTGAAACAAAAACAAGATGCCCAGGCGACCGCTCAAATTGCAAGTCTCGATGGCCGTATAAAAGAACTGGAGTCGTTTGCCCAAGCTATCAAAACTTTGAAGTCCGAGAATCAAGGATTAAAGAAGCAGATCCAGGACTCGGTAGAGATCAAGAAAAAGTTTGAAAAGCTAAAAGACGACCTGAAGACAATGCAAGAATTACAAAATTCGTGGAAGAAAAGGGCTGAAGGTAAAAATGAATATACTTATACATACAAAAAAATATATATGTACTAAAATGTTCGTAACTGACAGGCGCTGAGGAAACAATAAAAAGCCAAAAAGAAAGAAACATAAAACTAGAAACCGAAGTAATCAAAGCTGAAAAGATCTTCAAAAAGGTTGTGGATGAGCTAAACCAATTCCAAAAAACATTCAAAGAAGTTAAAAAGCTAAAAGAAGAGTATAAGGAAAAGGTTGCCACCCTTGAGGCTGAAAAGGTAGAAGCCTAGAAACGCCTGAGAGGTAAGTGTTTATTCATCTAATACCTTTATATCGAAGTTCATTGTACTGGACATATATGATTATTGTACTCCTGTAGGATCAAAGAGGTCCTATGAGCTTTTGCAGAAGAAATTTATAGAGGGTGATGAAAACCTTCGATGGTCTCTTGCAGCTCTTCAGAAAGATGCAGAGGTGGTCGCCCAATACATATATCCTGAAGAAAAACCGCCTTGATGTCGAGACCTGATGATGAGGCTACAAGGGGTACCTGGCTGACTGAAAGAACATGCTCAACATGTTGCAGAGCTAGCCGGCACACAAGTCCTGGCAATTACAAAGTCCCACATCCCCAGCATAGAGTTAGATGTGGTAGCCGAGGGTTTTCATGAATATTTCTCTGATGAGCAATGTGAAGCTCTTGTGGCTGAGGCGCAAAAAATAGCGCATATATTAGCCGACCAGATAGAGCTAGATCCCTTACCTAAAGTGTAAAGAATTGTAAAGCTTAAAATACTGTGTTACAACTCTATTACTGTAATATAACTAATGTTCGATAGACCAGTAAGGTCTAGATTCATTACCAGTATTGTAATGAATTCTTGGGTCGCGCTGCTCCGTATATGTATTATATGAACTCGTGTTAAATACTCACAACCAATACACAACTCATGTTAGCCCTCTAAACAACGCTCCCAATAACCGATATAAACCATGGAGACTAAGAACTCACTCGGTCAAGCATATGTGAATTAGGAGAATTGCCTTGGTCCCTAACAGACGACAAGAACCCTAGGGACTAAGTAACCCGCTTGGTCGACATGCGCGAGTTAGGGTGATACCAAGTATCAAAATTTGAGTCATGATGTAAACAATAACAACAATTATTCATAGAAATTATAAATTGCGAAATTAGATATCATAACTACTATGTATATATATTTAATAATAGAAGTACAATAAACTATAATTACTAGGCATAAAAATGATGTAGCTGTGAAACACTCCAGAAACTTTAAAGGTCCGATCCATCCTCATTCATCAATCGATAGGCGCTTGGCCGAGTGATTTCCTTTATAATAAAAGGTCCTTTCCATGGAGCCGACAGCTTGTGCTTACCGACCTTAGACTGAACTTGCTTCAAAACCAGGTTGCCGATTGAAAAACCCCATGTTTGAACATTTTTATCGTGATAACGTCGCAAACTTTGCTGGTACTTTACCGACCGAATTACAGCGGCATCTCGCTGCTCCTCTAACAACAACAAGTCGTCTCACCTATGGTCGTTGGAGGTTTTTTCCTCATACGCTGTCACACGGGGGGAGGCAAAAAGAATCTCGGTTGGTAACATGGCTTCCGAGCCATAAACCAGAGAAAAAGGGGAGTGCCCGGTGGCATGACTTACGTTGGTTCTAAGTCCCCACAACACAGATGGTAATTCTCGAACCCATCGTCGAGCGTACTTTTCCAGCCGATCAAATATACGAGGCTTAATTCCAGAAAGCAGGAGGCCGTTTGCCCTCTCAACCTGGCCATTGCTCTGTGGATGGGCGGCTGAGGCATAACCAATCTTAAAGCCAACTCGGCCCGCAAACTCTTTAAACTCCTCTGCTGTGAATTGATTACCGTTGTTAGTGATTATCTTGTGTGGGGCACCAAACCGAGTGACTATTTCGGTCATAAACTCGATGACCTTCTTTGCCGAAATCTTACCGACTGGCTTTGCTTCGATCCATTTAGAGAACTTGTCCACTGCTATGAAAAGGTGAGTAAAACCCCATTGAGCTTTCATGAAAGGTCCGACAATGTCTAAACCCCATACTGAAAACGGCCAAGTTATTGGTATATTTTGGAGCTCTGTGGCAGGTACGTGCATCTGGCGGGCGAAGAACTAACAACCTTCACACTTTTGGACAATTTCCTTGGCATCAGCACCAGCGGTCGGCCAATAAAACTCTTGCCTCATTGCTTTGGCTGCGATTGTGGATGGGCCTACGTGATTCCCACAAATGCCAGCATGGATGTTTCCTAATATAGCTATGCCTTCATCTTGAGACAAGCATTTGATCAGTACCCCATGTGGGCTTTGCTTGTACAGGTGATGGTCAACTATATGATATGAACGCGACTTGCGAATAATCCGGAGGGCTTCGTCTTTGTCGGTCGGTAGTGTATCACGATCCAGATACTCAATGAAGGGAGTGCGCCAATCTACCTCAATGATAGCTACATGCGGTGCTACCCCCGCCCTTAGTGCCGACTGCTCCATAGTTTGCTGGGTTAGTACAGAAGGGTTATGCAGATCATCAAGGAATACTCCGTTAGGTATTTTAGATCTGCTAGACCCAAGTTTGGCCAGTTCCTCCACCTCTTCGTTATACTTGCGCAGGACGTGTTTATACTCAATGCCATCAAACTTGTCTTCGAGCTTCCGAACTTTGGTGCAGTAGGCTGTCATGCTTTCGTGGGAACAACACCACTCCTTCGTTACTTGATTTATAACTAGCGCCGAGTCGCCAAAGACGCTTATCCTTTGGACGCCAAGTGAGATAGCTGTCCGAAGTCCATGTAGCAGCGCCTCATACTCTGTAGCGTTGTTAGAGGCACGGAAGTGCATTCGAAGAATGTACCGCAACTTTGCTCCGTCAGGAGATACCAGTATGACTCCTGCTCTGGCACCTTCCAATTGTAAGGAGCCGTCAAACGCCATCTTCCAATAGCATAATTCTTATGAGTCGGGAGGTAACTCACATTCTGTCCACTTGGTGACGAAGTCTGATAAAGCTTGACCTTTGATCGAGTCGCGTGACTTAAAGGTGATATCATATGATCCGAGCTCGACAGCCTATTTGGCGATTTTCCCAGTAGCCTCTTTGTTGTGCAGCAATTTGCCTAGGTCGAACAACGTGAGGACCTCAATTGGATGATCTTCAAAGTAATGCTTCAACTTCCTAGATGTCATCAGTAATGCATAAATTAATTTCTGAAGCTGGAAGTATCGTACCTTGGATTCCGATAAGACCTCACTAACGAAATATACTGGTCGTTGCACCTTTTGAGCCTTGCCATCTTCTGCCCCTTCCACCGCCAGCACAATACTGACAACGTGTTTGGTTACGAAAATGTACAACTGCAAAAGTTCCTTTGGCTCTGGGGGAGTTAAGACTAAAAGACCACTAATGTAAGCCTTAAAATCATCCAAGGCTTTCTGTGCGTCATCATTAGGTGAATGATTCTTGTTTCTTGAGTAATCGAAAAAAGGGTAACCCTCAGACGCCGAGTCGTGATACAAACCGACTGAGCGTAGCCATACAACCAGTGAGCTTTTGAATGTCTCTTTGCGAATGTGGAGGTCCCATTCATAATATGGCATTTACCTTTTTTGGATTAGCTTCAATCCCTCTATGTGATACCAGAAAATCGAGTAATTTTCCTAATGGGACCCCAAAGACACATTTTTCTGGATTTAGCTTCATGTTGTATTTTTGAAGGTTGCCAAATGTTTTATCTAGGTCGGATATCAAGTTGGTGGAGAGCCGAGTCTTGACTACCACATCATCAACGTAAGCCTCAACATTCCTGCCTATCTGGTTGTCCAAACATCGCTGCATAGTCCGCTGGTAGGTGGCACCAGCATTTTACAGGCCAAAGGGCATTGTTGTGCAACAGAAGGCTCTGGACGACGTGATGAATGAGGTTTTGAGCTGGTCTGATTGGTTTAAGGGAATCTGATGGTACCCTGAATAGGCATCTAAGAAGCACAACAGAGCGCATCCAGCCGTCGAATCGACCACTTGATCAATACGTGGGAGAGTGAACGAATCTTTTCGGACAAGCTTGGTTAAGGCCGGTGTAATCCACGCACATCCGCCACTCCTTATTCTTCTTCCGCACCAGAACTGGGTTGGCCAACGAGTCGGGGTGGAAAACTTCTTTAATAAAACCAGCTGCCAGCAGTCGGCCAATTTCTTTCTTAATCGCATCCTTTCGGTCTTGCGAGAATCGTCTAAGCCGTTGCCTTACCGGCCTGGTGTTTTCGCGGACGTGAAGTTTGTGCTCAGCCTTTTCCCTTGGTGTACCTGGCATGTCAGAAGGTTTCCATGCAAATATATCTTTATTATTTCTAAGAAAAAGGATGAGCACGCTTTCCTATTTATCACCTAAATTGACCCCAATATTAGTGGTCTTGGATACATCATTGTCATCTAGGCTAATCTTCTTGGACTCCACGGCGTCCGCTTGTACCATAGTCTTCAGCGCTTTCCTTGGAGCAGGGTCAAGCATGGCCTCCTCCACCGTTGCGAGCGCTTCCTTCAGCTTGGCCAGCTCCGATGCTGCTACTATCTTCTCAGTCAACTCATAACTGCCATTGTCGCAGTCGTATGAGGTCCGCACATCCGAGTGGATTGAGATGACTCTGTTTGGTCCTGGCAGCTTCATTATCATATAAGGATAATGAGGTACCGCCATGAACTTAGCGATGGCTGGCCGCCCTATAATGGCGTCATACGTAGAATCGAGGTCGGCGACCTCGAAGGTAATGCGCTCCGTCCTGTAGTTCTCCCGAGTGTCGAAAGTCATAGGCAAAGTGATTTGTCCCAAAGGGACTGCTTGTATGCCCGGGATCACACCATGAAACGGTGATCGACTTGGCTTGAGGTCGGTCAAGGGTATGCCAAGCTCCTTGAAGGTTTTCACAAAAAGGATGTCAAAACTGCTACCACCATCTACCAGTACCCGATTTAGCCGAACTCGGTTAACAGTCGACGTTAGCACTAAGGGATATTTCCCAGGCCTGGGGATGTGATTCGGATGGTCGGACCGATCAAAAGTAATTGGAATCTCTGACCATCGTAGATACTGAGATACCGCTGGTGAAACCGAGTGGACCTCTCTGTAGAGGATCTTCTGCTGGCATTTTGAGTCGGCCGTAGACCGGCCACAGATGTAATTGACCTCGTGTTCGGGGTCTTGGAAGTCCTCCTTATCCTCGTCTTGGTTATCCTTGTCCGAGTCCTTTCTGCCACCCTTGGGGATCCAGGAGCGTTCTTTGCAGACCTTCAAGGCGTGATGGACGAAGTTTTTCAGCTTGAAGCATTCCCTGGCTTTGTGAGCTCCGTCATGTAGCAGGCAAGGGCCATCGAGCATCTTGTCGAAGTCATCCTGAGTGACTGGTTTCCTCCTGGTCGGGCGCTCGATGTTGGCCACCGTTCGGTCTTGCTTGCGCTTCCTATCGCCGTCCTTGCTGTAATCGGATGGACCCGACTGGTTCTTTGGGGCCGCCTCCTTGTACTGGCAAACTTGGAATAGAGCCGAATTGCCAGCAGCATATTTATCGGCCATAGTGAATAATTCTTTGGCTGGCAGTCCGCCGGCAGCATCCAACCTCCCAATCTTCTTTATTAGATTGTTGTCACGGAGTCCTCCCTGGAAGGCGGCGACAACTTGAGCATCCGAGATGTTAGGGATGGTATTTTTCACTCGGCAGAAGCGTTGGATGTATTCTCGAAGTGGCTCCCGATCCCGCTGCTTGATCCGGCCGAGTTTCCAGTGATTCCCTGGCCTGTCGAAGGTGGCTTGAAAATTTGCCACGAACTGCCGATAGAGATCTGCCCAAGAGGTGATAGAGTTGTCGGGCAGATTAGTGAGCCAGGTTCTTGCTGCTGGGGCTAAGCAAACATGCAAGTAGTTGGCCATGACAAAGCTATCGCCGCTGAGAGCTCGTATGGCTGTCGAATAGACGTGAAGCCAGTCACACGGATCCGTCTTGCCGTCATACTTCTCAATGCCGACTGGCTTGAAGCCGACCGGCCAGCTGACGGTTTGAAGTTCCCGAGTGAAGGCTCGGATGCCAGCCTCCTCGTCATAATCGTCGGCGGCCGCAGTCCGTTCTCGTTCGCAACCGGCTTCTCAGTGAGATATATCATCGCGACGGCCCTCATCCCTCGATCACGGTAATGACCATCTCTATATGGCTGCCGCCTGTTGTCACGCTCGTAGTCAACATAACCGCGCCAGCGCCGTTCATCTTCATACTCTCGGCGGGCCATATCGTCGCGCTCCTGGTATCTGTTGTCCAGTCGGACCCACGCATCACGTGGTGGTATGCCATTGCGCAGGTCGGCGCTTGGATGCCGATCATGGTACTCTGCAATGGGCCTGTGCCTGGGGACGGTAGGCGGGGTTGCCTCCTGGTTGGAGCGCTGTCGATCTCTTCTATCCTCCCTAGCTACCGAACTAGCGGCCCCAAAAACTGATTTACTCGGCGTTGATCGTGCTGCATGCATCTCCAGTACAGCCGCGACCCTGATGTGCGCTTTCAATTGGCTGACCTGAGGTGTCAACTTTGGGGAGACCTGGAGCAGGGGCTCTATTGTTTGCAGGAGGGTCGCCGCGGCCGTGATGTTGTGCTGTGGGGTCTTAAAGACGTCTTCACCATCAAGCTTTAAGGTGAGGTCTCCCATATCTAGGTTTTGCACGACTTGGGGTCTTTGCTGAGCATCCGGTCTTCAAAGCGGAGGAGTGGTGGCATCTGGATCACTGTCTTCGAGGTTGGTTTCATGCCCGTCTACGCGCGGCGCGGTATCGCGCGCGGCAGCATCCACCGATGTTTTGCCGTCTGCTTGCCCCTGGGCAGCAGGTGCCACCATGAATACCTCGTGGAAATCCGAGGAACAACTCTATGAATCACTCGGCTCTTCAATCAAGTCCAAGAGTGACTCGCTTTCAAGGACGATTGCTACAACGAATCTTGATTCGTCGACAAATTTGGGATCTTCGTCCGACTGATCCATGTGATGAGCCGGGAGATCAACCGTAGTGTAATCTGAATCGACCAAGGTTGTCAATTGGGGCGTTGTGGACAACGTTGAGTTGCCGCCCGAGAGGGTTTCCGCCTGGAAAGTTGTCACTGCGTTGTCGAGGCCAAGCGGGAATCGGCCGGCCGAATTGCTCTGATCGGCCGTGGCAGCGTCCGAGTGGGCCTCGCATTCATGCTTGATGAAGTTCCCGTCCTGATCGACGACGAGGCTGATGGTGCCAAAGCAGATCTTGTCTCCCGCGCAAAACTTGATGTCGACGAAAGCCATCGATTTCAACAAAGCTATACTCAACGCTGCCCCTTCCTGACGCGCCAACTGTCGAGAGATATTCTCGATAGTAGATCTAGGTGTGTGTATGAGTATGAAAGATCAATGGACACATGACACAAGGGTTATACAGGTTCGGGCCTCCCGAAGGATAATAACCCTACGTCCTATTTGGTATTTCTGTATTGCTAGGGTTCGTACTAGAATTAGGGTTCCAATACGAGTGTACCTTTTTCCGAAGGCCCCCTGCCCTCCGTATATATCCGAAGGACAGGGATTTACATGGTAATCTTTTAGTTGGTTACAACAGATTCTATCTATCCAACATATCCGCTAACCTAACTTGTCGCTTACTCAAACAAGTACCTCAACAAATATCTTCTGGGCCGAATACACCATATCCGAGCCCCCGACCCACTCGGCCAATTAGCCGAGTGGTTAAGTATCCCGGGTACATATGTCGCACAGGTCCCATTTCAAAACTCTAACCCTAACCCCCAGTGACGTATGCTGCCGCCACCGTCCCATCACCATCGTCATCCTCGTCATTGTCTCCGTTGCTGCCTTCTATGCGGCTCTGCTGGCGTGTAAGGTGAGGTGGAGGGCCCCCACCTGCTCAAAGTCGTCCAGGAGGTCGGCGAGCGCCTCCGATGCAATGCACATGGTGTCGCCAGCCACCGTCGAATATTTGGCCATCGACTCCTTGATGTCACCGTTGGCCTTGGCGATCATGACCATCACGGTCGCCGTGGAGGCCACCATCCCCACCCTCAGATCCGCCGTGGAGGGGGATGGTGGAGAGGAGGCAAAGGCAGCAAGGGCGCCACCACGACCGTCTTTGTCGTGGCGGTCGCCGCACCATGGGAATGGTTGGCACCTGCCAAAGGGAAGGGGCCCGACCTTCCGCATCTTGGAGCGGGCCTCCTCTGTTGGCGGCGGCGCTACGCCTAGATATGGTGCAGCCGGCCTACGACGGTGACTAGGCGTCACACGGCGACCATGGGAGCGGAAGAAAAGGAGCAAATGGCGGCAGAAGATGGGGTGAAACAGGAGCGGTTAGGGTTGCGTTCCCCTTGCACCCCGTCTTTTATAGTAAGTAGCGGAACTTAGTGATGGATCATGTTTTAGCCCGCCCCACTTAATGGTGGGCTATGACGTGCCCCACTTAAAACAGTTAGTGACGGGCATTCCTTCCCGATCCGATTTTTGTAGCATGCTAATTGATGTCCACCACTAATCGGCTACGGGCTTTCATTGCTGAAATTCGTTTTTGTAGTAGTGTCTAGCTCTACTAGAAGACTATAGCTAGTCACTCTAATTGTTTAAAGTGAAGGAAGCCTTATCATAACCATCATTTTTTCTTCATTTATCTATTTGAGGTTGACCTTGGAGAAATATTCGGCTGCTACAATGAATATAGTAAAACGGTTGTTGCCTATCATTGCGAAGAACTTGGGGTTGCAACCAGATGCTCTTACGGACAAATTCACCGACGGTATACAGTCAATCAAGATGAACTGCTACCCTCCCTGTGCGCAAGCAACTAATGTTGTTGGCCTCTCTCCGCATTCTGATGCTGGTTTTATGACTCTCGTCCTCCAAGTTAACCAGGTTCAAGTTCATGGTCGACAGATAAGAAGAAATGGTACTTGGGTTTTCGTCATGCCTCTAGATGGTGCGTTCGTGGTCAACCTTGGAGATACTTTTGAGGTATGCACCCTTACTAATTGTTCTATTTGTGGCCATGTTAAATCTTTAAATATTTCACCTTCTATATAAATGCTCTCACCTTTGATGATGCCCATAGATCTTTACAAATGGAAAGTACAAGAGTATTGAACACCGTGGCATTGTCGACACAGCGAAAGAACGGATGTCTGTTGCAGCATTTCACGGCCCAAACATGCATGCTAAAATAGGCCCTCTAGAAGAGATTGTGGTCAATGAAGTCCAGGCTTACAAGAGAGTGGACCATGAGAACTTCAGGAGGCTTTTCTTCTCCGCGAAACTAATAGGGAAGAGCTTCATAGAACAAATGAAGCTCAAGAGCATCAGCTGATCAGGAAATCTGTATGGGCTTAAATTTTTTGTTGTGGATTTTAACTCCATACAAGTTTCCACCTGTTTCATATGTCAAAAGGAAAGAAAATATAAATCTCCTTCATCACTTATGAGATCTATTTTGGAATTTTTTGCCTCTGGCCACGTCCCTCAAGGAAGAATCCCACGTAGCAATACAGCATACACAAGCACTAAACAAGAATAATAGGGAATAATCAAATGGAGGAATCAAGGCAAATTATCAAGTGAATGACCAGCATCCGAGAACATCAGCAACTACCAAAACAGGAATGGAAAGATATTCCAAATGAAGATCCAAAGCAATGAATCGACCAAGAGATCATCTGCCTTGAAAGAAAGGGTGAACCTACAACCCAACTAATCATCCATTAACATGGAGAACGAGGATGAAATGCTGCACAATTAATCGACTGTAGGGCCACTAGCAGTAGCATTGGTTCCACTGGCAATACGCTTCCTTAGCCTTGCACAGGTCACTCAGAGTGCCTCCTCCATTGGTGTCTTCTCTGTAGTATTATCAAGCTCTGCAATGGCTTTGATAGTGTCATCAACCTCATCCATGACCATGTCATTTGTTTCAGCCTCAGGGACTACTGAGGCTTTAGTCCCAAGAATATGTGTGTTGGCTTTATTGACTGAAGCTAGTGCCGACTCAGTTGTCAGTTTCACTGTACTTGCATTAGCTCTTAAGGCTTTTCACCTTCTCCCAGTTTTGACATCTTTTAATCTTTATGTGGTTAAGCCTTTTAGAAGATCCTGCTCTGATACCAATTGAAAGTTGACTAGAGAAGGTGAATAGGTAATCTAAAAATTAAACCTGAAAACAACACTTGAAAACAATTAAAAAAATGAATGATGGAACTTCCATCACTTGATAGGTAGTTTAACGGGACAAGATATACAATACTTGATAGGTAGTGAAGCTAGCATGATGTATGACTCAAAATCTACAATGGAGATCTAGCAACACAATACACAAGTAGGTCGAGCATTATATATAATGAAGCAAACAAGCTCAAAGGTAAATGCGGGAAATGCAAAGAGAGAGACACAATGATTTTTACCGAGGTTCGATAACCAACAAAGTTGTTCCTACTTCCTCGTTGAGGAGCTACACAAGGTAGCCGGGTCTCTCTCAACCCTTTTCTCCGCCAAGCAATCACAAAGATCGAGCTTGGTTTTCTTTGTTCACTTGATTCTTTTCCTCCAAAGACAAATCACACCTTCATAAATCTCCCCGTCTCACCACAACAAATTGGAAGCTCAAGGGCAATGCCTAGCCGTCTAGGAGACCAAGTCTCCAAAAGTAACAAGCAAATCAAATCTTGTAGGGGTGAGAAAGATGTGCTCAAGCTTTTGAGTGGTTGGATCTCTCTCACAAATGGTTAGAATATAATGAACAAGTGTATATGTCAGAGCGGAGAGCTTTGGCTGAATGTAGAGTGAAATCTCAAAGTGTCCAACCCTCTCCACGGGGTGAGCTATTTATATGCAATCCTCAAAAACTAGCTGTTGGAGTGTATTCAGTGCCTAACAGAACTTCCGTGGTGACCCACGGAACTTCTGTCAATTCAAAAAGAGTCGTTGCGCGGCCCTGGATGCCTCTGGAGAAAATATGACATGACTTCCGTCACTCTCTGTTTGGTGAAACTAGAAGGAATGGCTGACAAAACTTCCATGGTTGAGCCATGAAAATTCCTTTGACGAAACTTTCGTCAGCCTCTGTTAGGTTGAAGCACTGGGTTTTAAGTGATGGAACTTCCATCACATAGTGACGAAACTTTCATCACTCTCTGTTTGGCTCAAAAGACTTGATTCTTTTTGGGCTTTTTGTGGCTAGTTTGCCCTCAATTTTTTGGTTGGCTTTGAGCACATCAAATCCCTACAAGCAAGATAAGTTTACCCCTCGTGATAGTTCGGCATACCTAAGACTCAATAAATTAGAAAATCTAACTTGAAAACTCTTTTGAGTCCAATCTCTTTTCTTCTTTTTGTAGAGGGATGAACTTTCTCACAAATGTGAGTAATGATTTTCTTTTGATAACTACACATACTCTTAATTCATGTTAGCATAATTTTAATCTTATGTCATTATTCACCAAAACCTACTAGGGGGTCCTAGATTCATCTTCACACTACCACTTAGCCGCAACGCACCACACGCAGGGTTTACAAAGTCGGACTAACCGGTCGGCTCGGCTCGATTGAAAACTGACCGGTTAACCAGGGAAACTAACCGGTTAGTCGTTTTGCTATAGTAACCAGTTACGGTTAGCCAGGACTAACCGGACGGTTAGTGCAACTGGCGCGGACCGGTTACCCAATTAACCAAAATAATCGGTCGATTCCCGCCGGTTTTGTAAACCCTGACCACACGTAGCCCAGTCGGCCTAGCAACAACCACTTGCTCTTCCATGCACTGCTAGCATCGTTCAGATCAGCCCAACTAAAAGTGCATCTAGGCCCCTATTTTTGTTTTAGTCATTGGCATCAATACAATTAAGATAGGACTAATGTTTTTAATGAGTATGTGTATAGATGACTATCTCAACATGATGAAATAATGTCTTTGAATCAAAAAGAGAAGAAGATGGTCATTTGCCACTATCAAGAGGGGCATAATTACATGTATTGGTGAAGTCAAATGCTCAAAATTCCCATTCCATTCAGATCTGTCAGCCCTCTGTTTTTCCTCTCATCGGCAGTGCTGGTAGACCCTATCGGCAGTGCCAATCCACCCTTCTAGAGACATTGTTGAGTCCAGCCATCTCTGGCCTTCTGTTTTGCCAACATCGGCAATGCCGATGGTCCTCATCGGCAGTGCCGATCACCCCTTCCAGAGAACACTTTGCTTCCTGTCTCTCTGCCTGTAGCTAATCGACAGTGCCGATCACCCTGATTGGCAGTGCCAGCCATGCTCCCAAAGAGACCCCTTTTCTGTCTGGCTCTGGTCTGTTCTTATCGGTAGTGCCTATCATTCTGATCAGCAGTGCCGGTCCCCTCTCCACAGAGACTTTGCTTCCTCGAGCTCTCTGGTGGACACAGTCAGGGTCTCCCAGAGATCAATTTCTTCTATGTCGGTAGTGTCGGTTGCACTAAAGACAAACTTCTACAATACTCTGACAGCTACCAGAAACCCTAACGGCAGTGCCAATGAGCCCATCGGTAGTGCCAGTGCGAGGCGTCCAGACACAGTAACGGCTCTTTTTAGAGCCTTGGTATATAAGGCACAACACTCACTTTGTCCCTCCTCTCTCCAACCCGAAAATCATTTCACTCTTTGAGCTTCACTCTCCTCACTCTCCCTCTCCCAAGCCAAAGCTTCATCCCTTGAGCTAGGGTTTGAGTGAGCACAAGATTCTAAGTGTTTGAGAGCACCCATTCCACACTTGAACATTCAACTCTGCCATACTTGTGATTTGTGCTTGTTACTCTTGGAGCTTTGCTCCTTGACGGTTAGCGGTGCCCGTAGAGCTCCCAAATTATGTGGTGACGCCTTAGGAAGTTTGTATTAGCCATCCCGCAAGGGATTTGCTAGTGGATAACCCGACTTGATCTTTGCGGTCGCTTGGGCGAGAATAGGGTTGAAAGAGACCCGGTCCTTTGTGGATGTCTCAACGGAGACATAGAGTCCTTTGTGGGCTTGAACTTTGATAACAAATCTTGTGTCTCCGTGTGCTCTTTTATTACTTGTTGCTCTTTTTTACTTTGTTCTAGGGTTCTTTGTTGTGCTTGCCTTTAATCAATAGCTCTACTTGTGTACGCTTGTTTTCTTTGTTACTAAACTGTTGTAGAGCCTAATTCAACTTAGGTAGTCTTATTTGTCCACCTAGTA
Source organism: Eleusine coracana subsp. coracana (assembly GCA_032690845.1). NCBI lineage: Eukaryota > Viridiplantae > Streptophyta > Magnoliopsida > Poales > Poaceae > Eleusine > Eleusine coracana. The sequence goes on along the minus strand of CM064420.1, from coordinate 31,622,218 downwards.
ACTACGAAATCAATTAGATTTAATTTTTCACAACTGTTATCTGTCCATCGGCACTGCCGGTTGCCCATCGACAGTGGTCATCGGCACTGCCGGTGACCCTGATCGGCACTGCCGATAGTACTGATAAAATTTGTTAAGCCTAATTTTGTAGGATTTTTAGGTATGCCTATTCATCCCCCACCCCTCTAGGCAACTTTCAATTGGTATTAGAGCAGGCACTTCTAGAAGGCTTAACCGCTTGAAGTGAAAAGATGACAGATCCGAAAAATCGCTCCACATCCGGGGGAAGTGTTAGTGACGGTGGTATCAAGTTCAATGCCATTCCCTTCAACTACAATGAGCTCAAGAGTGAGTATGTGGGTAGTGGTTCCGGGAAGCTACCACATTTTGATGGAACCTACTATGATCATTGGAAATCTAGAATGGAAATTTATTTGGGTTCTATGGAAAGATCGATAATGAAGATTGTGAAGCATGGGTATGTCTTAGAAAATGAAGAAAATCCCACCGCCAATGATGAAGTGAAGCTCACTCACAATGATCATGCCTTATCCGCTATCATCTCGGCACGATCACCAAAAGAGTATGAGAAGGTGACAGGGATAAAAAATGCTCATGAGATTGGAAAGAAACTTGAGGTTATCTATGAAGGAACCAAAGGTGTTAGAGAAGCAAGGGAAGATATCCTAATAGGAAAATACAATTTGTTTATCAAGAAGGCCGGTGAAGGGCCACAAGAAGTTCATGATAGACTCATGGAGATTGTGAACAAGAGTTATAGAGATCAAGCTTGACCCTATAGAAGTCAACAAGAGATTGTTACTAGTTCTACAACCATGGAACCAAAATGCTTGTGACTTTGTGAGAGAAAAGGAAAACTTTAAGAATTTCACCAGGGATGAAGTTCTTGGAACATTGCTCACTTACAAGGAAAGAGAAGAAGAAGCAAAAAGAGTGAATGCCTTATTGGAATAAGGTGAAGAAGAGAAGAAAGAAATTGCTCTGAACACTACTCATGACACTAGTGACAAGAAAGACAAGAAGAAAAAGAAAAAAGTGATCTAGTTTAGTGATGATGGTAGCGATGATGAAATGGCTTGCTTGTGAGGAGATTCAAGTCATTCCTAAAGAAAGATGGATATAAAAAGAAGAGCTGCGACAAGAGCAAAACAAGAAAATCAAAGAGAACTTGCTATGAATGTGGTGATGAAGGACACTTTATTGCGGGGTGTCTAAAGAAGAAGAAAGACAAGCATCACAAGAATGACAAGAAACATAAGAAGCGTAGAAGAGGTGAAGCTCACATTGGCCCAGAATGGCACTCCGAAGACTCATCTTCATCATCCTCTTCCTCCTCCGAATCCGAAGCGGAAGAAAGTGGCATTGCATCACTTGCCATCGGCATCACTCCCACCAACATCTCACTATTTGGGAGTTTGACCGATGATGAGGAAGACACCACCCACAAGTGCTTCATGGCTAGAGGAACCAAGGTATCAAAATCTAAACATAAGCATTCCTCTTATGATAGTAGTAGTGATGATGATGATGATGATGATGATGATGATATTAGTGCTTCTATTCCTAAAATGCTTGAACTAATGGAAATGCTTGAAAGTCAAAAGGAAGATAATGAGAGGCAAGAGGAGCTTCTTAAAAAACAAGAAGACTTGCTTATTCTTGAAAAGAAAAGATACCTTGAACTAGAGAAGCTCCTAGAACTTGAGAGGAAGAAAAATGAAGATTTGACTAAGTCTCTCACTGAGATGAAAAATTCATGTGAAAGTTTTAAGAGCACAAATGTGGTACTCCAAGAGAAGTATGAGGACTTGGAAAAGACTCATAAATCTCTCGAAGTACAATTTGGAGCACTTTCAACTAGCACATCTTCTCAAAAAGTTCATCTTGCCCCTCTACTAGCAATAGTTGTGCTAGGTGCTATAAGGTTGATGTTGATGCCTGTGAAGCAAGTGTGAAGAAGATTGATGAGTTGAACAAGCAAGTGAAAGCACTTGAAGGCTAAGTTCAATAAAAGAAAAATGATGTTGATGAAGAGAAGGCAAAGTATGCAAGAGGTGCATACACCAACACAAGGCGTCCTCACATCAAGGATGGCATTGGCTATGTTGAGGGTACCAAGCACAATGCTAGGGAGATCAAGAATGGGAAGGAGTTCCTAAAGTTCAGCAAGAAAGGATCTTACCAAAAGAAGCAAGTGAAGAACAAGAACACTAACCAATCTTCTTTTGTTAATGATTCTAATGCTAATGTGCCTTACACTACTTGTGCTCTCTTTCATGATTTTGATGCATCATATGTGCTAATAAGAAACAAGCATGGGCGTGTTTTTACTAAATATGTTGGAACATGCAACAAGAGACCTAAAACTTGTGTGTGGGTGCCTAAGGCTCTTGTGACTAATATGAGAGGACCCAAGCAAATTTGGGTACCTAAAAATAAAGGCTTAAACTGTTTTGTAGGACTACTCTTCTGGTGGATCAAGATGAGTGATCGATAGTGGATGCACCAATCATATGACCGGAGATAAAAAGATGTTCAAATCATTTGAGCCAAGTCACAACAAAAATGAATACATCACATTTGGTGACAATGGAACAGGACAAGTGCCAGGTTATGGTGATATATCTCTTACTTCTTCTTATTCACTCTCTAAGATTATGCTTGTAGATCACGTTGACTTCAATCTATTGTCCATTTCACAGTTTGTAAAATAGGCTATGATTGTTTATTCAACGAAAATGGTGTGACTGTCTATAAGAGAAGTGATAGCTCGATTGCTTTTAAGGGTGTCCTTCGAGAAAAGCTTTATGTTGTGGATTTCTCAACGGATGAGGCTAGACTTGGCACATGCTTGTTAGCAAAGTCCGGCATGGGTTGGCTATGGCATAGATGACTAGCCCATGTTGGTATGAGAAATCTTCACAAACTCTAAAAGGGCGGTCACATCAAAGGACTAACCGATGTTTGCTTTGAGAAAGATGAAATTTATAGTGCATGTCAAGCGGGAAAGCAAGTTGGAGCATCACACCCCGCTAAGAATGTGATGACTACTACAAGACCATTGGAGATGTTGCACATGGATCTTTTTGACCCTGTCTCCTACATAAGCATTGGTGGTAACAAATATGGTCTTGTAATTGTTGATGATTTTTCTCGCTTCACGTAGGTATTCCTTTTGCATGATAAAGGTGAAGTGAAGGACGTGCTCTAGACATTCATGAAAAGAGCGCAGAATGAATATGAAGTGAAGATCAAGAAAATTAGAAGTGACAATGGTACCGAGTTCAAGAACACTCAAGTCGAAGAATATCTTAATGAGGAAGGCAACAAGCATGAGTTTCCGGCACCTTACTCCCCACAACAAAATGGGGTGGTCGAAAGAAAGAACCACACTGTTATTGAAATGGTAAGAACCATGCTTGATGAGTACATGATGTCCGATCGCTTTTGGGCCGAAGCCATCAATACCACATGTCATGCCTCCAACCGGTTGTATCTTCACTGACTATTGAAGAAAACACCATATGAGCTACTAACTGGTAACAAGCCCAATGTATCTTATTTCCATATTTTTGAGAGAAAATATTTTAGCTTAACAAGAAACCCAAGACTTCAAAGTTTGCTCCAAAAGTCGATGAAGGTTTCTTACTTGGCTATGGGTCCAATGTTCACGCCTATCGTGTGTTCAACAAAACCACTAGTTGCGTTAAAATTTCACATGATGTGGAATTTGATGAATCCAATGGCTCTCAAGGGGAGCAAGTTGTTAATGATGATGTAGATGATAAAGCTCCTAGAAATGCAATAAAGAGGATGGCTATTGGTGATGTGAGACCACAGAAATCAAGAAATGAAAATCAACCCTCTCCCTCAAGTCAAGATCAACAATGTGGAAATCAAGAACATGATCAAGTTGATCAAGATCAAAATGTTGTTGATCATAGACAAGCATCAAGTGATGATTCACAAAGCCATGATCAAGAGGTTGACAAAGATGATGGTCAATCAAGCTCACATCCACCACACCCAAGAGTGCACCAAAGTGTGCAACGTGACCACCCAGTCGAGCAAATTCTTTGTGATATTGATAAAGGGGTAATCACCAGATCTCGAGTTAGTAATTTTTGTGAACATTACTCTTTTGTCTCTTCTATGGAGTCATTTAGGGTAGAACAAGCACTTGAAGATTCAGATTGGGTGATGGCCATGCAAGAGGAATTGAACAACTTCACAAGAAATGAAGTGTGGACATTGAAGAAAAGGCCAAGGAACGAAAATTTTGTAGACACCAAATAGGTGTTCCGCAACAAACAAAATGAAGACGGTGTTGTGACAAGAAATAAGGCAAGGCTCATAGCAAAGGGGTATTCGCAAGTGGAAGGTTTGGATTTTGAAGAAACTTATGCCCCCGTAGCAAGGCTTGAATCTATTAGAATATTGCTTGCTTTCGCTACTCACTGTGATTATATGAAATGGACGTGAAAAGTGCATTCCTCAACGGGCCAATCAAGAAGTATATGGAGCAACCACCGGGCTTTGAAGACCCAAAGTATCCTAATCATGGTTATAAACTCCATAAGGTGCTCTATGGGCTTAAACAAGCACCAAGAGCATAGTATGAATGCCTTAGGGACTTTCTTGTTAAAAAGAGTTTCAAAATTGGCAAGGCCGATGCAACGCTCTTCACTAAATGCTTTGAAAATGATATATTTGTATGCCAGATATATGCCGATGACATTATATTTGGTTCTACTAACCAAGCATTTTGTGATGAGTTTAGCAAGATCATGATCAAGAGGTTTGAGATGTCCATGATGAGAGAATTGACATTCTTTCTAGGCTTCCAAGTGAAGCAACTCAAGGAGAGCATCTTCATATGTCAAGCCAAGTACATACAAGATTTATTGAAGAAGTTTGACATGAATAAGGCAAAACCCATCAAAACTCCCATGCCAATAAATGGCCACATCGACCTCAAGAAGAAGGACAAGCCCGTGGATCAAAAGGTATATCGTTCCATGATAGGCTCTTTGCTTTATCTTTGTGCATCTAGACCCGATATCATGCTTAGTGTGTGTATGTGTGCACATTTTCAAGCCGCTTCTATGGGGTGTCACATGGTGGCCATTAAAAGAATCTTGAGATATTTGGTTCACACACCAAACCTAGGGCTTTGGTATCCCAAGGGTTCAAAGTTCAACCTATTAGGCTATTCCGATGTGGATTATGCTGGGGATAAGGTGGATAAGAAGAGCACCTCCAAAACTTGCCAATTTTTAGGTAGGTTTCTTTAGAGGATGTGTCATGGTCATCCAAGAAACAAAATTCCACTGCTTTATCCACAGTCGAAGCAGAGTATGTTGCAGCTAGTAGTTGTTGTGCACAACTACTTTAGATGAGACAAACTCTAAAGAATTATGGCTATAATTTGAACTGTTATCCCCTCCTATGTGATAATGAGAGTGTCATAAAACTTGCTTATAACCCTGTTGAGCACTCACGCATAAAGCATATAGATATCCGCCACCATTTTTTGAGAGATCATTCTATCAAGGGGAATATTGAAGTTAGTCATGTGAGAACCGAAGATCAACTTGCTAATATATTCACCAAGCTACTAGATGAGAAGAGATTTTGCCATCTTAGGAGTGAACTTAATATTCTTGACTCTAGCAATGTGGTGTAGAGGATGTGCACATTTAAATGATGATTGTTTTTTAGTTTTGCAAAAATCATCTTTATGTCAAAATTGAGAAATATTTTGTATTGAGGTTGACTCTTGATCTTTGGATCATAACTTGTGATGTGTAGTCTCCCCACCCAGATCACAAGAGAGAGAGAGAGAGAGAGAGAGAGAGAGATTGGGATTTTGGCACTGACCGGCGTCGAGATTTACGGGAGAGGTAGGCGAAATAGCAGCGAGAGGCATTCGCGTCGCGCGCTTTGCTTATATACCGCAAACGCCGGCGGCCAGCTGCGCGCCTGTCCCTCCCTTCCCGCTTTCACCACCACCTGCCACTACAGTGCTCCTAAACATGTGATGAGCTGTGGCGACCAGCAGAGGACGCCATCACAGAGCACGCGTGTGGAAGCTATATCCGTGTAGTTGTGGCCATGTGTGTCGTGATGCGACAGGCCGACGCGAGCTCCGTCAATGGCCGAAGCAAAGACGGTGGCAATCCGTGGCCGCCGATCTGCTTGTCCCCATCTGCCCACAGCGACGGTTGCCGCTATCTTCGCGTGTGCGTGGCGAGGAAGAGAAGCGGCATCGTGTGCATGCTAGTTCGTGGTCGTGGAGTGGAGGAAGGGAGGGGAGGGGAGGTGGCGCCATGATTCAGAGGTCGGAGCTAGGGTTGGGGAGGAGATTTTTTTGGGAGGGTAGCTGGGGAGGTGTTTCGGAGGCTAACACTGTGCGGCCCCATCTGTCGGTGTTGAATTCTTAGCGAGGAGTGGGTACATGGGTATGAATGTGAGAAAAAACAGCGTGAGGGAGGGATGAGTGATTTTTGTGAAGAAATGAGTGAGACAATATTTACAAGTAGTGGGACCATACAAATCCTATGGTTAGATATAGGTGGTCTATACTAAACGGAGGCCTCAAATCGTTGGGTGGGTGGCTGTCTGTGGTGACAAAACTGGTTCTGTTATTCGTCCTTTATTAGTTTAGAAGATAAGTATCAGATTCGGAACATGAATTGTATACTTCTATAAAAGGATAAGACTGAATAAGCATCATAATAAACATGTAGAGACTCCCAAATAAACAGACAAGAAATATGAAAAAACATAAGTGCACATGCTACGAAGTTCGTACCCGTTTTGATAATTTCTCACCTACACTACTCAACAAACAATTCATGGCCACAATAACACTTTAAAGATCTAATCAGCATATATACAAGTGGTCCATTATTCACTCAACTTCCATGGATTTATCTTTGAATTACTTCACTTCTCAACTTGTATGAAATGTAAATCTAAATTTGATAATAGTTAAAAGGGAAAATGCAATATTACTTCTGCTACTTAATCAAGATCTATAATTGACCGGTTGGCTCAACATACCTCATACTTTCCCTGTAATAGCTACATAGTGAGAAATGTCCCTGCAACGAACTAAACAAATTATATTCCTTCAGATTTGTTTCACATGGAAAAATACTATTAAAAATTAAGACTCATTTGTCACAAAAAAATCAGATTAATCAAATTATCTGTCTGATTCTTACGAATAAGTATTTTATTTTGCAAATAAAAACATCCTCCAGGCTTTCCATCAATGGGATTCGTACCAAACTCTTGATCAATCAAGCTAACAAAATCAAGGAGCTTATATTTGTAACATTATGAATGTCTCATACGATGGAAAATAAAAAATACCATTTAAAAGATTAAAAGGTAGAAGATGCTGTCACTTACAAGAACTACTTACTTGTCATAGCTCATTTGTACGAGCCTTTCCCCTCTCTCAACAAATAGTGATGTTAAAAAGCACAAAGATGCATCAAAATTGTCAACACTCATGAATTGTTTTATACGAACTTCAACAACAACATTTCCACGAGCGACAGACTGCATATCATGTGTCCTTCTACAAATAACAACAATAATTAAAGCTCTGTATATTCCTTAACTATTGAGGCACAGATGTGTGGAATGCATGATTCTGTACCTAAAATCAAATCCCAACATGCTCACCAGCACAACAGGATATGTTGCTTATTGCAATCTTGTATGCAGCTCCAAGATACAAAATCTAAGTGAAGGAAACAGGCCACAATTAGTCAAACTGATGTGATACAAAAATTCCATGGATAGAAGTCGCTGGAAACCCATTCATACACAACCACCTTTTGAATGAATCAATAACCCTTTTGGTTTTTACAAAGACAAGTGTGAGAGTTTGCTGCACAAGAAAAATATAAGTACACCAGTAACAAAAAATCATGAAAGTTGATGGATTGGAAATCAGGACACAAATTACCTTTCTGGTATCTGTTTGAGGATGTAGCAGATAACCAACAGCATATCATCAATGACTGATAAGAAACAGCTAGCACTCATGCCAGTCTAATCGCTTAGTGGCAAAATAAGCCACAATGATAGTTTTCAGTTCAAAATGCTCCCTAAAGGAATGAATATAGCAGAGGTTAGAAATGAGATTTTATCCAAACAAGCGCAAGGATGCCATGTTCTCAAAGTTGGTTCCCGATGCTTATTACTGGAAGTTATACAGAGTATAGAGTAGTGAACTCTATGTTAATTGTTGGATCAGTAATCCCCCATATTTATCATTGCACACATAGAAAGATCTGAACAAGAAATCATTGGAGAAAAATGAAATAATTCAATGATACAAGAGATAGTTATAACCAAATCAAGGCGGCAATAGGTAGACAAAGAAGACAAAGAGGAGATGGCTGGGATTGCAAACCATGGATCTCAAGACTCACATAGCAATCAAGAAGCATGGGGGTGAAGGAATAAATCCAGCTCCAGTCGTTGGTGGCCTCGCTGTTGACAACGCATAGACATGCCAACCAGCCACCTGCTCCCCACGCACCTTGTTGACCTCGAGGCAGACCGTGGTGGTTGCCGCTGCTGCCAAGTAGGAGAGAGAAGACTGCAACCGCCGCTTCCAGGTCTGGCAATTTGTCGAACAGTTGGCGTGCAATCAGAGGACTGGTGGTGGATTCGATCAGAGGACAACAATTCGTTGAACAGTTTTGGAGCTCACCATGTGGATCTCTCTCTCAACCGACGCAGCCGTGCACCTCCACCTCCACCCACGATCTCCTCTCGCAGTAAGAGGAGGCCTGCTCCCGGTCCGATCTGCATGTTGCCGCCGTATAGGATTAGGCCCTCGCTGCCACCCATGATGACCATGACCCCGATGATCACAGGGTCCCTGGCAGTGGCATGTCGAGATCGTCGACTTCGTCTGGGTGTAGCCAGAGATGACCTTCGATTTATTTAATGGGGACGTCGCCATAGTTGGAGTTGAAGGGGTCCTCGGCTCGACCGGGATCACATCGAGTCGGCGTAGAGGCTTTGTCTTCCTCGCTCATGACCGCCGTCACCACCTCCCTCGCACGCGGCCGTGGTCGTCGCATCCTTCCTCTTGTGCAGCGACTGTCGACTCCTCCCTCATGCGTAGCTGCGGTCGACTCCTCACCCACCTTGCGCGCAACCGCTATCTCTCCCTCAAGCGATGCCGCCGCGCCGCTTCGTATTCATCGGTTCCAGGTGCGGTTGGGGTCTGGTGGGAAGACGGTGGCGGCGCGGGCTAGGGCTGGTGGAATGCGGCAGCGAGAACCTGGCGCAACGCTGCGGCTAGCTCAGCCGCCATGGGCGTGGAGCGGGAGAGGAGCAGAGCATGGAAGAGGCCAGCAACACGCGGAGGTCGCGCCACGGCGTAGTTGAGGAGGCGTTGGATCAGGCACAGCCCACACTCGACGGGGAGCAACTTTCCATGGCGTTTTTGGCGAAGGCGGCCGATCCGAATTTCGGGGGCGAGGGACATCCGAATGGGATTTGTTAGTAAGAAATTAATTGCTATAATCTTACCATGGAAAGAAATTAAAGGACACCATTAGGAGAAATCAAACCGTGTGGCTATAGATGGGGGCTAGCTATGCGGTGGGTGAAAAAAATGTGTCTGCGCGTAAAAAATAAGTGATTTTTTTTTAAAAAAGAGAGATAATATTTACACATTCAAATCCTATAGTTAGATGTAGATGGGTCATATTAAATAGAACTCTCTTGTTGGGTGAGTGGTTATCTACGATAATAAAGCTGGTCCTATTATTCGTCATTTATTAGTTTAGATGAAGAGAAGTAAACAACATGTACAGATAATAAGACGATCCAACAGCAATATAAGGTTACATACAAGAAAGGTAGACGTAAAAGAAAGAGTAAAACCATATTCATAATATAACCCCTGTCGCGAGGACGGGACAGAGACACAGAATCATAGCTCCCGTGGGACAGTAACAGAAATTTTAAGTGATAGGTAAAATACAAATTAATATTTCAGCGAAGACAAGTAAATCCAGCAGGGCATGCCCTGTTACATTTAAAGCTGCAAGCGAGGCGGGACGCGGCTGACCGCCCCGTAAGCCGCTTGGCCGCAACATTTGAAGCGGGCACTTGCGGCGTCCCGCATGCAGCCGCTTCATCTTTGCGGCGTCGCACGACACCGCTAGCCAGCCCGCAAGCAGGTCGTCTACGATGAATTGCTGCGTAACTGTGTTGCTTGCTCGCGGACGGCTCGAGGCTATGGGACGCCGCCTGAGCGCGGATGACTCACGGACGTTTGGTCATTGCACTCGTTGGCGAGCCTGAACGCGAGCCAGAGGCAGCGCTCGGGTTGTGGGCGACGCGAACTGGCAACAACGCTCAAGTGCTAGGATTCGATGGCGCAGGCATTGCAGGTTTGTGGCGCCGCGGCTGCCCGCAGGACAGCCGCAATTGTCCCGTTGCCGAAGTGGGCTTTGTTGCGGTCTGTTTTGCGGGTTGTGGCGTGGGACGGCCCGGCGACGTTACGGCCCGTCCCGCGCCGCTTGCAGGCGTAGTTACATTTCTTGAGAAGGACATTGGGATCGACGGTGAGAGGTCCGAGGCAAAGACAGGCGCAAGCCGCTGCCTCGAGGTCGGTAAGCCCTTGAAGCAGTGAGCAACATGGACTATCCTTGGTAACGAGAGTCAAGGTGAGGCAAGCACTGAGGTCGGCAATACTGTAGCCGCATGTATAGTTGCACTCGGCGGTGCGGGCACGGCCGGCGGTGATGGAGCTGGGCTATAGCAGTTGGTCTCGCAGCCATGAACAGCCACGGATAATAGAAGGCTCATAGTGGTGAGGAGGCCTGCGAACTTTGGCGCCGTGGTTAATTTGCTTGTTTGTTCTGTTTTTCTATATGTATAAACTGCACTGAGTGGAGGCTTCGTGTTTCTTGACTGTTGAGACCGTGTGAATAAGGCCTGGTATTTATAGGTAAAATCGCGAGACTTGGAGCTCATTCTTTACCTAGAGAAGGGATAACATCAGCACCGGCAAAGACGGTGAAGCACAAGGCTGAGGCGTCCTTGCGAGCAGTACGTGCATGCATCCAACACAATAGGATATGTTCTAGCTGTCCGTCGCTGACACGTATGTTCGCAGCCGTTGACTTCAAAAGTAATTTGCTAATGTTAACTTTCCGATGTCATTTAGCATTGTGCAAAGCAGTCTCATCATCGTATTGGGAAACGGTCCACTATACACTTCTATTTTTTTTATCTATTTACACGGTAGATGATACAGATAAAAGAAACACGAGATAGCGCGCGGAATCTGTATCTTCAAGGATCTTTTGTCCAATTAATTAGACCCCTCTCTTGCCCTGCCTTTCCACGCTATGCATGAACCCGGAGTCCATATGGCTGTCTGTTCCAACAGATCAAGGACCTGTTAGTGTGCAATTTTAATTCATTTGTTGTGTCAGTTTACCCCAGAATTTGTAATCGAGTTGCAGACTCGCTAGCCACTGTTGATATGTCCTTGTTGGCCTCTGGCTCCTTGCTTACGAGCCATGCCCCGGAATCTGTAGTAACTTTGGTCTCTGGTGACTTACAGCCACAGTTTAATGGAAATTCCTTTTCCTATAAAATAAAGACTATTGTATGATGCATTGATTATCCGCCTGCATGCTATCTGAGTGCTTTATACTGTCCGTTGATTATACATCAAAGTAAATCATGTCTTCGATGTCCTATTCTTTTTAATTGTAACTCCCATTTTAAAAAGACAATGTATCCTATGGAAACTAACTTTGTATGTAAACTATACAAACTCCAATTATAATTGTTAGATACTCATCCGATGGATAGATTAAGAGGTGTGAGATTTTATCACTTAAACCCATCCATCATTAGCTTTGCTAATCGCAATTTTTCTAAAACCCCCTCTTAATTGCTTTGGTTATGGAGCCGCGTGAGTACACCCATCAAATCTAAGTGCCACCCATGGAGCTTCGGTCATCCATTGAAAGCTTCTAAAACGTGAGTACACCGGCGGGTGTGCGGTGCCGTGCGCGGGGAAGGGAAAGCCGCGGCGCCGTAGCGGTGTCACCACCGTAGAGTAAGAATCCTTACCCTACGTGATCTTCGTTCGATGCTCTTCCGCGTCCCACTGATCCCGTTGTAAACCAGGCAAAGGAGAACAAGTAATCAGAGCTTGAATATTTCTGCCGATTGTTTCATTTGCTACCCATCTTCTACCTGGTAAGCTTCCCACAAGAACAAGTTGTGTTCTAGTATTTACATCTTTATCTGGTTTTCCTGACAAAAATTCAGATCAAACCCTTTTGTAGATTTCCCGGAACGTCCACCATGCCACTATCGATGGAATCAAGTGCAAAGCTAAGCTAGCTACGAGTTGTCTTCTTCAACTTCTGTCCGTGTTGCCGAGGGTACAGAACAGAGCCTGGCGCGGTGGCAACACCACGGCCACGTGGCTTCCCCTTCACCCGCGCACGGCACCGCACGCCCGCCCCGCCTGCCAGCAGCCAGCCCACGCCACGCATCCGGATTGGGGCACTTGCGCGTTCGCAAATCCGCGAGCAATCGCAATTCGGCGTCCATGGCGTGGTGTCTCGTCGCGGCTCAAGCCATCCTCCGCAGCCGCGTCCTCGCGATTCATGGCGGCTGCGGCATCCTAGCGAGCCGCGAGGAGGAAGCGAGGCGACGTCCTACCGCTAATAGTCAGATTAAGAGGGGGTTTTAGGAAAATTGGGATTAGCAAAACTAATGGTAGAAGGGTTTAAATAATAAAATTTCCCACCTCTTAATCTGTCCATCGGATGAGATTAGAGTTTACATATAAAGTTAGTTTCCATAGGATACATTAACTTTTAAGAATGGGCGTGAATGGTGCCAGTTTTCTTTTGTTGTGATAGTTAAAATTATATGCTTAAACCATGACAGTTGTATTGCAAATATATTATCATCCATATGTACAAGGTAGCCGTAAACGAAATAAGAACATTCTGAACTATTAAGTTCTGATATTTTGCTGGAGCCGAGATGCTGAAGGATGTATACCTTCCACTATGCACCATTAATTGGCCATGACTTCTTCCCCTCTTAAGAGATCGAATTTGATGGAATCAGAGTGAATATGCTTCTTTGTATTAGTTACACATTTCTGTCTTGAGGCCAACATACATAATCAATGTCTTTATGTTTAGTCTAAACTTATTATCCATCTAATAGTTTTTGTTCACCTTTCCATGCAGGACTGGATGCAACAAAGCACAAAAGTACTCACGGTTCAAAATTACACCATTGTTGTTTTTTATTTCCTAATTTGTAGAGTTTGTACAACAACTTCTGTTATTAAATAAAAAGTGCTAATTGTTATATGTTGCATTGATTATTGTCTTAAAAGTTAAATACTAAGATTTCTGTTCTCAGGTTATTTATGTCGATCAAACACAATTTTTTCTGTGAAGTCAATCATGACTTCCTTGATCTATCATTATCAGTTATGCCATTCTTTTTGAATAGTTAGGAATACTGCCATTACATTTGGCTAGGCTTGCTATGGCAAGTTATATGCCTTAAAACTTGCGGTTAGATTGTAAATATTTGTTTTTCTTGGTTTTACCCAATATCATATGAAGAAAAAAGAAATACATTTTCACTATGCCACATGACCTTTTATTCATCAAATTTTAATAATGAGGCACCTTTTATGTGAAATATTGTAAAATGTTGTTCAGGTTGTCAATCTATTGTGTTCTCTATCCGTCCTGCGGTAATATGCGGGGCATCAACTAGTAAAATACATATATTTGTCTTTTATTATTTCACTCATACTTAGCACGGGTGTTTCAGGTAAGCCTATCTGGGACCACCAAACAACAACCCCCCCCCCCCCCCCCCCCCCTTCATCCCAAGCTATGTTAGCTGTTCCTGCTCCTTGCTGGGACCTATAAATTCTTCTCAAGTACTACTCCCTTTGAATTTAAATTATTAATACAATTAACTTTTTTAGTTATGTTTGATAATTCATCTTATTCAAATAATTTATAAAATTATCAAATATTTTGTTATGATTTAATTTATCATTAAAGAAAGTTGAAACCTAGTTTCTAATTTTGTATATTTAAGCTAACATTTTAAATAAAATGAATGGTCAAATATAACTAAACAACTCAACGATGTCAACAATTTAAATCTCGAGGGAGTAATATCTAAAGAACAAGTAAAAAATCACTTCAGTAGAAGTGCAGAACTATGTTCTCTACGTACACATCAAGCAGTAGATCTGGATCAGAGACTGCGGATCAACTGCAGTTGTTGCTGGAACATGAAAATTACACCATAGTTGGTGATTGACGTGGCTGCACCATGGATTCAAGATCTGGATAACAAGAGCCATTTTGGCTGACACGATGGTGGCTGTTGCCACTACAAGAAACGGTTCGATTAGTGACGAGAAAAAAGTCATAAATTTCGTTGTTAACGTGGATTGGTGACAAAAAAAAACCCTTTAATAACGGAAAATTTTCGATGGTAATCATGCGTCATTAGTGGTGTTCGGTGACAAAAAAGTGATTCCATCAATAAGTTGTTAGCGACAAAGCATTTCCGTCACAACTTAGTGATAGCAAATTTCAACACAAATTTCATCACTAACCCAAGGAGCCATCCGACGTGGCACCTACGTGGCATCTGCCAGTTTTGTCACTAAAAAGATCAGGCCTGTTACTGGCCCGTCTCTTAGCAGGCCGGACAACCTATTTTGTTTCATCACTAAAAGGACCAGGCCTGTTAACGGCCCGTCTCTTACCAGGCCGAACAACCCATTTCGTTTCGTCACTAAAAGGGCTAGGCCTGTTAACGGCTCGACTCTTAGCAGGACAAACAACCCATTTTGTTTAGTCACTAAATTGATCAGGCCTGTTAACGTCTCTTAATAGGCCGAAAAGCCCATTTCATTTTTGTCACTAACGGATAAAGCATGTTAACGACCTGGATCTCACCAGGCCGAACGACCCATTTCATTTCATCACTAGCTAAATTAAGCTTGTTACAGGCCTGATGCTTAATAGGCCAAACGGCCCAATTATTTTTCGTTACTAACAACATTAAGCTTGTTACAAGTCCACCGCTTAACAGGCCGACACTGATCAGTCCAATAGGTCTCATTAGGACTAAAGCCCGAATAAAAGTGGGCCGCAACTGTGGCCCAAATTCAAGCATAGCACAATAAAACCAATTCAATAAATAATACAAACAAAATCACTGTAAAATATACATGCACAATGATATATGTACAAGCAAACCAGTAAATAGTTGCATTGGCAGATGAGGGACACGGACAGATACAAGCACAACATACTTCAGATTGAACACAGCTCTGTTGACCCGTTGGCTTTAGCCTGATGGATGTGCATCAGTTTGACAAGGGCAGCTTCGTCATCTTCTGATTCCTTCTTCAACATGTCAAGGACCTCCAAATGAGATTTCATTGAGTCAATTGACTTTTGTGCTGCCAACTTCAAAGACTCCAACTCTTGCTGCTGCCCAGCAATCTGTTGTCACAGTTCTTGAGACACTTCTTTCTTGCTCTCAAGTTCATCCTAAAGCATTTCAACCATCGAACAAACCTGACCTCCAGAACAATCCATGGCTGGCTTTATGCCTACAACTTGAACAATAGTACAAGTTCGAATTACTTGAGAAAATACAGTATCATCAGGCTCTAGTTTAGATGTTATTGATTCGTTATCATCCTACAAAAGGAGCAGCTACAAGTTAGAGTTCATTATCCCTAGGAAACTAAAAACAGACCACAAAAGTCAACCAAAATAGGTGGGGGGAAAAACACTTACAAAAGGTATCTGGCTATCTTCAAAATGGTCCAACACGGTTGTTGCTGCATCTTCACAATCCCTTGGTTCTAACATAGTTTCAAACAACTTCAACCGTTATATGACAACCCATAAAATAACTATATCATGAATTGCAATTACTTGCATCAATTGGATAGTTTCTTACAATGGTGACTGAGCAACTAAACCGAGATTCTAAGCAATGCGGAAGCAGGAACCCGTGGCTATGCCTCTGAACCATACGCCTTACCTGCACAGATGGTACATTTCAGACACAACAAACAGCCATCATTACATAAGAGGAACCCCAATAACATTAGCATACCTTTTGCGGACTGGCGGTCGACCTGGAGCACTCCTCCACAACGCGTTCCTAGTGATGCCGGCTCATTGCGGTAGCTTCATTCATGTGCATAAATAACCAAGTTAGCTGAATACACGCATTCAAATATTTATTAGTACAACGGTGGCCTACTAGTGCTAACATTGCGACCACACTCAAAAAGAAAGGTTTCCATGTCGAATGATAATTGCTGGTTATAACTACTGAATGCGCGCACAAGCATGGAATTTGGGAGCAACAATTCCTTGTGTGCAATACCCGAAACAAAAACCATGGAACCACAGTCCTTGTATAAGTTCTTTGCAGATAAATTGATGCATGTAGTGCAAAAAAAAATTGTTTGCCAACTTTAGGACAGACAAATGTAGATGGTGAGCATGCTAGCTGTGGCTGCTTCTACAGTTCGGACCGTAAGCCATAAGCAGCTTCAGCAACAAGATCGATGCCAAATTTCAAAAAATATGTAAGAGAGTACTAGATATTTCTTTCCTAGTACAGTAAACTAAAGCACCCCACTAAACAAATGACTCAACTGAAGTACCCATTAAGCATCCATCCTCCTGATTTTTAAGTTTAGAAAATAACATTAGCACACCGAAGATCCAATGGCTGGATCCGTATGTCTATAGATTAGTGCCCAAACAACTCTTAGATTAATTTAGATCCAGGTGATTCACAAAGTCGACAAAGCAAACTGATGTGGACAAGATTTTCCGATCTTTTGAAAGGTTCTGGATACGTTGATTTGGTCGGAGGTGACACACAAATCGATCCGGCTTCAGAACAACACGTTCTAAACTCCGCAATCGCAGCACATCTGGTTATCAACCGTCCTAAAATGATTGATCTTACCGAGAAGGCTAATCCGTGCCTGTGAATCAAGAATACAAGCAAGAACAAAAAAGAATGCAATGTTAGATATAATATGAGCTGGCCTATATTTTATTTAATAACTAATAAAGTCTAAGCCCATATTAAATATAATGATTTAATCCCATATGGAACATTTACTGCGTGTTAACTCGACTTAATAGGTGGACTCTTGTTACACCTATTAGAGAAGTTGAGAGGGGCAAGAGGCGAGCCACACGCGCGCGCACGTGCCGCCGCCGTCGCCGCCGAGCCGAGGCGTGACGTGGCGTGCGTGCGAGCGAGCGAGCGAGCGAGCCGAGCCGAGCCATGCCATGGCGAGGCGAGGCGTGGCGTGGCGTGTGCGAGCGAGCGAGCCGAGCCATGCCGTGTCGTGCCTGCCTGCCTGCCGCGCACGCATTTAGAAGTTTTGCAGTGTGAAAACGGAAAGGCAAGATTCAAGAAAACCGAAATCCTGCTTTGATTGCTGCATGTGTCGGTTTCCCGTTTCATCGCCGGTAGTTTCCTATTTCCTCGTCTGCAGTTTCCAAAACGCTGAGGCTATATATACGTGCATCCCGGTACTGCCCCATTTGTGCAAACATTCCTATTCTCTATCGAGTTGCCTTCGGAGTTCTTTCCCGTCCCGGCAATCCGCGCGCACGGAGCTTCGGGAGAGCAGGCCTCCGAAACCTCTCCCGTAAGGCAACACCTGCTCGGGTGTGCGGGCGATCAGGTTTTTGGGGAGCGCTTGACAGCGCGACTGCTTAGCCTCGTCGACTTCCTCCCGGCGCGTCCCCGATCCACGACACGACTTCCTCCTGGCGCTGTTCGAGGGACTGCACGGTAACAACGTTCTACCCGCGTCAACTAAGTTCGACTACTTCAAGCAACATACCATGACGACTGGTATGAATGGAGCCGCCGGTGCCTCCGGCTCTGGTCCCTCCGCGGGGTATACTCTTATTCTCCTTGTGCTTACTAGTCTGATTGCGATCATAACTAGTAATTACAAATTAGTAAAACTTGTCATCACCTATATGCTGCTAATAACATGGATTAGATTTAACCTGAAAATGCCTAATTTTTTTTAACAATCCAAATACCTGATAGGCATTTTTCTGTTAGAGGATTTGTTGCTGCGTTGAAACCCGATAGTTATGATGGTACGTTTTACAAGAGGTGGCGTGCACGGATGATGATAGTTATGATGGTACGTTTTATAAGAGGTGGCATGCACGGATGATACTATGGTTGACAACGGTGAATTGCTATCACGCCGCACAGGAGAAGCCCGAACAATTTACTCCTGAAAAGGAGAAAGCGTTCGAGACTGCCGATAACCTGTTTCGAGGCGGTGTGATTAGTGCTCTCGCTGACAAGTATGTTGACTCCTACATCACATGTAAAACTGCCAAAGAGTTGTGGGATGCATTGGACGCTAAGTTTGGTGTTTCTGATGCTGGGAGTGAGTTGTATCTCATGGAACAATTGTTTGACTTCAAAATGGTTGAGGACCATTCCGTGGTCGAACAAGCTCATGAGATACAAGCACTGACAAAGGAACTCGAACAATTTCCATGCGTGTTGCATGCCAAGTTTGTGGCTGGAGGTATTATCTCCAAGTTACCACCTTCTTGGAAGGATTTTGCTACCTCTCTAAAACACAAGAGGCAAGAGTTCAGCATGGCTAACCTCATTGGGACTCTTGATGTTGAGGAGAGAGCGAGAGCAAAAGACACGCGTGGAAAAGGAGTTGAGTCTTCTAGCGCAAATATGGTGCAGAAGAAAAATAATTCCAATGCGTCTCACAACAAGAAGAAGAAGCAAGACAAGAAAGAGAAGCCAAAGCAAACTACCACTTTCAAGAAGAAAAAGGGAAAAGAAAAGCTTGAGGGTTGTTTTGTTTGCGGTAGCACTGAGCACTGGGCAAGTGCATGCCCGGACCGCAAATTCATTCAGCCAAAGAAATCAGCAAATGTGGTAATTAGCGAGACTGCGGGAACATCAGGGTATGGTAATTTCTTACCTACTGTTCTCTCAGTTTGTCATTCACCTGAGTGGTGGATGGACACTACAGCTAATGTACATGTGTGTGCTGATATTTCTTTGTTTTCCTTCTTATCAGGCCGGCGTGACTGGAGCTTTGTTGATGGGGAACGGATCGCATGCGCGTGTTCTTGGTGTTGGTACGATCGCTCTCAATCTTACAACGGGAAAGACCGTGCTTTTGAAGAATGTCCAGCATGTCCCCTCCATCAAGAAAAATCTAGTTAGTGGCTCTCTACTATGTAGATATGGTTTTAAGATTGTTCTTGAGTCAAATAAATGCGTACTTTCTAAGTACAGGACATTTGTTGGAAAAGGCTATGATTGCGGAGGCTTGTTCCGCTTCTCTTTGAATGACAATGTCTGTAATAATGTTGTGAACAATGTCTTGATTTTGGATGTGTCTAATATTTGGCATTTACGGCTATGTCATGTTAACTTTGGTTGTATGACGCGGTTAGCAAATTTGAATAATTCCTAAATTTAACTTAGTCAAAGGTTCCAAATGTCATGCATGCGTGCAATCTAAGCAACCTCGTAAGCCTCATAAGACTACGGAAATGAGGAACTTAGAGGCATTAGAACTTGTTCATACCGATTTATGTGAAATGAACGACGAATTGACTAAAGGAGGCAAAAGATACTTCATGACTCTTATAGATGATTGTTCCCGTTATTGCTATATTTATTTGTTGAAAACAAAAGATGAAGCATTGCATTACTTTAAGATCTATAAAGCTGAAGTAGAAAACCAACTTGAGAGGAAAATCAAACAGTTAAGGTCTGATCGCGGTGGAGAATATTTTTCCAATGAATTTTCTGACTTCTATACTGAGCATGGAATTATTCATGAGAGGACACCGCCTTACTCACCTGAATCCAATGGGATCACCGAACGAAAGAACCACACTCTAACTGATTTGGTTGACACCATGTTAGAGACCGCGGGACTATCTAAGGAATGGTGGGGTGAGGCGATTTTGACGACGAGTCATGTCCTGAATAGAGTGCCAATAAAGAACAAAGAAATTTCACCATTCAAGGAATGGTTTAAGAGGAAAATAAATCTTTCATACTTGCGCAATTGGGGTTGTTTGGTCATGGTGAACGTGCCAATTAACAAAAAGCGCAAACTAGGACCTAAAATTGTTGATTGTGTTTTCCTTGGTTATGCATTTAACAGCGTGGGTTATAGATTCTTAGTTGTTAAATCTGGAGTACCTGACATGGAAGTCGGTACAATTTTTGAGTCCAGAGATGCTACATTTTTTGAGAGTAATTTTCCAATGAAGAATGATTATAGCATTTCTAGTCATGATTCTATTATTCCCCATGAGATTTTTATACCAGTTATACACAAAGAACAACCACATGTGAGTAATCCTGAGGAGGATGACAATGGAGTCACTCGAAAGAGTAAGAGACATAGGGTTGCAAAATCCTTTGGTGATGATTTTATTGTGTACCTTGTGAATGACACTCCTAGTACTATTGAGGAGGCATACTCCTCTCCTGATGCTGACTTATGGAAGAAAGCAGTAAGGAGCGAGATGGATTCTATTATGTCTAATGGTACTTGGGAAGTCGTTGAGCATCCTTATGGTTGTAAACCTATAGGATGCAAATGGGTATTTAAGAAGAAGCTGAGGCCTGATGGTGCCGTCGAGTGGTACAAGACAAGGCTCGTGGTAAAGGGATATTCACAAAAGGAAGGTGAAGATTATTTTGACACCTATTCACCTGTTGCTCGTTTGACCACAATTCGAGTATTACTTTCCCAGGCAGCCTCACATGGTCTTCTCGTCCACCAAATGGACGTTAAGACAGCTTTCCTACACGGAGAGTTAGAGGAGGAAATCTATATGGATCAGCCTGATGGGTTTGTAATTGATGGTCAAAAAGGACTCGTGTGTAAATTGTTGAAATCCCTATACGGCCTAAAACAGACACCTAAGCAATGGCACGAGAAGTTCAAAAGAACTTTGATATCGGCCGGCTTTGCTGTAAATGAAGCTGACAAATGTGTATATTATCGGTATGGTGGGGGCGAGGGAGTTATCTTGTGTTTATATGTTGATGACATTCTAATCTTTGGGACCAACCTTAATGTGATTAAGGAGGTAATAGATTTTCTGTCTAATAATTTTGAGATGAAGGATTTGGAAGAAGCTGATGTTATACTTAACATCAAGCTGATTAGAGAAGGTAATGGTGGGGTGACACTGGTGCAGTCCCACTATGTGGAGAAGGTCTTGAGTCGCTTTGGGTTTAGCGATTGTCAGCCTGCTCCAACACCTTATGATCCTAGTGTGCTATTAAGGAAAAATCGAAGAATAGCATGGGATCAATTAAGATACTCCCAAATCATAGGTTCACTCATGTACTTAGCTAACGCTACGAGGCCTGACATCTCTTTTGCTGTGAGCAAATTGAGTCGGTTTGTATCAAACCCAGGAAATGATCATTGGCATGCTCTTGAGAGAGTAATGCGTTACCTAAAGAGTACAATAAGCTATGGCATTCACTATAACGGGTATCCAAGGGTACTAGAAGGTTATTGTGATGCCAACTGGATATCTGATACTAATGAGATGTACGCCATGAGTGGATATGTGTTTCTACTTGGAGGTGGCACTGTTTCCTGGAAGTCTTGCAAGCAGACTACCTTAACGAGGTCAACCATGGAAGCAGAACTAACAACATTAGACGCCGCCACAATTGAGGCTGAATGGCTTCGTGAGTTCCTTATGGACTTACCGGTGGTTGAAAAACCTATACCAGCTATTTCCATGAACTGTGATAACCAGACTGTGATAGTCAAGGTGAACAGTTCTAAGGACAACATGAAGTCATCCAGGCATGTTAAAAGGCGACTGAAATCTGTCAGGAAAATGAGAAACCCCGGAGTAATAGCATTGGACTATGTCCATACGTCTAAAAATCTGGCAGATCAATTCACAAAGGGGCTGTCACGTAATGTGATAGATAGTGCATCGAGTGAGATGGGCATGAGACCCACCTGATAAACTATTTCAGTGGTAACCTGTTCCATTTGACCGGAGATCCCGTGAAGTGGAATGGCGAAACAAGCTGAAACTATTTTGAGAGGAAAGATCCTTTATTGGTCCATCTCAGATATACTTCTTTCCTATGCTGTATGGTAGGCTGGTTTTCCTTTACCTTAATGTGTTCCAATGGCTTATGAGAAGCAGAGATATCAACCTACAGGATATCCCCCGAGGAATGCACCTATATGAGTCCGACTGTTAGTCACAGTCCATGAGATGGTGGGAATCTCTACATGCTCATGAAAGGGCCAGGAGTATGACTTATACGCTCCGACCAGAGGGGATGCTCTTGGCAACCTAGTATCAGTAAAGAGTCTTGGTGAAACCTTGTTCACACAAAACTATCAATTCAAGGCCTAGTCCATTGTTCAGTTGTGAAAAGGCATAGCTTCTACTCTAGATGGATGTTCAACTTAACAGTCTCCATCGAAACACTGGTATATCAAATGACAGAAGGGAATGCGAGAACATTTCTTATGAACTCTAGACTTGGTGGGGATTGTTAGATATAATATGGGCTGGCCCATATTTTATTTAATAACTAATAAAGTCTAGGCCTATATTAAATGCAATGATTTAATCCCACATGGAGTATTTACTGCGTCTTGACTCGACTTAATAGGTGGACTCTTGTTACACCTATTAGAGAAGTTGTGAGGGGCAAGAAGCAAGCCACACGCGCGTGCGCGCCGCCGCCGAGCCAAGCCGAGGCGTGCGTGCGAGCGAGCGAGCCGAGCTGAGCTATGGCGAGGCGAGGCGAGCCGTGGTGTGGCATGGCGTGGCGTGCGTGCAAGCGAGCGAGTCAAGCCGTGCCGTGTCGTACCTGCCTGCCGCGCGCACATTTGGAAGTTTTGCAGTGTGGAAACGGAAAGGCAAGATTCGAGGAAACCGAAATCCTGCTTTGATTGCTACATGCATCGATTTCCTGTTTCATCGCCGGCAGTTTCCTATTTCCTCGCCTGCAGTTTCCAAAATGCTGAGGCTATATATATGTGCATCCCGATACTGCCCCATTTGTGCAAACATTCCTATTCTCTGTCGAGTTGCCTTCCGAGTTCTTCCCTGTCCCGGCGATCCGCACGCACGGAGCTTCAGGAGAGCGGGCCTCCGGAACCTCTCCCGTAAGGCGACACCTGCTCGGGTGTGCGGGCGATCAGGTTTTTGGGGAGCGCTTGACGGCGCGACTGCTTACCCTTGTCGACTTCCTCCTGGCGCATCCCTGATCCACGACACGACTTCCTCCTGGCGTCGTTCGAGGGACTGCACGGCAACAATGTTCTACCCGTGTCAACTAAGTTTGACTACTTCAAGCAACATACCATAACGACTGGTACGAATGGAGCCGCTGGTGCCTCCGGCACTAGTCCCTCCGCGGGGTACACTCTTATTCTATTTATGCTTACTAGTCTGATTGCGATCATAACTAGTAATTGCAAATTAGTGAAACTTGTCATCACCTATATGCTACTAATAACATGGATTAAATTCAACCTGAAAAAGCCTAATTTTCTAACATGCAACACAATTAAAGATGTATTATGAATCTCATGAAGTTGGGGTCTCACAAACCGTGATGATGGCGAAACTATTATGAACAGAATAATCTAAGTAAAACCCAAACCCTAATGGTGCGGCGGCGGCTGTATATGAAGACCCTAGGGTCGTGCAAGATCCTCTGTATGCGCCCCTAATTGGGCTCTACTAGATACAAAGCCCAAAGGCCAAAAACAGGCGACGCAGCACCGAAACAGATTCTAGACCCTTCCTTGTTTCGACGATTCCTGATGACTCCGGATGAATTTTGACATGAGACCAGTGGCATTGGAAAGGTCTTCTTCTTATCTTTCCATGCATATGTAGACGTCCAAATCCGAGTTCGTATGCGTCCTGGGTATCCGTTTTAGTTCAGACTGGTCCTGAGCCCCAAAACAGACTCGAAGTCGGTTTTGGTTAGGCCTTCACCTTGGCTTCCATGTCCTTGCTGGTCCTCTGTAACACCCCATGTCACAAAATAAGACTTAACTAAACCCAATGTTAATTAAGGGATAATTAAAAATACAAATAATCAAGGTGCCAAAGAATAAAGGAAGAAAAATTAAGTAATTAAATTCCAAATTATTCAAATAAGGGCCTTTCTCAAACATCACAAAGTTCCATGTAAGTACCCCAATGTTTTTCCATATTCTGAATGGACACATTAAAAGAGAATTTTGATTAGTTTTCCAGAATTTTTGGTATCCATTTAATACCCTTAAAAATTCCCCTAAAGCCAGAAAAGAGTGTTTCTGTTCTGGAATTTTAAAAATTAATTGAAGACAATTCAACTAATGCACCCAAAAGCAAAGTTGGAGAACATGTTTTGCTGGACGTGCACAAAAATCTGTGTCAAAGTTGGAGCGCGGGAACGTGGTGAAATTTGCCAAATCCCGAGTCAAGGTCCAAGTCAAGCCGGATCAACCCCTTCCCTCTCCTCCAGCCAATCCCAACCCGACACGGCTGTACCATGGCCACTATGGCCACCGTTGTTCACCTGCCACCCCCCATGCCGGCCACTGCTCTGCCACCCTCTCCCCTGTGCCATCGGCCCAATTGAAGTGCCCCCGCCGGCGGACCAATCCCTGGCCGACAACGCGCCAAGCCCCCTCTCCCTCTGCTCTCGCCGCTCTCTCACTCCGGCCGGGTTAAAGGGGAGGATTGCACAGCACGCCTCTCCCGTCTCTCTCTCTCGGCTCACAATCATCGCACCACTTCCAGGAACCCTCTCCACCGCACCAAGCGCCTCTACACTCTTCCCTTCTCTCTCTCTCTGGCGAAACCCGAGCACGCTCTGTTTTTCCCCGCCATGGCCGCCGCCGTGTCCAGCTTCGACTAGCTCGCTTCCCACTCCCTCTTTCTTTCGCAAATCGACGCGCAAGGTCACCACCTCACTTCCCTCTGACCCGCTCCCTCCCTCGTGTAGTGTGCTCACCGGATTTCATGAAGCCCGAGCCGCCGCCGTCGGGATCTCCCCCCCCCCCCCCTCCCCACTGACGAGAATCCCCCTCCGGCCTTTCTCCTCGACGAGTTCCTCGACGCCGACCTTCCCCGAGCTGCAGTGAAGCTCACCGACCGAACCCCAGCCTGCCTCCCCCTCGGCATCGTCATGTGGACCTCACCGGAGCCGCCCCTGCCACCACACGTCGTCGCTAGCACCCTCCGGTGAGGCACTCTTCCCTCCGACCCCCTCCTCGAGATCTCCGCGGCATAGAGGCCATTCGAGTAGCATGCGAGCCCCGGCCATGCCACCGATCAGCCGCTGGGCGGCGCTCACCGTCGCCAGCCGCCGCGCGGGCACGCTCTCGTGCCTGGTTGAATTTAAACGCAATGGCAATTCCGTAAATAAGAGTGAACTTTGAATTAAACTTCAAAATTCAATAACTGGAGAAATAAAAGCCCAAAAATGATGAAACCAATTTTGTTCAACTCCTAAGATCCTCCTCTACCAGAAAAATAGGTTGAGGTCCAAAGTTTCTCAGTAAATTAATTCATTTAATGCCCTAAAGTTACAACCCTAATTTGCTTAATAAATTCATAAGTAAATAAATATAAAGGGTAAATTCATGAAACTTGCTCAGTTGTCATTTCATGGAATCCTTAAACTTTCTGCAAAAGCACATTTTCATGTTTAGGCATATTTTTAGTATTATTGCATAAATCTTCATTTTCAGTAATTGAATTTATGTAAATTATTGGCTAGGAATTTAATTATGAACTTTGGTATTACTGTCCCTTATGCACTTGTACACTCATGTAAAATTCCATGAAAAATTTGAAGCAACTTAAGTATGCTTTTGCTGTCGAAATTAATCAATTGTTAGTTAAAGTAAGATTTTTCCATATAAATCTTGCTCTTTGTGTGCATTTAATAAAAGTAGGCATAAATTCCTTTCTGGAATATTCATGAAGAATAATTTACATTAAATTTACAGTAGAAATCCTTATCTCCATTTATATACTCTTGGTTCTTAATTAACTATATGAACCTAGAACTAGTTATGCAATTAAATTGCCATTGTATGGATAGTGTTAGTTTTGCATATGGCCACTTTAGCTAAGTTGCTCAAAATGAACTTTCTGGAAATTAGACCCTAGTATTGCATTGTCATATCATCATCAGCATGTGATGTTATATAATCATCACCTAGGCCATGCTCATGTTAAGATAGACATACCCTAAGTTATGATGATTAAAAGTTACATTCTTGTAATTAGATGTTTGTCCCCTTCAAGTTCAGTGGCTATCATGTCATACTTAGGTGTGCACACATTCATGAATAAATGATTTGTTCATTAATCTTATTTGCTGAGGAAGTTCCATGAATTGTCATGCCTTCCATTTTCATCTTTAGTTAAGGAACTCCATGAAACCTCGTGTATTCCTTCGCATTGATGCATGTCCATTTCATATAGGGATCGAGACCGAGGAGATCACACCGGGTCAGCAAGGACCTAAAGTGAACTTTGGTGAAGACACTAACTACGATCACTCCCAAGGCAAGCCCCGGTGCATAACCCATTAAATTTTCGAGTCTTTTTACTTTATCACAAGTTAGGAATATTGTAATGTGCATTAAGTGTAGGGCTTGGATGAAACCCACTTGCATACTCCAGCAATGACCTATGATTAGAATGTTAGTAAGCTTTTCCGTTAGCAATGCTATGCTTAAACTAGTGGAGTCAATGGTAGGTTCTAGATTCAACTATGGTTCACTTGGATAATGAGCTTGATAAAATGGAGCACCTATCGTTGCAACTCCGCGGACAAGTATTGAACAGTACCAAGTACATACCTTTAATATGGGGATTGGTAAACCTAGTAGCTTGGGTGCCGTATTGTTGGACGGCCATACTCATCGATCCAGAGGTGATGTGAATAGCACGGTGGTTGCACGGGTTTGAGGACCGCTGGAGAGTGCATGGGTTAAGCCTCGGATACGAAGTACTGTATCGCGGGGAGGACGTGTACTCGGGATCGATGGCCCCGGATCGACCTTATAGCAATCTTGTGAACGGTGGCTATACGTGTTCTTAAGTGATGCGTATGTCATGTATTTGGGTTTTACCTGCAGGATGTAAATCAGTTCGAATTACCGTCCCTCGCGGTTATGAGTACCTCTTGTTCAAGCAGCGGCAATGATATGTTAAGTAGTAAAGTTGTGGTTATGTTTCTGAAATTTACTCATGCTATGGACACATATTGTTATAATGTATTGCTCTTTATTTCTACTCGTGTCTTAGCAGCTAGCTAGATTCACCGTAGTGGTTATTCTGAAATCAGCAAAGTAAAATCTTGATTTAAGGAATTATAAATGCCGCATAGAACTATTAGGAGCTTCTTATGCAATTATCAAATAAACCCGGTCAGCCCCCTGCATACTAGGAGTTGGTTTTAGTAAACCTTTTGACGGGTAAGTCTTGCGGAGTATGTTAGATACTCAGGCTTTGCGATGATGTTGTTTTTCAGGTTTTCCTCAGGCCACATATTGTGATTGTTGTAACAAGGTTGTGTGGGAAGGTGAGGAGCCTCAGAACTGGACCATTGAATAGGTCCCTAGCTCCCCTAACTGTGATGAGTGAGCCATCGCCATAGGGCTGGCATGGTTCACGTAGGACTTGACGTCGTGTTTTGTCGTTGTATCGCTTCCGCTAATTTGTGTAACATGTACTAAGGACATATGTATTGTATCAGATCTGAACTTGCTTATATTCTACCTCTGAACTTGTAATATTATGCACCTAAGTGATGTAATATTGTAAATGATGAATATTCATGTGTGAATGCTGTGTATGGTTGCTTCGTTAACCATCTCCCGAGGCGATCCTGTACGACATACTCTACTTTTCAGAGTAGGATTGTCACAGCTGGTATCAGAGCCGTCTTAGGATAAGCTACACAAATGAGCATTTTAAAATGTAAACAAGCCGTTTTTACGCCTTACGGTGAGGTACGAACTAGTAGTGCCCATATAAGAGTCTTGTAGGTGGCAAAACTAATCCTGGGTTATGTTTGTTTAAATTACTTGTAACTACGGATTCTTCAACGAAGGTATGTCTTTGTGCGTGGATCGGTTGCGCTGTAAATACCGAACGCCTTCCGGGTGGGCAAAGACCTGGGCTTTGATTGATGCGCGGACCGAATACGCTTAAACGTCGGCTGCCTTCCGGGTGGGCGAATACCTGGGCATAAACTGTCATCATTATTTTGGCTTGTTTCTTTTGAATTTGATGTATTGTTTCTGAGATGGATCTCTTGCAGGTACACTAACCACGTGTAGTTCACTTAGAAATGTGTGAGAGGTGTGTGTGCCACCGAAAAGATCGAGTTATATAATCGGTCAAGTTTTCCTTTTGTGAGGGTGTAGGAAATCGTCATATTGAGCATTTGGCATTCATACATACCATATGCACTCACCTTCACTAAATCATGTGAAAGGGTCACTAATGTTGCAAACATGTGAAATGACTCAGATTTGAGCTAATTTAAATCCCTATGGCATCTAAACTAAAAATTTAAAGTCACCGATAAAGAAGTCAATTCTGCCAGAAATGTCAGTTGCACTAAAACAAGCATAACTTCCTCAATTTTAATTCAATGAAGGCAAATAAGTACTCGTTGGAAAGCTGAGGTTTTGATCTACAATTTTGGTTTAGGAAGTTTGTCTTAGAAAAATCTGGAACTAGGTCGAATGTTGCAAAAACAGTAGCCTTTTTCTGGAAATCAGAAACTGCCTCATTTCTGTCTCCTGTCTTTGGATGATCATAACTCCCAGAGACTTTATTGGATGGAGATGTGTGAGTATGCGTTGGAAAGAGGATGAAATTCTCCACAACAGTTGTAAAGCACAAAAATTTTAATATTGTCCAGAAACTAAGTGTTTTTGCCCGTTTCTGTGGTTTACTCCGTCGACCATAGAAATTCGTCGTTACCGGTCGTTAAATGGATCGGAAACCTCGTGTATTTCTTTTACCAAACCTTCCTTATGCTATTTTAAGAATGTGTGCTTAGTGGAATATTAAGTTTTGACTCACCTTGCAAAACTTTATTCCGGCAGATGGATGTTGGCAAGCTCGCGAAAGACCCCGAGTGTCTTGCCGCCCGCATTCTCGAGTTGGAACGAGAGCGTGAGGTGCTGCAGTCCACACTTGTGGCCCGTGATGCCCAGCTTGTGAAGCATGACACTAAGATTTCATATCTTAAGGACAAGCTGCACACTAGCGAGATAGAGTGGGCCGATCTTTTTGAGCAACTCCACAATGCGCAGCTCATCATTGAGGGCGATGCAAGCGATCAGTTGCAGGAGCAACTGAACCAACGCAACGCCTAGCTCACCGCTGCCCAAGAGGAGATTTACTCTCTTCATGTTCAGGTTACCGCTCTCTTGGAGGAGCGAAGCGAGCTGTAGGCCCAATGCGAAGAAGCTCAAGATGAGCGTGATGTCATGGAAGGGAAGCTCAATGACGCTCACGTGATCATCGCACAGCAAGAGCAGCTCATTGGACAGCTCCAAGCTGCTAATGGTCAGCTGAACGCCATCCTTAACGACGAGCCGCCCATTCCACTCATGGTGATTCCCCCCGAGGATGCTGATCTGAGTGAGAACGGTGACTCCGGCGTCGACTTCGAAGCACCCCCTGGACCGGGTGATATGGACGTGGAGTCCGATGGTGACAGCCACGTCGGGTGATCGAGTAGCTTCATGTACGTAGGATGAAAAATCTCGTGAGACATTGTAGTCGTGTGTGCATAGTGTTAGTAATGTTAAGCTCCGTTGTAACCTAAGCTCTCCGAGATCGTGTGGTGTAGTGTTTCGGGTGATGTAACCAAAGACTTGCTATGTATCTAAAGTTGCATCACATGTATCTATGGTTTTTATCATGAGTATGCTGCTTATGGTGTTGGAAATTATGGAATTTAAGTTATCTCTTAGGTCTACACCGTTTTCTTGTCAAATATTTCATTTATGAGCAATCTGAAATTTTATTTCATCACCATGTCGTAGCCTTATTATCATATTGTCTCATGTGATGATCGGGCTAACATGCTTTGTTCATATGTCAGATGGTGCAAACTCGCCGTGGTGGAGAAAATGTTGGTGATGCTCCCGGCGCCTCGAATGCCGGTGGAAATGGGCCGCTGCCCAATGCGCCGCCCATGATGGCTATGGAGCAGCTCATCCACAATCAAAATGAGATGTTCCGCATGTTCATGGAGAACATGAACCGTCAAGGAGCTCCCAGACCACCACCGCTGTAGTAGCGGGAATCCTCCTACGCCGACTTCTGGGCGACTGACCCGCCCACCTTCGGAGAAGCCGGTGATCCTTTGGAAGCGGATAACTTTATTCGTACTCTGGAGTCGAAGTTCGCCCTCCTCCACTGCACCGAGCAGCAGAAGCCCCTCTTCGCCACGCAGCAGCTCCGCGGTTCCGTGAGTGCTTGGTGGGCCAGTTTCACCGCCGCTCTCGCCGCTGGTCACCAAGTCACTTGGGCGGAATTCTGCACAGCTTTCCGTGCACACCACATCCCCGCTGGACTCATGAAGCGCAAGTTGCAGGAGTTCCTCAACTTAAAGCAAGGCTCTAGAACTGTGCAAGAGTATGCACGAAAGTTCAACTACCTGGCCCAGTACGCGTGGTATCACGCTGATACGGACGAAAAGAAGAAAGATTGCTTTCATTCGGGTCTTACCCCGAAGCTGCAAGATCGCTTGGCTCAAGTCACCGCCGGCACATTCAATGACTTGATGAGTGCCGCCATTGTGCAAGAAGATGCCATCCGTGCCAATCAAGAGGACAAGAAGAGGAAACGTGCTATGGGAAGTTCATTCGGCTCCGCACCACCCAAGTACAAGCTAGCAATCACTTCCCCGACCGGACAGAAATTCTGGGCTACGGTACCATCGGGAGGAGGACCTCGCCCATCGTTCTCGCAGCAGCACTCGCGATTCTATAGGGGAAACCAGCAGCAATCCTCTGGTTCTCGCCCACCGCAGCAAAGCAATCAAGTGGTGAAGACCAACTCCTCATAGTCCTGTTACAATTGTGGCCGCACTGGTCACTTTGCTAAGGAGTGTCGGTTCCCGAAGCACAACCTGAGCAACAACAACAACTTCAACACTTTCAGGAACAACAACAACAACCACAACAGCGGTAACAACAACAATAATGGCAGCAATGGGAGTCATCCTTAGTCGTCTACCCCCACACACAAGAATGGCTGAGTCAACTATACCACGGTCGAAGAGACCCAAGCTGGAAAAATTACCCCCACTACTATGGGAACACCGTACGTTATTACATCCCCTGGTGGAAAAATAAGAGCTCATCTCGAGTTAAGGAAAGTGCCACTTAAGCTAGCCAACAACATATACCCCACTTCCCTAATTATCTTAGATGGCCAAGGCATCGACGTCATTCTGGGTATGAAATGGATGACCAGCCACAAAGCCGTACTGCACATTGAGGACCGGGAAATCCATTTGAACTCACCCTTACACGGTCCCTCTATTCTCCGATTGCCGTATCCCAAGTTGTCCACTTCTCAAGTGTGTCATGTGGAAGGAAAGGAGCTAGCAAACATTCCAGTGGTCTGTGATTTTCCTGACGTATTTCCAGATGATTTATCGGGAATGCCTCCGGACAGGGATGCCGAGTTTAAGATTGAACTCGTACCTGGTACAGCGCCTATCTCTCGTAGGCCGTACAAGATGGCTCCTAACGAGTTGGCAGAGTTGAAAGAGCAGTTACAAGAGCTTATGGACAAGGGTTATATCCGACCAAGTTCATCTCCCTGGGGCTGTCCTGCTCTCTTTATGAAGAAGAAAGACAAGACCCTACGTCTATGTGTCGACTATCGGCCATTAAACGCCGTGACCATCAAGAACAAGTACCCTCTACCTCGAATCGATATCCTCTTTGATCAACTAGTGGGTGCTAAAGTGTTCTCCAAGATTGATCTCCGATCCGGTTACCATCAAATAAAAATCCGAGCCGAAGACATTCCAAAAACAGCATTCTCCACCCGATATGGCCTTTTCGAGTATCTTGTCATGTCTTTTGGTCTCACCAATGCTCCAGCCCACTTCATGTATTTGATGAATTCCGTATTCATGCCCGAGTTGGATAAGTTCGTAGTTGATCAGGACATCAATGACATACGAACAACGACGACGGAAGACGGCGCGCCAAACCAAGTTGTCACGCTTCCACCTCTCGTCGTCGCGTCTTCTCAAGTTATGGACCCATCTTGCGACGAGACGACGATGTACAAGGGCCCAATCACTAGAGCTCGAGCCCAGGAATTGAAGATGGTTTTGATGCTAAGGAACGACGGCCCAGGATGACGCCCGCGAAGGCCCAAGTAGCCCAAGTCGCGCGACTACCTCTCCACCGCACGCCTCTCTACTTCAGTCGGCCCTAGATGCCGCGCTCCCCCTATTTAGTCAAGGGTTGCGCCCCTTGTAATCTTTGAGTTTTGTTTTAAGATTAGCTTAGCTATTCATCCGTCTCTCGACGTGAATTCAGAACTCCGCCTTCGTGCAATACATCAGATTGCTCGCCTCTAATTCTTGCTCGTTCTTCGATTGCGCGTAAGAATTGATCCTCGTGATCAGGTTGATCTTATTTACCGCAAGGTTAATATCCTCCGAAAGTTGGTTCAGTGATTGCATTGGCGCTTCGGGCTTGCTCGTCGTAGTCGGATCGTGAGGGTCGACATCCACCGAATCGAAGTTATCTACACTCACTGAAAGATCAGGCACTCTACACCTATCAAGTGGTATCAAATTTCACGATTTAACCCACCTTGTTTGAATATGCTTGTAAAGCTGAACGTGAAGTGCAGGATCGACAATCTTCGTCAAGACCTAACACTTTTGCAGGGTCCACGGCGCCTTCAGCTCCACGATCGGCGCCTCCTTCCACGTCACGCGACCACACTGCGACCTCGTCCAAGTCGAGTGCTCCACCCATGGCCAGATCTGTCTCAACCGCGCCGTCCTCCTCGTCGTCTGGACGAGCTCGAGATACTCAGTGTTTCCGTTGCAAAGGATTTGGTCATGTGATACGCGATTGTCCAAACAAACGAACTATGTTGATTCGTGATGACGATGAGTATTCTTTGCTAGTGATTCTGAGGATACTCTACATACTATGCTTGTCACTAATCATGTAGATAATACGGAGCTTCATGTCGACTCTAGTGCCGCCGACAGGTATGCAACTCTTGTTGTGCAGCGTGTTCTTAGTACACAGGTCGTGCCAGACGAAAAGAATCAGCGCCACAACATTTTTCATATCAAAGGCGTTGTGCAAGAACGAGCGGTCCGTATAATCATCGATGGTGGCAGTTGTAACAATTTGGCTAGTACGACCTTGGTGGACCAGTTATCATTGCCAACAAGGAAGCATCTACATCCTTATCACGTTCAATGGCTTAATGATGGTGGCAAAATAAAGGTAACGCGCTCGGTACGTGTCCCTTTCTCTCTTGGTGCATATTCTGATTTTGTGGATTGTGATATTGTTCCAATGGAAGCATGCTCTTTGTTGCTTGGACGTCCTTGGCAATATGATGTTGATAGTGTTCATCATGGTCGCTCCAATTATTATTCCTTCATGTTTAAGGGTCAAAAAATTGTTATTCATCCTATGACACCTGAACAAGTTCTAAAAGATGATATTGCTAGAGCGGCAAAAGCTGCAAAATTGATTAAATCACCCCCTGTTGCACCTGTTCAACCTGAGATTAAATTGCATAACCCTATATTGCTTGCTACATGTACTTATTTTGATGAGTTACATGATGCTAATCTGCCCTGCTATGCGCTTGTTTACTCTCGTATGCTTGTTTCATTAGATGAGGCACCTATGTTGCATATTCCTCCTGCTATTGCTAACCTTCTGCAGGACTATAAAGATGTTTTTCCCACTGAATTGCCACCGGGTCTTCCTCCTATTCATGGCATAGAACATCAGATTGATTTAATTCTAGGCGCACAGCTTCCTAATCGCGCCCCGTACCGTACAAATCCTGAGGAGACAAAAGAAATTCAGCGTCAAGTGCAAGCATTGCTGGATAAAGGTTACATTCGTGAGTCTCTCAGTCCTTGTTCGGTTCCTGTTTTGCTTGTTCCTAAGAAAGATGGTTCTTGGCGTATGTGTGTAGATTGTCGTGCAATTAACAATATTACAATTCGTTATTGATATCCTATACCACGCCTTGATGATATGCTTGATGAACTTAGTGGTGCCATAATTTTCTCTAAGGTTGATTTGCGTAGTGGTTACCATCAGATAAGAATGAAATTAGGAGATGAATGGAAAACGACTTTTAAAACTAAATTTGGCTTGTATGAATGGTTGGTTATGCCGTTTGGATTGTCTAATGCTCCTAGCACTTTTATGCGCTTAATGAATGAAGTTCTTCGGCCTTTCAATGGAATATTTGTTGTTGTCTATTTTGATGATATCCTTATATATAGCAAATCCATGAATGAGCATTTAGATCATTTGCATGCTGTTTTTGATGCTTTACATGCTGCTCGCTTATTTGGGAATATAGAAAAATGCACTTTTTGCACGCAACGTGTTTTGTTTCTTGGCTATGTTGTTACTCCACAGGGCATTGAGGTGGATAGCAGCAAGGTGGACGCCATTCAGAGTTGGCCACAAC
This sequence comes from Eleusine coracana subsp. coracana, assembly GCA_032690845.1. Lineage (NCBI taxonomy): Eukaryota > Viridiplantae > Streptophyta > Magnoliopsida > Poales > Poaceae > Eleusine > Eleusine coracana. The sequence goes on along the minus strand of CM064420.1, from coordinate 31,587,296 downwards.
CGACGACGGTCACATAGGTTCGTAGTTTTCTTGGTCTTGCAGGCTTCTATCGTTGTTTTGTGCGGGATTTCAGTTCTATTGCTGCACCATTACATGAGCTGGCCAAGAAGGGTGCGCCATTTGAGTGGGGTGCACCACAGGACGATGCATTCAACACTTTAAAGGAACGGTTAACTCACGCTCCTCTCTTACAATTGCCTAATTTTGATAAAGTGTTTGAATTGGAATGTGATGCTAGTGGAATTGGTTTGGGTGCTGTTTTGTTACAAGATCATAAACCCATTGCTTATTTTAGTGAGAAGTTAAGTGGTGCTGCTCTTAAATATTCCACTTATGATAAAGAACTTTATGCTTCAGTAAGAACTTTGCAAACATGGCGGCATTATTTATGGCCTCGTGAATTTATTATTCATTCTGATCATGAGGCTTTGAAACATATTAGAACCCAGACTAATCTGAACCGTTAGCATGCTAAATGGGTTGAATTTATTGAATCTTTTCCATACATCATTAAACATAAAAACGGGAAGGAAAATGTGATTGCCGATGCTTTGTCTCATCGTTATACAATGCTGTCCCAATTAGACTTTAAAATCTTTGGTTTGCAAGCTTTGAAAGATCAGTATGTGAATGATGCTGATTTTCATGATATTATGATGCATTGTAAGGATGGCAAACCTTGGGGGAAATTTCATATGCAGGATGGGTTCCTGTTTTGTGCTAACAAGCTGTGTATTCCAGCTAGCTCGGTTCGTCTTTTGTTGTTACAGGAGGCGCATGGAGGTGGTCTTATGGGTCATTTTGGCGTTTTCAAGACACATGAGGTGTTGGTCGATCACTTCTTTTGGCCACAGATGCGTCGTGATGTTGAGCGCCTTGTTGCCCGCTATACTACATGTCAAAAAGCTAAATCCCGTTTGGGTAATCATGGTTTGTATATGCCCTTACCTGTTCCCTCTTCTCCTTGGCATGATATTTCGATGGATTTTGTTTTGGGATTGCCTCGTACTAAGAAGGGAAGGGACAATATTTTTGTGGTGGTTGATCATTTCTCTAAAATGGCTCACTTTATACCTTGTCATAAAACTGATGATGCCTCCAATGTTGCTGAATTGTTCTTTAGAGAGATTGTTAGACTGCATGGAATTCCTAAAACAATTGTCTCTGATCGTGATGCTAAGTTTCTTAGTCACTTTTGGCGTTCTCTTTGGAATAAATTACGAACTAAGCTGCTGTTTAGTACTACTTGTCATCCTCAAACTGATGGGCAAACAGAGGTAGTAAATAGAACTTTGTCTGCTATGCTTAGAGCTGTTCTAGATAAAAATTTGAGACGTTGGGAAGATTGTTTATCTCATGTTGAATTTGCTTATAATCATGCTACACATTCTGCCACTAAAATGTGTCCTTTTGAGGTTGTTTATGGCTATGTTCCTAGGGCGCCTATTGATTTGTTTGCTATTGATGCTGATGATGAACCAAATGTTGATGTTATTGCTCATATTGATCACATGAAACAATTGCATGAAGAAACACAACACAACATTGCCGTTGCTAATAAGAAGTATCAAGTTGCTGGTAGTAAAGGTAGAAAACATGTTTCTTTTGAACCTGGTGATTTGGTTTGGTTGCACTTGCGTAAAGATAGATTTCCTACTTTGCGTCGTTCTAAATTGATGCCTCGTGCTGCTGGTCCTTTTAAAGTGCTAACCAAGATTAACGATAACGCTTATGTTCTTGACTTGCCCATGGAGTTTGGTGTTTCCACTAGTTTTAATGTTGCAGATTTGAGACCATATTTGGGTGAGGATGATGCGTTGCCGTCGAGGACGACTTTGCTTCAAGAAGGGGAGGATGATGAGGACATCAATAACATACGAACAACGACGACGGAAGACGGCGCGCCAAACCAAGTTGTCACGCCTCCACCTCTTGTCGTCACGCCTTCTCAAGTTATGGACCCATCTTCCGACAAGACGACGATGTACAAGGGCCCAATCACTAGAGCTCGAGCTCAGGAATTGAAGATGGTTTTGATGCTAAGGAACGACGGCCCAGGATGACGCCCGCGAAGGCCCAAGTAGCCCAAGTCACGCGACTACCTCTCCACCGCACGCCTCTCTACTTCAGCCAGCCCTAGATGCCGCGCTCCCCCTATTTAGTCAAGGGTTGCGCCCCTTATAATCTTTGAGTTTTGTTTTAAGATTAGCTTAGCTATTCATCCGTCTCTCGACGTGAATTCAGAACTCCACCTTCGTGCAATACATCAGATTGCTCGCCTCTAATTCTTGCTCGTTCTTCGATTGCGCGTAAGAATTGATCCTCGTGATCAGGTTGATCTTGTTTACTGCAAGGTTAATATCCTCCAAAAGTTGGTTCAGCGATTGCATTGGCGCTTCGGGCTTGCTCGTCGTAGTCGGATCGTGAGGGTCGACATCCGTCGAATCGAAGTTATCTACACTCGCCGAAAGACCGGGCACTCTACACCTATCAGTAGTGGTATTCATCGACGTTATTTTGATCTACTCTAAGTCCGAAGAAGAACACGCCGAACACCTTCGTATTGTTCTACAACGACTCTAAGACCATCAACTTTATGCCAAATTTAGTAAGTGTGAATTTTGGCTAAAGCAAGTTCCATTCTTGGGTCACATCATATTAGCAGAAGGGGTAGCCGTGGACCCTAGCAAAGTAGAGGATGTGCTGAATTGGAAAGCCCCGAAATCGGTCAGGCAAATTCGCAGCTTCCTTGGTCTTGCCGGTTATTATAGGAAATTCATTCCCAACTTCTCAAGCATTGCCAAGCCTATGACCAAGCTGTTGGAAAAGGATGCCAAGTTCAAGTGGAGTAGTGCATGTGAGGAAGCTTTTCAGTCACTTAAGAAGCATTTAACAAACGCTCCGATTTTGGCTCAACCCGACATCACCAAACCGTTCGATGTCTACTGTGATGCCTCCGACATCGGATTGGGTTGTGTACTCATGCAAGAAGGCCGTGTCGTTGCCTATGCATCACGACAGCTCCGGAAGCACGAGCAAAATTATCCCACTCACAATATGGAATTGGCCTCAGTCATCCTAGCCTTGAAAACCTGGCGCCATTACTTGCTCGGTAATCTTGTTAACCTCTACACCGACCACAAGAGTCTCAAATATATCTTCACTCAACAAGAGCTGAACATGAGGCAGCGTAGATGGTTGGAATTAATCAAGGATTATGAATTAGAAATTCATTATCATCCCGAAAAAGCCAACGTGGTTGCCGACGCCTTGAGTCGAATGGACCAATGCAATCACGCCATCGTTTGCTCGATGGAAGCTCGTATGATTTCAGATCCTAGCGAACCAAGTCTTCGTGTCATCCCGTATGGATCCTTGTATAATTTGGCGCTCATTCCTACCCTTCGGTAAGAAATTGTAGAAGCCCAGAAGAAGGACAAGGGAATGGAATATATTCGCCAGAAAATAGGGAAGAAGGAAGCGACGTGTTTCCGACAAGACGAAGATGGAGTATTATGGTTCAACAATCACCTTGTTGTTCCGAAGAAGGAGGAGCTAAGAAAGAAAATTTTGGATGAGGTCTCACTTATCCAAATATTTCATACACCCCGGCAGCAACAAAATGTATCGCGGGTTAAGGGAAAAGTTTTGGTGGACGCACATGAAATGAGAGGTTGCTCAGTATGTCTCCGAATGTGATACTTGTCAATGTGTGAAGGCCGATCACTTGAGAACAGCCGGTCTTTTGCACCCATTAAAAATCCCCACTTGGAAATAGGAGGACATTGCTATGGATTTCATCGTTGGATTACCCCTCACACCCAAGAAGCACGATTCGATATGGGCGATCGTGGATAGGTTGACCAAATCTGCTCACTTTATTCCCGTCCATACAACCTACTCGGCCAAGCAATACGCCGAGTTCTACATTGTGCGGATTCTATGCTCGCACGGTGTGCCCAAGACGATCATCTCTGATCGAGGTCCTCAATTTATTGCTCGTTTCTGGGAGCAATTGCATGCTTGTCTTGGCACCACTCTCATACGAGGTTCCGCTTATCACCCGCAAACCGATGGTCAAACCGAGAGGCTAAATCAATATTTGGAGGATTTATTGAGAGCTTGTGTTCTGGACAATCGTGGTAATTGGGAATCTTGTCTCCCATTCGCCGAATTCTCCTACAACAATAGCTACCAAGAAAGTTTGGGGATGTCGCCGTTTGAAGCCTTGTATGGTCACTCATGCCGAACCCCGCTGAATTGGTCGGAACCTAGAGAAAGAATCACTTTTGGTCCAGATCTGGTCACACAAGCCGAGGAGAAGGTGAAACAAATTCAAGCCAACATGAAGGCCGCCCAATCCCGCCAAATAAGCTATTCCAATAAAAGAAGGCGTCCATTGGAGTTCGAAAAGGGAGATCATGTCTATCTCCAGGTTTCTCCCAACAAAGTTGTGTCTCGTTTTGGAATCAAAGGGAAATTAGCACGCTGCTACATCGGACCTTTCCCGATCACAGAAAAGCATAGCATCGTTGCTTATCGGTTGCAGCTATTAGAAAATCTTGAGCGGGTGCACAACATCTTCCATGTTTCCCAAATTAAGAAGTGTCTAAAGCCTCCGATCGACATGGTTATCTCCGACACCGAGCAATTGGAGGAAGATCTCTCCTACCCCGAATACCCCGTCCTCATCCTCGATAAAAAAGATCGGGTAACTCGCAACCGCACTATCACCTTCTACAAGGTGCAATGGAGTAACCATACTGAAGATGAAGCTACTTGGGAACAAGAAGAGTTCCTGGAGACCAACTTTCTGGAGTTCTTGGCCTCACAAAACCGGTAACCATCCGCACCCCTCCCTTTTGTCCGTTGTTTTGCAAATCTCGGGACGAGATTTTCCTTAAGGGGGGTGTGCTGTAACACCCCATGTCACAAAATAGAACTTAACTAAACCCAATGTTAATTAAGGTATAATTAAAAATACAAATAATCAAGGTGCCAAAGAATAAAGAAAGAAAAATTAAGTTATTAAATTCCAAATTATTCAAATAAGGGCCTTTCTCAAACATCACAAAGTTCCATGGAAGTACCCCAATTGTTTTGCATATTCTGAATGGCCACATTAAAAGAGAATTTTTATAATTTTTCCAGAATTTTTGGTAACCATTTAATACCCTTAAAAATTCCCCTAAATCCAGAAAAGAGTGTTTCTGTTCTTGAATTTTAAAAATTAATTGAAGCCAATTCAGCTGATACCCGCAAAAGCAAAGTTGGAGTACATGTTTTGCTGGACGTGCACAAAAATCTGTGTCAAAGTTGGAGCAAGGTAACGTGGTGAAACTTTCCCAAACCCGAGTGACGGTCCAAGTCAAGCCGGGTCAACCCCTTCCCTCTCCTCTGGCCAATCCCAACCCGACACGGCTGTACCCGGGTGCACTGTGGCCACCGTCGTTCACCTGCCGCCCCCCCATGCCGGCCACTGCTCCGCCACCCTCTCCCCTGTGCCACCGGCCCAATTGAAGTGCCCCCGCCGGCGGACCAATCCCTGTCCGACAGCGCGCCAACCACGCTCTCCCTCTGCTCTCGACGCTCTCTCACTCCGGTCGGGTTAAAGGGGAGGATTGCACAGCGCGCCTCTCCCGGCTCTCTCTCTCGGCTCACACTCATCGCACCACTTCCAGGAACCCTCTCCACCGCACCAAGCACCTCTGCACTCTTCCCTTCTCTCTCTCTCCGGTGAAACCCGAGCAGGCTCTGTTTTTTCCCGCCATGGCCGCTGCCGTGTCCAGCTCCGACTAGGTGGCTTCCCACTCCCTCTTTCTTTTGCAAATCGACACTCAAAGTCACCACCTCACTCCCCTCTGACCTACTCCCTCCCTCGTGCGGTGTGCTCACTGGATTTCGTGAAGCCTGAGCCGCCGCCGTCGGGATCTCCACCCCCCCCCCCCCCCCCCGCTGATGAGAACCCCCCTCCGGCCTTTCCCCTCGACGAGTTCATCGACGCCGACCTTCCCCGAGCTGCAGCGAAGCTTGGCGACTGAACCCCAGCTTGCCTCCCCCTCGGCACCGTCGCGTGGACCTCGCCGGAGCCGCCCCTGCCACTGCACGTCATCGCCAGCACCCTACGGTGAGGCACTCTTCCCTCCAACCCCCTCCTCGAGATCTCCGCAGCATGGAGGCCATTTGAGTAGCATGCGAGCCCCGGTTGTGCCGCCGATCGGCCGCTGGGCGGAGCTCGCCGTCGCCGGCCGCCGCGCGGGCGTGCGCGCGCCTGTTTGAATTTAAACGCAATGGCAATTTCGTAAATAAGAGTGAACTTTGAATTAAACTTCAAAATTCAATAACTGGAGAAATAACCAAAAATGATGAAACCAATTTTGTTCAACTCCTAAAATCCTCTACCAGAAAATAGGTTGAGGTCCAAAGTTGCTCAGTAAATTAATTAATTTAATGCCCTAAAGTTACAACCCTAATTTGCTTAATAAATTCATAAGTAAATAAATATAAAGGAAACTTGCTCAGTGGTCATTTCATGGCATCCTTAAACTTTCTGCAAAAGCACATTTTCATGTTTAGGCATATTTTTAGTATTATTGCATAAATCTTCATTTTCAGTAATTGAATTTATGTAAATTATTGACTAGGAATTTAATTATGAAATTTGGTATTCCTGTCCCTTATGCACTTGTACACTCATGTAAAATTCCATGAAAAATTTGAAGCAACTTAAGTATGCTTTTTCTGTCGAAATTAATCAATTGTTAGTTAAAGTAAGATTTTTCCATATAAATCTTGCTCTTTGTGTGCATTTAATAAAAGTAGGCATAAATTCATTTCTGGAATATTCATGAAGAATAATTTACATTAACTTTACTGTAGAAATCCTTATCTCCATTTATATACTCTTGGTTCTTAATTAACTATATGAACCTAGAACTAGTTATGCAATTAAATTGCCATTGTATGGATAGTGTTAGTTTTGCATATGGCCACTTTAGCTAAGTTGCTCAAAATGAACTTTCTGGAAATTAGACCCTAGTACTGCATTGTCATATCATCATCAGCATGTGATGTCATATAATCATCACCTAGGCCATGCTCATGTTAAGGTAGACATACCCTAAGTTATGATTGTGACAACCCTACTCCGAAAAGTAGAGTATGTCGCACAGGATCGCCTCGGGAGATGGTTAACGATGTAACCATACATAGCATTCACACATGAACATTCATCATTTACAAAGATACATCAATTCGGTGTATCATATTACAAGTTCAGAGTTCAAATTAAAAGAAGTTCAGATCTGATACAACATAAGTCCTTAGTACATATTACACAAATTTGCGAAAGCGATGAAACGACAAAACACGACGTTAAGTCCTACGTGAACCATGCCAGCCCTATGGCGATGGCTCATTCATCACGGTTAGGAGAACTGGGGACCCATTCGATGATCCAGTTCTGAGGCTCCTCACCTTCCCACACAACCTTATTACAACAATCACAATAGGTCGCTTGAGGAAAACCTGAAAAAAACAACATCAACGCAAAGCCTGAGTATCTAACATACTTCACAAGACTTACCCGTCAACCAGTTTACTGAAACCGACTCCTAGTATGCAGGGGGCTTACCGGGTTTATTTGATAGTTGCATAAAAAGCCCCTATTAGTTCTATGCTGCACTTTCAATTTCCTTAAACCTGATTTTACTTTGCTTAATATAGACAACAGCTACGGTGAGTCTAGCTAGCCGCTAACACATGAACATAAGTGAAGATCATTACATCATAGCAATATGTATCCATAGTATAAGTAAATTTCAGAAACTTAACCCCAACTTTACTACTTAACATATCATTGCCGCTGTTCGAACAAGAGGTACTCATAACCGCGAGGGACGGCAATTCGAATTGATTTACATCCTGCAGGGAAAACCCAAATACACGACATACGCATCACATAAGAACACGTATGGCCACCGTTCACTAAATTGCTATAAAATCGATCCGGGGCCATCGATCCCGAGTACACGTCCTCCCCGTGATATATTACTTCATATCCAAGGCTTAACCCATGCACTCTCCAGCGGTCGTCAAACCCGTGCAGCCACCATGCTGTTCACATCACCTCTGGATCGATGACTATGGCCGTCCAACAATACGGCGCCCAAGTTACTAGGTTTACCAATTCCCATATTAAAGGTATGCACTTGGTACGGTTCAATATTTGTTCGCGGAGTTGCAACGATAGGTGCTCCATTTTTATCAAGTTCATCAACCAATTGAACCATAGTTGAATCTATAACCTACCGTTGACTCCACTAGTTTAAGCATAGAATTTGCTAACGGAAAAGCTTACTAACATACTAATCATAGGTCATTGCTGGAGTATGCAAGTGTGTTTCATCCAAGTCCTACACTTAATGCACAATACAATATTCCTACTTTTGATAAAGTAAAAAAGACTCGAATGATAAAATGGGTTATGCACCAAGGCTTGCCTTGGGTGTGATCATAGTTAGCGTCTTCACCAAAGTGCACTTAACTCCTTGCTGGTCTGGTGTGATCTCCTCGGTCTCGATTCCTATATGGAAGGGACATGCATCGATGCTAAGGGATACACAAGGTTTCATGGAGTTTTCTTAATTAAAGATGGAATGCATGACATGAAGATTCATGGTACTTCCTCAACAAATAAATTAATGAACTAATCACTCATTCATGAATATGGTTGCATACTTAAGTATGACATGGTAACCACTGAATTTGATGGGGACAAACTTCTAAATACAAGAATGTAACTTTTAATTATCACAATATTCGTGTATGTCTACTTTAACATGAGCATGGCCTAGATGTTGATTATATGCCATCATATGCTGATGATGATATGACCATGTAGTACTAGGGTCAAATTTCAGAAAGTTCATTTTGAGCAACTTAGCTAAAGTGACCATATGCAAACTAACACTATACATAAAAAATGGCACTTTAATTGCATAACTAGTTCTAGCTCATATAGTTAATTAAGAACCAAAGTATATAACTGCAAAATGAGAATTTCTACTGTAATGTGAAGCTGAGTTATTCTCCATGGACTTCCAGAAATTAATTTATTCCTACTTTCCTTAAATATACACATGAAGTAACATTTATATGAAGAAATTCCTAGTTACTTAACCAATGATCAATTTCGACAGAGAATTTTATACTTAGGTAGCTTCAAATTTTGGGTTGAAACTTTGATGAATTAATTGAATTAATTCACTGAACAAACATGGGCTTGAACTTGTTTTTCTGGTAGAGTAAGATTTTTGGAGTTGAACAAAATTAATTTCACAATTTTAGGGCTCTTATTTCTCGAGATATTGAATTTTGAAGATTATTCAAAGTTCACTCCTAATTACAAATCTGCCACTGGATTCAAATTCCTCCAGACGCGTGCGCGCACCTGCGCGGCGGCCGGCGACGGTGAGCTCGGCCCAGTGGCCGATCAGCGGCACGGCCGGGGCTCGTGTGCGACTTGGATGGTCTCCATGCCGCGGGGATTGCGAGGAGGGGGTCGGAGGGGAGAGTGGCTCACCGGAGATCGCCGGCGACGACGCACGGTGGCAGGGGCAGCTCCGGTGAGGTCCACGCGATGGTGCCGAGGGGAGGCAGACTGGGGTTCGGTAGACGAGCTTCGCGGAGGTTCGGGGACGGTCGGCGTCGAGGAACTCATCGAGGGGGAAGGCCGGAAATGGGTTCCCGTCGGGGGGGGGGGGGGGGGGGGAGGGGGGGGGGGTCGGATTCCGGCGGCGGCGACTCTGGCTTTGCAAAATCCGGCGAGAGCACTGCATGGGGGAGGGAGGGAATCAGAGGGGAGTGAGGTGGGGTCCTTGTGCATCGATTTGGAAAGAAAGGGGGGAGGGAGAAGTTGCCTAGGCAGAGCTCGGCGTGGCGGTGGCCATGGCGGGAGAAATAGGGCACTGGCTCGGTTTTTGTCGGGAAGAGGGAGGAAGAGAGAGTGCCGGCGCTCGGGGGCGATCTGGAGTGTGTGAGAGCCGGTTGCGAGTTGAGAGAGTGAGAGAGATGAGGACAAAGTGAGCCGCTGCTCTGGTGTGATGATCGGCGACAGAGAGCGATAGAGGGCGGAGAGAGCAGAGGACGGGGGGGGGGGGGGGGGAGTCACGCTGTCGGCCCGGGAGTGGCTGCCGGCGGGGAGCGGCTTCAATTCCGGCCGGTGGCACAGGGGGGAGAGTTGGTGGTGCTGTGGCCGGCGTGGGGCGACAGGAATCGGTGGTGGCGATAGGAACCCGGGTACAACCCGGTGTCAGGTTGGGATTGGCCGGGGGAGAGAGAAGGGCTCGACCCGGTTTTGACTCTGGACCCTGACTCGGGTTTGATCCATTTCACCACGTTCCCGTGCTCCAAACTGGACACCAATTTTTGCGTGGGCTCCGAAAAACATGTTCTCCAACTTTTCTTTTGGGTGCACCAGCTAAATTTGCTTTGATAAATTATGAAAATTCCAAACCCGAAATACACCTTTCTGACTTCGAGGAATTTTTAAGGGTATCAATTGGTTACTAAACAATTTGGTAAAATTCTCAAAATTCTCTTTTGTTGTGGCCATTCAGAATATTCAAAAAAATATTGGGGTACTTCCATGAGTTTTGGTAATGTTTGTGAATGACCCATATTTGAATATTCTGGAATTTAATTAAATAGGTTTCCTCTTCTTATTCTTTGGCACATGGATTAATTATACTTTTGCTTAGCCCCTAATTGATGTTAGGTTTAGTTAACTTCATTTTGTGACATGGGATGTCACAGCACACCCTCCTTAAGGAAATCTCGTCCCGAGATTTGCAAAAGAACAAACAAGAGGGAGGGGTGCGGATGGTTACCGGTTTTGTGAGGCTAAGAATTCTGGAAAGTTGGCCTTCAGAAACTCCTCTTGTTCCCATGTGGCTTCCTCTTCAGTATGGTTACTCCATTGCACCTTGTAGAAGGTGATAGTGCGGCTGCGAGTTACTTGGTCCTTTTGATCGATGATTCGGACGGGGTATTCGGGGTAGGAGAGATCTTCTTCCAATTGCTCGGTATCGGAGATAACCACGTCGATCGGAGGCTTCAAACATCTCTTGAGTTGGGAGACATGGAAGACGTTGTGCACCCGCTCAAGATTCTCCGGTAGCTGCAACCGGTAAGCGACGGCGCTATGCTTTTCCGTGATCGGAAAAGGTCCGATATAGCGGGGTGCTAATTTCCCTTTGATTCCGAAACAAGATACACCTTTGTTGGGAGAAACCCGAAGATAGACATAATCTCCCTTTTCGAGCTCCAATGGATGTCTCCTTTTATTAGAGTAACTTATTTGGCGGGATTGTGCGGCCTTCATGTTAGCTTGGATTTGTCGCACCTTCTCTTCGGCTTGCGTGACCAGATCAGGACCGAAAGTAGTTCTTTCTCCCGACTCTGACCAATTCAGCGGGGTTCGACACGAGTGACCATACAAAGCTTCAAATGGCGACATTCCCAAACTTTCTTGATAACTATTGTTGTAGGAGAATTCAGCGAACGGGAGACAAGATTCCCAATTTCCACGATTGTCTAGAACACAAGCTCTTAATAAATCTTCTAAATATTGATTTAGTCTCTCAGTTTGTCCATCAATTTGCGGATGATAAGCAAAACTGCGGATGAGAGTGGTGCCAAGACAAGCGTGCAATTGCTCCCAAAAAACGAGCAATAAATTAGGGGCCTCGATCGGAGATGATCGTCTTGGGCACACCGTGCAAACATAGAATTCAGACAATGTAGAGCTCGGCATATTGCTTAGTAGACTAGGTTGTATGGACGGGGATAAAATGAGCAGATTTGGTCAACCTATCCACAATAACCCATATGGAATCATGCTTCTTGGGTGTGAGGGGTAGTCCAATGATGAAGTCCATAGCAATGTCTTCCCATTTTCATGTGGGAATTTTTAATGGGTGTAACAGACCGGCTGTTCTCAAGTGATCGGCCTTCACACGTTGGCAAGTGTCGCATTCGGAGACATAACGAGCAACCTCTTGTTTCATACACGTCCACCAAAACTTTTCCCTTAACCTGCGATACATTTTGTTGCTGTCGGGGTGTATGGAGTATTTGGACAAGTGAGCCTCATCCAAAATTTTCTTTCTTAGCTCCTTGTTCTTCGGAACAACAATGCGATTGTTGAACTAAAGTACTCCATCTTCGTCTTGTCGGAAACATGTAGCTTCTTCCTTCCCGATTTTCTGGCGGTTATACTCCATTCCCTTGTCCTGCTTCTGGGCTTCCACGATTTCTTCCTGAAGGGTAGGAATGAGAGCTAAATTATACAAGGATCCAAGTGGAATGACACGAAGACTTGGTTCGCTCGGGTCTAAAATCGGGCAGGCTTCCATAGAGCAAACAATTGCGTGATTGCATTGGTCCCTTCGACTCCAGGCGTCGGCAACCACGTTTGCTTTCCCGGGGTGATAATGTATTTCTAACTCATGATCCTTGATCAGTTATAACCATCTACGTTGCCGCATATTCAGTTCTTGTTGAGTGAAGATGTATTTGAGACTTTTGTGGTCGGTGTAGAGGTTAACAAGATTACCGAGCAAGTAGTGACGCCAAGTTTTCAAGGCTAGAACAACGGAGGCCAATTCTAAGTCATGGGTGGGATAATTTTGCTCATGCTTCCGGAGCTGTCGTGAGGCATAGGCAATGACACGACCTTCTTGCAAAAGCACACAACCCAATCCGGTGCCGGAGGCATCGCAATAAACATCGAATGGTTTGGTGATGTCGGGTTGAGCTAAAACCAGAGCGGTTGTCAGATGCTTCTTAAGCGACTGAAAATCTTCTTCACATGCACTACTCCACTTGAACTTAGAATCCTTTTCCAGCAGCTTGGTCATAGGCTTGGCAATACTTGAGAAGTTGGGAATGAATTTCCGATAATAACCGGCAAGACCAAGGAAACTACGAATTTGTCTGACCGATTTTGGAGCCTTCGAATTCAGCACATCCTCTACTTTGCTAGGGTCCACAGCTACTCCTTCCGCTGATATGACGTGACCCAAGAACGGAACTTGCTTTAGCCAAAATTCACATTTGCTAAATTTGGCGTAGAGTTGATGATCTCGGAGTCGTTGTAGAATGATGCGGAGATGTTCGGTGTGCTCTTCTTCGAACTTGGAGTAGATCAGAATGTCGTCGATGAATACCACTACAAACTGACCAACTCGGGCATGAACACGGAGTTCATCAAATACATGAAGTGGGCTGGAGCATTGGTGAGACCGAAAGACATGACAAGATATTCGAAGAGACCGTATCGAGTGGAGAAGGTTGTTTTTGGAATATCCTCGGCTCGGATTTTGATTTGATGATATCCGGATTGGAGATCAATCTTGGAGAAGACTTTAGCACCTACTAGCTGATCAAAGAGGATATCGATTCGAGGTAGAGGGTACTTGTTCTTGATGGTTACCGCGTTTAACGGCCTATAGTCGACACATAGGCGTAGGGTTTTGTCTTTCTTCACAAAGAGAGCAGGACAACCCCAGGGAGATGAACTTGGTCGGATATATCCCTTGTTCATAAGCTCTTGTAACTGGTCTTTCAACTCCGCTAATTCATTAGGAGCCATTTTGTATGGCCTACAAGCGATAGGCGCCGTACCGGGTACGAGTTCAATCTTAAACTCAACATCCCTGTCCGGAGGCATGCCCGGCAAATCGTCTAGAAAGACTTCAAGAAAATCACAGACCACTGGAATATTTGATAGCTCCTTTCCTTGCACATGACATACTTGAGAAGTGGACGACTTGGGATACGACAATCGGAGAATAGAAGGGCCATGTAAGGGTGAGTTCAAATGGATTTCTTGGTCCTCAAGGTGCAATACAGCTTTGTGACTAGTCATCCATTTCATACCAAGAATTATGTCGATGCTTTGGCCATCGAAGATGATTAGGGAAGTGGGCTATATGTTGTTGGCTAGCTTAAGTGGCACTTTCCTTAACTCAAGATGAGCTCTTATTTTTCCACCAGGAGACGTAATAACGTACGGGGTTCCCATAGTGGTGGGGGTAATTTTTAGATGATTTGCACATGCTTGACTAATAAAATCATGCGTTGTTCCCGAATCAAAAAGAACCATGGCAGCATGTTGGTTGATGGAGAATGTACCCGCGAGAACGGGTTCTCCAGCCTGGGTCTCTTCGACCGTGGTATAGTTGACTCGGCCATTCTTGTGCGTGGGAGTTGATGGCTGGGGACGACTTCCATTGCTGCCATTGTTGTTATTGCCGCTGTTGTTGTTCCCGGAAGTGTTGGAGTTGGCGTTGTTGTTCGGGTTGCGCTTCGGAAACCAACACTCCTTGGCAAAGTGACCAGTGCGGCCATAATTGTAGCACGGCTGTGAGGAGTTGGTCCTCACCACTTGGTTGTTCTGCTGCGGTGGGCAAGAACCAGAGGACTGCTGCTGGTTTCCCCCATGGAATCGAGAGTGCTGCTGTGAGAACGACGGGCGAGGTCCTCCTCCTGACGGTACCGCAGCCCAGAATTTCTGTCCGGTCTCGGGGAGGTGATTGCTAGCTTGTATTTGGGCAGTGCGGGGCCGGATGAACTTCCCATAGCACGTTTCCTCTTCTTGTCCTCTTGGTTGGTGCAGATGGCGTCTTCTTGCACAATAGCGGCACTCATCAGGTTTTGAATGTGCCGGCGGTGACTTGCGCCAATCGGTCTTGCAGCTTCGGGGTAAGTCCCGAACGAAAGAAGTCTTTCTTTTTCTCGTCCGTATCAGCGTGATACGACGCGTACTGGGCCAGGTAGTTGAACTTCCGTGCATACTCTTGCACGGTTCCGGAGCCTTGCTTCAAGTTGAGAAACTCCTGTAACTTGTGCTTCATGAGTCCAGTGGGTATGTGGTGTGCACGGAAAGCGGTGCAGAACTCTACCCAAGTGACTTGGTGCCCCGCGGCCAGAGCGGCGGTGAAGTTGGCCCACCAAGCACTTGCGGAGCCACAGAGCTGCTGTACGGCGAAGAGGGGCTTCTGCTGCTCGGTGCAGTGGAGGAGGGCGAACTTCAACTCCAGATTGCGAATGAAGTTGTCCGCTTCTAGAGGGTCACCGGCTTCTCCGAAGGTGGGCGGGTGAGTCGCCCAGAAGTCGGTGTAAGAGGATTCCCGCTGCTGCTGTGGCGGTGGTCCGTGAGCTCCTTGACGGTTCATGTTCTCCATGAACATGCGGAACATCTCGTTCTGATTGTGGATGAGCTGCTCCATCGCCGTCAGAGGTGGCGCGTTGGGCAGCGGCCAATTTTCGCCAACGTTCGAGGTGCTGGGAGCATCACCGACGTTTTCTCCACTACGGCGAGTTTGCACCATCTGACATATGAACAAAGCATGTTAGCCCGATCATCACATGAGACAATATGATAACAAGGCTACGACATGGTGACAAAATAAAATTTTTGATTGCTCATAAATGAAATGCTTGACAAGTAAACGGTGCGGACATAAGAAATAACTTAAATTCCATAATTTCCAACACCATAAGCAACATATTCATGATAAAACCATAGGTACATGTGATGCAACTTTTTGATACATAGCAAGTCTTCGGTTACATCACTCGGAACACTACACCATACGATCTCGGAGAGCTTAGGTTATCACTTAGCTTAGCATTACCACACCATGTACACACGACTACGATGTCTCACGAGATTTCACCCTACGTACATAAGGCTACTCGGTCACCTGGCGTGGCTGTCACCATCGGACTCCACGTCCATAGCAGCTGGTCCCGTGGGTGCTTCGAAGTCGGTGCTGGAATCACCGTTCTCACTCAGATCGGCGTCATCGGGGGGAATCACTACGAGTGGAATGGGTGGCTCATCGTTAAGGATGGCGTTCAGCTGGCCATTGGCAGCTTGGAGATGTCCGATGAGCTGCTCTTGCTGGGCAATGATCACGTGAGCGTCGTTGAGGTTCCCCTCCATGACATCACGCTCATCTTGAGCTTCTTCGTGTTGGGCCTGCAGCTTGCTTCGCTCCTCCAAGAGAGCGGTAACCTGACCATGGAGAGAGTAAATCTCCTCCTAGGCAGTGGTGAGCTGGGCGTTGCGTTGGTGCAGCTGCTCCTTCGCTTGCATCATCCTCGATGATGAGCTGAGCATCATGAAGCTGCTCGAAAAGGTCGGCCCGCTCCAACTCGCTAGTGTGCAGCTTGTCCACAAGGGCTACAACCTTAGCGTCACGCTCCACGAGCCGGGCATCACAGGCAACAAGCGTGGACTGCAGCGCCTCGCATTCTCGCTCCAACTCGAGATGCGAGCGGCAAGGTACTCCGGGTCCATCATGCGCTTGCCATCACCCATCTGCCAGAATAAAGTTTTGCAAGGGTGAGTCAACACTTAATATTCCACTAAGCACACGCGCTCAAAATAGCATAAGGAATTATTGGTAAAAGAGAAGACACGAGGTTCCCGATCCATTCAACGACCGGTAACGACGAATTCCTACGGTCGACGGAGTGAACCGCAGTAACGGGCAAAAACGCTCAGTTTCTGGACAACCTGAAAATTTTTGTGTTTTACAATTGTTGTAGAGAATTTCTTCATCTTTCCAACACATACTCACACATTTCCATCCAATAAAGTCTCTGGGAGTTATGATCATCCAAAGGCAGGGAACAGAAATGGGGCAATGTGGTTGCACGGGTTTGAGGACCGCTGGAGAGTGCATGGGTTAAGCCTCAAATACAAATTACTATATCGTGGGGAGGACGTGTACTCGGGATCGATGGCCCCGGATCGACTTTATAGCAATCTTGTGAATGGTGGCCATACGTGTTCTTAAGTGATGCATATGTCGTGTATTTGGGTTTTACCTGTAGGATGTAAATCAGTTCCAATTGCCGTCCCTCGCGGTTATGAGTACCTCTTGTTCGAGCAGCGGTAATGATATGTTAAGTAGTAAAGTTGTGGTTATGTTTCTGAAATTTACTCATGCTATGGACACATATTGTTATGATGTATTGCTCTTTATTTCTACTCGTGTCTTAGCAGCTAGCTAGATTCACCGTAGTGGTTATTCTGAAATCAGCAAAGTAAAATCTTGATTTAAGGAATTGTAAATGCCGCATAGAACTATTAGGAGCTTCTTATGCAATTATCAAATAAACCCAGTCAGCCCCCTGCATACTAGGGGTCGGTTTTAGTAAACCTTTTGACGGGTAAGTCTTGCGGAGTATGTTAGATACTCAAGCTTTGCGATGATGTTGTTTTTCAGGTTTTCCTCAGGCCACATATTGTGATTGTTGTAACAAGGTTGTGTGGGAAGGTGAGGAGCCTCAGAACTGGACCATTGAATGGGTCCCTAGCTCCCCTAACTGTGATGAGTGAGCCATCGCCATAGGGCTGGCATGGTTCACGTAGGACTTGACGTCATGTTTTGTCGTCGTATTGCTTCCGCTAATTTGTGTAACATGTACTAAGAACATATGTATTGTATCAGATCTGAACATGTTTGTATTCTACCTCTGAACTTGTAATATTATGCACCTAAGTGATGTAATATTGTAAATGATGAATATTCATGTGTGAATGTTGTGTATGGTTACTTCGTTAACCATCTCCGGAGGCGATCCTGTACGACATACTCTACTTTTCAGAGTAGGGTTGTCACAGCTGGTATTTACAACATCTCATCATAGGTATTTACAATCTCATCACAGATATTTATATCTCATCATAGAATATATACAACATTGTCATCAAAATGTTCAATTGAGCTTACAAAATATTTTATATGAACCCTAATGCATAGTCTCTTTTATTAATACATTAGGCTCATATGGTGCTCTTGAACCAGCCCACTCACAAAGGGACCTCTATTTTGTTGCTAGTTCACTATTTGAGTCAAAGCACTTCCCTTTTCGACTAATCACCTCTCTCAACATAAAACAACAAAGAGAAGCTACAACTAGATACATGTCATTTGTACTCAAGTGAACGCGTGATTGAGGAATCATACCCTTTCTGATCTCGACATTCCTCTTCATCTTTGCAGCCCATTGTGCCTTTTTCCTTATGGCCCTCTGTGTCACATGAGTAGAGTATGTTAATATGAGATTTCAAAACTTCACTATTCGAGTAAAGTAAAATAGACATAAACAAAATCAACTTACCTCTTCATTAGACTCCTCAACGATATGATCTAGGTAAGATGAAGAGCTAGATGCGAGCACACACGTGTAGTAGCCGCAATGCACACTACCCTTTTGTTGCTTAAAGCACTATGTAGTAGAGAACACAACTTAGTTACACTTTATATGATGGATACTACGATAAAGACATGTATGTGATGCATATAAATCTTACCCAAAACTGATGATGAAAGTACATCTTCTTTTTCCGTCTTGGATGACATTTCCTTCCCACTATGACATATTTCTCGTAAGCACTAAACGGTCGACAAAAGCATCATTAGATGATATTAACATTATCAATTCATATACACATAGAGTAATTTGTTACCTATCTATGACTTCCACCATGTCGTTGTACAACTTCTTGTCGTAGTCGAGACTGTCTAGCACAAGAAGGTACCCATTTTTGGGAATTATCATAAAACAGATCCAATGATCACTACAAGAATGTTGACAACAAGTTACTTACGATTGGATTTAACTTCATTATATGATAGATGATGAAGGCAGTAGTGGTCCAACTTACTTGAAGTTGTTGGGGGCTAAGATGCATTATCTATCTTGCCATTTCAGGAAGCACTCGCATAAATAATTTATAACCCGAGTCCTTGCTTCATTTCTCATGACCGCCTTCATTTCACCTATCTCTGTCGGTGTCTTATCCGGATAGTGATCCGGATTTATCGTTGGGTTTATACCGCTTTGGTTGATGCGGTTCGGGTTGACATAGGCCACCTTCCAATCTTTTCTATCAACCCTCTTTCTTTGATAAAAAGAGTTCATGCTACAAAAAAAAGATGTAAGGTAATATATTAAATTGTGCTTGAAATTTGAAGTAGATCGAACGTGAAACTTACATGCACCACAAGGTGATGAAGGTGATGTCCATCCTACCTAGGCGAAACATTAAGTGGACATCCTCGCAAAATAGGCCTAAGGTTTTTTCATCGTCCTCTACATTGAACACCTCAGTTGGAATCCTACAAGTGATTGCGGTGACCTCTTCCTTTGACGCCATCATGTACCAGTCATGCAACTTTCGCATCTCCCACGGCAAGTTGTTGTACATGTTGTTCGATATAAGGGGCTTACCCAATTTGAATATTGGGTAGTCCACATCGTCCGTAGGATTGTCCAAAATGTGATCGTCGTATGACACTTTATTCCGAGGATCTTGTTCTTTGATAACGAGCGTACCGGTGCTTGCTAGATGTTTTTTCAATCCAGCCAAGTACTTATCAACATCATTTCTTGCTTTTGGGTCCTTTGGCTCTTTGTCAAAACCGGTAATCATCTTTGGGATTACCAAAGCCTTGATGACGACTAGTGCAGGCTGGACTTGGATTACCGGAGCCTAAACTTGAACCACCGCAGCAGCTATTGATGGAGGCTCGACTTGGATTGTTTCCCGAGGCTGAACACTCTACGGAAGAGGCTCGTTGTCACTATAGGTTATAGGACTATGAGTCGAGTTGGCTTCCGCATTAGGAGATTGAGGCTTGTTTCCCGAGGCTGTTGCAGACATAGGAGATAGCTGTCCACCTATATTGGCTGGCTGGCTCACATGAAAGGACCCGTGCCCAGACAACGGGGGTGGAGAAACTTGTGGTGAGAGGACAACTTCACAGTGTTTCCAAATAATGAAAGAACCAAGGGCATCTTGGAGAGTTTCTATACCCGCCTCAGGTATCGGGCATTCAATCTTGTTGTCCTCATAGCCAGGCACTATTTCTGACACGGTGACGCACACGTAACCTAGGGAGATATCCCTGTTATGGAGAATCTCTCCTGGAAATGCCGTGCCTGATGCAACCTTCATCATCTTGCCCTTATAACCAAATGGCACATGCAGCTCGCAAGGAGTATCCTCAGTGATGTCATCTGTTTCTGATTGCATGGAGACTGATGGTTGACCGGAGACTGATGGTTGTGTGGAGACGGATGGTTGCGTGGATGTGGACGAACCGTGTAAGAAGGCATCCACCACAGCCTGTAGGTTGGGGTCCAAACGACCACTTTCTTTGTCGATAGCAAACATAAGAAGTTGTCGCCTCCAATCCTCCTTGGCTTTATCTTGTTGCTCTTTCTTATGCAATGTATGCTTCCTGTAGAGGTGTGAGGATGTTTTAGAGAAACCTTCTTTCCATGTTGCCGATGATGACACTCCTCGTACCCGACCACCGTGTTCTTTGGTCCCAATAGCCTTCACTAGCTCATCCTTGTGATACTCCGGTGTAAACAGACCAACCTCTGTCTGCGTCGCGATGGGGCCTTTCAAGGCTTGCACGACTTCACTTGTCGCGGGATCCTTTGCAATGATCTCTCCTTCTTCGGTTAACTCAGAGCGACCATAGACCCAATTCCTGGTACGCTCATTGGTATTTGGCAAGGGATCAGGTTTTCCTTCCACGCGAAGCTTGGCTTCCTGCTCTCTCCAAATTGGAATCTTCTTTTTACATCCGCCCGGACCTAACCACGGCTTGTACTTGTTTTGCTTGCTCAGCTCAACCATCTTTTCACCGAGCTCCTTCGAAGCACTTCTCGTCTTCTGCTCAACAAACTCATCCCATTCCTGCTGACTAATATTACCATGCTTGTCAAATGGGGTTCGATTTTTCTTGACGTATTGGCAGTTGAGCTTGGACTTTAATCTCAAAAGATGTGATTAAGAGTGGACATTGTGGCCTTCTTGGCTCTCTCGAGATCTGCTGGCTGGAACCGAATGGTTGACGTGACATCAGCCCACATATCATCTTTTCTGCCATCCGAGACTTGGCCCCAATCTTTCCACGTGATTTTGCAATGGTCCCTCACCACTTTGCCACAACGGTTCCGCCATTTGGCGTTGACACCAGCGGGTTCAATCGGTTCTCCATCTTTGGGGTCTAGTGCAGTAATCTCGTAGATGCCCTCTACCTTGGTTGCAGAGCGCTGATCGCGCTTGCGTTTCTGTGTGGCAACTTGGGCAGGCACCTCTTCCACTTGCTGCTCGAGGGCCTCATCTGTCACAGGTTCAGCTGCAAATAGTCGACGAGCACTTCGTCGGGGGCCCTAGGATGACAATTATCTTTGACAAGATACCTCATCTTGAGGCACAAAATCAGGATCCGGGCTCCCCAATCGATGTTCCTTTGGTAGTGGAGGATGCGGATCTTCTGGTTCTTCCCAATGTTCGCTTGCTCCTTCATCGTCTGAAGACGACCTCGCTTGTGAGTGCGCCTTGAGGGTGTCTTCCTCTTGAGAGGGCATATTGTCCGTCATGACGAGAAGACTTTGACAGCTAATGTTAGATATGACGACTAAGTTAGAAAACAAGGAGTATGCACATTTCATCATTGAGCATAGAGACAAAGAAAACAAAAGAAAATAATAGAAAAATCAAAATTTGCTCTCAGTGCGGGTTGCCGAATCAATGGCCTTCCAACGCTCTAAGATCCTTGACTCGTACAACAACATATATCCAATATCCTAGGATATGGTCCATGTCACTGGACTAGCCTCAATTAGCCCGCTTTCGTCATTGAGCATGGGTCGATTGCCTACGTAGAATAGATAAGTAGTACAGAGAGACAAGGAGAATAATAGAAAAATCAAAATTTGCTCTCAGTGCGGGTTGCCGAATCAACAGCCATCCAACGCTCTAAGATCCTTGACCTGTACAGCAGCATATATCCAATATCCTTGGATATGGTCCATGTCACCACACTAGCCTCACTTAGCCCGCTTTCATCATTGAGCATCGATCGGCTATGTAGAATAGATAAGTAGTACAGAGAGACTAGGAGAAGAATAGAAGTAAATAATAAGTATAGAGAGACTATAGGACAGTAAGTAATATGGCATATATATGGCCACAAGTAAATAATAAGTACAAAGAGATTATGGCACCCAGTACACACAAACATTCTCTCCAGACTTTTTATATGTAATTTATTGAATAAAAAGGCTAGAGAGAATGCTTGTGTGCACCAGGTGCACACAAGCATTCTCTCTAGACTTTTTATACACTAAGTACGAGCAACAGATTCAGATATGGCAGCAAAAGAAATACCACATGCAGCAAATAAGCAAATATAGTGAGCATGACAGTGAGCAAAAAAGCAAACATATAGGACAGCTAGCACATTCAGATATGGCAGCAAAAGAAATACCATAGGCAGCAAATAAGCAAATATAGTGAGCATGACAGTGAGCAAAAAAGCAAGCATATAGGATAGCTAGCACATTCAGATATGACAACAAAAGAAATACCACATGCAGCAAATAAGCAAATATAGTGAGCATGATAGTGAGCAAAAAAGCAAGCATATAGGGCAGCTAGCACATTCAGATATGGCAACAAAAGAAATAACACATGTAGCAAATAAGCAAATATGGTGAGCATGACAGTGAGCAAAAAAGCAAGCATATAGGACAACTAGCACATTTAGATATGGCAGCAAAAGAAATACCATAGGCAGCAAATAAGCAAATATAGTGAGCAAAAAAGCAAGCATATAGGACAGCTAGCACATTCAGATACTAAGAGCAATCACAATAGCAGCATTTTCTAAAGCTACTAGGCAGCAATTATATATACAGTGAGCATTTTCAAATTCTAGCAAATAGTAAGCATATAGGCAGCAATTATATATATAGTACATGGCAATCATAAGAGCAATCACAATAGCAGCATTTTCTAACACTACTAGGAACCAAATTCAGAGTTAGTGACCAGCAAAAGTGCTGAGAGCCAATCTGGACATCAACCGTCGCTGCAGAACAACACTACAAAACTCAGAAGCACACAGCCATGACCAGCAAAAGTGTTGTGAGTGAAATGAGACCAGTCTACTACGGCATAACATCGAACACGTAGTGTGCAGGGCTGGGACAGTGGGTCATCAAGCACCAGACAACAAAACATTGCACCAGCAGGGTAAGCATTACTAATACAAGGACAAATTTTGACAAGCAGGTTAAACATTGCACCAGCAGGGTAAGCACGACATACCAGGATTCCTGGAGCATGAGCCCAACCCTAGAGGGGAAGAGGAGGAGGACGATCGCACTTGGTCAGAGCTCGGGGAGGCGACGCTCCGGGACGGTGCAGAGGAGGAGAGGAACACACGCTCGCACGAGGAGGCGTCGGGGAGAGCACGTGGCGCTTCTGGCCGGAGCTCCTCGATCGAGCGGGAGGAGGAGAAGGCCCGCGCGACAGCACTTAGGGAGCGGGAGGAGGAGGAGCCCACACAGAATGCTCGAGGAGGGGGAGGGGACCACGCGCTCGTCGTCAATAAGGGGGAGGCCGGCGCAGTCAGATGCGGTGAGCTCGAGGAGGGGGAGGAGGACCACGCGCTCGTCGTCGATGATGGGGAGGCTGGCACGATCAGATGCGGCGAGCTCGAGGAGGCGGAGCAGGCCCGCGCGCTCGTTGTTGATGATGGAGAGCACGACGACGGCGCTTGGAGAAGGAGGCCCACACAACATGCTCGAGGAGGGGGGGGACCGCACGCTCATCGTCGATGAGGGGGAGGAGGCTGGCGCGCTCAGATGCGGTGCTCGGGGACAGATGAGGGGGCCCGCGTGGTGGCCGTCGACGAGCAGAGGAGGAAGAGGCCGTCGGCAGCGGTGCTCGGGGAGGCGGAAGGGCAGCCTGACGGCGTCATCTCTTCTACACCCGGTTAGGGTTCGGGCCCCGCCACGTCACATGTTTATATAAGGCAAATCTCTTTAGCGGCGGCTCACAAAGGCAACCGCCGCTACAAAGGGATAGCGGCGGTTGCCTTTGTGAGCCGTCGCTAAAAACATGTTGATTTTTTTTTAAAAAATAGTGTTATTCATTTTAGCACCTGATTTTTTTATAAATAATATATTAGCCCTAGAATTTTACAAAAGAACCCTTGAGTTCATTATTAATTATGTTTTAGTCCTATCTTTTTACAATTAGGCCCCTATACTTAATAAAAATTAATGTTAGGTCCTAAATTTTCGTAGGCGGTTGGTTTTGTGAGCCGCCGCTAAAAAGTTGTCATTTTTCTAACATAAAGTTATTCATGTTCCAAAAATTGTATTATTCATTTTATTCCCCTGATTTTTTATAAATAATATTAAATTACATAGGCATAAATTACATAAGTTACACAATATTTACATTCAAATAAGCATAAATTACATAGAACATATACAAGGTTGAAATAATAAAAGGTACTTAACAAAATAAAATTACATGATGCTTGAGTTATCCTTGAACGACTTTTCCGTGGCAGTGATCAGTGTGCGTGGAGGGCATTCCGCCAGCAAAGGAGAGTCTTGCTTCCAAGACTTTAAAATTTTTTGGATCTATGAAACATGGCACCTCGTCATATTGATTGTAGTCATCTCGATCCTCCACATTCTCCACTCCAACGATTCTTTGTTTACCTGGAACAACAATGTATTTCTTTTTGTCCTTTGGATCAAGTACATAAAACACCTGTTCCACGGTCTTGGCAAGTATCCAAGGGTCATCTTTGTGACCAACATTGTAAAGATCAACAATTGTGAAACCATATTCATCCATCTCGACGCCATTAGGGTGCTTCACCCAATTGCATTTAAATATGGGAACCTGTAAATTTGCACCGTAGTCTAGTTCTCATATTTCCTCAATGTACCCATAAAACGAGGTCGCCTGGTCCTCTTCGTCAATGGCTTCTACTCGTACACCGCTGTTTTGACACTTGCTCTTCTTATCCTTCTATTGGGTGTAGAAGGTAAAACCATTGATGTCGTATGCCTAAAAGGTAACCACGGTTCTTCTTGGGCGGTTAGCTAACTTTCTCAACATTTTCTCATCCATAGACTCGCCACATGGAAGGTTTAGGGACCTAAACCATGATGTGAACGAGCGCTTGTGCTCGTCTATGATCCATTTATCCGTCGCATCCTTGTTGTTCTGGTAGAGCTCTAACAGATGTTTCTCAAAGTACAATCCCACAATCTGCGTCTGTTGCAATACGCTGAAATGTGCTTGGTCCACTTGTTTAAAGTCACGGTTAATGAACGATCTACGTCCTTTCGTACCTTTTCCAGATAATCTACCCTCATGACGAGACACGAGGAGTCCAATTGATCTGCTACCATCATTAATGTAATCTGAGCAATATTCGATGATCTCTTTAGTTGTGTAGCCCTCGATCATAGAACCCTCTGGATGTGAACGAGTACGTACATAGCGTTTCAATACATACATGAACCTCTCAAATGGAAACATCTGATGTAGGTAGACGGGGCCCAATGCAAAGATCTGGTCAACAATATGAATCATGAAGTGTTCCATCATATAAAAAAAGGATGGAGGGAAGATCATCTCAAGTATGCACATTGTTTTTTTCATGTGGGTCCGTAGATCATTTAACTCGTCTTCAGTTATCACCTTCTTCGATACCGCGTTAAAGAAGTAGCAAAGGTGAGTTACAACCAACTTCAGCCATGGTGATTTAACAGCTCTGATAGCAATAGGGAGAAACACCGAAAGCATTATGTGGCAATCGTGAGTGTTGTACCCACTTATCTTTAACTCTTCCATGTTTACAAGATTCTTGACATTCGATGAGAAACCCGTCGGTACTTTAATCCCACTGAGGCACTTGCAGAATGCTTTTTTCTCCTCAATTGTAAGTGTGTAGGCTGTCGGGGGGAGAAAGTACTTTCCATTTGCTCTTTCTTGCGGATGGAGCACTGGTCTTATTCCCATCACTACAAGATCTCTACGTGCGCTGAGTCCATCCTTTGTCTTACCGGGTTGGTCGAGTATAAGTTCGCTACTACTGTCAAATACACCCTTCCCAATATGCATCTAGTCGATTGCATGATTCACTTCCAAATCTTTCCAATAATTGAAATATTTGTAGAAAATGGATTTCTTCTCAAATGGCATGAGACCTTTTGCCTTTTTGACTCCCTTCACCGGCTTCCCAAAAACAACACTGATGTTTTTAACAAGGTCAAACACGACCCTGCCTGTACAACGGTGAGGTTCTATGTCGTTCTCAACTTTGCCATCAAAGTGTCTAGCCATCGCGCGATACCTGTGTTTTGCTGGTAAGAATTGGCGGCTTTGCATATACACTAGCTTCAAGGATGCTGGAAGGTACATATGGGATGTATCATCAACGCATACGAAACATGCCGCCTTTCCTTTGACCTGTCCCGATAACGCCCTTAGTGCCGGGGAATCACTTACCATGCAAAAAATAATTGCTCTGAGCGTGAAGTACTCTCTCAGATACTCATCCCATATACGGACCCCCTCCAACCATAGTTTCTACAGGTCTTCGAACAATGGTACTAAGAACACGTCTATGTCGTTACCAGATTCTTTGGGCCCAGATGTAAGAGTGGTCAGTAGTAGGTACTTACACTTATGGCATAACCATGGTGGAATGCTGTACATTGCTAGTAACACTGGCCAAGTGCTATGCGGATTCCTCATTTGACCGAATGGGTTAGTCCCGTCTATACTCAATGCAAACCATAGGTTCCTTTTCTCATTAGAGAAATCTCGATGATCCTCATCGAACTTTTTCCACTATGTTCCATCTGCGGGATGCCTAAGCTTACCATCTCCCTCGCGTGCATGCCATGTCATCATTGCTGCATCCCTAGGGTTGGCGAACAAGCGTCTGATGCGATCGACCACGGGTAAGTACCACATGACTAAGGCAGGAACCTTACTGTCATCACTGTCATTGATGATAGAACTCCTTTTGTTCTTTCCCCCTTAGTTGTATTCTTCAATCCTCCATCGGTGTCACAATCGTTGTTCCTCTTGTAACGACTACGTTTGCACCTTGGGCATCTCACAGCGTCCTGATGCTCCTTTCGATACAATATGCAATTATTTGGACACGGTGAATTTTTTGAATGCCCAATGAAAGTGGGGAAATCAGCTTCTTAGCAAGGTATGTTGTCCTTGGCAACAAGTTGGGCTTCAGCAGTGTATCGGAAATAAGTTCCAACAAATCCGTAAAACTAGCGTCCGACCAGCCATGCATGGCCTTCAGCTTCATCAGCTCAAGTACAGTACGTAACACGGTGAACTCTTTACCACATCCCTTAGATTCATCATATAATGGATCCTTTGATGCCTTCTCTATTCTATGAAAATTATCAAGCCCTTTAGTTGTACCGGCATTGATCAACACCTGTAGCTCAATGTGACACAACAACTCCTCAACATCAAAATCAGCTTCACCAGGCGAATCCATCGCATCTGCACGAGGCGAATTGACAGCCTCGACTTCAACTTCAATATGCTCATCAAATTCCATATCGACCACACTGTTCTCACCATGTTTTATCCATCTCGTGTATCCATCAACAAAACCCCTCCGCATCAAGTGTGACTTTATTACTTCTATATCATCCCATAACTTCTGATTCTTGCAATCAAAACACGGACAATATATATCAGTCGTCCGTTCACGTCGAGCATGTACTACGGCTGCTTCGATAAATTTAGAAACTTCTCGCAAAAATATTGGACCCGGTCTTGGTGCCTCGTACATCCAAGATTTATCCATCGTGAACGACCTTGAACATAAACCCAAAAATTAATTAATAAAGCAAAATTTAAATATTCACCAAATATATAAACATTGAAATTAATATACATGAAGTGAAAAATATTATGCAAGGTAAAATATAAAAAGCATCAAATTATTTTATATATTAGTTATCTTTTATCACAATCTATCCAAAATATTAGAAATTAATTAATTAATTATGTGTAACAAAAAATTTAAATAGTCACTAAATACTTAAACATTGAAATATAATATACATTAAGTGAGAAATATTATGCAAGATAATATGAAATAAATATCAAATTATTTTATATATTATCTGATGTTTATCAAAAAATAATAAAATAATTAGCATCCCTCTTGCCCTAATACTACCTTCTCTCTCTTCTAAAAACCAAACTAGATCTTGATTCACATTGACATAAAACAAGCTAGATATAATAATTATTTTGTGTAGTGATGAAAAGAGATGATCTATGCCTTCATAAACTTCAACTATATCCAAATAGAACCACTCAAATCAAACAAATTTAGCTAAAATTTGATGAAAACCTAACAAACTTAAACCACAAAATTCTACTTAATTTCAAAATGAGAACACAAAAAAACCAATGGGATGAGTTCCCCTTACCTCAAAGATCAAATTTCTGCAAAAAAAACGAATCAAAACCTTCCCCCCTTGATTTTCGTGATTTGCCCAAATTTTCGAGCCGCCACTGTTCGAGTGAACAGAGGAGCTGTAGGAACGTGGTATTTATAGGCTGGGAACTTTATAGCGGTGGTTGGCATTTTCAACCGTCGCTATTATGTCTTAAATAGCGGCGGTTGACATTGTCAACCGCTGCTATTGGGGGCTCTGTAGCGGCGGCTCAGCCCGCGGCAGGCCCCCTAGGCTCTGCAGCGGCGGCTCACTTTGGGCCGCGCCGCTGCAGCCTTTGTGCTACCACTGCTACAGGCCCGTTTTGTGGTAGTGTTCTCAATTATTTTGAAAGAACGATCAGCTCTAGGCATTAATTTAGACTTTCTCAAATCTAGAAATCTATCCTTTCTCAAGGGTAACCATACTAAATCTCCTACATCAAGTTTTACTTCTTTTCTACCTTTACTACCAGCAATTTTATATTTTTCATTCATCTTTTCAATGCTAAGTCTAGTGGTCTCATGCATTTGCAAAATAAATTCAGCACGCTCCTTAGCATCAACATGAACTCTCTCATGAATAGGTAGAGGAAGTATATCAAGTGGAGTACGTGGATCAAAACCATACACTACCTTGAAGGGACTTACCTTGGTAGTAGAATGTGTTGCCCGATTATATGCAAACTCAACATGAGGCAAATATTCTTCCAATTGCTTTAAATTTTTCTTCAAAATAGCTCTCAACATAGTACCTAAAGTGCGGTTCACCACCTCAGTTTGTCCATCAGTTTGTGGGTGACAAGTTGTAGAAAACTGCAACTTTGTACCCAACTTATTCCAAAGCGTGCGCCAAAAGTGACTCAAGAATTTTACATGATCTGAAACAATAGTAGAAGGCATACCATGCAAAGGTACAATTTCTTTGAAAAACAGATCAGCAATATAACTAGCATCATCAGTCTTATGACATGGTATAAAGTGTGCCATCTTAGAAAATCTATCCACAACAACAAAAATACTATCACTCCCCCTCTTAGTCCTAGGCAGTCCTAAAACAAAGTCCATAGAAATATCCGTCCAAGGAATAGAGGAACAGGAAGTGGCATGTATAAACCACGTGGATTCAAGCGAAGCTTAGCTTTTTGACATGTAGTGCAGTGAGCAACAAAGCGCTCAACATCTTTCCTCATCCTTGGCCAAAAGAAGTGTGTGGCCAAAATATCTTCCATCTTCTTGGCACCAAAATGACCCATCAATCCACCTCCATGCGCCTCTCCAATGAAAATCAACGCCCTTCTTTGTCAACTCATGCAAAGGTGTAGCAATGGTGCTAAAATCTTTGACAAAGCGGCGGTAGAAACCTGCAAGACCAAGAAAACTCCTCACTTGTATGATAGTTTTGGTACAGGCCAGCTCTTTATGGCTTCAATCTTCGTCTCATCCACCTCAATTCCCTGTGGAGTCACAACATAGCCAAGAAAAGAGACTCGATCCATGCAAAAGGTGCACTTCTCAAGGTTACCAAATAAACGTGCATCTCGCAAAGCGTCAAAAACAGCATGCAAATAATTCATATGCTCATCCATGGATTTGCTATAAATAAAGATATCATCAAAGTAAACTACCACAAATTTGCCAATGAAAGCTCTTAAAACCTCATTCATCAAGCGCATGAAAGTACTAGGTGTATTAGTTAAACCAAAAGGCATTACTAACCACTCATATAATCCGAATTTGGTTTTGAAAGCTGTTTTCCATTCATCTCCAAGTTTCATTCTAATTTGATGGTAGCCACTACGTAAATCAATTTTAGTGAAAATTATAGCACCATATAACTCATCAAGCATGTCGTCTAGTCTAGGAATAGGATGATGATACCTAATAGTAATATTATTAATGGCTCTACACTCTACACACATACGCCAAGTACCATCTTTCTTAGGAACCAAAAGTACAGGAACATCACAAGGACTAAGTGATTGACGAACATACCAATGATCCAAAAGGTCTTGAACTTTTCATTGTATCTCCTTAGTCTCCTCAGGGTTGGTCCTATAAGCAGCACGGTTTGACAAAGTAGCACCCGGAATCAAATCAATTTGATGCTCAATCCCTCTCAAAGGTAGCAATCCCGAGGGTATCTCAGCTGGAAAAACATCCTCATACTCCTACAAAAGGTTAGTGACAACAGGAGGCAAAGCACTAGAAGCAATATCATCAGGCGAAAACAAAGCTTGTTTGCATATCAAAGCATAACAAATATCATCATTATCAAAAATTTCAGCAAGCTCAGATTTTGTTGCAAGACATGAACGACCTTGTAATTTAACTCCATGTCGATGCTCAAGACCGGCAGTAAATATATAGGGCTACGTCGAGACCAAGAACTATGATGGTTACACAAGACACCGAATTATACAGGTTCGGGCCTCTCAAGGAGAGTAAAAACCCTACGTCATGTGTTATGTATTGTATTGATTGTTTTTAGATGTTAAGCCTAAATTGCCTCTAGCTAACTCTCGACCCCTCCCCATGGGGGGTACCCTGCCGCCTTATATATCCGGTCGGCAGGGGGTACAAGCAGAGTCCTATTCATACTCTACAATGGTTCCATATGGCAAGTCCAATCTTTCTTATCTTGCACTCCATGCCGAGTCGGTTGGCTTCCTTGTTAATAAAGTACCCGGTCGGACACAGACTTTAGCCTTGTATGAGGATACCCGTAAAGCAAGTATCCCACAGTAGCCCCCGAGTGCTTTCTGATTTTGAGCTTTAATTCTCCGAATGATCTAAAGACCATAAATTAGGAAGACCTCATTATCGAAGTTTTTGACAGATCTGGTGCACCGGTTAGGTGCACCTGATTAGGTGTAGCCTCCGACTTTTGTATAATTTGGAGACTAACAAATAATGCAAGAGTCTAATTGTATTAGCTCTTACTAATTTGTTTATAGATATTCAAATCATCAAGTTTGAATCTTTTAGACCTCCGGTTATCAAATCTTTGGGTCCTATTGCTAAGTGACCACTTTGTCGACCGATCATTAGACCGGCCGAGTGGCACATGTTATTCCCGAGTGATAGGTCGGTCGGATTTTTATGACTCTAGTCATATTCAATATTTAGCTAAGTGACTTTTGTCAAATAGCTCTTCCCGAATTCCAATCACCCGTTCAAGTCCAAATTAGGTAATTCTGATTTTTTGACTTTAATCAATATCATAACCTTTGAACTTGTACCATACGACCATTAAGTCCTTTGCCACATGATCATCAAATCACATAGATATGGTGAAATAATTCTCGGGTACTTCTCATCAAAGAAGCCCCCGAGTCTTATTTTTCTGGGTTTGTAACCCTAATGGGCATAAGCCCTTAATTAACCTATAAGTTAATATTAAGGTCACACTACAGTACAGCACACCCCGTCCCATGGGACCCTTAGGTCAAAAAGGCAAGAGTATAAAAGGCTACACCAGGTTGACCTTCAGTCCATGCCGCATTTGCCCGCGAACTCTTCGTCTTCCTTGCGCCTTCTCAGCTCCCACGACTCCTCTGTTTCGCCGGCTAGGGTTTAGCTTTCTTGCTTCCGGCCGCCACAGATCTCGCCGCGTTTAGCCCTCGAGCCTTAGCGAAGTTTTTTGAACTCCTTCACCGCGTTCAATCTTGTTTGTGATGGGCCGCAAGAGGACTTCTATTTCGATCCCAGCTTCGTCCGCCGCCGCCGCGTCGTCCTCGTCAGAGGTCGACATCCCGGAGCAACTTCGGGAGTTCTCAAAGAGCAGCCTTTCCTAGGCTGATATGAACAAGATGGTGCTGGATGGCATCCTTTCAGAACAAGCCCGAATCGACTGGAAGGTACCCTGCGAATCCTGCCCTATTCCCATTCATCAATAGATCATAGTGTTTCGCTCATTCTTTGAGCATGGCTTTGGAGTTCCCTGCTGCAGTTTTTTGCGTGGGCTCCTTTTTTTCTTTGGGATTGAGCTTGTCAACCTCAATCCCAACTCTATTCTTCATATAGCCATCTTCGTACACTTGTGCGAAGCTTTTCTTGGCGTTCTCCCCCATTTCGATCTCTTCTTCCATCTGTTCATCCTCCGACCGCTGCCCACTGGAAAACCAAGTGGCCATAGGCGGCGTTGGCGTCCAGTTACGCAAGAAAGAGGTCTACATCAATGTCCTATTGAAGACTGGAAACAAGAATTAGAAGGACGAGTGGTTCAATTGTGACAACCCTCCCCCTGTTCTTGCCAACTTCACTGGTGCAAAGGCTATTCCCCAAGCGCACTGGATAGAGAGGCCCGATCCGACCAATCCTCAAGTGGTCGCCCTCCTCAAGAAAATTGCCGATCTGAAGGCTAAAGGCATCAATGGCATCACAGTGGCCAAAAGTTCTATCATCTGATGTGTTCAGCCCCTGAAGCTTCAATGTCACCCGGCATGGGACTATGTTAATGAGGATGAAACTAGGGAAGTGCCGGATCCTCCAAATGGCGAACTTCGCTGAAGACGCTTGGTGAAGATGTTTGAAGGGGAAATCCTTCAAGACCATTCTTTGGTCTCAAAGGCGTATAACAAGGGCACACTGCGAGCCCGAGTAAGCCTCAGTCTGCCTTTAGCTAGCCCTTATTATCCTATCTTGAGATTGTACTCATTGTTTTGATCTCTATGTAGGTGTTGGATACTTATGTATCTAATCCCCCGCTCCCTCAGACCGATATTGAGGGACCTAATTATGTTAAGAAGACATCGCTGACCGGTGTCGGGGGTTCAAGCTCTTCCGCAGGCGCTCGGCCAGTCAGCGTCACCCCCGTCGTCACTCTGGCCTCCCCTGATAAGCTGTAGAAGTGGACTATCGCGCGCCATCGCCAATATGTGGGGGACCAAGACGACGATAAAGAAACAACTGTCACAGATGCTGGTCAACCTGCTCCTGCAACCTCTAGCCGACCTTCAAACCGACCGGAGCCTCTGGGTCAAACTCAGAGGTCAATGGAGGAGCTAATGCAAACTGGCAAGGCTGACCAGCCCTCTCAAAAGAGGAAGGAGACTGATTTTCAGTCAACTTCTTCAAAGAAGAGGCTATGCCAGATCAAGCTCAAGAAGGCTCCCAGGTTTATTATTTAAACCTATACTCCTTATCTTCTTATTGTTGATCTCGACATCTCCTGATTTATTTATTTATTCTTGACAGTTGGACAAGTGATTCTCAGAGTGCTCAGGGATCTGAGGATACTCGGTCTGCGCTCCCACTTTGTCCGACTGGTGTGTCCTAGTCGGTTGGCAAATCTTTAAACACGCCAACCGAAGCGGATAAACTGCTTGAACAAACAGTTCCTGCCTCCACTCCCGAGCCTCTGTCTCAGACCACTCCGACTAATATCTCTTTGCCTCTTGACAAAGGTAAAAGAACTCTTCCTATAGATGTGTCTGGTCGGTCTGAGGTAGAGGATGCGGAGATCTTGCACCAACATCAGGAGTCCAGCAAGGTAATTCAACATTATGCTTCTACCTTGCTTCGCTCTCACCTTTTAGCTCACTTATCTTCTGCATATCAGAAAGTGTATGCTCTTGTGGAGCGAAAGCAGGCTAGAGTGGAATATCTTAAAGCCAAAACTTTTGGTATGTCCTTTGTTGCCCAATCTTCTTGTCTTTAGGTTTTAGACTAACTTCTTATTTGTCTTGCTAGTCACCGGTCAGCAGCTTTCCAAGGCTCAAGAGGAAAACAAGAAGCTGTTGGCCGACCGACAAGAGATAAACAAGGTCTTAGACCAAGTTCATGCTGATTTGGCTAGTAAGTTTTTCTTCCATCCATATTTAAGCAATCTGCTGACCACTCTAATGCTAAAAGCTTTACTTTTAGCTCACGATAAAAAAATCACCGATCTGGAGAAGTTGACTTCCAACCAACAGAGGTTCGTTGATGCCTTGAAGGTTGAGAAGGAAAGCCTCTCCAAATTGGCTGAAGACCAGAAGACCGAGATCACTCGGCTGCAGGAGGAGCTGAAGGGGTCTGACGCGAAGATAGAGGAGGCTAAGGTTGTCTCCATATCTTTCAAATATAAACTTGCCAGTAAGCCTTCGACTTCTTCCTTCTGCTTGATTCTTTTGTTGATCATACTGACCAATAATTATTATTTATAGCTCTATCTTACGCCGCTCGGAAGGCAATGAACTATGTTCATGCTAACCGAGTAGAGAAGATCGGTCACTCTCTGGACTACTTGTTGGAGCATGCATCGGAAGCCATTGCTCATAACACTCGGCGAGTGGCGACCGAAGCCGGGAGTCAAGTGCTGGCAATTTGCCAATCCTGGTCTCCTGCTCTACCATTGGACAAGATCAAAGAGGGATTTAACCCCGACCTGACCGACGACCAATGTCAGCTGCTCCTGGATTCCATGCTAGAGACTTCCCAGGCCTTGGTCGAAAATATAGAAATCAATCCGACCGTGCCAACTCCCCCAGCAACTCCAGAGGTCGAACTTTGGGCTGACTCTTCTTCTCCTTCAAAGGAGATATAATCCTATAATATTGTAAAACATTAGTAGTATTTTTGTAACGATACTTGTGTATAAACTAATCTTATGCTTTTATAGCTTTAGAAGTTTGACAAAGATATCATTGACATGTTTCTATCAAGAGAAACAAAGATTGCATCGGTCTGCCATAACATATTAGGTTGTAACCTGTAACCGCGTAACAAACAGAATCAACCAATCGACACATGACCTCTCACACTTTTGGCTTTGGGTTTAGTGTAGTGGTAGTCTGATGTGCAGCACAAAGTACTTAACCATGATGTATAAGTGTAAGACCAAAATAATAAAGACCAAAACTCAAGATCTTATGATAATAAGTCGGTCAAAAAATAGGCCAAAACCAAAATATGGTTAGACCGAGATGGGACATTATTGCTAGCCCCCTGGCTCGATTGTTTAATAGTATAAATTAAGGAATCGAGACAGATATAGAATGAAAATCATCAGAAAATCCTTCATTAAAAAAGACCGAAGTTTCATTCATAAATAATGTATAAATACACAAAATAATAGCTAAGTATAGAAATGACGTAGCTGATTTATGTTCTAGGAGTTTGGAATATCATCGTCGTCTTCATACATCAGTCGGTAAGCCCAAGTGCGTGTGATTTCCTTTACTACGTACGGTCCTTCCCACTTCGGAGAGAGCTTATGCTGATTCTTTGTCGATTGCACTCGGTGAAGAACTAGGTCTCCAATTTGAAAGTGGCGACTACGAATGTTCTTATCATAATAATGATGCAAGCCTTGTTGGTAGACTGCCGACCAAAACAGAGCGCAATCACGCAACTCCTCAGCCGCAATCAATTCAATCTCTCGGTTTTCCTCAGAAAGCTTTTCATCGTACACGTGCCGAGACAAGGCTGACCTCAGTCGGCAACATAGCTTATAAGCCATAGACCAATGAAAAAGGTGACTGTCCAATAGCCCGACTGGTGTTTGTTCGAAGCCCCCAAAGGACTGAAGGCAACTCCTTGACCCACCGACCGGCATAAGGTTTAAGTCTGTCAAATATCCACGGCTTTAATCCTTGAAGAATCATACCATTGGTCCGTTCGACCTGCCCATTGCTTTTCGGATGAGCCACTGATGCAAAGTGGATTTTTATTCCCATCTCATCGGCAAAGTCCCGGAACTCCACCGAAGTGAATTGAGTGCCATTATCGGTAATGATATCATGAGGAACTCCAAACCGAGTGAATATGACTTTGACAAACTCGATCGCCTTCTTGGATGTAATCTTGCCGATCGACTTCGCTTCAATCCACTTGGTGAATTTGTCGATAGCAACAAACAAATGAGTGAACCCACCTGGCGCTTTCTTGAAAGGACCGACAATATCATGCCCCCAAACAGCAAAAGGCCAAGTCAATGGTATCATGTGAAGTTGCTGTGAATGCACATGTGTTTGTTGAGCGAAGAATTGACAACCCTCACACTTTCGAACAACTTGGTGTGCATCTTCAACCGCCGTGGGCCAATAAAACCCTTGCCGGAAAGCTTTGCCGACCAAAGTCCTGGAAGCTGCATGATTGCCGCATATTCCCGAATAAATCTCATCTACCAACTTCTGGCCTTCAGGAATTGAGATGCATCGCATCAAAATGTTGGAACCACCCCTTTTGTAGAGTTGGTCCCCCACCAACAAGTATCCTCGAGATCGGATCTCCAATCTTTGCTACTCATGAGGATCCGAGGGTAGCGTTCCCATATCCAAATACTGAATGAGTGGGTCGTGCCAGTCGGTCTTGGAGACGTCATCGTCAACGAGATCAACAACAATACTCATCAACACGTTCGACCGGGGAGAAATTGTTGGGGAATTCAGAATATGTAGGAAAACACCTGGCGGTACTGCAGACCGAGATGATCCCATCTTGGCCAACTCATCAGCCGCCTGGTTATTATCTCGGAGAACATGTGTGAACTTCAATGCATCAAACTTGTCTTTGAGTTTTTGTACTTCCTGGCAATAAGCACTCATGTTGTCATCTACACAATTCCAATCCTTGGTGACCTGATTAATGACCAAGGCCGAGTCACCAAATATGTCGATGCGCTTAATGCCGAGTGACACAGCAATGTGCAGACCATGTAGGAGAGCTTCATATTCCGTAGCATTATTAGACGCGCAAAACATGATTTGAAGGACGTATCGAAGCCTTTCTCCAGTAGGCGAGATAAATACAACTCCTGCACCTGCCCCTTGTAATTGAAGGGAACCATAAAAGTACATTTTCCAGTACTCGATATCTTGGGCAGCAGGAGGATTTTGAATCTCTGTCCACTCGGCAACGAATTCAGCTAACGCTTGTCCCTTTATAGCCGACCGAGGTGCGGACATAATCGTATACTGACCAAGTTCGACTGCCCACTTGGCTATTTTTCCTTCAGCTTCTCGGTTATGTAACACCGTCCCGAGTGCAAAAGATGTTTGAACTTCAATTGGATGAGCTTGGAAATAGTGCTTCAACTTCCTCGAGGTGATCAATAATGCATATAACAACTTCAAGATCTGCCGGTATCTTGTCTTAGAGGCGCTGAGAACCTCACTCACAAAGTAGACCGGATGTTGTACTTTTTGCACGTGTCCCTCTTCTTCTCGGTCGACTGTCAAAACAGTACTCACAACCTTGGTTGTGGCCGAGATGTAAAGCTGAAGTTTTTCCCTTGGCTCCGGAGGCACCAACACTAGAATGCTACTGAGATGAATCTTTAATTCGTCTAGTGTCGACTGCGCCTCCTCAGTCCAAACAAAGCCGTCCTGCTTTTTAAGCAACCGGAAGAGTGGTAACCCCCTAACCCCCAATCGGGAAATAAAGCGACTCAAGGATGCCATGCATCCAGTCAACTTCTGAACGTCCCTTTGAGAATTAGGCGGCTTCATATCAAGGATTGCCTTGATTTTATCTGGGTTAGCCTCTATACCTCGTTTTGAAATGATATAACCGAGTAACTTTCCCGATGGAACCCCAAAAACACACTTTTTAGGATTCATCTTCATTGAATAATGTCTCAGATTGTCAAAGGTTTCTGCCAGGTCAGAGAGAAGTTCTTCAACTTTCCGAGTCTTGACAACGATGTCGTCAACATATGCTTCAGCGTTCCGACCGATCTGAGTGGCAAGGCAGCGTTGAATACCTCGTTGGTAAGTCGCGCCAGCATTTTTCAGACCGGACGGCATAGTGATATAACAATAGGCGCCGAAGGGTGTTATAAAGGAAGTCTTGATCTGATCTTCGACTCTCAGTGGGATCTGGTGATAGCCTGAATAGGCATCCAAAAAGCTTAAAAGGTCACACCGGACAGACGAATCTACAATCTGATCAATACTAGGAAGAGCGAAGGGGTCTTTCGGGCAGACCTTGTTGAGATCGGTATAATCAACACACATCCTCCACTCTTTATTCTTTTTAGGTACAAGGACTGGATTTGCTAACCAGTCGGGATGATACACCTCCTTTATAAACTTAGCTTCTAACAATCTAACTATCTCCTTCTTCATAGCGTCCTTGCGGTCTTGCGCAAACCTTCTAAGCCTTTGCCGAACGGGGGTAGCCCCTAGAGGTACCCTTAACACGTGCTCAATCTTTTCCCTAGGAACTCCCGGCATGTTAGATGGTTTCCATGCAAAGATATCCCTATTTTCCTGGAGGAAAAGAGTGAGCGCGAGTTCCTATTTTTCATCAAGGTTGACCCCAGCATAAGTCACCTTATCGGGGTCTTCAGGATCGAGAAAAATCTCCTTGGTTTGGATGTCATCAGTCTGGATCTTGTCCTTGGTAGGTTTCTTTGTAGGAATCTCCGTTCCAGTCTGCTCCTCTATACCGATCGCCTTCTGGATCTCCTTTTGGTCTGATAGCATCAACTGCTTGGCAGCCATCTCAAAACTCTGTACATCACAATCAAAAGAATTCCAAAGATTAGAGTGGAGGGAGATTATTCCGTTCGGGCCTGGCATCTTGAGGGTGAGATACGGATAGTGCGGCACTGCAATAAATCTAGCCATCGCCGGTTGACCGATGATAGCATGGTATGCTGACTCAAAGTCTGCCACCTGGAAGAGGATACGCTCTATCCTAAATTATCACGGGTGCCAAAGGTGACTGGCAGAGTGATTTGTCCAATTGGGACTGAAGTCTTGCCAGGCACAATCCCATGAAAGGGTGAAGAACTTGGTTGGAGGTCATTGAATGACAGACCGAGCTCTTGAAGGGTCCTGGTAAAGATTAGGTCCAAACTGCTTCCTCCATCGATGAGTACTCTATTGAACTTCACCTCCTTCATAGTCGCAGCAAGCACCAATGAGTAGCGACCTGGTTTTGGTAGATGTTTTGGATGGTCCGACCGATCAAAGGTGATTGGCATCTCAGACGACCTCATGTACTGAGGCGTAGTTGGCTCCACTGAGTTAATCTCTCGGAGCTCTAACTTTTGCTTGCGCTTGGATGTGTAGGCATCCGGGCCTCCGAAGATGAAGTTTACTTCTTTGCGGGGCTCCTGGAACTCTCCCGAATCATCCTTGTCATCATCATCTTTAGGCTTGTCTTTGTTGCTGTTGTTGCGCCTCGGACGGTCTTTGGCCACCTTGAGCGCAGCTGTTGCAAAGCCCTTCAGATAATAACAATCCTTTGCTTTGTGGCTTCCCTTGGGATGCCAAGGGCAAATTCCACTCAGTAACTCATCAGTAGACGGCTGGTTCATCCGAGGATTCTTCCGAAACTGGTCTACCGTGTTGATAGCATTATCGAGTTTTCTCTTCTTGTCCTTCTCGGAGGACTTAGGCTTATCCGATCGCTTCTCCTTGCCCTTTCCTCGGATATCATCAAGTGCAGATTCCCCTGACACATACTTATCAGCAATCTCAAAGCACTCTTGAGCAGTGAGCTTGAGATCATGGTTCCTCCGACCGATTTCCCGGACCAAATCATCACTGTGAATTCCACCCAGGAAGGCAGTAATGATTTGCTGATTGGGAACGTTGGGGATCTCAGTTTTCTTAGCGCAAAACCGCTTGATGTAGTCATGAAGAGGCTCATCTCCTTTCTGCTTGATCCGAGTGAGGTCGAAGTGGTTGCCCGGTCGGTTGCAAGTTGCTTGGAAACTTTCTATGAGTTTCCGGTTGAGGTCTCCTAGGATGTGACTGACTCCTCAGGTAAAGATGTGAGCCATATCCGAACGACAGGCTCTAGGCAGACCAGAAGGTAATTAGCCATTACGTAGGAATCACCTCCAACCGACCGGATCGCCGTGCTATAGAGTTGTAACCACTCTCGGGGGTTGGTTTGTCCATCATATTTTCTATGGGAACCGGCTTGAATCCTTTCGGCCATCAAGCAATGCGAAGCCGAGGGACGTAAGCCTTGATGCCATCGATCTCGTCATCAGTCGACGTTGGCGACCGCCTTTGTCGGTCTGGGGACATAGTTGGGTTACGATGGTGGCATGGGCCAACATCCTCATCATGATGACATCGTCGATTGTCATCATTATCGCACCGATCCCGATCGTCCTGTCGACGTCGGTCATCACGGTTGTCTCTTGGAGGAGGATTCTGACGATCATCCCGTTGGTTGTCCCGTCGGTCTTCTCGTCGGTCGTCCCACCGGTCTTTTCGTTGGGCGTCCATCCTTCGTTCACGCCGCTCTTCCTTATAGCGTCGGTTGTCCCGAGCACGTTCCTCATGATGAGAGTTGATGGTGTCTCGTCCATCACGGAGGCTGAGAGAATTTCTCAGATCTTCGTGTCTTCGCCGACCCTGAGGAGATACATGGCTGGAGCTTATGACCGACTGAGACTTTGCAGCATCTTGTGCTGCTGTGGCTTTGAGCATAGCCACCGCCTTCTGCATAGCAGGAGTTTGATAGTGGGCATCGACCATTAAGGTATCAAGCAATGTCTTGGCCCCGGTGATGTTGTTCTGTGGGGTGTGGTAGACATTAATACCATCCACTTCAAGGTCAGGGCCAAGATCCAGTCGGCGTGCGGTACGTGACCCACGCGACCCTATTGGTCGACGGCGGTGACCGACCGATAATTCATCCGCTGGCGGGTTATCATCCTGTCGGCCTCCTTCGACCGGCTGGTTTTGGAGACCACCGGCTGGATTCCCTTCTTCTTCGGTATCTGGATCCTCCTCTTGGTTTTCAGCGGCAGGATCTACTATCTCCACCATGTTGACTGTATGGGGATACGAGTTGGTCGATTCGACCGTGTCCTCATCAAAAGACTGGTCTGGTGTCGAGTCATATCCGAAGGAAGAGTCTTCCTGCTCGGATCCGAGTGGGATCAATGCAGGAATAATGTCAGACGGACTCGGTGATCGTGCCATGGGACTGGCTACGGTCGAGTCTGATCTGTAATCGTTCAGACCTAGGACTCCATTGTCGCCGACCGTGAAGTCGAGCGATCCAAAAGAGATCTTGAAGTCCGACGAGTATTGGATGATGGGAAGTTCGGCCATCATAGTCGACGGAGAATCCCGGCGAGCCTTGTCCCCTTCTTGACACGCCAACTGTCGATGCTCAAGACCGGCAGTAAATATATAGGGTTACGTCGAGACCAAGAACTATGATGGTTACACAAGACGCCAAATTATACAGGTTCGGGCCCTCTCAATGAGACTAAAAACCCTACGTCCTTTGATCTGTATTGTATTGATTGTTTCGAGATGTTAAGCCTAAATTGCCTCTAGCTAACTCTCGACCCCTCCCCATGGGGGGTATCCTGCCGCCTTATATATCCGGTCGGTAGCGGGTACAAGCAGAGTCCTATTCGTACTCTACAATGGTTCCATATGGAAAGTCCAATCTTTCTAATCTTGCACTCCATGCCGAGTCGGTCGGCTTCCTTGTTGATGAAGTACCCGGTCGGCCACCGACTTTAGCCTTGTATGAGGATACCCGTAAAGCAAGTATCCCACACTCCAGCACCCTTAGAACTTGAAAAATCATTAACATTACTAGGTGTAGAATCAGAATTAACAGGTTGTTGAATTTCAGGATCTTTATTTTTCAAACTAGCAGCTCTTTCTAAATTAGCTTGTACAATTTCAGCAGGGGTCATTGGTAATAAAGTAATTTTAGTTCCTTTATGCATAAAAGTATACTTATTACTTCTACCATGGTGTACAACATCATTATCAAATTCCCAAGGTCTATCTTATAAAAGTGAACATGCTTGCATGGGTACGACATCACAATCAACAGAATCCACATAAGAACCAACGGAAAAGGGAACTCTGCAAGTTTGTATTACCTTAGCTTTTCCAGAGTCGTTTAACCACTGAATGTAGTACAGATGTGGATGTGGGTGTGTGGTCAAAGCAAGCTTGTTGACCACATCAGAAATCACCAAGTTATTGCAGCTCCCTCCATCAATGATGACACGTGTTCGGCAGTTCT
This sequence comes from Eleusine coracana subsp. coracana, assembly GCA_032690845.1. Lineage (NCBI taxonomy): Eukaryota > Viridiplantae > Streptophyta > Magnoliopsida > Poales > Poaceae > Eleusine > Eleusine coracana. The sequence goes on along the minus strand of CM064420.1, from coordinate 31,544,940 downwards.
TGATGATAAAGAAAATCTGGAACAAGTTCTGGCGTTGCATCGTCTCGGGCTGATGAACTTGTGTGCTAAGGACACGCTGAACAACAATGTTCATGTATCCCGTGGTGTCTCCACCTCCAAGGACGAGGTCACCGCTGGTGGCAACAACGTCCTCCTCCTCATCCTCCACATCGGAGGTGCTCATGTAACCACCATCGTCTGTCACCACCTATGCCCGCCTACTTGGACAATCTTTCTGCATATGACCAAGTCCATGGCAGCGGTGGTACTGAATCCCTGCAGTGCGCCCTATCGAAGCAACAGAGAAGGCACTACTAGCTGGTACCTGCACAGAATTTTTACCTGAGCCTGAAGAAGGTGCGGGGGCTGATCTTGGGGCTGCAATGTCCCTTGATAGCTGCTGGTGGGGGCGGCCGGAAAGATGGCCTGGGCAGCCCCGAAGTCCCCGTCGAGCGTGGGGGGTAGGAGTTCCTCGACTTGCTGTACTCCTCAAAAGCCTAGAAAAGTCCCTGTGATTGTTTCTCTGCAAGCATAGCATACTGGAAACACTGGGTGAGGGTATAATATTCTTTATAATCAAGGATATCCTGAATTTCTTTTCTTAAACCAGAATAAAAGCGACAAATCTGATCCTCTACTTTTTCAACTACAGCACAACGAATCAAACCCTTCTAAAGCTCACTAAAGTATTCTGAACAGTTTTATCTCCTTGTTCTAAATGTTGCAGTTTATTACAAATCTCTCTATAAAAAGAAGGAGGAACAAAACGATCATGCATTGCTACCTTAAGTTCTTCCCAAGTTGTAGGCAAATCAGTTTCAGCAGCTAGACCAATCCACCAAACAATAGCAAAGTCCTTAAACTCACTAGTAGCTTGTCTAACTCTATGTTGTTTAGGAACAAGATGGACATTAAATTTTTGTTCTACAGTCATTTCCCAATCAAGATAAACATCACCATCATACTGACCCGAAAATAAAGGAATTGAAAACTTAATTTTAGCATACGGGTCATCTGGAGCATAGTTATCGTGTGGACGATGATTGTAGTTATGGAAACCACCCATACCTTGAGTATTACGGTGCAAACGACGTCGTAATCTTGCGGTCCTTGTAGCTGACCTATCCACGATGCCATCAGCCTTATACACCGTGTCTTCATCATGGACATCTTCAACATCGTTGTTGTTGTTATTGGTGTTCATATTGTTGGTTTTGGGAGCGGTCTCCAACGCAACAACCTGATCTGTTAACTTAGAGACCCGCTTCTCCAACCGCTCGATGCTTTCTCCAATGTGAAGCTTGCTGACCGCATCAGTAACGGCTCTGGTGATCATCTCTGCCAAATCACTCTGAGCAGCCTGCAAAGCCTTCTGGAGCTGCTCTTGGCTCACGCACTCAACAAATTGTGAGGGTGAAGCCATCTCTCCGTCATCACTTCCTGCCATCACAAACACCAAAATAGGAAACAAATAGTGAAGGTTATCCCTACAAAACAGCTAAGCAGTGGTGCCTCTCAACATAGCAAAAGGAAACTCCTTACAAAGCTCTTACAAAGTTCTGAAAAGCAAAGCAAAGGATACTAGGGAGGTGTGTTCCATGATTGCAAGGGTCACAAAATAATCTATGTGTTATCCAGAAGAAATATGTAGAGCTAGGAATGCCAAATATATATATGTGAGTGGCACACAAATCAAAAATAGATAGTAAAGCTGAATAAGTGCCCAAGTAACTTGTCCCTAGTTGTTGATCTAAGTATGTCCTAGAACAATAGTGATAGCAAAGTAGAAACAAGGAGACAAAGGCACACAGGCGATAACAGGGGGCTAAGTGCAAAACAGCCAAATCCAGAAATTTCAAGGGGCTAAATATAGCACTAGTAGAAATCCTAAATTTATTTTATTTTATTTTATTTTTTTTATATTTTTATCCAACTCACTAACGATGGGCGAGAATCCACAGAAAATTTCAGCTCAAACAGAGGTAGGATGTGGCCTACAGAAAATCTTGAAGTTTCAGAAAACGTTAGGTTTCAACTTAAATCAATTTTTTCTTTATCTTACCGATTTTTTTTGAATTTTTTGACGAGAGCACATAGGGCGTAGCCAAGTATGGGTATGCTTAACTTTAAGTCAAGGATCTCCTGTAAAACTTTCAGCCAAAACGGATAACCGAGCGAAAAGTTATACCCGTTTTACCGAAGGGTGGTCGGTGTCGGTTTTCCAGAAACCCCAGTCGGATTTGGGGTCGGGTTTGGAATCGGGTAGGATTTTTTTTTTGGTGATGTGGAGGCAGCGGAAAGTGGAATTTATGGGGATTGATCCAGGGTGTTGATGGTGTGTTTAGGGTAGGATTAGGGTGGGACTAGGCTAGGTGTGTCGATCAATCAACCCTAGCACAAAAAGCCAACAAAGCAGAGGATGGTGAAGGGGATGACGGCTAGGGTTGCAAGGGAAACACTACTGATGACAAAAACACAAACTAAACCAGCGACTAAAAAAGAACTAGGGTACAAACTCAACACTACGGACTCTGAAATTGAAATATGTAAAGGCTAAACACGTGATTATGGGCGGAGGGGAAATTTTTTTTAGGGCTTTTCTGTGGATGATAGGATGAACACAAAATGAAATTAACTAAGGGTAGTGCAAACCTGACGGTGCACCTGAAGCTCTGATTACCACTTGATGTGGATAAGGGTTCCCGTTCTTCCGAAAGGTTCTGGATACGTTGATTTGGTCGGAGGTGACACACAAATCGATCCGGCTTCAGAACAGCATATTCTAAACCCCGCAATCACAATATGACGTCTCCTCTAGTTATCAACCGTCCTAAAATGATTGACCTCACCGAGAAGGCTAATCCCTGCCTGCGAATCAAGAACACAAGCAAGAACAAAGACGAATGCAACACAATTGTAGATGTATTATGAATCTCACAAAGTTGGGGTCTCACAAACCGTGATGATGGCCAAACTATTATAAACAGAATAATCTAAGCAAAAACCAAACCCTAATGGTGCAGTGGTGGCTGTATATGCAGATCCTAGGGTCGTGCAAGACCCTCTGGATACGCCCCTAATTGGGCTCAACTAGATACAAAGCCTAAAGGTCAAAAACAGGCAATACAACACCAAAATAGATTCTAGACCCTCTCTTGTTTTGATGATTCCTAATGACTCCAGATGAATTTTGACATGAGACTGGCGACATTGGAAAGGTCTTCTTCTTATCTTTTCGTGCATATGTAGAACGTCCAAATCCGAATCTGTATGTGTCCTGCACATCCGTTTTAGTGCAGACTGGTCTTGAGCCCCGAAACAGACTCAAAATCGGTTTTGGTTGGGCCTCCACCTTGGCTTCCACGTCCTTGCTGGTCCTCCACGTCTCCAAGTCCTTCTTCCATCATCTCCTGGTTCTCTCCATGGTTTCTAATTATAATATAATCATTAGGTAGCAAACCATTCTCAAAAGTGACATATAATGAAGAACGTAGGAACGAGCTCACCTCTAAATTTAGTCATCGTGCACGAGCTCTAGTCATTGGACCTTGCGAGTGTAAAATTGGAGGAGTGTTGCATGTATCCTTAGGAATGATGTCCTCATCACAAAAAACATCGAAAAAACAAAATGCTACGGTCCCATCGACTTAGTGGAGAACGTGAACACTAAAAGCTCACTGATGACACCAGAAATGTAACTTCATGCTTTCGCTTCAGTGCAGGTATCCCGCCGGGTGCCATCGACATCTAGTGAGAATGAAAGGCCCGGAGAAATGGATGGCAACGCAGGGGAAGAAGGGGGTGAGAGAACAACGAGAATGATTTGGAAAATTGAAAACTTCACAGGCAACAGGAAGGATTAGGTTTGCGAGCTTCGAGGAAAAGATGCGGAATACTTTATCAACTTCCCATGTTACTTTACTAAACTACCCTTGCCGGTAGGAGTAAAAAGAGTTTCCATGGTAGGCACAAAATTGACATTTCCCAACCGTGGTTTTGCAAACAAAATTTTGAAAGCCCCACACGCGCAAAAGCAAGCGACAGGTTTCGGGCTTTGGGCAGGCGGGAGAAGATTAGGAATAGGTCCCATTAAAAATAATAAAGGGGATAAGGTACTCAATCCCGTAGCATGCAAAGCAGGTTTTTCGTGACTTAAAGTCGTGTTTGCTATTCCATTTTCTATATCCTATTAATGAAAATCCAAGGCACCTATGAACCAGTGTACTTTTGAGTTATGACATTTCAAGAATTCATTTTCCTACAATTTTCCCTTAGACGGTAGCTACCATTTGCTACATATCTCGTCGACTGAAATTCTGAAAATTTTCAAAACTTTTAATGGACTGAAGAGGGGATGAGAATAAGATACATAAATAATGACGATGTTGGTTGTCACTACATTCTCAGCTACGAAATATTTACCTAACTATGATTCAACATGCAACATATGGCTATTAGCTCAAGAATCCTTTTATGCCTCTGAACCAAACGATGAATCATCTTTTTAATTTAGTGAAAGATCATCGAAATCAAAACCGGAGTGAAACAAACATTATGCAAACACAGCAATGCGCTGGGACGCACTGGGTTCAAAGGATGATCATGTGCGCACGTCTCAAAATCACAAGACCTCAAAGGATGATCATGTGCGCACGTCTCAAAATTACAAGACCATCCTGCCAGAACAACACTCATAGCTTATTTGTGTTAAACACCACGTGATAAGTAAGACGCCATTGGATTTTATGATCCACGTTAACTGCATATCTAGATAACATTACAAAAGAGTATTAACAATACAATGTGGTCCAATAAAAAAGTACTACTTCAACAATCATGCAAGAAAACGCAATCAAAGTTTTCTAAGGGTTAACAATACATGATGTTGGGTGGATGAATATAGGAGGATGAATATAGGAGCCTGCCGTGCAATGGCAACATGCGGAAACCCAAGTTGCTTCAGAACCATGACACCCACAACTAGTGGCTTGACGGGCACAACAAGGACATCTATTCCCCGTAAATCAGACAGGTATAAACATCCAGGCTCTAACCTGCCACCATCAGTCACCACATCAATGAAGAAAGGATGGTTTGCTCCTAAAAAGAGCGAACATCGATCACCAATGCAACTCACAGTCCTCCACACGTTATTCTTAGGGTCGAGCTCATAGAGCACCACTCCTTCAACCGTGCTCATCCCGGACAAATCGTGCAAAGCCATTCTGTGACACATAGTGCTATAGTATTCTCCATAAAAACATGTAAGCAAGATACGCTTTGTACGTGTCCTCGCCATCAAGAAGGTATGAGCGCTCCTCTTGCAGTGGTATGGCCGGAGAATCTCTGGCCAGTCACCAGTGTTGGAATGGTACACGGCTTGATGTCGATGTCCCAACTCTGAAGCGATCCCTTAGTAGTGACTGCTACAACACGTCTATCAAAGAGCATCGCATCGCAAAAACACATATAACACGGGCTCTACGGTGTCAAGACCGTCCACGAGGCCTCTTGTTTCTCTGTGCATATAACAATGCCAGCGGAAAGTATAAGGATAATGAAGGGCCCATCCTCATCTATTGGGGTCTTGCATAGCACTGCACGCTGAATAAAGAAGTCTTTCGACTGGATACCCTCTCGACTCACCTCATTCAGACGTGCAAGAATATCAAACTTGCCTCCACGGTCTGTAGATAATGATGGCAGGGATCTGGTTTAACAAGTGATTGGGTTTATGAGGTTGGAAGTAATTGTCAGAAGTAATGAGCCAATCATCTTTGCATCCTAACCAGCTCCGACCAATTAGAACATCAAGTTGTGACTGGAACGACAAGACATCCCCAATGACATGAAAGCCAAAAGTACCTGAATAGACGTCCGACGGGCACTTCACCGCTGACACTTTCCACTCTCTCTTTTCCACTTCCCATGTACGCGTAGATACCGGGTAACATCCCATGATTACATCAACTGGACTAATTCGGTTACCGCTAGTATTTAATTTGGTTAGCACGCCGCGGACCTTGCTGTCAAATAACTAGTACGGTACTGTTATATATAAAAAAAGATTAATTGGGCTAACGCGTATTTTTCTTCCAAACATTGCTTGCAAACAGACACGGTTCAGAGCATGTGCATTGGTGGCTGCTAGCAACTTCAACTATATCCATTAGCACCTCTAACTAATGCTAAGCTGAATTTTTAGATTACAGAAATTCATTGCTTCCCAGGCTATTGGCGTCCGGGTAAAAAAGAAAAAGCACTGCTGCTCCGTGTTTTCAGCCTTAGCACTGGGCGCTCTATCTGTTTGCATCGGTGCCATCTGATTTCGATCCGGTGGCACTGCCTTGGCACCCACCGATGCACATGCTCTAACACGTTTGTATCTTTTAGGAACTACAATTAGCAAACTAACAATTACTATTAGTCCTATTGATCCTAACACCGACCTAAGTAACTAAAACCTGGGTGTTGGAATCCAGAGATACAGCTAACCCTCATGATTTCGACAACGTACACAATACACATGATAGAATCTAGATTGACGTGTTGTTAACGAAGCTACTCCATGACAGTGTACTTTCTTGTGACGCTGAGACTACCTACCTCTTATCTGTTAAGTTTCCGCGTTGCTCCGAAAAAAAATTCCATGACGCTATGATGGTACCGGAGACATTGCACTGGCTACCGACGGAGTTTATAGGTGGGTGTCGAAAGATTCCGTATCCATGGTTAATCAGCTCCATCAGTTGCTGCCGGAACCTGAGGAAAGAAATCAAGTTGGTGATCTTCGTATGACACATTTCTGTATTGTGGGTATCATCGAGGGAACTATGTTTTTAACTACTTGTCATGATGGCCACCATTGCCCGTCCTGGTTCCTGTCTATGCGCATGGAAACAATGAGGGTGCAAAAATTATTCAGGAAGGTTCACCATGCTTCAGTGCACCCATACCTTTTCGGGTGGCCTTCGAGCACAGTTGATGACAGCACCAGGCTATTTCAAATCGCTGCAAATTAGTTTTGTTTTCGTGTAATGGCAGGACATTCGAAAACAATTGACATGTTTTGTGGAACATGGGATGTTTTAAGTCAAATGTCCAGAGATGCACACTCATTTGTTATTGTGTGATCCGACTCAATATGCTATATTCGGCGTTTCTTCGGGTCACCATGATTTTTTATATTGTTCACAACTTCATTAATAAAATTCTACAATTAGCTCCGACATATGTATCCAACAATACACTATTGGACATTTGTACAAAGGTAGCGTACCGGTGCTGCCATTAACGAGTCGGACTACTCTATAAATCCAGAACAGTGCTACAGGTCACGACCCTTATCATGATTACATCATTTTTTTTATCAAAAGATACAAATTTGATCCAATTATTCTCTCATTTCCACTCGCGCACAGAATTGCGGACAAAGGATCACACTATGTTCATAATAGACACACGCGGGACTATCTGGTCAATGTTTTACGAGTATCACTCCAATACTTCAGGATATTTTTAGTTTGGTTATCTTTGTCTATGCGAAGTGCTGAATATGCAGCCATTGATGAGCACTTTGTGTATGGACGAATAAGTGCTTCGTCACACAATCAATGGTACAAACAGTAGGACGAGATGTACGTTCCTATCGAAAAAGCAAATCAAACTACTCTCTAAATCCAGTGGCTCAGTAATATGAACACCTGACCAACCGGTGCAACCATTTACGAGTCGGACTACTCTCTAAATCCAGAACAGTGCTACAGGGCGCTACCCCTATCATTATTACAACATAGTTCATGGAAACACTTTTGATCCAATTATGCTCTCAATTCCACCCATGCGCGTAGAATAGTGGGCACAGGATCAAACTATGTTAAATATAGACACACACCAGATTACCTTGTTGGTAATGGACGAAAATCACTTTAATGCTATAGGTTTTTTAGCTTGGTTATATTCGTGTATGCGAAGTACTAAAAAAATGCAGCCGTTGGATGAACACTTTATGTATGGATGAAAATCACGTGCTTCGTAACACTAGCGACGGCACAAACAATGGGATGAGATGTACATGCATAGGTTTACTATTGGTTCATTTCAAAAAATCAAATCTCATGTGGTGCTTGCTTTCGAATTCGGAAGCAAAGACTTGGGCGCTGAAAATTTGTCCATGGAGTAGCAAAATATCCACATATAAGTATGTCATGAACTTGATGGGGAATTAAGAATAAAGTAACCATGATCAGTGCATAACACAAAAACAATATTCACATTACAATAGAAATAGACTCCCATTACGGTGGACTATACTACTTTAAACCTCTAAGTAGTATAAATCTAATCTCACCGTTGATTTAAAAGGGTATAATTGTAATTGACTATTTTATGAAATAATCTACTGAAATTGTCAGCGGACATCACCGTTATAAAAACATTTGATCGAAAATTTATCTATCCGACAAAAATAACATTGATCGAAGGCCTACAGCGCCGCCGCTGCAGCTCGCACAGCACCTCGCCACGGCCTTCCGCCGGTGCTGCCGGAACTGTTACAACGCCGTTAATCAGTCAAAAAAGAAGGGAAATTACGCAACGCTTAGCCGGCGTCTCTGCCGCCGCCTCGCACATCGCCTCGCGACGGCTACAGAAAATTCAGTCGCAACGCCGACAATCCTTCGAGTGCCACCTCGTGCTCGCCCTCCTCAATCGTCTCGTATAGCCGGCAGCTTGCGTCACTTTGGCCAGTACAACCACAGCTTCGTCACGCGACAGGTCGTAGGTGGTGGCCGGGCTAGGAGCCTACCATACCACCAGCATTCATGTTTTATATCAGCCAATTGAAAAGAAATTGACAGAAAGAATGATTGGTGAGCATGTAGAGTACTACGAGCATTCATGTTTTACGGATACTCTCTTTCCACTCCTGATCAAAGAGAATCAAGACCGACTGCATCCTCCGGGTCCTGCCCAACGCAGTGCCACCAACCGAGATCTCCGATCCGCTGCTCGTCGAGATCCTGCCAGAATCGCCAATCACCTCAACGGCGCGCTGCTGCAAGTCACCATGCCTGTGGTACCAAAGCCACCCTGACAGCCGTAACAGCGTGTTTTCGGCCCCTAGGGCACTGCACTGCCATGAGTTCTGCACGGGTATTCACCAACGGACTCTGCAGTCTACGCTGCCCATGGACTCATACCAAGGACAAAATTTATAGGACTGCGTGTATCACGACGACTACGCCCCGCCGCCGCCAAATCGCCGAGCTACCGTGGAAACAACTGTAGAACACGGGAATAGAAGAACAGGGTGAAAAGAGGGAATGATAATGTTTGGGAAAATGAAGGATTTTTTTTAAAAAGAATAGTATTTCAATTCATTGTAAAAGTTAATGAAATTATAATCTATAATTATTTTTTCTAATAATACCCATACTACTTCATACTACATCAAAATATTACATCATACTACTTAAAGTGTCAATGTAGTATGAATACATCTAAGTCGTCAGATTAAGAGAAATGAATGGTCTATATGAATTCTAGCCCATTGTAAAGGTGCTCTAGAAATAAGTCACTTTTGCAACAAGCTAATGGATTAATCGTCTAGAGTTACAGCATAATGGGGCGTAACCGTTGATATTTACGGCCCAAATTACCATCCTGGTGGTACAATCTAATATAACTACAACGGACGCAATCAAGATCGTATAGTCCATCCACACGAATCATCCAACGTTGCAGCAGCTTAGCATGCTCCTCTGATCTGCAGAGAACGAAGCACCTCCCGTCGAATGGATCAATGTCAATCATTGCTCCGGAATTAGGACCCAAAATGCTCTGGCAGGACATAGCAACCACTGCCCATCGGAAATAGCTAGTGTGATTCTGAAAATAGCGGCATCGCACTTGTAACAAAGGAGTCACGGGTTGTCCAGGAACTATCCCAAAATAGTCTGCCACTAGCTTGCTGCAAATGGCCGTACGGTGTGGGCCAGATACAGCGATGACTGCTGCAGCCAGCGGAGGAACTAATCGAGGATGCTCCGCTGCTTCCGACCCTGCTCCAGAGGCGCCGGCGCCACCGCGCACCAGCGCCTCTGGAACTGTATGCCGTTTCCGGATCCCGACGTCACGACTCAATCCTCCAACTCGAGGACGATTTATATGGCCAGAAGGGGGGGTAGTCTTGGGCATACATACCTACAAGCAACAAATGATGCTCCAGGGCAGCAGCATCGGCTGCTGTATCGTGAGTTCCCCGGCCCGCGCTCGTCGTGGAAGATGACGTTGGGACCGCTGTCAGCAAAGGTAACAGGGGTGAGAGCACTGTGGCTTCCGTCCGAGTGGGCGGAGGACTACGGGTCATGGGCCCAGCAGGAACACAATCCGGCTGGGCGGAGGCGGTGATTCTTGTCGGGGGAGGAGGGTCACCGCTGGCATGGAGCCGCATATGGCTACGGGGTCCGGCAGGAATTGGGGAAGAACATGGGCTGGACATCTTGGAGATTGAGCGGCAGATAAGTGTGAGAGTGGAAGTGGATGTGCAGCAGATGTAGGCTATTTATAATTTACTTAATTAAATATTTTGAAAGGTATTGCTAGTCAAAACATGAACCGTAAAAGTAAAAAAATGATAATTATTCATGAACGGAGATTAATAGCTAGTTGTGGGCTTGTTCTTAGTCAAACTTTGACGTTAGTAAAAAGAAAAAAATATAAAGATTGACTACTTAATGAGTGTATGTATTAAGATAGTTTGTTTCATGGCTAATATAGTAGTACTAGTACCCTTACAGCTTACGATATCAATATTTATGCTTTGGATAGTCTAATTTTAAAAAAGTTTGACTCAGGACAAATCCAGAACCAGCTATATTCTGAGATGGATGGTGTATAAAAAAATGTTTCTATTTTTTGAGAAATTAAAAAAAAAAAGCGGCGTTGTCTGGACAGATGTCATGTAGAGTATGTGAAGAGGCGCTCCACTTTAAATATTTTTGTTAGACTGTTAAAGTGATGGTTCATAGAAATTGGATTGCCTAGAGAATAGTGATATTTGCTGAGGGAAAGGCACACATCCCCAATATTTTGGTACAGAGACGTAACTATAACAGATTAGTAATACAATCGCTTTAATCCGTCCATCGGATCAACCCGTGCGGAGATGTTGGAGCATAGGGATATCCTGAACCGCACAGTATCAAAATGACAAAGTTTGGAGTAGGGGTGAAAGTAGTGTGGATAATTATCCGATCCGGTCCGGTCCGAATCCAAATTTTGAGGATTTGATATGATATTTTAGATATCCTAGTGGTTCCGATCCGATCCGAATCCGATTGCGTGTGGATGCAGAATAGGATATGGGATTAGCAAAATCCAATGGATATGGATTATCCGAGATATTAAAGAGGATTATCCGAAGTTCAAAAATAGGATTATCCGATAATATTAAAGGCTCAATAAACATATATGTAAATATGTTTCTATCGATTCATCAAATATATAATAAGAATCAACATTATAAGTAAAACTAATGTCTAGTTATGATGAATCTTGAAAATGACGTCATAGCATGCCTAGAGCAGAGAAATAAGTAGAAATTAAAGGAGTTTTTTTTTTGGAATTTTTAGTTTTTACTTGTGTGTTTGGTATTTTAAAATATGATAACTTGTAGTTTGGGTCGTATAATTTATTTGGCTACTATGTGGGTGCTCCTAGCTATTCAATATGCTTTACTGAACTATTAATCAACATATAATTCTCTACTAAAAATGTATTATATCCGACATTAAAATTCCCGCTTCCGACCCACATCCATTCTGGATCCGTCCCATTTCCAACATCCGAAAAAATCCGTATCCATATCCGAATCCGTATGTCATCCGCTTCGCTCTAAATCCGATGTAAGAAAATTAATTAGGATATGGAAAAGACATTATCCGCTCCGATCCGATTTGTTTTCATCCCTAGTTTGGAGGATGTACAATGGACTTTCTGATGGATTTGTTCTTAAAGCGCCGTATCATACTCCTTGTCGTGGTAGTGGATATTAGTAATCTCTAATAATCCGAAATATCTCTGTATCAATGTCGTGTTAGCTCGTCGAAATTGGATTCCATACAGAATAGGTAAGATACAAATACGATGTGCTGAATGAAAGACACATAGAAGGAATTGTTTCTGATAAAAAAATGTATACACGGGGCTTCGTCATGGAAACACAAAACAACTGGTGCACTGACACGGAGATATTTGCATACTACTACGATGTAGGGCATAGATATAACAAAAGATGGTTGCCCGCGTACATGGTTTCCATGATGTACAACAAAGAGCCCACCTACCGTACTCCGAATACATAGTATCATACGGCATTATCCCGCCCTAACCACTGGAGACTCTTACCTTTTGTTCTTCCTTTGGACCTTCTCGCTTTAGTCTGTGGCTTGAGACGCTCGGAACTTCTCGCTTTAGTCCGTCGCTTTAGGCCGCATGCTTGCCTTAACTGAAGGCTGTCGGGCGATCGAAAAGCATTGACTTTGGTTATTTCTTCAAATCTCATGACCTGCATGGCCATAAGCTTGTCATATTCTTCGGCACGTGCACGATCCTCTTCTTCTTCCCTATCCTTGGCTTGTATTGTGATAGCAAACATGTAGTCTGCATGCTCATGCCTACTGGACTCTGCTTGTTGTGCGTCCAAATCGAGGTCTGAGATATCAAAAATAGAGCTTGCCAAGGTCGAGTCGTGTATATTTACCACCTGGGCACATAGGTCAGGCCAGCTCGTTTTAATACATAACGAAATTAATCAGTTTACTCTACATGTGAAAATCTCATAGTTTGTTGAAATAAATAAATGCATGGAATTAGGTAGAGTACTCAACAACTCTGTAAAAAAAGAAGTCCCACTAAATAACTACCTCCTCAACATCTGCGGTGCGAGGGGGTGACTTCAGTGTGTTGGCAGGAGGAGGAACCTCGGACTTTGAGACAGAGTCCTCATTTTTGTCTTTGGCCGAGCGCGCTTGACGCAGAATCAGACTTGGTTGCCGTCAACATTGCTGACTTGTTAACATCTATATCAATATCTCCTCCAACCACCTTAGAAGAACAGGAAGCATCACCTTGTTCTTCCTTGGCATCCTCATCCTCTCCTTCCTTGGCACCACCTTCACCTTCTTCTTTATTCGTATGCTCACCTTCTTCCTCAGCATCATCAGCTTTGTTGGGGTTAGGTATGCCGCCACCATGGTGCTTATCAACTTTATCCTCCTGTGGTATCGGTGTGGGTTGAACTCTCGTGTCATTATTGAGCCCAGTTGTGTGACCTGAAGAGCCTTGCGATCCTTGAGGCTTGAGCAGAGCCATATTCATGTCCGGACCAATTGTTTGACTTGGTGTGCGCCCAGTGATAGCCAACAGAATGTTTGGAGCATTTTCATCCTTAGTGGGACCCAAAGCCTGCAGCGGTAGGGTTGATGTCCCCCCCCCCCCCCTCCCGGCTAAGGTGGTGGTGGTGGAGGTAGCCCAACGTGCTGGTACAAGACACTCATATTGTTGCTGACCACGTTGAGGTTGTTGCAAACCACGCTGAGCACGCTTCGCATTTCTGCACTTGATTACTGCTGGCTCAGTATAAGCTGTTCCAACAAAGCTGTCTGTCGCTCCTCGTTATGTGACATCCGTTCCATGATCATGTCTCAAAATTTTGTCTCCTCTTTGCACTCGCAAAACATATTCTGGCACGAGGTTGCGTCTTTGTCAATCACCTTCGCCCCCTTGCTCTTGGCTTGCTTGATTGCTAGCATTGATAGTTCGGTAGCAGTAGGAGGTGATATGAAGCCAGAATTGCTTGCCTCATGGTCGTGAGTGCCGGTGTGCTCCCGATGCTGTATGAAATAATCATCTTCATCATCATCGCTGCTGCTATCAAGGTCCATATCATGAATACGTTGTACTTCTGCCAGCTGAATTGCCTCCTTGTCCTTATTAGCAGCAGCCTCAAACTCGTCCTGTCCAAGCTCAACCCGAGCTGGTACCATGGCTCTCCGTCCATGTCGTCCATCTCCTAGGGAAGCCGGCGTGTATGGTGGGAAGCGTGTCCTCGACACATTATACTTTTCCTTGTACGTATCAGTGCCCTTTATTACGTGACTCAACAAGTATGAGATGAAATGAGCGTACGGCTGCTGTCGAATAATGCCCATCCCAGTAAGGATCACATCCTCAATCTCGCATAGTAAACAGTCCACAATGTCGAATGGACGCCCTTCGATGATGTACAGAAGGAGCCACTGCTGAAGACTAGTGATAGCCTCAGAATTCCCGATCCGTGGTAACAAGGTCCTCCTCAGAGCAAGGTGAATCACCTTGGCGGGAGGGTTAAGCAAGTCAGGTGTCCGGTACGCTGATCTAACATTGATGGCACAATCAAAGAAAGGAACTACCTGTTCATCCGTAGGGAAGTTACAACCAACCAAAGGATGGCGAGGTGCGGCGGCATTCCTATAGGCTATCTGGTGTAGAGAAGTACTAGGAACTATCTCAAGTTCAAGAGTCTTGGCATTTTTTGCTTTCGATACTCTGTAGTTTTCACCTTCGAACATGAAAGAAATAAAACTTCGATTGTCAGGAATCCAGAGTGTAGCACAAAAAACTCGGACCCAATCCTCAACATATAGGCTGCACTGTGAGAGCAATTCAGTTAATCCAGGGAACCTTGAAAAGTATCCGTAGATATTCAACCCCCCCCCCCCCCCCCCCCCCCACACACACACGAGGCTGTCCTTAGAGCATTATAGTCTAGGGTCCTATGCTGAAACAGCCTGACATTCATATGCTTCCAGGAGCGATAGAAACTCATCTGAATCATAGTACGAAATCTTGAATCAGCCGGACGATTAGGATGTGTTGGTGGTAAAAACAACTCGTTTTCTAGGACACAACGATACTTTCTGACCTTTTTACTGGTACTATGCCTCAGATCAATAAGCTGTTGAAGAAAATTATAATTGTAAACTGTTTCTAAAGATTAGGGTGCTTCCGGCTCACTATCCTCATTATGCTGGACATGTGAAGAAGAAGGGTCAGATGGCTGGGATGAGCGCAACCGCTTCCGCTTTGCACCGAACTGAGGCAGAACCCACTCATCCACTGTAGTTGTAGCAGGTTTCCGGATATAATTCGAATTCAACCCATTATGAGTATGCGTGCAACGAGGGGCCTCAGTTGTTATCTAAACATCTGACTCTTGTGTAGTAGCTCTGGCTGTCTGCCTTGTCCGAGTACCGGTTGTGGCTGAATGAGTCGGCCGAGACGAACAATCCCTCCGGGCAGCAGCACCTTGTGCTCCCTCTGCTGGATTTTGCTTTACACGAGCCATCTATCACCGAATTGCAAGACATTTGAATGATTTTTAGATCATGCTGCCCCTCGTGCTCCCTCTGCTGGATTTTGCTTTAGACGAGCCATCTATCACCAAATTGCGAGACATTTGAATGATTTTTAAATCAGTTGATCATTGTTTCAACTACTCGCAAGAAAATGCATATGACTGCAACAAACTGTTTATGAACTCAATGGGGGAAAACGAGTTTGGGATCTCACCACTGCAGAAGATCACGGGGGTGAGTGGGGATAATTTCACGTGACGTCTTCGTCAGCATGATTCGGCGAAGGAGTGGCCCAAACACAGTGGAGAGGGTCGAGGGTGGTGAAACAATCGCAGTAGGCTTCGGAGGCGGCGGTCCGGATTTCAAATCTGCACAGGACGGTGAGTCCAGATTCTCCTGCCAGGGTTGAGGAGGCAGATACAGATCCTACTTCAAGCACGGCATGTTCAGTTCTGGGTGAATTATGGGATGAGAATGACCACCGCACAACGACAGGCAGCAGGCTGCGGGTGGCGTGCCAGATGAGCACCCGGATGAACTACAGGGGTGATTTTTCTGCGACGAGGCAAGGCGAGAGCAATTTTTTTATTCAAAAGTCGAAGGAACTGGATTGAGACGAGCACAAGAAAAATAATGGGCAGTGCGTTTTCCTTGCCACCTGACAGGTGGGATATAATAAGCTGGGCCGTTTCTATCCGCTGCGTGCAGCGACAATAGGTCTCGATAGTAGGCCCATCAGATGAAGGTACTACGAAAGCAAGCAGCAATCCGCGGTGTGTCATTTAAACAGCGTATGGTCATGTGTGTGTACAGGGGCGCCAAAACCTTTCACGCTCGCGTCAGATTTCGATGAACATAACCGGCGCTTGGCTACCGAGGCCTCCTACGCTGCGCTCCAGCCTCCAGACCGCATGGTCAAGACTTGTGATGATGATTTATGAAAATTAACTATCTATTGCACCTGTCAGATAAACATATGGAATGTCTAATATGATCCAATGAGTTAGGTAGTGGTAACTGTTTGGATAACTCAAAGCAACCAATATATTCACGTCCATAGAAGACTGAAGACCAGAACAAGTTCCATAGAAGGAATAGCCAAATTTTCTACAATTGCGAAGGTTTTTTTTTACAAGATAAAACTGTCGTGGGCCCGTGGCAGTATTGGGCGCCGAACAAAATAAGAACCAGATTGTACACAAAATGTCGCCATCCGGATACCAAGAGAGGTCGTGTGCATCTAAGGCCTGCGCCTACTAAGGACAACGCCGTGCTACAGAAGGTTTAAATCCTCTAGTTTACAAATTGAAAGTGGGATTAGTTCAGGCATGTCCCACCATCCTAACGACATGATTTTGCAAACCAGGATACCTAAAATATCCGTCGGCACATGTACGGAGTGCCACCGTGCACGTAGTTGCGCATGGATGAGCCACCTGCCGTTGCGCCTGAGTTGTGACCGCAACTAGCGGCCGTGTCCACTTGGGCAGCGCCACCAGCTGCCAAAAGTGCTGCTCTGGATCCATTGGCACCCACCAGCCATTAGATATGCCGCCACGCCTCCAGTGGTAGCACCACCACCCGCCAAAGATGCCGCCGCGCCTCCAGTGGCTGCGTCACCAGCCGCCAAAAATGTCTCCGAGCCCACGTTGGCAGCACTACCAGCCGCCAGAGATGCGGTCTTGCCTCCAGCCGCCGAAGATGCCGCCATGCCCCCATTGGCAGCGCCACCAGCCGCTGATGATGCCGCCGACGCTGCCACTGCGCAACTAACCATGCCAACTGCCACTGCAACCAAGTCAACCGCACCACTTGCCGCCACACCCCCGCTATCTTCATCTGGTTCTGCTTCCTCCAGTGCCACATCGTCATCTTTTTCTTCTTCTCTAGGCCCCGCTTCTCCATCTTCATTGCTCTCTTGCTGTGGCGCCTCCTCGTCGCCTTCGCTCCCCGAAGTATTGTCCGCCTCTGCTATAGCCTCCGCCAGCTTGTCGGCCTCTTGTTTGTCCCAGTCCTGAGAGGAGCACTTCGAGCTCACCTCGTCGCCGGAGTCACATAGGAGGTGATGGATGAGGAGGCCTCTGACGACACGGTGTGTTCCTAGCAAAGGGATTGTGCGAGGGCAGTCGGCACGGAACTGAATTGCACGGTGTAGGCGGCGATTGGAGAAGCTTTAGTGGCTACAAACGTTGTAAGGCCAGAGATGGCAATGTGGATTCGAACTGTGATTTTTGGAGGAGGAGATGGTGGGTGCATTTAGAATTGGATCTTTATTCGGCCCACATCTCTGTTGCCGTCGTTCACTATGAGAAAAAGATGGCACTAAAATATCTATCTACAATGTCCTTGTTAATAGGGTCATAGGGCGTGAATTAAGTATGGTGACATGTTGAATCATTTCAGTGGAACCGTCATAAGGGTCCATATGGATCTGATCGGTTGGTAAATAAATGCAAAATTCTGCAACATGCATTCTTGGATAGATATGTAAATTAGTCTTTCTTCAGTCCTCATCTCGGTTTTCATTGTTCACTGTGATAAGGCTGCAGACTGCGCTTCCACCATGAAGTTGCACAGCGCGAATAGACTTGACAGGACAATGATGTGATCTTCTAAGATGAACACACGAAAGTCTGCTGAGGTATGAACACACGAAAGTCCGCTGAGTAACTTGGACCAGCAACAAAAATATCGCAAAGTAAATGTAAATCTCTTCATGTTGAAGAAGGTTGCAGTCTGCGATTCCATCATGCAGTTGAATAGCGCGAAGTGACTGGACAGTATAATCCTGTGATCTTTTCTTATGAGCAAAGTAATGTCCGCTGAGTAGGTTTGACCAGCAAAGAAAATTATCGCGAGGTAAACGTAAATCTCTCAGTTAAATCCTAGTATGTTGTTCGGAGAGTTTGTCGTATAATGATATCTAGACCCGAATACAGTATCTTGAGCTATATGTTTTCAACAAAGTAATGGTTTAAAACAAATCGTGATTCTAACATTGCATCGCAACTCCCTTCTCTGCTAAAACTGACCGTTGGATTAAAACAGACTCACTGGTCCCAGACTTCATTTTTCCACTTGCCCATCCGCTGGAGCAGCATATGTACCGTCTTGAACAGCCCTTAGCATGTGCACAGCCGAGTGCAGCATAATATCTAAAGATGGCACAACGGAAGATTTTCTCAAGCTTGCTTTGAAAGAAATCAGGCAGGGTACTCTGGCAGTCTTTGCATCCATCACGCCAATACTGAATCTCATGCGCGAAGAGATGAAACAGTACCATCGAAGATGTCGCCGCGCCTCCAACCACGAAATTTGCCACCGTGTGAAGTCACTAAACAGTTCCATCGAAGATGATTACAAAGTAATTTATCAAAAGATACACTTTTGATCCAATTATGCTGTCGTTTCCACTCGCACGCATAATTTACGGAAAAGAATCACATTATTTAGTTTGGTTATCTTTGTGTAGGAGAAGGTTGCAATCTGCGTTGCCATCATGCAGTCGCACAGCGCGAAGTGACATTACAGGACACACCGGTGTTATCATCTTATGAGCAACATAATGTCCGCTGAGTAACTTTGACCAGCGAAGAAAAATATCGTAAGGTAAATGTAAATCTCTCGATTAAATCCACGCATGTTGTTGGGATAGTTTGTCATATAATGATATCAAGACCCGAATATAGTATATTGTGCTATATGTTTTTAACAAAGTGATGGATTAAAACAATTCATGATGCTAACATTGCATCGCAACTCCCTTCTCTGCTAAAACTGACCGTTGGTTAAAACGGACTCACTGATCCTAGTCTTCATTCTTCCACTTGCACATCCGCTGGAGCAGCATCACCACCGTCTTGAATAGTCCTTAGCATGTGGACAGCCAAATGTAGCGTGGCATCAAACACTGCACGAGGGGAGATTTTCTCAAGCTTGCACAAAAAGAAAGCAGGATAACAATAGCTCTCCATCTATCGAAGTTTGGATAATGTAAGAAAACAATTGCATCCATTGCAACGGTGAATTCATTAAGGAGCAAGGGATAACAATACCTTTGTTAGGATCAGAATGCTTCACCTCTGGATAGTGGATTGCTGGGGGTGTCCACGCGTGGATGCAAAATATATTGTATTTTGCCATGGCGGGAGTTGGCGCCGCAACAAAATGTTTTGCCACCAATTGAAAAAGCCCGTCAAAATTGAGACGTGGGCGCCGCATCGCAATTGTTTTGGGAGGTGTAATGCATGGCTGCACACCAAATAGTTTGGGCCACTTAGATCCCGCACGGTTTGATGTAAAGAAACAACTAAAGATCCACGAGTGGAAATATGGGCTTTATGACGGTGGCCTGGTTGCATTTGTGAAGCAGCGTGCGGAATTGGAGCATAAAAAGGATTCGGCCCAACAAGTGTCGAACAACCGCAGCAGGAGCAATGACTATCTCATTTGTCACTAAACAGCACAAACGGTTCCAAAAATTAAACAAAAACTAAATTTATGCTGACAAATGGGACCACGGTCTCTAAAAATATTTGCCGGTGCTGATCAAGAGCCAGTCTTAGCTATATGTGGAGCAAATAGTTTACGAGCCATGTTGATTCGACAGTGAAATAACGTGGGCCGTTGCCCGTTGGGCCAGTGGAAATATCACCCTGTCTGAAGTATACCGGGCCGCATATGTCCAACATCGTTCTTCTTGGCCCACAGTATTATTCGGCCCAACAAGCATCGATTAGAGTTATCAGTGACGGACGATCTTGTTTGTCATGATAGAACATCAACTCACTCACAAGTTGGACCACTATTCTAAAGTATTCAGTGGTGTGACCAGGGCACAAGCTTGCACTGACTTGTGGACCCATGGTGGTCCCATCGTGTCTTTGTTAACATTAGTGACTGTTTGGTTCGTCACAGACTATCTCCAATATCCGACATGTGGGCCCGCACTTAAAAAACACTTCAACGACGATCGTGTATCTGTCATTAAGGGCACTGCCATAACCCGACATGTGGGACCAGAACTGAAAATGGGTCCTATTCACGCTGACTTAGCGACGGGAAGTTTTAGTGATGGTTTTATTCATCGCAAAATGACCGGGAGTATCTGATAGGCGGGCCTGAGATGACGTACCCATGACACTATTAGTGTTAGTGACGGTTTATGTCCGTCATTGGTACCCCGCTCGCCCGGCAGGTGGGACCAGAAAAGCAAACTTTGTCTGGAAATAGGTCCCCTTCGCGCTGACTCAGTCACGGGATGTTTTAGTGATGGTTAGCTTCATCGCAAAATCATCGGGGACATCTGACAGGCGGGACCACTATGACATCTCGATGATGTGCTCATGATACAGTTAGCATTAGTGATGGTTTTTTCCGTCACTGGTAAACCGCTGGCCCGACAGGTGGAAAGCAGACTATGTCAGAATATGGGTCCCCGTCACGCTGACTCAGTGATGAGATGTTTTAGTGACGGTTTACTTCGTCGCAAAATGACCAGGAGCACTTGACAGGCGGGCCTGACATGACGTGTCGATCATGTATGCATGACACTGTTTGTATCAGTGATGGTTTTTTCCGTCACTAGTGCCCCGCCCGCCTAGATAGGTGGGACCCAACAGTGCTGACTCAGCATTTCGTGCGTTAGAGACAGATGGTTCCATCGCAAATGACCTCAAAAGCGCCGACAAGTGGGTCCTGCATACTGTTTACGCCTCGAAAATAGCATTTTGGACCCTTTTAGCGATGGAACGCAGCTTCGTTACTAATTATTTGTCACTAAATGGCCGAAAATGCTTAATGACAGAATTCCATCACTAATTAGTGATGGAACACAGCTTTGTTACTAAATTATTGTCACTAATCATATGATTTACTATAGTATGCATTATACACTTGTCCAGTGTGGTGCAGTAGAGGGCCAATATTGAAGAATGAGGTACAAAATGTGAATAAGACAACGTAAGCTTCATGACCATTGGTGTTTGTGGAACCCCAAGGTATGAATGTTTTAGTGATTAAGTAATAATATGAAATGGTGACTAATGCATACATCTAGTGTTGTGGATGTAGAAAAAACTATAATCTCAACGATGAACATGGTGAAAAGGATGCCTTGGTGATCAATGGAGGAATCAATGGATTGCCATGAAGATCTTGATGGATAGTCGCGGTGATGGAGATGGATCAAGACTAAGGACAGCTAGGTCCAAGTGTGTGTAATCACTTGGCTAGTTTGTAGACTTGAGTCCATAGGAAAAAACTAGACAATCAAGAGGGCTCAAGTCATTCACTTAGGTCTCTCTAGGATTAGAGTGTTAGGATGCTCAAGTAAAACTCTAGGACACTTATAGTGGCAATGGAGTTTGGAAACAGAGTCAAGAGGACAAAGGAGATTCAGCTTCAGGACAAGTCACTGTACGATACGACGTGGTCGCCGTATGGTCCAGTAGGGATGAAGTGGTTTTGGACTGAAGACTTGAGGTATCACCGTAAGGTACGGTGAGGTTGCCATAAAATACGGTGATGCGAAGAACTGTGGGAGTCAAGAAGCCAAAGGAAACTATGGAGCTTACGACGAGGTCGCCGTAAGCTACGACGTGCCCTAGCTGAGCAGCAAAATGTGGTTCGTTCATATAAGCTTCATGACCATTGGTAAATGGATCCCCAAGGTATGAATATTTTGGTGATTATTGACAACTATAAAAATGTGGCTAATATATACACGAGTGTTGTGTATGCAGGGATCATCATATTCTCTACTACAAATCCTATTGATGATGGTTGCCTTGGCGATTGATGACAATGACCACAAGCATGGAGTTAGAGGCTTGGTGAGCTTGATGGAGTCCAAGGGTTGATGGAGATGGATCAAGACTAAGGACAAGCTAGGAGCAAGTGTTTGGAACACTTGTCTAGTTGTTAGGGCTATGAGTCCACAGGAAAACCGAACTATCAAGGGGGTCTAGGTCAAATCTCATGGGTCACGCTTGTCGGTGATGTGCATGGATGCTCAGAGAAAGCACAAGGAACTAGGTGGCAGTGAAGAGACCAAAGAACTGTTGGCTGAAGCCAGGAAATAAAGTCATGGACAGATGAGAAGTTTCAGCTTCTGGAGATGGAGACTGGACAGTCAGATCATAGAGACCAGATAGTACGGTCAACTCAGAGAGGATGTCCAGAAACGGTGCAAGTCAGTGAGGAATTCTGTTGGTGCAGAGGCCATAGAGACAGAATAGTCCGGTGTGCAGACCGAATAGTCCAGTCTGTATGGAAGTGGCTCTAGATAGAAGAGGAAGCAGATTGCCAGAGTTTCTGTACTCGAGGAGCAAAAGAGATCAGACAGTCCGGTCTACAGACCGAACGGTCCTTTATGTACGAGGATCAACAGGGAACAGTGCTAGAAATGTTTCTAGAAGTTGATCTTAGGGAGACCAGACGGTTTAGTCCAGGAGAGATCGGACAGTCCGGTCTGCACGTCCAGAAAGCTATATCGAGGAGTGTTGATCGTATCTACGCACCCACTTATATACCGCAAGAGGATGGTATATGATTGTAGCACTTTTTCCCTTGAATTACTTGGATCAATGAAAACCTATAATGAATAAGACCACCCTGCTTTTCGAGCGGCTTCCGATTTATCATTGACGAGAGAAAACCCTTAATCACGCGAGTATCTTACCCTACTCAACTATCCAATAGTACTGCGCAGGCTTAGTGCTTTCACCGCTAAACCACACTACTGGCATCATCAAGCAACCATAATCAATACAATGTCCAAATACTACCTAATCACCACGATCAAGATAATATCAACTTACTTAGCCTAGCACTAAGCAATTGGAATAAGCACATGCATGATTATAGAATCAAGATAGACAAATCACCAAAACCATCAACAACATATTCAATCATCCTTGAGATACATAGAGTAAGATTCATTCCTGTCGAGATGGCCTACCTTGACGGATCAACTCTTACACCAATGGTTCTTAAAACTGAACTAGAGATCTATTCTAACGGGGCAAGCCCCGGTGGCTCTAACTCACGAATCTGTTGTCCCTCTGTCGCCTCTTGTTTCTCATGGCTAGGGATCTCAAGTATTTATAGGGGTTCTACTCGTAAAGGACTCGGTTTCTAGCAAATAAGTCGGTTGCGCCGATCGGTGCAAGCCGTGTCTTTTCTGGTTTCTGCTTCGATTCGGTTCCTCCGTCTTCCACAACTGCCATGTAGGCCTTTTCCTTCGATATAAAGTCTTGTACTGCACGTCGAGATCTTGAAGTTTCATAAATCTTCTAGGCAAATATCTTCAAGTGTCTTGCGCAGATAAACTTCCATAGACATCAGAAAAACTTCCATTGGAATGGGCCTCGGTCACTTCTGTGGGCCAAAACACCCTTGCGCCGATCGGCTCATAGACTGCGCCGATCGATGCACTGGGCTTCTTCAGTGCTTTTCATCGGTTCTGGACTCCTGTTTTCTCTAGTATCACTTTAATCACCAATTTTACTTGTTTCTGCAATAAAGCTCCAAAACAAAGCATATACAAATATATAGGCAATATCATAGTTAAATGGCCTAAATTAGTATCAATTATGCTCTAATTGGGGTAATATTCACATATAAAAAGGGCACTTGGAAAGTGCCAACAATTCCCCCATACTTAAACCTTTTCTCGTCCCAAGTAAAGTAAAAGAAGGAAAAATCAAAGAACATACTCTTTCTATCATAAAAGATATCTCAAATCAGTAAATGTTGAGCATTGTTCTATTGTGGTGTATTTCATATTGGTATTCAGCAAAATAGTTCAAACATGGGCATAAAGCTTAAAGTTTCTCCCCAAAGCAACAGATCATGTCCAACTCACAAATTATATCTTTTTCACACATGTAAAATCACTTAAAAGATTGTTATGAACATAGAGAATCTATCTTCCAAATAATCCAAGGCAACAACTCATTTTCAAATCACTCAACCTATATTCTACATCATAATGATTAAATAATATTAGTATAAGCTTATATGAGTAGCTAGGTGAGGTAATTCAAGGGTTGCAAACATAAATCAACAATATATTATAAAGCTAGGAGATTATTTTTTGTTGAAATTATAGAAACTTATCAAGATGGCCATCAAGAAAGAAAAATTTAAGAAGGGACTCACACTTTGGGTATGTGGACATGTGCATAGCAAAAGTTTGATCTTGGAAGAAAAAAAAACTCTCATTATCAGATTGCACATGGTTGGAATGATTCATGGCTATATTAGAATGAATTTCGAGAATAAGCATGTCATATACCCCCCCCCCCCCCACACACACACTTAAAATTTTGCTAGTCCCTTAGCAAACAACAGAGCTTTTCTCCTTTTTTTTCTTTTTTTCCTTCTTTTTTCTTTTCTTTTATTTTGCTCTCTGTTGCGTCGATCAGTTCAAGGACTGCGCCGATCGGCTCAAGGTCTGCGCCGATCGGCGCACAACCCAAATTCACCAATATTTGTTGGTATATGATTTGTCTGGCTTCAACATTTATTCAAGAATTAAATATAGCCAAAAATATAGGTTGTGGTCAAGGAATGATACTCAACAAGATGTTTTGGGTTTATGGTGGGATACTCAGCGGAATTGAATTTTTGCATGAGTAATTCAAGGCTAGAAAAAGATACACAAATATTTGGCCATCTTAGTAAAGTTCATACCAACAAGAATTAAATCCTAACCGAACTCAACCATCAATTTAATGTTTATCAAAAAATCAAAGGTTCATGAGAATTGCTCAAAATATGGCATTGGTAGGAAAGGATTTTGAAACAATAAATTCCAAAGTTCACAACATGAAAATTTATTTAACAAAAGATTGGTACTAAGTTATCATCACAAATTGGACAATACAAATGAAGCACATGGGTACTCAAAATTGCTCAATATAAGACATATTTGCCAGATAATCATTAAGTGTAAGTTCAAAATTTTATTCAATGCTCAACATTATTTGATGTTCATCAACACTTTTCAAGAAAGAATAAATAATTCAATTCTTCTAAAAGAGCATAACCGCCACCATTATATTAAGATCAAGACTCGAATACATGATGATAATTTTTGCACACACTTACATGAAAGTAAAACTACTACTAACACACTTGCATGAAAATAAAACTACTACTAACACACTTGCATGGAAGTAAACTACTACTAACACACTTGCTCAAAAGTAAACACACCTGATACATGGTTTCCCAACCCGCTCACACACACACATAAGCAAATAAAGAAAAAGATTACAAAAGATAAAAGAAAACGCAAACCGGGAAACCGATACATGTGCCAACTCCTAGGCACTCTAGTCAAACGAAGGTGGAGATGGTGGCTGATCGAACCCATAGCACTGCGCCTTGAGTTGCTTGAACTCCTCCACCATCGCCTCGTGGTTGTTCCTCCATTGGGACAAGGCGTCCTCCACACACTCGATGTAGTGTATGTTGTTATCGAGGTACCCCTGCATGAGAACGAAAAAGTCTGCACCGGGCACAGGAGGAACCTCACGTACTCGTCCTTGGTACCTGTAGTCAATATGCGCGCTGAAGTAGGTTGCATCGATCGGCACGCCGCCTGCACCGATCGATGCAGAAGGCTGTGAACCACCTGCTGCGTCACCCCACCCTGGCTGGTACTGCTAAGGGTCCTGGTGTGATCCCCAGGAGTCCCACTCACCACTGGCGGCTGTAGATGTCGCCGGTTGTCTAACCCGCCCACGGCGGTCCTTGAGAACTCGGCCCCCCTCCAGGAGACCTTCCTCAAGCCAATTTCCTCCCTCCAGCTTGCGAGGGAGAAAAACTCCTAGCTTCGCACACGGGAGGCTAATGTTGGTGCTATCGACATGGAAGCCGGCGTGAACACTTCCTGTGAAAATATTTCCACGAGTCATATTCTCGCCGATCTCCGTCGCGAACTCCCACTTATCGTTGCATCCTCCCGGTCCGTCGTTGCCGCAGACGGGGGCTGCTAGGCGTTGAAGATAGGCCCTAAAGGCCAACTTCTTGCTCGCCTTGCCCCTCTTGTCGAACCAACCCCGCATCATCACCGACATGGGGTCACAGTGAGACGGGCTCACGATGGTGTTGAAGAGCCACCACAAGTCCGCATCAGTGACGTTGCTGGTATCGACCTTGTCGCATGTGCACACCGCCAACCATCGATGGAAGACTTGAATGGTCGGGTTGCGGATGTTGCCGCGCTTCATTTCCTCCATGAACGAGAGCCGCCTCCAAAAGGAGTCCAACTCCCCACGTCCTAAGATGCCGGCAATGTCGGTGTCGAAGCCGAAGGATTGAGCTGCCGCCTCCATGGTCACCGTGTAGCTGACGTCGTGGTCGCGGAAGTTGACGGCCTCGTTTTCGTAGTTGTCGGTACCGAGCCTCATCATAGAGGCAACCTCGATGATGACATCAAGGTTGTAGTCCAAGGGGAGGCAGTGGAAGTCCACCCAGCCGAGGTTGTCCAACATCCTCCTTAAGTCCTCCCACATGCCGATTGTGGTGAGGAAGATCTCGTCCAAATCGAAGTTAGGGATGAACCTTCCCCTCACCACGAGGTAGTGCTGCTGTTCCTCCACGCTCTGGAGGGTGAAGCCCTCCTCCACCATGCGCGGCACGTATGCCAGTGGTGGTGGTGATGTGGGAACCCCATGGCTTGCCGCCGTTTGGCTCCTTGTAGCACGCCCCGTTGGAAGGGGTGCGCCAGAGACGGAGTGGCGGGCGCGGATCTCGTAGGTTTCCACCGCCGAGCCGGTGGATGCATCACCCACTAAAATATTGTCATGAGCGCTGGAGCCCCTCCTCGCCGAGGAGTCACCGCTCGACTCGCCGCTGCCGCCGTAACTGCTTCCCTTGCACAGCCTCTTTTGCAACTTGCCGACGGAGGAGCGGAGACGATCCATCTGTGAAGAATGCAGAACGTGTGTGAGATTGTGGATAGTGGGGAAGGTGGAGAGATTACCGGGATGGTGTGCCGAACTAGGGGTGTCTGGCCTCCCTTTTATAGTGTGGGAAACTTCTAGGAGAAGGAACTGCTGAATATTTTCAAAATTTGAGAGCGCGCCGATGGGCTCACTAGTGCGTCGATCGGCACAATTTCAAATTTTGAATGCTCTGACCACTCTGGCTCTTGATTTCCATCCTTTACATCGTTTCCCGGTACATCATGTTGGTTGGTAGGGGAACAGCACGGAATCCCGATGTCTTGATTGACTGCGCCGATCGGCTCTGGCCAGCGCCGTCTTTTTTTCAGCTTTTGTTCAATTTCGTGTCTCCTCTGTACTAAACACCTGCATAGAAGTCATACCTATTCCTCAAAATCAATGCCTGCCACCTATGTCGCCAATTTGGGCATAGCATGGGTACCTGCACCGATCAGCGCAAAAGTGCGCCGAACGGCGCAAGTCCCTTGCACCTCGTCTTTTGGTCCGGTGCTGATCCTGTTGCCTCATGTTCATCTCTGCCACCTAATTTCCACTTTTCCCAATGTTCCTGCAGCATTGTCATACATAGCATGGCCCATCTGGTGACCGCGCCGATCGGCGCTGCCTCACGCCGATCGGCGTGAGGCAGCGCCGATCGGCGCGATGTACATTTTTGCTCCTGGCCCCTCGCTTCTTCGCTAGATGTCGCTCTTTATCCTTTCCTGCGTTATTTAGCAACTATTTTGCACACAAAAATTAATTCAAAAAGATTTTAATTACCTTGAAAATAGTTCCTTGTCTGAAAATTATTGTGCTAGTTGATATTTAGCACGCCTTCAATTCTGGGCATCGTTAGCCTTCTGTCCTGACTCGGGCAATAATGCGCCGATCAGCGCAAGCTATGTTCCTTCCTGTTTTTGATCTTTTTTGTTTTATTCCTGCGTTGTTAGTCTACAATATGTATATACACAATTTTACACAAATAAACAGATAACACAAGAGCACACAAGAATTAAGCACACACTTTTTCTATTTCTTTTATTCGGGATATTGTTTTTATTATAAGCAAGCAAATTAAAAATATCGGGTTGTCCTCCCGGCCAGCATTAATTTAACTAAATGAAACGAGTTGCCCTCCCGCAAGCACTAAACAACTTCTAAATCACCCGATCATTGGGTTGCCTCCCAAGAGCGCTCTAGTTATTTAGAGGTCAAAGAGCTTGACCTCCCCACAAACAATCAATCCTTAGTGTCGCAATGTAGGATGTGAAGCCGTGACACTACAAGGTTCTCTTACCTCCATGGTTCATATACCTCGGACGACCTATCCATACATCCCCTCCAATTATTCTTGATGCCACGTTGCCACTGTGTCTTGTATCTCTTCACTTTATCAATAGCATGGCACTCTTCTCCCTTTGGGCGAAACTTGAAAGAGTAGGGAGTCCCACTTATATCAAAGCATATCTCACCACTCCTAACATCAATACTTGCTCTTGCTGTCCTCAAGAAGGGTCTGCCTAAGATCAACGGGGTCCTCGTCCTCTTATCCATATCAAGTACAATAAAATCAACAGGGACGATGTGATCTCCAATTTGAACAGGCACATCCTCAGCAATTCCATCAGGGAAGCGTACCGATTGGTCGGCTAACTCCAAACACATACCCGTAGGCTCCAATTCAGGCAAATTGAGACTTATGAATATATGACGGGGCATAACACTTACACTCGCTCCAAGATCGTACAAGCACCTATCAAATATCCTTGTTCCAATCATGCTTTTGATGCTTGGTGATCCAGGGTCAGGTTTCTTCTCAAGTGCAACATCATTGATTGCCGCCGTTAGCTCCTTAGTGACCTTCACAATGTCCTCAGAAGCTAGAGACTTCTTGTTTTGCATCATGTCCTTAATATACTTGGCATAGGTAGGTACTTGAATAGAATCAACAAAAGGGACATTGATGTAAAGCTTCCTTATAATATCGATGAACCTTGCAAATTGCTTGTCGTATTGCCGCGCTCTTTCTGTCTTCGTCAGTAGTTGAGTATCCAAGAACATGGCAGGGCCATGCTGCTTTGTCTTCATGCCCATTTTCAGACCAGAGAGGTCAATATCCTCCTTGCGCCGATCGGTGCTTTCGGTGAGCCGATCGGTGCCAATAGTACCATCGCGCCAATCGGCGCCAGGTGTGAGCCGATCGGCGCGGGTCTTCCTTGCTCCCACAGAGTGCTCTGGATCTTTTGTTTGCTTTCCTAACCTCGTAGCTATTGCCTTTAACTGCTCTGCAAACATCATATTGCCAGGAATAGCCCCCTTGTTGCCTTGAATGACTTGCGATAACTATCCCATCTGTTGCTCTATAATCTTGGTATGCTTCAAAATCTGCTCATTGGAGCTCTCAGTTTCTATCACCTTGTCATTAATTCCTTCAAGGACACGATCAATCTCCTTGAATTTATCTTGATTGTCCTTATTGATCTTCTCTTGAGCTTGGAAGAACTCATGGCATTGGAGACGAAGTGGGATAGAGTTTTGCATGGACAAACTAGGAGAGAAAGAACTCCTTTGCTACTAATATTGGGGCTTCCATCCACTATTCTTCATATATTCTAGCATCTTCATCTCTTCAGGGTAATCTTTCTGCACATGACCAAATTCTCCACACTCACCACAAGTGGAGTGTGATTCCGCTAGCTTGAGTGGCTCTTCCTTAGGGATATGAGAATTATTGTCCAACCTCCTTTGAATAGCGTCGAGGCGATCCATAACCAAGTCTTCATGAGTTCTCTCAATTACACTCTTCGCCACTCCTTTTGAAGGTTGCAAATTCCTTGAACTTGTCTCACCATCCCATGATTGATTTTCAACTAGCAACTTGATCAAATCCTTAGCTTGGGTGGGAGTTTTTGACATGAACAAACCTGTAGCTGATGTATCCAAGTGCTGAAAGATAGACGATTCAATCCTGTGTAGAACCTCTCAATAACTTCTCTAACCATTAGACCGTGATGAGGGCCTGCATCCATATATTCATTATATCTCTCCCATGCTTCTCCAATGCTCTCATCAACATTCTGTGTAAATCCAAGAATTCAGCTGCTAACATGTTCCACACCATCTTTACTAGGTTTTACAATCCATTGTACCATTGCTTGGGGCGTCCAATTAGAGAGAAAGGGAACAGCCGCACACGTGCTTGGTCTCCGGTCAATCCCGCTATCTTGAACATACTGCAAACCTCAAGAAAGTGTTGCAAGTGATGATTGGGATCTTCCGAACTTGTAAACGATTGTTGCGCCACTATTCCAACATATCTCTCCAATTGATACGGATGTTGATCTTGAGCTTCTTGGAAATCTGTCTTGACAACATTAGTCAACTGGGGCTTGAGACGATTAACCATAGGTAACTTTTCCATCTCCTCTTCTTCTTGATCTTGAACTGTAGCTTCTATTGTGAATAATACTCGAGTGATGGCGCTGACTGCTTGTCCAGCTAGATCTCCAAGTGACTTGCTTCTCTTCTCTACTGTTCTCTTCTTGTGAAAGAGTCTTTCTGGATCATCGGTGTAATTAGAGGGTTTGTTTGACTTAGGACCGTCCATACCTGTTAGTTTCACTTAACAGAATATATGTACTAAAGAGACAAGTAAAGCATAATGACTAAACATTAATACATCAAATAATGTTTAAAAACCTACTATGGTCCCCAGCAACGGCTCCAGAAAAAGGTAGCTTGTTGGTTGTATCTACGCACCCACTTATATACTATAAGAGGACGATGTATGATTGTAGCACTTTTTCCCTTGAATTGAGTATTCCAAGATTTATCAAATCCACTAGGACCTTAGGGATAATTAAACAAAGTTAACTGTAAAAGATCTAGTCAAGGCTACTATCAAGTTCAGGTTGCATGAGGGGGAGACTGGCCAGCGCAAAGGTGCGCCAGACAGTAAATATGTCGTTGCGCCGATCGGTGTAGGCGTTGAGCAGATTGTCTCGGTAGTGAATCTAGGTTGTTGCGCCGATCGGCGTAGGTGTTGAGCCGATTGGCACACTAGCGAATCTAAGCCAAAGTGCGCCAGATGCCTTGTAAGCCTAAGCTGTTAAGTGAGTAGCCAAATATATACTAGTGAGATTGTAACCAGAAAGTCTAATTAAATACCATTATAATGGGTAATTACTTGGATCAATGAAAACCTATAATGAATAAGACCACCCTGCTTTCCAAGCGGCTCCCGATTTATTGTTGCCGAGAGGAAACCCTTAATCACACGAGTTTCTTACCCTACTCAACTATCCAATAGTGCTACGCAGGCTTAGTGCTTTCACCGCTAAACCACACTACTGGCATCATCAAGCAACCATAATCAATACAATGTCCGAATACTACCTAATCACCACGATCAAGATAATATCAACTTACTTAGCCTAGCACTAAGCAATTGGAATAAGCACATGCATGATTATAGAATCAAGATAGACAAATCACCAAAACTATCATCAACATATTCAATCATCCTTGAGATACATAGAGTAAGATTCATCCCCGTCGAGATGGCCTACCTTGACGGATCAACTCTTACACCAATGGTTCTTGAAACTCAACTAGAGATCTTTTCTAACGGGGCAAGCCTCGATGGCTCTAACTCACGAATCTGTTGTCCCTCTGTTGCCTCTTGTTTCTCGCGGCTAGGGTTCTCAAGTATTTATAGGGATTCTACTAGTAAAGGACTCAGTTTCTAGCAAATAAGTTGGTTGTGTCGATCGGTGCAGGATTATGCCGATCGACACAAGCCGTGTCTTTTGTGGTTTCTGTCCGAGTCAGTTCCTCTATCTTCCACAACTGCCATGTGGGCCTTTTCCTTCGACATAAAGTCTTGTACTGCACGTCGAGATTTTGAAGTTCCATAAATCTTCAAGGCAAATATCTTCAAGTGTCTTGCACAGATAAACTTCCATAGATATCAGATAAACTTCCATTGGAATGGGCCTCGATCACTTTTGTGGGCCAAAACACCCTTGCGCCAATCGGTCATGGACTGCGCCGATCGATGCACTAGGCTTCTTTAGTGCTTTTTGTCGATTCTGGACTCCTGTCTTCTCAGTATCACTTTAATCACCAATTTTACCTATTTCTACAATAAAGCTCCAAAACAAAGCATATAGAAATATATAGGCAATATCATAGGTAAATAGTCTAAATTAGTATCAACTATGCTCTAATTGGGGTAATATTCACATATAAAAGGGGCACTTGGGAAGTGCCAACAAGGTGCAATAGCTAGTTGGTGATTGGAAGCCTATTTAAAATTTTTGTTGGGGTCTTGGAGACCTCTCTTGCCTATTTGGATAGCTGGGAGCATCAGTAGGGAGCCATGAGGAATAGATGAGAGCACTAGGAGGAGATATTGGATATCTTGAGAGTGCTAGAGAGAGTAACTTGAGCATCCATTCACATCTAAGGCTAGGGTGTCCTTGAGAGTGTGATCTAGGCTGTTACTCTTGGTCTATGGTGGGACCTAAACCGGTTAGGAGTCAATGATGAGCCTATCGTGACGTGTTGTGAAGGATGTGACAAGTTTGTACACGGTTTGAGCTCGCCGTTGAAAGGAGCATCGCTAGTGAGTGCCCGTGCCGACTCTGGGAGTTCAGCAAGTCCTCGAGGGAGGCGAGCTTGTGCCTTGATGGCAGCAGTGATACAACTGTCTCTTCACTTTAGGAGTGATTGCGGGCTCATGTGCGTGGACTCCACTTGGTGGTGGGAGGGACCGCCACTCCGACGGGAGTGGTCCAACGAGGAGTAGGGGAAGGCGCCATCCTTTCAAGACCTCAAGAAAAAATCATGAGCATTCCTTGGCCATCTCTTTACATACCGCAACTGTGCGCTATAGTTGCTAGGTTGACTTGTGGCTTGCATAGGCTAGTGTGGCTTTGCTTCCGCTTTACATTTGCATCATGAACTCTAGCATGTGTAGGTTCTTGGTCTCCAAGAATTGTTAGGTTGCAATGATTGTTGATATTGAGCATAGACACTAGAAGTATTTGTTGATAGTGGTTGGCTCACTGATTCACCCCCCCCCCCCCGCCCTCTCGATACGCCTTCGATCCTTACAGTTCTGTGGAATGCTATGGCAAGGTCACTGTAATGTACAATGACCCTAGGAGCGAGGAGAAGTCCAGCGCTCAAGATGGAACTATGGAAGTTACGGTGATATCTCTGTAAGGTATGGTGATCCCAAGAGCAAGGAGAAGGCCAGAGCTCATATGGAACTGTTCAGGTTACGGCGATCGTCGTAAGGTACGGTGATCCAAGAGAATTTGTGCATTGAGGCACTGGAGATCTAAGGTCGCTGTTGGATGGTAAGCGAGGTTGTCGTACCTTGCGATGACTATTCTCTGAGGTCACCATAATGTATGGTGGTACATTATGGTGGTTGGCTTCTCTGTTCGCCAGCTTTTACCAGCTATATTGGTAGCTGAAGGCTACAAATAGCTATTGGATGGGTCTTTCAGATCTCTCTTGGCCATTTGGAGAGCTGGGCAAACTTGTAGTGAGCCAAGACAAGAAGAGAAGACACTTGAGCTAAGATTAAGAGCTATTTATGAGTGTCTTGGAGAGTAACACAAGAGCATCCTGAGTCTCTAGCCTAGGAGAGGTTGTACAGAGGATTAGTGTTGTTACTCTTGGTCTATGGCAAGGCCTAGATTGGTTAGGTATCAATGATCATGCCTTTCATTATCGTGACGTGTTGTGAAGGCCATCATAAGTCTGTACAAGGTTTGAGCTCTCCTTTGAATGGAGCATCGTTGAGAGAGCGTCCATGCATACACTCTAGGAGTGCAACAAGTCCTTGAGGGAGGTAAGCTTATGCTCAAGGAGTCATGGGCTCGACGAGCAGTGGTCACACAACCACTCCGTCACTCTAGGAGTGATACGGGTTTGTATGCAAGGACTTCATGGTAGGTGGTGGGAGGGATGAATACTTCAGCAGGAGTCGATCCAACGAGGATTAGAGGAAGGCGCCATCCTCCCGATACCTTGGGCTAAGAATCCATGAGCGCTCTCTAAACACCCTCTTTACTTACCGCCTTTAATTCCGTATTTGTGTGTAAGTAGAGATAGGGCTGGCATGGGCTTGCTTGCTTATTCATTGGCTTGGCACTACTTGCATTGCATCATTCTACTAGTATTGCTAGGGTCTTGGCTTAGTAGAATTGCATAGGACATGCCGTTAGAGGTGGTGTACCTAGTGAAAATTTGGTTGGGTTGACGATCCACATTACCGGTCCAATTCATCCCCCCCCCCTCTTGGTACTCCTTGATCCTTTCAGACTGCCCACATGCTACAATAATAGATAAGTAAAAACCATGGACAAGAACAAGATAGTTATAAAATACCAAGTTAAACTAATGGTTCGATTAGTAGCACCAACAGGTATACAAGGGTGGATCAAAAGATCCTCTCTTCAGAATTTATATATGGGAGTTCATGATACTATTGTATATTAATGTAAGGTGTATTTTGAATAAGAAATATCTCACACAAAAATTTGTCCACCAAAAAACTAACAATGGAGATTTATGAAGTGTAATCAATAAAACATTATATTAAAGATTTAATCGTGATCCTATGATATAAGTTTTGTACACTGAACATGTAGTTTTGTCTACTGTTTTTAAAAATTAGTTTTTTTCTTGCAAATCAAAATGTGCCTCGTGTGTTGATTGGAAGTAGGGGTATCATGCAGATTATTGTGTAGTCTTCTATCGATGCCAATAATGTCTGATGGTAGCCAATTGTAGGAGTGAATAGAACATGTTTCCAGACTTCGTCGAACAAAACATCTTGACTGTTGACGGTCCATAACTACCATTTACGACCATCAATAATACTCAAATAAAGGAGAATTCAACATTCCTACCATGCATGTTAGTTAGCATTAATAAAATTCCATTTCTATCTAGAGAAATGCTCACATGCATGAGAAACAATGAAATAAAGGAGGAAACATACCTATGTAACGAAGAAACACAATTTTGACCAATCGTCAGAGTTCGACAATGAGGATTCCCTAGATCAAATGGCCCACAAACATTACCAAACCAACATACCAGAAGGCCTCACACGTGGAAGGGTCAAGGAGGGCCGCAAACCTATGTACTAAAGAACACTGAGGGCCATTGGGCCTCACCCATGTTTAGCCAAATAGGCCACTTCAGCCCAACAAAAAATGGGCCAACAGGGCCTGTCTTTCTCCAGTGGTTCCCCACCGACTCACTAAAGGCTGTTGTCCCCCCTTAGAGCGGGAGTTATCAACCTTGGAACCGCCTTTGCACTCCTATAAAAGGAACGGTGTGGCTTCACTACTAAACACACATTTAGAAGCATAACTCTCTTTGTATTTTGAGTTACTCTCTAGTTTTACTGGAGTTAGGTTTAGAATAGAGTCTTCTTCAATTCTCATGTCTTCTTGGAGTTGTGGTATGGCTCTTGTATCTTTCTCCTTTTGTAAGAATTTGTTCTATTTAATATATTTAATCTTCCTATACAGTCTTTTTCTTTAAGACTTTGTTGTATTTAATATATTTAGTCTTTCTATATAGTTGTGTTTGGTTCATCTCTTTCTTGTTTGATTATGTGATCCATTCATGTATGTGGTTAGTATGCATGCATATTAGTAGTGTAGTTATGCTATATTACCATGTGAGACATAGGTCCTTACTATAGTCTTTATTTATGTCATTATATGATGCATGACTAATGTTTGACTTAGATCATTTCCATGTGCTTACTGTTCACTCCAAAGTGATTACTCCTTTTCTGATCCATCGCTAGGGGATTAGGGGTATTGTTCTAGAAATATAAGTGTGGTGCTTAGATCAATATAATGCACTATTTATGTGTAGTTCACGGATTTCTAAGGTAGGAAGTAGGTGGTGACATCCCTATTTGTCCCTTCAAATCCTTGATGTTCGGCTACATAGTAGGCTCTTAGCGGGCATTGCCTGTGGATGTAGGAGTACACCTATGCCCAGTGTGTGATGATCTGATTGTCTTGCATTGCTTCTATGTTAGTATAACTGTATATGATGTAAATTATGTAACTATTTAAAAGCAACATAGGAACTTAGCTCTTTTCTTTGTCCTTCTTCACTAGACTAGTATTTGTTTATTTAGAGTGTGCTATCTATGTTTCCACTAGCCCTATTTATCTATATCCTTACCCCTATAAAAATTTTGTCTTATAATCTATTATGCAACACTTGAACATAGGGTGTGTTTGGTTACTTGGCCCAACCTTTTGCCAGGCCTAGTCAGTGCATGTTCATAGTGTTTGGTTACATGGAGTGGCCTATGGGTCTGGCTTAGTTGATGCACCTTGAGTCCTACAGCCTGACTAGAGGGAAGTGTAGGATTCGAGCTTCACTTGCAAGCCAGGCTTGACTGATGCAACAACGGCATACGAGGTTGCACCCACAGTGATAGGTGTAGAGTGCCCGATCTTTCGGTGAGTGTAGATAACTTCGATTCGGTGGATGTCGACCCTCACGATCCGACTACGACGAGCAAGCCCAAAGCGCCAATGCAATCACTGAACCAACTTCCGGAGGATATTAACCTTGCGGTAAACAAGATCAACCTGATCACGAGGATCAATTCTTACGCGCAATCGAAGAACGAGCAAGAATTAGAGGCGAGCAATCTGATGTATTGCACGAAGGTGGAGTTCTGAATTCACGTCGAGAGACGGATGAATAGCTAAGCTAATCTTAAAACAAAACTCAAAGATTACAAGGGGCGCAACCCTTGACTAAATAGGGGGAGCGCGGCATCTAGGGCCGGCTGAAGTAGAGAGGCGTGCGGTGGAGAGGTAGTCGCGTGACTTGGGCTACTTGGGCCTTCGCGGGCGTCATCCTGGGCCATTGTTCCTTAGCATCAAAACCATCTTCAATTCCTGGGCTCGAGCTCTAGTGATTGGGCCCTTGTACATCGTCGTCTCGTCGGAAGATGGGTCCATAACTTGAGAAGGCGCAACGACGAGAGGTGGAGGCGTGACAACTTGGTTTGGCGCGCCATCTTCTGTCGTCGTTGTTCGTATGTCGTTGATGTCCTCATCATCCTCCTCTTCTTGAAACGAAGTCGTCCTCGACGGCAACGCATCATCCTCACCCAAATATGGTCTCAAATCTGCAACATTAAAACTAGTGGAAACACCAAACTCCATGGGCAAGTCAAGAACATAAGCATTATAGTTAATCTTGGTTAGCACTTTAAAAGGACCAGCAGCACGATGCATTAATTTAGAACGACGTAAAGTAGGAAATCTATCTTTACGCAAGTGCAACCAAACCAAATCACCAGGTTCAAAAGAAACATGTTTTCTACCTTTACTACCAGCAACTTGATACTTCTTATTAGCAACGGCAATGTTGTGTTGTGTTTCTTCATGCAATTGTTTCATGTGATCAATATGAGCAATAACATCAACATTTGGTTTATCTTCAGCATCAATAGCAAACAAATCAATAGGTGCCCTAGGAACATAGCCATAAACAACCTCAAAAGGACACATTTTAGTGGCAGAATGTGTAGCACGATTATAAGCAAATTCAACATGAGGTAAACAATCTTCCCAACGTCTCAAATTTTTATCTAGAACAGCTCTAAGCATAGCAGACAAAGTTCTATTTACTACCTCTATTTGCCCATCAGTTTGAGGATGACAAGTAGTACTAAACAGCAGCTTAGTTCCTAATTTATTCCAAAGAGAACGCCAAAAGTGACTAAGAAACTTAGCATCACGATCAGAGACAATTGTTTTAGGAATTCCATGCAGTCTAACAATCTCTCTAAAGAACAATTCAGCAACATTGGAGGCATCATCAGTTTTATGACAAGGTATAAAGTGAGCCATTTTAGAGAAATGATCAACCACCACAAAAATACTGTCCCTTCCCTTCTTAGTACGAGGCAATCCCAAAACAAAATCCATCGAAATATCATGCCAAGGAGAAGAGGGAACAGGTAAGGGCATATACAAACCATGATTACCCAAACGGGATTTAGCTTTTTGACATGTAGTACAGCGGGCAACAAGGCGCTCAACATCAGACGCATCCGTGGCCAAAAGAAGTGATCGACCAACACCTCATGTGTCTTGAAAACACCAAAATGACCCATAAGACCACCTCCATGCGCCTCCTGTAACAACAAAAGATGAACCGAGCTAGCTGGAATACACAGCTTGTTAACACAAAACAGGAACCCATCCCGCATATGAAATTTCCCTCAAGGTTTGCCATCCTTACAATGCATCATAATATCATGAAAATCAGCATCATTCACATACTGATCTTTCAAAGCTTGCAAACCAAAGATTTTAAAGTCTAATTGGGACAGCATTGTATAACGACAAGACAAAGCATCGGCAATCACATTTTCCTTCCCGTTTTTATGTTTAATGATGTACGGAAAAGATTCAATAAATTCAACCCATTTAGCATGCCGACGGTTCAGATTAGTCTGGGTTCTAATATGTTTCAAAGCCTCATGATCAGAATGAATAATAAATTCGCGAGGCCATAAATAATGCTGCCATGTTTGCAAAGTTCTTACTAAAGCATAAAGTTCTTTATCATAAGTGGAATATTTAAGAGCAGCATCACTTAACTTCTCACTAAAATAAGCAATGGATTTATGATCTTGTAACAAAACAGCGCCCAAACCAATTCCACTAGCATCACATTCCAATTCAAACACTTTATCAAAATTAGGCAATTGTAAGAGAGGAGCGTGAGTTAACCGTTCCTTTAAAGTGTTGAATGCATTGTCCTGTGGTGCACCCCACTCAAATGGCGCACCTTTCTTGGTCAGCTCATGTAATGGTGCAGCAATAGAACTGAAATCCCGCACAAAACGACGATAGAAGCCTGCAAGACCAAGAAAACTGCGAACCTGTGTGACCGTCGTCAGTTGTGGCCAACTCTGAATGGCATCCACCTTGCTGCTATCCACCTTGCTGCTATCCACCTCAATGCCCTGCGGAGTAACAACATAGCCAAGAAACGAAACACGTTGCGTGCAAAAAGTGCATTTTTCCATGTTCCCAAATAAGCGAGCAGCACGCAAAGCATCAAAAACAGCATGCAAATGATCTAAATGCTCATTCATGGATTTGCTATATATAAGGATATCATCAAAATAGACAACAACAAATATTCCAATGAAAGGCCGAAGAACTTCATTCATTAAGCGCATAAAAGTGCTAGGAGCATTAGACAATCCAAATGGCATAACCAACCATTCATAGAAGCCAAATTTAGTTTTAAAAGTCGTTTTCCATTCATCTCCTAATTTCATTCTTATCTGATGGTAACCACTACGCAAATCAACCTTAGAGAAAATTATGGCACCACTAAGTTCATCAAGCATATCATCAAGGCGTGGTATAGGATATCGATAACGAATTGTAATATTGTTAATTGCACGACAATCTACACACATACGCCAAGAACCATCTTTCTTAGGAACAAGCAAAACAGGAACCGAACAAGGACTGAGAGACTCACGAATGTAACCTTTATCCAGCAATGCTTGCACTTGACGCTGAATTTCTTTTGTCTCCTCAGGATTTGTACGGTACGGGGCACGATTAGGAAGCTGTGCGTCTGGAATTAAATCAATCTGATGTTCTATGCCACGAATAGGAGGAAGACCCGGTGGCAATTCAGCGGGAAAAACATCTTTATAGTCCTGCAGAAGGTTAGCAATAGCAGGAGGAATATGCAACATAGGTGCCTCATCTAATGAAACAAGCATACGAGAGCAAACTAGCGCATAGCAGGGCAAATTAGCATCATGTAACTCATCAAAATCAGTACGTGTAGCAAGCAATATAGGGTTATGCAATTTGATCTCAGGTTGAACAGGTGCAACAGGTGGTGATTTAATCAATTTTGCAGCTTTTGCCGCTCTAGCAATATCATCTTTTAGAACTTGTTCAGGTGTCGTAGGATGAATAACAATTTTTTGACCCTTAAACATGAAGGAATAATAATTGGAGCGACCATGATGAACACTATCAACATCATATTGCCAATGACGTCCAAGCAACAAAGAGCATGCTTTCATTGGAACAATATCACAATCCACAAAATCAGAATATACACCAAGAGAGAAAGGGACACGTACCGAGCGCGTTACCTTTATTTTGCCGCCATCATTAAGCCATTGAACATGATAAGGATGTGGATGCTTCCTTGTTGGCAATGATAACTGCTCCACCAAGGTCGTACTAGCCAAATTGTTACAACTGCCACCATCGATGATTATACGGACCGCTCGTTCTTGCACAACGCCTTTAATATGAAAAATGTTGTGGCGCTGATTCTTTTCGTCTGGCACGACCTGTGTACTAAGAACACGCTGCACAACAAGAGTTGCATACCTGTCGGCGACACTAGAGTCGACATAAAGCTCCGTATTATCTGCATGGTTAGTGGCAAGCATAGTATGTAGAGTATCCTCAGAATCACTAGCAGAAGAATACTCACCGTCATCACGAATCAACATAGTTCGTTTGTTTGGACAATCGCGTATCACATGACCAAATCCTTTGCAACGGAAACACTGAGTATCTCGAGCTCGTCCAGACGACGAGGAGGACGGCGCGGTCGAGACAGATCTGGCCATGGGTGGAGCACTCGACTTGGACGAGATCGCAGTGTGGTCGCGTGACGTGGAAGGAGGCGCCGATCGTGGAGCTGAAGGTGCCTTGGACCCTGCAAAAGTGTTAGGTCTTGACAAAGATTGTCGATCCTGCACTTCACGTTCAGCTTTACAAGCCTATTCAAACAAGGTGGTGATATCATCATAATTCTTATAATCAAGAATGTTCTGAATTTCACGATTTAACCCACCCCTAAAGCGAGCCATAGCAGCATCCTCTAGTTCAACTAAACCACAACGAATCATACCCTTTTGCAACGCTTGATAATAATCCTCTATAGATTGTGAACCTTGTTGAAAGCGCTGCATTTGATTAAGCAAATCTCTAGCATAATATGACGGCACAAAACGACGACGCATAGCAGCTTTTAATGCCGTCCAAGTGGCTGGAACATTATTAGGATATTTTTGTCTATACTCAGGCCACCAAAGTAAAGCAAATTCAGTAAATTCACTAATAGCAGCCTTAACTTGTAAATTAAAAGGGATATCATGGCATGCAAATTTTTGTTCAACCTCTAATTCCCAATCAAGATAAGCACCCGGATCATATTTGCCAGTAAAAGTGGGAATACGAAATTTAATTCTGGCAAAAGAATCATTAGTAGGAACACGTACCCTACGAGCATGACCATGACGATTGGCGTCATCCTGCTCGGTGTCGGCGCCGTAGTCGTGTGCAGTTTGCAACTCCGTGAGCTGCGTCGTCATGGTCCCAAGTTGCGTTGACATGGCCTCAAGACGAGTCATGATCATCGCGAGCGTGGTGTGGGCAGCCGTATCAGCAAGGTCGAGCTGATCAA
Source organism: Eleusine coracana subsp. coracana (assembly GCA_032690845.1). Taxonomy (NCBI): domain Eukaryota; kingdom Viridiplantae; phylum Streptophyta; class Magnoliopsida; order Poales; family Poaceae; genus Eleusine; species Eleusine coracana. The sequence goes on along the minus strand of CM064420.1, from coordinate 31,503,047 downwards.
AATGCTCGTTCGACGAAGTAATCGTGGAGTCAAGTCTCTCGTGCATCATCTTCATGTCGGTTTGTAGACCTTCAACCTGCGCCTGGACTTCTTGGAGGGTGAGCTCCTCCGACTTCGAGTTGTTTTCTGCCATAGAAACACAAGCAACACAGAAAAAGATCCTACGACGAGAGGTGAGTGGTGGATGAAAAGCTCAATTAAAAAGCTGTTATCAAATCCTTATCCGTCCTTACCAAGCACGCAAGTGTGAACTGCAACCACAGGTAAAACCGGTGAAAGATTGGAGGAGCGATTGCGTGGTGAAACAAAAACCTGCTCGTAGTAGAAAATTTGTGGAGCTAGGAGGCTGCACTCAATCAAGGGTTAGCACAATTCAAACAATAACTGCAAAGCTGAATAAAGGTGCTAAACGTGAAAAGATTGCTGCCGGCACAAGTGGAAGAGGAAGAAGAAGAATCGAAACAAACGGATCCGAAGAAGGGTAAAGAACAGTAACGTGTCGCCTATGGTGCTCAAGCGCTCTTTTTTCTTTTTCTTTTTCTTTTCTTTTCTTTTTTTTTACTTCTACCCCTCTTTTTTTTTTAACCTATGTCAGGGGAGTGTGAAGAAAAAATAATGCATACACACTTTTTTTTGAGGCAGGGGTAAAACGGTAATGAGCAGAACACAACACAGGGCGAGGCGGGGCGGTTTACCACGTAACTGAGTAGGACTCAACAAGTCACGTGACTGACCCGGACTCACGGTGCGGTGGCAAAACTTGGCAAGTGATCGGCTCACCAAAACGCAACTGAGTAAGACTCGTTACGCGTGGCCAAGTAGGAGAGCGAGGCGGAGAAAACAGATGCGGCGGAAAGCATATTGTGGTGGCGAAAACACACGATGTGGTGGAAGGATACGACGATGATGAGGAGAAAACGATGAAACACCGTATACCAGCAACGATCAAAAGCGATAGCACAAAAACTCAACAACGCAAATTATTGAACGAAAGTGCGAGGCTCAAAACCATACTGGGGTAAAATTATTTTTGTAGTTTTTGGTTTATGTGGACTTGGATAAACTCACCGAGAAACACTGGAATCTGATACCACTTGATAGGTGTAGAGTGCTCGATCTTTCAGCGAGTGTAGATAACTTCGATTCGGTGGATGTCGACCCTCACGATCCGACTACGACGAGCAAGCCCAAAGCGCCAATGCAATCGCTGAACCAACTTCCGGAGGATATTAACCTTGCGGTAAACAAGATCAACCTGATCACGAGGATCAATTCTTACGCGCAATCGAAGAACGAGCAAGAATTAGAGGCGAGCAATCTGATGTATTGCACGAAGGTGGAGTTCTGAATTCACGTCGAGAGACGGATGAATAGCTAAGCTAATCTTAAAACAAAACTCAAAGATTACAAGGGGCGCAACCCTTGACTAAATAGGGGGAGCGCGGCATCTAGGGCTGGCTGAAGTAGAGAGGCGTGCGGTGGAGAGGTAGTCGCGCGACTTGGGCTACTTGGGCCTTTGCGGTCATCATCCTGGGCCATCGTTCCTTAGCATCAAAACCATCTTCAATTCCTGGGCTCGAGCTCTAGTGATTGGGCCCTTGTACGTCGTCGTCTCGTTGGAAGATGGGTCCATAACTTGAGAAGGCGCAACGACGAGAGGTGGAGGTGTGACAACTTGGTTTGGCGCGCCGTCTTCTGTCGTCATTGTTCGTATGTCGTTGATGTCCTCATCACACAGCTGTAGGCAACAAAATGCTTGGTGCCAGCCTGCTACACTAGGAACACCCTCGTACGGCCATTTGTGCCATCTCCTGAGATTAGCTCGGCAATCAATCCCGACTCGGGATGTGTTGCACCATAGAAACATGGTAGTGCATAGTTTATGTTCTCTCTATGGCAGGCTGGATTCATGGTGCCACTCATTGTTGGAATGTAATATGGCAAAGTGCGTGTGGGCCTTGGAGGAGGAACAGTTGGCAGAGTTTGTTTACCAAGTGTCGTATTATGATGCCAAAAGCTGGCTGATGATCGTGATGGATGCCCTTTAGCACCAAGACCTCACGAGGGTAGTAATCACACTCTGTGCCATCTGGCACACGAGGTAGAAGGCAATCCATGAGTCGAATTATGAGAGCCTATTTTCTACAGATTATTTTGTGAATAGCTTCATCTTGGACTTGGGACTTATTATAAGGTTCATGACCATTGGTGTGTGGTATGAAAGTTTTGGTGATTGAGTAACAACATGAAATGGTTACTAATGCCTACATCTAGTGTTGTGGATGTAGATCAACTCTTTTATCTCAAACTTGGTAGCGGTAAAAAGGTCGCCTTGGTGATCAATGGAGGACTCAGTGAAATGCCATGATGATCTTGATGGAGAGTCGCGGTGATGGAGATGGATCAAGGATAAGGATGGCTAGGTCCAAGTGTGTGTGATCACTTGGCTAGTGTGTAGGCTTGAGTCCATAGGAAAAACCGGACTATCAAGAGGGCATGAGTCTTTCTCTTAGGTCTCTCTAGGGTTAGGTTATTGGGATGCTCAAGTAGCTCTTTTAACACTTAGAGAGGTAGTGGAGATTTATTGACCAAGGTTGGAAGCTTGGAATCGATCAAGAGGACAAGGTGTTTCAGCTTCAGACAGAGTCACCATACGGTACAGTGGGGTCGCCATACAGTTTGTTGAGAAATGCTTTTTGTACACACAGGTATGTCGGTATCACCATACAGTGGGAGGTTAGGTCATCGTACTGTACGGTGACTGCCATGAGATGTACAAAATAGGCAAAGTCTCTGGACGTGGCGCTCAAGAGTTCACCGTACAGTACGAGGAGCTCAAGAGTTCACCGTACAGTACGAGGAGGTCACCGTACTGTATGACGATAGGAGGAGCGTGAGGAGCCAAGTTTCCCAGAAGGAACTATGGAAGATACGACGTGGTCACCGTACTGTGCGGTGACCCAAAGGGAAATGTGAAGGCTAGAACTCAAATGGAACTGGTGAAGCTACGGCGTGGTCGCCGTACTGTATGGTGAATGGAGAAGATTTGTGCAGAGAGGCACTAATGATCTTGAGTCACCATATGATGGTAGGGGAGGTCATCGTATTGTACGGTGACTACTTCCTGAGGTCACCATACTATACGGTGATATAGTACGGTGATGATTCCAAGTTGTGCCAGCTTTGGAGCAACAACTAGTTTGGTAGTTGGAGACTACAAATAGCTGTTGGTTGGGTCTTTCAGACCTCTCTTGGCCATTTGGATAGTAGGGCAAACTTGGGGAGAACCAAGAGAGCCAAGAGGAGACACAAGAGCAAAGATTGGATCTATCTTTGAGTGTCATGAGTGAGCAACACAAGAGCATCCTGATTCTCTAGCCTAGGAGGGGTTATAGAGAGGATTGGTGTTGTTACTCTTGGTCTATGGGAAGACCTAGACCACTTAGGCATCAGTGATCGAGCCTTTCGTTATTGTGATGTGTTGTGAAGGCCGTGACAAGTTTGTACAAGGTTTGAGCTCGCCTTTGAAAGGAGCATCGTTGAGCAGTGGTCACGCAACCACGCCATTACTCTGGGAGTGATACGGGCTTGTGTGCAAGGACTCCATGATAGGTGGTGGGAGGGATCAATACTCCGGCAGGAGTCGATCCAACGAGGACTAGGGGGAGGTGCCATCCTTCCGATACCTTGGGCAAAAAATCCATGAGCATTCTCTAAACCCCCTCTTTACTTACTGCCTTTATTTTCGCAATTGTGTGTAAGTAGACGTAGGGCTGCCATGGGCTTGCTCGCTTATTGATTAGCTTGGCATCGCTTTGCATTGCATCAATCTACTAGTGTTGCTAGGATCTTGGCTTTAGTAGAATTGCATAGGATTTGTTGTTAGCTAGGTGGTGAGCAATTGGTTGAAATTTGGTTGAGTAGACGATCCAAATTTGAGGTCCAATTCACCCCCCCCCTTGGCACTCCTTGATCCTTTCACTTATTCTTAAGGAGCAAAATGTGAATACTGGGACCAGGTCCGAGGACCTCGCTGGATTCCTCCCCCAGATGATTGGACAAAGACAAATGTAGATGCGGCTATCTCCATGAACCCAGCTATGGGTGTTGTGGCCGCCTGTGCTTGTGATGATAGGGGGATACTTCCTTGGAGCTTTGACAATTGTCCTTGCGAGATCGATTTAGCCAGAACATATGGAAGTTGTTGCATGCCATGAAGCTTTGGCATTGGCAAGTGACCTCAGCGTTCGTACAATTCGCATTGCGAGTGACTGCGCCAATGTCATCAGGAACATTAATAGATCGTATGGCACCTTACGGCAACATTATCCGAGAGATCAAGGTGTTGTGGGCTGGGTTTGAATCTGTCTAAATTGTTCAAGAGAGCTAGATGTCTAACTCAGACGCTCACAACATAGCTAAGAGTGGCATATATGAGACATGCGAAAGGCATGTATGGTTTCTGAATCCGCCTAATGGCGTTTGTAACTCATAGAATGTAACAGATCAATAAAGAAATAATTAAGCCTAAAAATAATTTTGCGCCATCCCCGCTTACCTCCATACGAGTTCGTCGAGGTCGCACCTTCCACCTTCGACTCCTCTACGACTTTCCTTCGGCGACGAGCACGCCACTGCCCTACAAATACGAGTTCATCCTCCCCCTCCCCCCCCCCCCTACTCCCCTGTAGATCTAGATGAGAAGTACCTGGGAGAGGCATGACTGGAAAGGTCGATTTGGCAGTGAATCTTCACGTGAAATCAAGATCTTGCTGTCTTCACTTGCAGTCAAGATCTTGTTGTCCTTCGTGATTTGTTCTTCTCATTCGATCAATAGACTATTTTGGTGTTAGAAACCTAGCCAGATTTACAACGTGCCGGATGCCAGCTAGATCACTCAGCACACACACACACCCGCAACTCACATGAACACAAAATGAACTCGATCTTGTTTTGGTGCTGCAATGCGTAGACTTTTCAGGTTGTATTGCTTTGTTTATATAGAATATTACGAGGAAACAAATTAAGGCCTTCTATCATTCGGCTGATACATTCCATAACCACAAGATATGGTTAGGCGTCTGTCATCTACTTCTATACTAAGCTAATCCTAAATTAGGCAACCAAGGATTACTTTCCAACAATCTCCTCCTAATCCTTGGATTGCGAGCTACTAATTTCAACAAGGATGATCTTGGTGCACAGCTCATGAAACTTGGTCTTGCCGAGCGGCTTCGTAAGAATGTCCCCTAGCTGTACCTCGCTCCTGATGAACTCGACACGGATCAAGCCCTCTTCAGCAGACTCAAGGACTAGGTGATACTTCACCTGAATATGCTTACTATGTCCAAGGAGTACTGGATTCTTGGTCAAGGCAATGGCAGACTTCTTGTCCACCATCAGCATTGGTACACTTGGCTCCTTCCCCTACAATTCTGCTAGCACCCGAGTGAGCCACAATGCTTTGCACATCGCATTCGTAGCTGCAATGTACTCAGCTTCACAGCTGGATTGCGCCACTACCTTTTGCTTCTTTGATTGCCAGATGATTGGGCTACCGGTGAGGAAGAAAATCACACCTGTCGTGCTCTTGCTAGCATCGACATCTCCAGCATAGTCACTATCACTGAATCTGATCAGCTGGACCTGCTTCTCCTTTCTTCTACCAAACCAGAGCCCCCAATTCTTGGTTCCTGCCACATACTGCAAGATACGCTTCACAGCAGCAAGATGATCCTCGCGTGGCTCCCCCAGAAATCGACTCACATATCCAACAGCGAAGGCAATATCAGGTCGGGTGTTCACCAAGTACCTGAGGCTGCCCATGATGCTCCGGTACTCGGTTGCGTTGACCTGTGGCTCTATGCTCTCCTTGCTAAGCTTCATCCATGTCTCCATTGACACTTGACATGGATTGCATCCCGTCATGCCGCACTTCTCCAGAATCTTGGCAGCATACGCTCCTTGGCTGAGTGAAATTCCACTCGGCCCCTGCTTCACCTCTATGCCAAGGTAGTAGTGAAGCAGCCCGAGGTCACTCATCTTGAACGCCGACACCATCTCCTTCTTGAACAGCTTGATGTCGTCACTGCTCAAGCCGGTGATCACGAGGTCATCGACATAGACCCCGACCACCAGCCGACTGCCACCGTTTTGCTTGATGTAGATGGCATGCTCCGATGAGCTACTCCTAAAGCCAAGAGACAGCTGTGTGTTGTAAAATTTCATATTCCACACGTGCAGAGCTTGATGCAGTCCATACAACACCTTTCGGAGCTTAAGCACCTTGTGCTCCTTGCCAGCGACCACGAAGCCAAGTGGCTGCTCGACGTAGACCTCCTCCTGTAGGTCCCTATTGAAGAACGCCGACTTAACATCCATGTGGTGCACCTCCCAGCCCTCGTGCGCCGCGAGGGCGATGAGTCAGGCGTACCGAGTCGAGCCGGGCCAACGGTGCAAAAACCTCATCGTAGTCGATGCTGTGCTGCTATGCGTAGCCCTTGACCATGAGGCGTGCCTTGTGCTTGGACACCACCCTGTGCTCATCACGCTTCACCTTGAAGACCCACTTTACACCGATTGCCTTGCGACCGGTTGGGAGGTCGGCGAGGCACCATGTGTCGTTCTCCTCGATGGAATCCATCTCATCCATCATCGCCTTCCTCCGGCTCAGGCTTTGCTCAGCTTTGACGAATGATGCCGGCTCATCGGCACTCACCGAGTGCAGCTCCTCCACCAATAGTGCCCGTGGCGTGAAACCACGAGGCGAGGACTGAGCGATGATGTCGTTGATGCTACGGAATCAGAGCGGGGCATCATCATCGTGGTCGGTGTCGAGGTCTTCATTGATGCCGAGTGGTGAGCCAGGCTCTAGCTCAGCTCTGTCACCTTCTTCAGCACTCGACGACTGCTCCCCATCACTCGGCGACTATTCCACCAAAACTCCCTGGTACATGATGGTGCACTCCTTCGTGAAAATGTCATCGCCGCCACTCGGCTCCTCCTCTGAGCCCCAATCCCATTAGGCCACGACGCCAATCACATGGACACGCTTTGTGACAGGATCGTAGGCACGATACGCTTTCAACCCACGTTCATAGCCGATGAAGATCATCTTCCGCCCGTGGTCCTCGAGTTTCTTTAAGTGTGGCATCGTATTCCACACATAGACGATGCAGCCGAATGTCCTGAGGTGATGGACCACCGGCTTCTTCCCATGCCATGCCTTGAATGGTGTCATCCCGTCCACGCTCTTTGTTGGGCATTGGTTCAGCACATACACGGCCTCGTCCTAGAACCAGCCGGGGAGTCCCTTCGTCTTAAGCATGCTCCTCATTCTGGCGACCATCGTGCCATTCTGGCGTTCATTGATGCCATTTTGCTAAGGACTATAGGGCGCGGTGTGTTGCCGACTAAAACCTTCCACCGCACGGTACTCCGTAAACTCAGTTGCGGTGAACTTGCCTCTGCGGTCGGTGCGCAGCGCACTGAGCTTGAGTCCCGACTCCCCTTTCACACTGCGTGGATCTCCCTGATGGCAGCCGCTGCATGATCCTTGGAAGGAATCACGGCTACCCACATGTATCTGCTGAGATCATCTATCAACAGCAAAAAGTACTTATTTCCACTTGGCGTCATGAGAGTGATCGGTCCAAGCACTTGTGTACGCGATGCTGCACTTGAGCAGGGAATGAGGTGCGCCTCTACTTTCCAGCTTGGCACGCCTCACATTTCCGCTCCACCTGCCCGATCACAGGCAGTCCCTAAACCAGCTCCTCCCGAGCTAGCTTCCACAATGCCACCATGTTCACATGGCTGAAGCATGCGTGCCATAGCCACGCTTCCTTATCCTTGCGCGTCACCAGGCAAACTGACGGTGCTATGTTGATGTTGAGCACATATAGCCGATTCGCCGTGTGCGACACCTTCGCCAACAGCTATCCACCAGGTTCCCGGATCTTCATGATGCCAGTGTCGATGTTGACCATGTACCCGGCCTCGTCGAGCTGCCCGATGCTCATGATGTTCATCGTCAACCAAGGGATGAAGTAAACCCTAGAAAATGATCGAGTTTCACCATTCTTGCATAGGTACTTGACCGTCCCACGACCCTCGATTCACGCCACTAAGTCATTGCTGAATCACACCGATCTGAGCACCTCCTTGTTCAGCTCAGCGAATGCTGCTCTAGAGCCGGTCATGTGATTTGTGGCTCCAATGTCCAGGACCCATGCCTTGGCATCACGGTCTTCTTCCTCCCCAAGGTGTGTGAACACCTTTTCTGCCGTCAGTAGGATCTGGCCGCTGACCATCACCTCTGGAGTTGGCGCCGATGACGTAACTGGCGATGCTTGGACAAGCAGCAGCGAGGCTTCTTCTTCCTCTTGCGTGACATGCGCCTGCTCTTTCCTAGGCCGTGACTTGCATTCACGAGCAGTGGCCCATCTTGCCATAGCACCTGCACTCATCGCTAGTGAGCTTGTTTGGATTTGGCGGCCCACTCGAGTTGCCACGCCCCCGGCCATGACAGCGCCTGCCTCCTCCACGACGTGTGCCGCTGCTACTGGAGCGGCTACCGCCATGGATCTCCACCTCGTGCTTCTTCCTTCAAGAGTCCCACTCTTCCTCGGTGAGGTACAGTTTGCCCTGGTGCTACAGTGACGCTGGCGCTTCCTCGAAAGCCTCCTTGGCCTCCTTCAGCTGCCCCATCGGATCGGCGACCGACATCGTTGACACGTCGAGAAGTGTCTTGATGGCGATCGCGATCTGCTTGAACCGAGGTGGCAGGCTACGCAACATCTTTGCCACGATCTCTAAATCCTTCAACTCCTCGCCCACTGTGTTGATGTGCGCCGCCATGCCTTCCAAGCGAAGTGCGTAGTCCTCGACGGTCTCGTCATCGCCAAACATGGCAAGGTCGAAGTGGCAGCGCAGCTGCTGCGCCGTTGACTTCTTCACGCGATCATCGCCAATCCTCATGGTCACGATCGTGTCCCAGGCCTCCTTGCCCGTCTCCTTCTTGGCGATCGTCGGCACCATCTCCGGTGGTACTGCGAGGCATAAGGCGTTGAGTGCCATCATCTCCTACTTGGCGTTGGTGCCGCCATTCTCAATGACGTTCCAGAGGGCTCTGGCCTTCAACTTCACCTTTATGAGCAGCGTCCAATCAGAGTAATTGGTCTCGGTGAGAACGGGGTAGCTACTCCAGCTACCCACCTCATGAATCACCCGTTGGCTCACGACACCGTCGCCGGAGGTATCACCCTTGGGGCCCTTTCCGTTGTTCTTGTTGTCACCACCCATCGCTTAGGATTGCCTAGAAACCTAGCCGAATATACAATGCACCGGTTGCCGGCTATATCACTCGGCACACACACACCCGCAACTCACGTGAACACAAAATGAACTCGATCTTGTTTTGGTGCTACAATGCGTAGATTTTTTGGGTTGTATTGCTATGCTTATATAGACTATTACAAGGAAACAAACTAAGACCTTCTATCATTTGGCCGATACATTCTATAACCATAAGATATGGTTAGGCGTCTATCATCTACTTCTATACTAAGCTAATCCTAAATTAGGCAACCAAGGATTACTTTCCAACATTTGGCTCCCCGCCAGGAAATCTTCTTCTGCTTTGAATTTATGCTGCAACTCATCTCCATTTTAACTTAGGGTGTGTTCGTTTCTATCCCTCTGATTTTTAGACTTGTCCCATCGAATATTGTGATACTAATTAGAAGTATTAAATATAGATTACTGACAAAACCCAGTCCATTACCCTCCCTCTGAATGACGAGACAAATATATTAAAACTAATTATGTCATGATTAGATAATGTGTGTGACACCCAGGTGTCTCACTTTTATTGACAAACATGTTAAGCACAAATCATGAATTATATAGCATGAAATGGTAGAACCCCTTTTATTAAATTAATTCCAGATAATTAAAAACCCTGCAAATAAATTGAGAGCCAAATGAAATTTTATTATACAAACATATGGCAAATAAATTTATAATCCGATTGGTAATATTAAAATAGAATTTTATGAATTTATTGAGCATTTTATCTGATTAACAAGAACCACAATTAATTAATTAATTCTTAAGTACCTAATTAATGCAATTATTAAAATTTAAAATATTTTAATCAAAATTTCAAATTGAACTTCACCAATGTGTTCTCCACTATTTAAATAGTCAGTCCACCAATTTTTGCTATTTTTGGAATTTCCTAGCTATTTTAAACTGAATTTATACTGAGCCAGGGACCTAGATGTAAGGATCTAAAACTTTGGGGGCGCAGAGGAAGATCTCCCTCTTCTTCCTCCTCACTGGCGCAGAGCCCCCTTGCCGACGCCGGCACACCGTCCGGGCCTCCTTCACTCTCACCTCGGGACACCGCGCCGCTACAGCGCCATTGACCTCCGCTCTACCCCTCTGCCTCTCTGCCTTGCCGGCCGCGTGCGCCCAACCGCCTCCTCTTCCCCTCTGCGATGTTGACATGGTCGCCTGCAACAGCTTCAATGCTGAGCGCTCCTACCGCTTCCCCCCTCGCTTGACCGCACGCATTAGAGTGCGCTAAATCACGCGACACCCCGAGCCCCCCACAACGACACTCCCTCTCTGCACTCTGTCCTCTCTCTCTCTCTCTCTAGTTTCTGTTTCTCCCTTCACCATTCTGCCATTAACGGCTAGAGCTCGAGCTCAAATTGCCACTGCTCCCACACCCCCGAGCCGAGTCGAGAGCCAAACAGAATCGCACGAATCCTCTCCTACTTCCAATACTCTTCGCTCAACAAGCCCTCGATCGAATCCGAGTTGATTTGGGAAAATCCGAGACGTGCTTCTGGTCGAGCTCCAATGGCGCCGACTTCAAATTAGCCAAATTAGGTGAGCCTCGGCCTTTAATTCTTTCTTCACCCATGCGCAACTTGTTCCCGAACACGCCCGATTGCTTTTTTTTTCCCCTGTTTCTTCTCGCGAGGCCACTGCACACCGACTCCTCCGGTTGATCTCGCCCCGCCGACAGAACCGAGCCGCCCCCATGGTGAACCCCCTGTTCCCGCCAACGTCCATGACGACATCCTCGACGCCGAGCTTCTGCATGTCCCCGTGATGCTGTGGATGAAGACGGCGACTGAATCCGTGCATCATAGCTGAAATGTGACGCCGTCGAGCCTCTCTCTTCTGCCGCCTCTCACCGACAACCAACCCCGGTGAGCCTACCACCTCGCAATCACCACCATTGGACTCGCCTTGACGCGCTGAGCACGACCGAGCCGTCGCGGCGAGGTTTTGTCACGCGTAGACGCCGACTACGAGGTTTGACCAACTCCGGCGAAACCCCGGCGCCGCTGACCCCGGCCACACTGGCATCCCACTGGCACCCAACGTGACACCCACGTGTAGCCGACGTGGAACTGAGGTGTCGCCTACGTGGAAATCCTTTAACCAGAAAATACCTAGAAAAATCCTAGAAAATATTAAAACTTTCAAAATTCATAGTAAATCAAATTCAAAACCTTTTTGGCCCAAACAAATTTTGTTAGGTTCATCTTAAGGAGCTCTATTTTAGTAAAATAACAAATCACTGTCTCTGTACATGAATTTTTTAATAATACATTAAATTGTTAAAACACTAATTAATTCACCAGAAATTCTAGGAATGGAATTAAATCCTGATTTTTAGCATGCTAAGTAAACACATGAACATATACCTCCCCAAATTTTGATTTGGGAAAATATGAATTATATTATGCTCTGGAATTTATTTAGGGTTTTTTCTTAGATTAATCCTAGTAATTATTCTGTAAATAATCTGCCCTTGCCACATGGCACAAAAATCACTAATGTGGTCCTCCGTACATAGTAAATCACACATGTCCAGAAACATAAATTTATTTTGCTAATTAATTAATTACCCATATCACTTATTTACCTTGTTTAATTGCATAAAGAATATATATACCTAAAATCTTAATTAACAACCCACGTTCTCTGAAGCATATGGCTTCCAGAACATAAAATAATTTTTAATTGACATTAAAACACGATATACTTACATGCATCATGTCATTGCATTCAACAGTATTTCGCTAATGCTGTTAAATACCATTCTATCATATAGGCAACGACAACCAGGAGCAAGAAGAGGATTTTCATAAGGACGTTGATCCTCAAGAGCAGGAAGTAGAAGTTGCTAACACTAGTATTGATCCAGACAAGCCCCATTTTGCATTCGCCTTCTTACAAATTTTGCTAGTTTACAATAATACTAGTGTCTATACTTATTGTTGCATTAGGTCATAGGAGTTGATTGAAACCCACCTTGCATGATATCCAAATGACCTATGCTATTGTCTTAGAACTTGGTAGAATCGGTACTGTTGCGCTATGCTTAGTAATTACTAGTCTCGTTAAGAAGGTATTATTATTACTAAGGAATGAACTTGACCACTGGAACGGGAATTATTAAAAGAAGTTTATTTTATGTTATAACCGGGCAGGGATAATGCATGTATAGGTTGGCAGCAATACATAGGTATTAACTATGGTAGCCCTATCTTATCGAACCTAGGACCCGTCCGTGGTCGGCCCCTTGATCAAGTATTGAACAGTACCAAATGCATGCTATCCTATGGGCACTAGTAAATCGATGTAGCATTAAAGGTCACTTGCATTAAGGACGGTTAAGGTGTGTTGGTCATTGACCCTCCTGCTGCTGGAGTGGGCGGTTGAGACCACGAAGTACTGTTTGTAGAACAGCATGCCCACTCGACGTCACCACACCCGGGCTGAGGTGTAGGTGCTTTTCTTGTGAAAGATTGCCATATACGACCTTAAATGGTGCGTATGTGTCATGCATCTCGGGTTTTCCCAGCTGATGTAAATCGATTGCAATTGCTGTCCCTCGCAGTAATGAGTATCGCTTGGTCACCGCGCCAATCACGTAGTCGCACTTGATACTTGGAAATTGATTATGATGTTTATTATTGATCATGATTATTGCTACTCTTCTGTTGTACTTACTTTATGTATTGTTCTATTATCTTATTGTTGCCACTAAAGTTATATTTCAGTTCAACCCATTAAATTGGCAAATAAAACTTGATAGAACTAATAGTTTGCTTAGTACGAGTCCTTTCAAACAAGCCACCTATTAGAGCCTGTGCATGTCTAGGTGTCCGACGGGTAAGTCTTGCTGAGTAATTAGTACTCAGCCTATGTGCCATTGTGTTTTTTAGGTAATGAAGAAATAGAGTTGACTGTAGATGTGCTGCCTTGGGACATGCAGGTCCCTGAGGGTTGGACTACCCACTGGGAGTCCGACTTGCCGCCGCAGTGATGTTGTGTGTTGCTAGAGTGATGGTTCTTCAGGTATGAACCATTACTATGATGTATCGTCGAGCTCGTAGTCCTTAACGTTATCGTTTCCGTTGTTTTCAAAACATTCATGAACTTGTATTATTCCGCTGCACTCTGAATCATCATATTCATGTAATATTCAACTTAAATTTGGACCAATGTTGTATTACCATGTGTCTGCGCTATCAGCACCATCGAGATCTCGATCCTCCGGGAAGGGGCGCCACAATGTGATACTATAGTAAACATCTCTAAATGATGACTTAATTAAGCTTAACAAATTTGTCACGCTGATGCGCATTCAACTCTATAATTAGTTTATATTTAATATATATTTAATAATCATATGTAGCGTTTCAATGATTGATATGACCCCACTAAAATTTACACCCCAAGAAACAAACACACCCTTAGATTCTTGTAATCCAATTAGTTTTCATACAAATTGTTTTGGCATTCGCTGGTGATTAGCTTGTGCTGTGGCATTGCTGCTCCGGTCAATTTGAGGTTATATGTTGTGGCTTGTGCTGTGATCAGGTTATCTGCGGAAGAACTGTAATGCCGGAAGCACTTCACTTCCAACCTCGTAAGCAACAATAGGCCACAACTCAGTTCACTGGCTGATCTCGTCTAGTGGGGCGCAACCTTTGATTCAGCTCATACCTGCAGCTCAAATCCGTTTGCTGCATTTTTTAGTGACAGATTTTCATGTGTGGAGCTTTTTTTCTAAACCGTTGGCAAAATTGGAGAGGTGAACATGAAAGGTAGGAACACCAATGTCTACTAATCTTTTTCTTGGAAGGAACGATAGCAGTTCAGTTGACATGTTCTGAAAATTGGTAAAATAGTGTAGTACAAATAGTACGGAGAGACCTGAGCAATATGTAGGAACGGATAAATATTTTATTAGGGAGGTGAACTTGAAATGTAGGAACATTGAAGTAATACCAATGTCTAGTGATCTTTTTCTTGAAAGAAATGATTGCAGTTCAGTTGACATGTACTAAAAATTGGTAAAATAGTGTAGTACAAATAAAATGGAGAGACCTGAGCAATATGTAGGAACGGATGAAGATTTTAGTTATGTATGTTGACGTTCTCTGTTAAGCTTTGCTGAAGGGTAAGTACGTGTATTAGTAACATTCATGAAAACATATAATTAAGGACTTCTCTAAAATGAAGACAAAATATTAAAGAGGGTGATGGTAAAGTCACAACATGTTAGGCCATGGTCATCAAACCCCCCTCCCACATGGGCCAGTTTCGACCTATCAGCCTGTGTAATGTAATCTATAAAGGTCGCTTCAAAGACCTTGGCCAATAGACTAAAGGTAGCCCTACCACATACTATTTCAGAGGAACAGTCCGCTTTTGTGCCAGGGAGGTTGATTACAGATAATATCATAACAACATACGAGTGTTTGCATTTCATGAAGAAGAAGATATCACGGGCAATGAGATGTTGTGCTTTAAAGGTAGACATGAAAAAGGCATATGACCGTGTGGTGGGATTATCTGAGAGCTATAATGACAAAATTGGGCTTTCACTGTTGCTTTGTGGACACAGTAATGCGACTGGTAACATCATTGTCTTTTTCTGATCTTTTTAAATGGTGATTGCCTAGAAAGTTTTCAACCAACTGGGGGACTTCGTGCAGGGGATCCTATTTCTCCATATTTATTTTTATTAGCAGCAGAGGGTAAATCATGCCTGATAAAATTGACAATTCAGTCATCAACTCTCAAGGGAATAACGGTGGCGTCGTCTGCACCGATGGTGAGCCACTTACTCTTTGCCGATGACAACCTACTATTCTTTAAGGCAGATCTGGAGAATGCACATGAGATCAAGTAAGTCCTGAATATGTATTGTCGGGCCTCAGGGCAGAAGTAAACATGGATAAATTATCCATTCATTTTTCGAAGGGTTGCCGACAAAGTGTAAGAGATGCTATAAAAGAGGAGCTCAATGTTCATAATGAGACGGTAAGCGAGAAGTACTTGGGCATGCCAACGTATGTGGGTACTACAACGATGAGTGCCTTCAAATATCTGAAGGACAGAGTCTGGAACAAAGTCCAAGGATCGATGGAATAATGTCTATTGGCCGGAGGAAAGGAAGTGCTCATAAAGGCTGTTGCACAAGCAATACCGACATACTCTATGTCTTGCTTCAGATTTCCGGGGGGGGGGGGGGGGGGGGGGGGCTTATATCAAGGGTTTCTTACGGAAATTTTGGTGGGGAAGCAAGGAAGGGAAGAGGAAAGTATGTTGGGTGGCATGGGATGAGATGGTAAAACCAAAATTTTGTGGAGGCCTCGGATTCAGAGATATAGAGAGTTCAATCTTGCTCTACTAGTCAAACAATACTGGAGAATTGTCATGGACAAGAGTGCAACTTCCGTGACAATGATTTTCTATAGGAAAGGTTGGGGCCTAGATGCCTCTAGCGCTCGATCCTGGACGGGCAAGAGGTACTGGAGAAGGGCCTTATATGGCATATCGGCAGACGAGAAGACACAGAGGTTTGGGGAATGAACTGGCTACCCAGAGATGGTTTGATGTGGCCAATTCCGGGCACCCAATCCAACCCACCTCGGATGGTGTCCCAGCTGATTGACTCAACGTTAGCATCCAGGAATAAGCAGAAATTAGAAGAATTCTTCAATGCAATGGATCGGAAGTAATAGCGAACATTCTACTTTTGACGCGCATGCAACATGATTTTTGGGCATGTCATTATGAGAGGAACGGAGTCTTCTCGGTATGCTCAGCGTACAGAATGATGGTTATGCAAGCAGATCGTGCCCAAGCATGTCCAAAGAGCAGAGCGGGTCATTCAAACACGAAGGCAGATGAGGAGTGGTCGATGCTATGGAAAACCAAGGTTCCTTGAAAGATCAAGGTGTTTCTGTGGCGGCTGGCCCATCACTCGCTACCGGCTGGTGATGTCCTCAACCATCGACATATGAAGACCCAGAGTTTGTGTGCATTCTGTGGGGTGGAGAACTCATGGAAGCACTCCTTGGTTGAGTGTAATATGGCCAAATGTGTGTGGGCCTTGGAAGATGAAGGGATCGTTGAACACTTATGCGAGATACAACATACGGATGCAAGGGGTTGGTTGGCGGCACTACTGAACACCAAGAAACATGAGGAGCTGACCCGTATTCTAGTGACACTATGGGCGATCTGGTTTGCAAGAAGGAAGGCTATACATGAAGAATCATTCTAGAGCCTGTTATCGACGCACTGCTTTGTTGGTTGATTCATTGACAACCTCAAACATGCAGAAGAGAAAGAACCGATCACACTCTGCGCTGGCAAAAAAATCTCGAGGCTCATGAGCCAGCTTGGCTCGGTCATAATTTTGGCTCGGCTCAGTCTTCTAAATGAGCCAAGCCAAGCTCCTTTTATATTTTGATTTCTTAATGAGTCAGCTCGTGAGCTGCTCGTAAACTATTCGATTGACTCGATGCGCGATGACATGAAATTATCAAACTTCAAGTCAATAGAAAACTAATATTTTTAGGTTTATAGTATTTAAATTATTATTTAATATATAAATCGATAATAAACTGTATAAAATATATAGTAAATGTTAAAACATCTATCTTGTTATGATTTATTGACCATCGTTCTTGAGTCAAATTTATATTTTCTATACAGTTATCTTCTATTACATTTTACAATATTATTGTTACACTTTAATATTATCAAATATGTAAGTTAATTAATATATTTATCATCAAAGTTGAATTATGCTAGACTCGTGAGCCTAATGAGCCGGCTCGAGTTTTTTGAACGAACCAAGCTCAACATTATTTTCAGCTCGTTGATCTTAATGAGCCGAGCCGAGCTCGCTCGTTATCATAGTGAGCCATAGTGAGCCAAGCCTTAACGAGCCTAGCCTTAACTCGGTAGGCAGCGGGCACGACTGCCACACTGGATTCCTCCTCCAATGGGCGTTGTGAACATAAACGTAGATGCTGCCTTTTCAAAAACTTCAGCAAAGGCTAAGAGTTTTCCTGGGGCCTCAGCGGTGGCCATTGAGGGGTTACACGACCCGGAGACATGGGAAGCAGTCGCTGTGCGGGAGGGTTCATCTGTGGCTATGGATCTGATGTTGCAGAAGCTGAGACTTGCATGCGACAATGTGAACGTGGTGAAGTCCACAAACTCGGGAAGCATGGGCATGTCACGTAGCCAGGCCCGTCCCGGGGCAGGGCCAAGTGGGGCGACGGCTCAGGGCCCCTAAAAATCTGAGGCCCCCAATTTGCAATTCATATAGATATAGGCCTGTTAAAGAAAGGTCTAGATCAACATTGCCCAACAGTAGAGACATGCCCAGTGCAGCTTGGTTCCATTTCTAATCGTGCTTGTTCCTAATTCCCGAGTGGGCCGACTCGAGGAGACCACATGTGCTGCTCATTGAGGAGACCACATGTGCAGCAGAGCAGCATGTGGCTGTGGCCTAGCCATTTGGGCTTGCTCACCTCATGGCTCACACGTGAGGACATGAAGCAATCATGTTCATTTTATTTTAATTATAGCATTGAGGGCTCTTCATGTTGTATTCGTTTCTTTAAATCCTGCTAATGCTAGCCCCTGCCCAGCTATATGTAGCGCCTAAAAGAACGGTGCTCCTGCTCATACTTGAAAAAAGATGTCTTAGGTCATTATTTAAAAAAAATTGTTTCATAGTTTCGTTTATCAAATAGGAATCAACCATCATAAATTATCATGTATTCTAGAAATAGGAAGGATGGTTCTGATTTTCAAAAGCGTAAGAATAAACAAAGTTTAGAAGCAGCAGCTCATATCTCAAAATAATGCTCTTGAAAGATTTATCGTGAAATAATAGCATGTATTGAAGTAATATAGTTTATATTTTGGCTATGTGAATTTTTTAAATTTGGAGCCCCATTTTGGGTTTCGCCCCGGGGCCTCCAACACTTGGAGATGGCCCTGACGTAGCTCGGGAGATCAAGGCAAGGGCAGCCAATTTTGAGGAAGTTATCTTTGTCCACACAACAGCAAAAAGGCTTTATAACAGCGGTTGGAAAGGCACTGTAGCGGCGGGCAGGCCACCCTAGCTACAAATAAGTATTTGTAGCAGCGGGTGGTCTGTCACCCAAATAAACTGCCGCTACAGACACATTATTAGCGGCGGTTGAAGATGTCAACCATCGCTAATATTAGCCATCAGTAGCGGCGGTTGACAACATCAACCGCCGCTACTTGTTATTTTCTAAAAAAAATTAGCAAATATACAGAAATCACAGATTCTACATACATAGAAATTTACAACATCTCATCACAGATATTTACATCTCATCATAGAATATATACAACATTATCATCAAAATATTCAATGGAGATTATAAAATATCTTATATGAACCCTAATGCATAATCATCATCTTTCTTCGACACATTGGGTTTATATGGTGCTCTTGAACTAGCCCACTCACAAAGGAGCCTATGGTTTGTTGCTAGATCACCATTTAAATCAAAACACTTCCCTTCTGGACTAATTACCTCTCTCAAAAGAAAACGACAAAGAGAAGCTACAAATCAATACATGCAAAGAGAAAAGTCAAAATTTGCTCTCAGTGCGGGTTGCCGAATTAACGGCCATCCAACGCTCTAAGATCCTTGACCTGTATAGCAGCATGTATCCAATATCCTAGGATATGGTCCATGTTGCCACACTAGCCTCACTTAGCCCGCTTTTATCATTGAGCATCGATCGCCTACATAGAATAGATAAGTAGTACATAGAGACAAGGAGAAGAAAAGAAAAGAATAGAAAAGTCAAAATTTGCTTGTAGTCGGGTTGCCAAATCAACGGCCATCCAACGCTCTAAGATCCTTGACCTGTATAGCAGCATGTATCCAATATCCTAGGATATGGTCCATGTCACCACACTAGCCTTACTTAGCCCGCTTTCATCATTGAGCATCAATCGCTACATAGAATAGATAAGTAGTACAGAGAGACTAGGAGAAGAATAGAAATGTCAAATTTGCTCTTTGTGAGTATAGAGAATATAGGGAAGCAAGTAATATGGCATATATATGGCCACAAGTAAATAATAAGTATAGAGAGACTATCATAAGAATAGTCACAATGACAATTATAAGACTGCCGCCATGAGCCTCCAGATCCGCCCCGCGCGGCACCGTCGGAGGAGAGAGGGCCGCTTGGCGCGGGCAGCCAGAGGATAGGGGCAGAGGCGGGGGAGGAGAGAGGAAGGAAGAGAGAGGGAGGAGAGAAGAAGACAGGGGCGGCGGGAAAGGAAGGGAGGAGGCAGAGATGGTGTGTGTGTGGGAGGGAAGTTAGGGTTTCATTTATATAGGGATAAGATAACTGGGCTTCAGGCTACCTGTGTAGTGGCGGGCTATAACGTGGGTCACCGCTAAAATAAATAATAGCGGCGGGTGAAATAATGGGCCATCGCTAAAATCAATAATAGTGGCGGGTGAAAAAGTGGGCTGCCGCTAAAATTTGTTTTCTAATTGTAGTGGCGATTTTTTGTTGGGCCGCCGCTACGGGGATTTAGGTTGTGCCGCTATTGAGCCTTTTTGTGGTAGTGCCATGAACACCATGAATCAAATGGAGATGCTCATCGCCTAGCTAGGAGTGTTGTTTCTAAAGTACCAGGCCGATATGTCTGGCCTCTTGCTCCGTCGGACGGGGTTTGTAACTCATATGAAACCGATGATTAACAAAGTGTTAGTTCCCTCAAAAAAGAAATCAATCCCCCTCCCCCCCCCCCCCCCCCCCATCCCCACCATGCGGGCTACCAAACACTTCTGTATGTACCTGTGCATGCAGCCCAGGCTGAAAAACAGGTAACCAAACACCAGCTCACTTTCGGACCAGGCCTAGACCAAACCATACTACAAAACATATAGACCTATATGGGGAAATTCCTTCGTGGCCATCAGAAATTTTTTTGATTCCTTATTGGCCATAAAAAATTTTGAATTTCCCTAATGGCCATTGGATTAAAATTTTTTGCCTTACTGGCCATCCTAGTGTTAAATTGAAAAAGACAAGACACTTTTGCCCCTAACAAATATTTTGTGCAAATGTTCCTTATTAATCATAAAAATTTCATTAATATAGTTTGTTAATATCAACAAAATATTAGTATGCACTTTTAAGTCTTATTTAGCAAATACATTATTTTTACTAATGAAAAATACATATTGTGGTTGTCCAAAATTAAAAAATTGTTGAGATTTATAAATTAAGTATTAACTAATATTGTTTTCCAATTTCATGGTTAATAAGGATCATTGGTCACAAAAATGCTACAAAGGGTAAAAACGACTTTTCTTCTTTGAGTTTAACACTATAATGGCCAATAAGGCAAGAATATTTAACTTGATGGCAACTAGGGGAATTGAAATTTTTTGATGGCCAATAAGGAAACACAAAAAATTTTGATGGCCACTAAGGAATTTTCTTGACCTATATCTACGGATATTGGCACTGTTGGGCCTATATCCCACCCCTAGCCAGGCCCAGCCGCACGCAGGAAACCAAACACATCCATAGTGATCCTCTTGATCCATCCACCTTTTTTGGGATAAATTATATACTTTACCCTAAATACTTTTGGATGAAATTCTACAATTCTATTGTTCGTGCGCTTGCAGATTACGTGCATTCGTCACTACTACAAAAACACACATCTGCAACGAATAGGTGCGGAACATTAGTGACGGGCATTTCTAGGCCCGTCACTAATCAGCCAAATACTATTCACAGATTTTCTGAATTAGTGGCGGGCCAAACAAAGCCCGTCACTATTTTTATAAGACACCAGATAGTGACGGGCCTAAATGTGGCCCATTACTATCTTTAGCCTCGTGATATATAAAGAAATCTCACTTCAACCCTAATCTCTCACCCCACTCCCTACCTCTCGCGCACCCAGCAGCCACCTCTCTCTCTCTCTCTCTCTCTCTCTCTCTCTCTCTCTCTCTCTCTCTCTCTCAGTTCGACGCCGGTGCCCCTCCCCTTCCCACTCGATGACGGCGCTCCCACGTGGGCCTCCCCCTCTTGCGGTGCCCTCCCCGACGGGCCTCCTCCTCTCCGGCGTGACGGAGGCACGGATCGAGGGTGGATCCGGCCGCCTGCTCCCTTCCATGACGCCATCCCCCATAGATCTGGCGATGCTCCCCCTTCTGCAGTGATGGCGCTCCTGCTCCCACGCGGCAGCGCTCCCCCTTCCGCAGTGCCCTCCCCAGTGGGCCTCCTCCTCTACGGCGCGACAGAGGCACGGAACAAGGGCGGATCCGGTCGCCTACTCCCTTCCGTGGCGCCATCCCCCGCAGATATGGCGGTGAACCCCTTCTTCCCTAGGCGTGGCGGCGCTGTTAGAAAATTAGGCATTTTCAGGTTGAATTTAATCCATGTTATTAGCAGCATATAGGTGATGACAAGTTTCACTAATTTGCAATTACTAGTTACGACCGCAATCAGACTAGTAAGCACAAGGAGAATAAGAGTGTACCCCACGGAGGGACCAGTGCCGGAGGGACCGGCGGCTCCATTCGTACCAGTCGTCATGGTACGTTGCTTGAAGTAGTCGAGCTTAGTTGACGCAGGTAGAATGTTGTTGTCGTCCAGTCCCTCGAACGGCGCCGGGAGGAAGTCCTGTCGTGGATCAGGGACGCGCCGGGAGGAAGTCGACGAGGCTAAGCAGTCGCGCCGTCAAACGCTCCCCAAAAACCTGATTGCCCGCACACCCGAGTAGGTGTCGCCTTACGGGAGAGGTTCCGGAGGCCTGCTCTCCCGAAGCTCCGTGCGCGCGGATCGCCGGGACGGGGAAGAACTCGAAAGGCAACTCGATAGAGAATGGGAACATTTGCTCAAATGGGGCAGTACCGGGATGCACGTATATATAGCCTCAGCATTTTGGAAACTGCAGGCGAGGAAATAGGAAACTGCCGGCGATGAAACGGGAAATCAACGCATGCAGCAATCAAAGCAGGATTTTGGTTTCCCCGAATCTTGCCTTTCCGTTTCCATGCTGCAAAACTTCCAAATGCGCGCGCGGCAGGCAGGCAGGCAGGCACGGCATGGCACGGCTCGGCTCGCTCGCTCGCTCGCATGCACGCCATGCCACGCCACACCATCCCTCGCCTCACCACACCACATCACGGCTCGGCTCGGCTCAGCTCGGCTCGGCTCGCTCGCTCGCATGCACGCATGCACGCCACGCCACGCCTCGGCTCAGCTCGACGGTGCCGGTGGCGGCGGCGCGCGCGCGTGTGGCTCGCCTCTTGCCCCTCTCAACTTCTCTAATAGGTGTAACAAGAGTCCACCTATTAAGTCGAGTCAACATGTAGTAAATACTCCATGTGGGATTAAATCATTGCATTTAATATGGGCCTAGACTTTATTAGTTATTAAATAAAATATGAGTCAGCCCATATTATATCTAACAATCCCCACCAAGTCTAGAGTTCATAAGAAATGTTCTCGCATTCCCTTCTGTCGTTTGATATATCAGTGTTTCAACGGAGTCTGTTAAGTTGAACATCCATCTAGAGTAGAAGCTACGCCTTTTCACAACTAAACAATGGACTAGGCCTTGAATTGACAGTTTTATGCAAACAAGGTTTCATCAAGACTCTTTACTGATACTAGGTTACCAAGAGCATCCCCTCTGGTTGGAGCGTATAAGTCATACTCCTGGCCCTTTCATGAGCATCTAGAGATTCCCACCATCTCATGGACTGTGACTAACAGTTGGACTCATATAGGTGCATTCCTCGGGGGATATCCTATAGGTTGATATCTCTGCTTCTCATAAGCCATTGGAACACATTAAGGTAAAAAAAACCAGCCTACCATATAGTATAGGAAAGAAGTATATCTGAGATGAACCAATAAATGATCTTTCCTCTCAAACTAGTTTCAGCTTGTTTCGCCATTCCACTTCACGGGATCTTTGATCAAATGGAACAGGTTACCACTGAAATAGTTTATCAGGTGGGTCTCATGCCCATCTCACTCGATGCACTATCTATCATATTACGTGACAGCCCCTTTGTGAATTGATCTGCCAGATTTTTAGACGTATGGACATAGTCCAATGCTATTACTCCAGAGTTTCTCATTTTCCTGACAGATTTCTGCTGCCTTTTAACATGC
This sequence comes from Eleusine coracana subsp. coracana, assembly GCA_032690845.1. Taxonomy (NCBI): domain Eukaryota; kingdom Viridiplantae; phylum Streptophyta; class Magnoliopsida; order Poales; family Poaceae; genus Eleusine; species Eleusine coracana. The sequence continues at coordinate 31,479,497 of CM064420.1, read as the reverse complement.
CTGGATGACTTCATGTTGTTCTTAGAACTGTTCACCTTGACTATCATAGTCTGGTTATCACAGTTCATGGAAATAGCTGGTATAGGTTTTTCAACCACCGGTAAGTCCATAAGGAACTCACGAGGCCATTCAGCCTCAATTGTGGCGGTGTCTAATGCTGTTAGTTCTGCTTCCATGGTTGACCTCATTAAGATGGTCTGCTTGCAAAACTTCTAGGAAACAGCGCCACCTCCAAGTAGAAACACATATCCACTTGTGGCGTACATCTCATCAGCATCAGATATCCAGTTGGTATCACAATAACCTTCTAGTACCCATGGATACCCGTTATAGTGAATGTCATAGCTCATTGTACTCTTTAGGTAACGCATTACTCTCTCAAGAGCATGCCAATGATCATCTCCTGGGTTTGATACAAACTGACTCAATTTGCTCACAGCAAAAGAGATGTCAGGCCTCGTAGTGTTAGCTAAGTACATGAGTGAACCTATGATTTGGGAGTATCTTAATTGATCCCTTGCTATTCTCCGATTTTTCCTTAATAGCACACTAGGGTCATAAGGTGTTGGAGCAGGCTGACAATCGCTAAACCCGAAGCGACTCAAGAGCTTCTCCACATAGTGGGACTGCACCAGCGTCACCCCACCATTACCTTCTCTAATCAGCTTGATGTTAAGTATAACATCAGCTTCTCCCAAATCCTTCATCTCAAAATTATTAGACAGAAAATCTTTTACCTCCTTAATCACATTAAGGTTGGTCCCAAAGATTAGAATGTCATCAACATATAAACACAAGATAACTCCCTCGCCCCCATCATACCGATAATATACACATTTGTCAACTTCATTTACAGCAAAACTGGCCGATATCAAAGTTCTTTCGAACTTCTTGTGCCATTGCTTAGGTGCTTGTTTTAGGCCTTATAGGGATTTCAACAATTTACACGCGAGTCCTTTTTGACCATCAATTACAAACCCATCAAGCTGATCCATATAGATCTCCTCCTCTAACTCTCCATGTAGGAAAGCTGTCTTAGCGTCCATCTGGTGGACGAGAAGACCATGTGAGGCTGCCAGGGAAAGTAATGCTCGAATTGTGGTCAAACGAGTGACAAGTGAATAGGTGTTGAAATAATCTTCACCTTCCTTTTGTGAATATCCCTTTACCACAAGCCTTGCCTTGTACCGCTCGATGGCACCATCAGGACTCAGCTTCTTCTTAAATACCCATTTGCATCCTATAGGTTTACAACCATAAGGGCGCTCAATGACTTCCCAAGTACCATTAGATATATAGAATTCATCTCGCTCCTTACTGCTTCCTTCCATAAGTCAGCATCAGGAGAGGAGTATGCCTCCTCAATAGTACTAGGAGTGTCATCCACAAGGTACACAATAAAGTCATCACCAAAGGATTTTGCAACCCTATGTCTCTTACTCTTTCGAGTGACTCCATTGTCATCCTCCTCAGGATTACTCACATGGGGATGTTCACTATGTATAACTGGTATAAATATCTCATGGGGAATTATAGAATCATGACTAGAAATGCTATGTTCATTCTTTATTGGAAAATTACTCTAAAAAAATGTAGCATCTCTAGACTCATAAATTGTACCGACTTTCATGTCAGGTACTCCAGATTTAACAACTAAGAATCTATAACCCACGCTATTAAATGCATAACCAAGGAAAACACAATCAACAGTTTTAGGTCCTAGTTTGCGCTTTTTGTTAATTGGCACGTTCACCATGGCCAAACAACCCCAAGTGCGCAAGTATGAAAGATTTATTTTCCTCTTAAATCATTCCTCGAATGGTGAAATTTCTTTGTTTTTTATTGGCACTCTATCCAGGACATGACTCACCGTCAAAATCGCCTCACCCCACCATTCCTTAGATAGTCCCGCGGTCTCTAACATGGCGTCAATCAAATCAGTTAGAGTGCGGTTCTTTCGTTCGGCGATCCCATTGGATTCAGGTGAGTAAGGCGGTGTCCTCTCATGAATAATTTCATGCTCAGTACAAAAGTCAGAAAATTCATCGGAAAAATATTCTCCACCACGATCAGACCTTAACCGTTTGATTTTCCTCTCAAGTTGGTTTTCTACTTCAGCTTTATAGATCTTAAAGTAAAGCAACGCTTCATCTTTTATTTTCAAAAAATAAATATAGCAATAATGGGAACAATCATCTATAAGAGTCATGAAGTATCTTTTGCCGCCTTTAGTCAATTTGTCGTTCATTTCACATAAATCGGTATGAACAAGTTCTAATGCCTCTAAGTTCCTCATCTCCGCAGCCTTATGAGGCTTACGAGGTTGCTTAGATTGCACGCATGCATGACATTTGGAACCTTTGACTAAGTTAAATTTAGGAATTAAATTCAAATTTGCTAACCGCGTCATACAACCAAAGTTAACATGACAAAGCCGTGAATGCCAAATATTCGACACATCCAAAATTAAGACATTGTTCACAACATTATTACAGATATTGTCATTCAAAGAGAAGCGGAACAAGCCTCCGCAATCATAGCTTTTTCCAACAAATGTCCCATACTTAGAAAGTACACATTTATTTGACTCAAGAACAATCTTAAAACCATCTCTATATAGTAGAGAGCCACTAACTAGATTTTTCTTGATGGAGGGGACATGCTGGACATTCTTCAAAAGCACGGTGTTTCCGGAAGTAAGATTAAGAGCGACCGTACCAACACCAGGAACATGTGCATGTGATCCATTTCCTATCAACAAAGCTCCAATCACGCCGGCCTGATAAGAAGAAAACAAAGAAATATCAACATATACATGTACATTAGCTCCAGTGTCCATCCATCACTCAGGCGAATGACAAACTGGGAGAACAGTAGGTAAGAGATTACCATACCCCAATGTTCCTGCAATCTCGCTAATTACAACATTTGCTGATTTCTTTGGCTGAATGAATTTGCGGTCCAGGCATGCACTTGCCCAGTGCTCAGTGCTACCGCAAACAAAACAACCCTCAAGCTTTTCTTTTCCCTTTTTCTTCTTGAAAGTGGTAGTTTGCTTTGGCTTCTCTTTCTTGTCTTGCTTTTTCTTCTTGTTGTGAGACGTATTAGAATTATTTTTCTTCTGCACCACATTTGCGCTAGAAGACTTAACTCCTTTTCCACGGGTGTCTTTTGCTCTCACTCTCTCCTCAACATCAAGAGTCCCAATGAGGTCAGTCACGCTGAACTCTTGCCTCTTGTGTTTTAGAGAGGTAGCAAAATCCTTCCAAGAAGGTGGTAACTTGGAGATAATACCTCCAGCCACAAACTTGTCAGGCAACACGCATGGAAAATGTTCGAGATCCTTTGCCAGTGCTTGTATCTCATGAGCTTGTTCGACCACGGAACGGTCCTCAACCATTTTGAAGTCAAACAATTGTTCCATGAGATACAACTCTCTCCCAGCATCAGAAACACCGAACTTAGCGTCCAATGCATCCCACAACTCTTTGGCAGTTTTACATATGATGTAGGAGTCAACATACTTGTCAGCGAGAGCGCTAATCACACCGCCTTGAAATAGGTTACCGGCAGCCTCGAACGCTTTCTCCTCTTCAGGAGTAAATTATTCGGGCTTCCCCTATGTGGCGTGATAGCAATTCATCGCTATCAACCATAGTATCATCCGTGCACGCCACCTCTTGTAAAACGCACCATCAAAACTATCGGATTTCAACGCAGCAGCAAATCCTCTAACAGAAAAATGCCTATCAGGTTTTTGGATTGTTAGAAAATTAGGTATTTTCAGGTTGAATTTAATCCATGTTATTAGCAGCATATAGGTGATGACAAGTTTTACTAATTTGCAATTACTAGTTACGATCGCAACCAGACTAGTAAGCACAAGGAGAATAAGAGTGTACCCCGCGGAGGGACCAGTGCCGGAGGCACCGGCGGCTCCATTCGTACCAGTCGTCATGGTACGTTGCTTGAAGTAGTCGAACTTAGTTGACGCGAGTAGAACGTTGTTGCCGTGAAGTCCCTCGAACGGCGCCGGGAGGAAGTCGACGAGGCTAAGCAGTCGCGCCGTCAAGCACTCCCCAAAAATCTGATCGCTCACACACCCGAGCAGGTGTCGCCTTACGGGAGAGGTTCCAGAGGCCTGCTCTCCCGAAGCTCCGTGCGCACGGATCGCCGGGTCGGGGAAGAACTCGGAAGGCAACTTGATAGAGAATGGGAATATTTCTCAAATGGGGCAGTACCGGGATGCATGTATATATAGCCTCAGCATTTTGGAAACTACAGGCGAGGAAATAGGAAACTACCGGCGATGAAACGGGAAACCGACGCATGCAACAATCAAAGCAGGATTTTGGTTTCCTCGAATCTTGCCTTTCCGTTTCCACACTGCAAAACTTCCAAACACGCGTGCGGCAGACAGGCACGGCTCGGCTCGGCTCGGCTTGCTCGCACGCACGCCACGCCATGGCACGGCTTGGCTCGGCTCGCATGCACGCATGCCACACCTCAGCTCGGCTTGGCGGCGGCGGCGGCGGCGCGCGTGCGCGTGTGGCTCGCCTCTTGCCCCTCTCAACTTCTCTAATAGGTGTAACAAGAGTTCACCTATTAAGTCGAGTCAACACACAGTAAATACTCTATGTGGGATTAAATCATTGTATTTAATATAGGCCTAGACTTTATTAGTTATTAAATAAAATATGGGCCAGCCTATATTATATCTAACAGGCGCGGCCTCCCTCAGATTTGGCCTCGAGGAGCTCGAAGGCGGGTGGATCCGGGCCAGTGGCAACGGCGCGGCCCACCTCCTCTATGCTGCATCGATGCCCTCCCCCTCCCTTGTGCGGGTCCCCTTCTCTCCCCCAATGCGTGGAAGGCGGTGGCCCCTCCAGCGGGCGGCACGACGCCGGTCTGCTCTGGGTAGCGCTCTGGGCCTGGCCCAGCCCTGCCCGCTTTTTTTCTTTTTTTTTATTTGATCAGAGCAACTATTAGTGGTGGGCATTTCTGTTTGTAGTGGCGAACATCCGTCTGCCACAAATATACGCATTATTTAGTGGCGGGCCTAGATGCCCGCCACAAATATACTGATTTTCAGTGACAAATTCGTTGTGGCGGACGCCTAGTCCGTCATAGAAGATCCTCATGGCCCGTCACTAATATCTATTTTTGTAGTAGTGCGTTAAAAATACCAACATTGACACTAGGCTTTGCAACGTCCAACATTTCTTTAGTGTAAAAACGACCTTATTGTGGCTATTCACTAAATCTTCTACTCACAACGTACAATATGGTCCCTAAAGTTTTGGCAGTATCCGTTTTGTTTAATTTCTTTAATTTTCTATTTCTGCATGAAAAGGGTGCCTTCATTAACTAGTAGTCAATTGACTTTGACTGACTGACTGACTGACTGTTGACTTATGATTTAGTTTAATTTGTTGCATTATCTACGTGCGCCAATTGACTTTGACCGTTGACTTATATATGCTCCATGAATATGGAATTGCTGCTTTCTTTTAATGCATCATTCGGCAGTTATACTCGGAGAAATTCTGCACGTTTGTTTCAGCCAATTTGTATTAGAAGCTAGAAAGGATAGTCCTTTGTCTTTTGCAATCGAACCTATAAAGAAACCCCTTGCTATCATATTCTGCACCGATCAAAGTTATCCCCAAGTAGAGCATTAATTTGATTCTCGTACTGTATAAATGTTAAAAATGCATTCTCATATTTTTGCACATGCTCCTGCCGGTAGCCTAGTACGCGTTCCTTATATTATATTTGTTCATATGCTTAGGTTTTTATTAAGGATCTTGCGCCGCTCCTTCTAGAAATTTTGGAAGAGCAAATAGCTCTATAAGAAGAAAAGGACGATTTCAAATCTAACAAAATTGTTAGACTTAAAAGTGTTGTCTTTACAACTGCGTGAGATGCATCTGATTCCAGTCTACTACATATTACCTATACTATTATTTTAGTGTCTTGAACAGACCAATCAGAAAATACGCCTAGCATTTTTTTAAGGAACATGCCTAGCATTATATATATAGTGTCATATACAACGGAAAGACAGTTGTGAGCTGCTGTATGGATCTGGTCCGTGATCAGTCAAGCTATCGAAATCTCCAAATACATTTGGATCTGGTCCTCTGCGTGCTTCAAAATGCCCTAATTGAGGAGAATATTCATAGTGAGCACGTAAAACACAAGTTATACGTAACTGATGGATACATCTCAGGTACTTAAGACAGCTTGTACTCTCAGTTTTCTAAAATGCAATACAAGATGAAAGTAACCCTCAGTTAACAAAAAAGATTGATGAAGCATATGCATATGCAGATACCATCTAATTAGTAGCCTAAAAATGACATGATAATAATTTGCCATCACAATAAGATGCGGGTCACGAGTGTACTTGAGATAGTCTATATTTCGAGCATAGAACCCAAAATATACCTGCAAGCACTGAAGGCAAGGAGTGTGCGGTTCTATTAATTCCACGTATCTATGACTGTAATTACAAAGTTGTTTTGACAAGTACAGAACAATATTCATTTTAGTGGAATGTAAGTATTTATACATAAGTACTAATTGATAAATACTCCTCTGTTCTCTTTTTTATTGTCGCTAGGACAAATTTGCACTGGTTTGTATGTCCTAACGACAAGAAAAGAAGAACGGAAGCAGTAATAAATATTGCATTATAGAACAATATTCAATTTTCATTCGTGGTATGTAACTACTTATACATACGCGAGCTGTTGAAATGTACTGGTAAGTTAATATGTGTCATCTTAATGTTTTTGTTGATTTGTGTTAGCCCTTTGATTCTAGGAAGAAGTCCAAAACTACCCTTAAGTTTGCTTCAAGTCTAAATAACCCCTTGAACTATAAAACCATTTATTTAACCCCACCATTCCTAAAACCATATCACTTTACACCTGTGCTTCAGTCTAAAAATGGTTTTGCACACTAAGAGGCTACAATGGGTCTTGGTCTTCATCCCGACACAATTGGTCCCCCCCCCCCCCCCCCCCCCGGTCCCCCTCCTCTCTTCATTCGCCTTTTTCTTGTTGCCACCCATCTCGTCCCGTCTCTTCCTCCTGTACTACGAGTCTTTGTAATCATGATCTCTATCATATTGCCGAAGCCTCCCATCACGCTCGGAGACCAAGTGCTTCTGGCCGATGTCCTCATTACCGCAATACGCATTTGGATCATTTGGATAAAGAGTTGAAGGCAACAAAGATGAGTTTTCATGTTAGTGCGCCCACATTACAAATGTAGTGTGGTAAACCGCTATCATTTATGCTAAACCACTTTTTTTAAGATGAAAACCACTTTGTTTTGGAACAAAGGTGTTTACGATCCGGTTTAATAATGGTGGGGGGGGGGGGGGGGGTTAAATAAATGGTTTTATACAATTCAAGGGATTATCTAGACTAGCAAATTTGAGGTGAGTAATTTGAACTTCTTCCTTGATTACAAGTAGCTACTAATAAAGGATATCGCTGTATTTGTGGTGTCTATTATTGGAAAGAAACATACTGATAAGTTAATATATGTTGTCTTAATGTTTTTATTGATTTGATTGGTACTGCTAGTTGGTTCAAGATAATACAACAACATCATAAATTTTCCAAAGATGCTAGCCCTTCGTTTCTAAGAAGCCAAAACTAACAAAGGATGTTTCCCTATTTGTGGTGTCTGATATTGGACACCGTTCGAACAAAAGACCATGTAATAACAGGGTAACATGAGCTCATGCATGTCCCTAAGAGAACATTGTGTCATTGTCTCCGATTATTGTTGTCCAGCAAAACATTGTTATAAAAGGTAACGGCTGATTATATCTGTTATTTAAAAAGGGCATGTGGAATAGATCCTTACATCAGTTTGTTTGGCGCTACACCATCGTACACAAACAATTTTAATGTTATTTGTTTCAAACCGTAAAACATGAAAGTGAACAACAAAACAATAATATCTAGTAATAAAAATAATATTTATGTACGTAAGTTCCTTTTCCCTCGGCTAGTTGGCCTGGTAACAAGAATATCAATTATGGTTTTAGTTAGTTTTATTTTTCTCTTTACTGTTACAACAGAAATAATTTTGTGTTAGGCGGAGTACCCTCAACGAAGAACTGTCGCTTCTACTCCCAAACGCGGAATATGGTATTCCATAAGAAAATGTCACAAAATTATGCGGCGCTCTTTTACTTTATCATATAACTTAGTTTCGAGCGGTTTTCATGTAATTTCATCGATTCACTCGATGACCACCTCATTTATTGCTTTCGACATAACATATAATCTGAAAGTAATTTAAACTTATATGACATGTCAAGATAGGGGAAATTTGCCCTGAGCCTAAAAATATATAACATTTCATGTGGGCAAATATTTTGTAGATGCGGAATTTGCAAACAGAGAATCCGATGAATTCACACTGAATGATTGTAGAATCTTTTTGCAAAAACTACTACCATGCGTCTGTATCATATGCATGTGCCAAGATGATGCATGTTTTCCTACATAAGTAAAAATTTGTTGAGCATACATGTTGGTGGCTACATGCCTAGATGCCTATCTATGTCGAGTAGTTCACATATTTGTACTTTTAGTTGTAGTCTAGGCCAAAAAGCATTTTACTTCGTCAGTTTGACGCAACCAGCATCTTCAAATAGGGAGTTAAGTATCCTGGAAATCACAAACTTGCAGGAAATCTCAAACATAATATATGTAGCTAGTTTTTATATTGAGTGAAATACGCCGCAGGTACTTCAACTATTTAGAAATGATCATTTAGGTCCATAAACTCTCAAATTGATCATTTGAGTCCTTAAACTATTTTTGGATAGTCATCCAAGTCTATAAACTTTATAGTGACCCCATAGGCCCATGATCTATTTATTTTGTGTCAACTAGGTCCTAACCGTTGTTGCCAATCAGCTCTCCAAGCGAAACGCCACTCGCCCATCAGCTCTCCAAGCGAAACGCCACTGCCCAACTACTCTCTATACATGATGTCACCGTTGTATAACCGCTTTGCAAACGAAGCAAGCACTGCAGAGCCTATGTGATGATGCCAACTAACAGAAGGTGCACTCTGCCCATCGCGGCCTCGCTCTCCCCATCAAGGCTTGTGCCTGTCGACCACGGGAATTCCCGTCTGCCCGCCAGGCGGTGACGACGGTGACGGCGACGTGTCACGTGTGAAAGGCACCATGCACGGAAGGCAGGCCGTCGTCACGTGTATCGGACAAGCCATCTTCGTGGTTAACAAGTAACGAGTGTGGAAAGACGAGGTCGCGACGGGAAGAACAAGACTAGATGGATAGACAAGGCCACAACAGGCGGAGCACAACTGCTGTTAGCTAGTGTCGTCATCGAGGTTCGGCGATGCTCGCGTGGATATCGGTTGTGCGGCGGCGGCGGCGTGCGTGTAGAGCTGATTGGTGGCGATGTTGTGGTCCTGGTTGATACAATATAAATAGATCATGGACTTGGAGGTCACTATAAAGTTCGTGGACCTGAATGATCATATAGGAATAGTTTAGGGATCCAAATAGTCACTTTAAGAGTTCATGAACGTATATGAGTATTCCTAAATAGTTTAAGTACCTATGATACACTTCACTCTTTTCTATTCTACCGTACAAGAGGCATTTTAATTTTTCAGTTTGACACAACCTTTATTTTCAGGTAAGAGTTAACTATCCAGCAATTCAAAACTTACTGGAAATCTGCATACACATCGGTGCACACAGTGGAGCATGCATGCTGCTCCCCTGTAGTTTCTTCTTCAAGAAAAAACATATCAGTGCACAAATCTAGGATAAGTTAATTGAAACACGTTTTGCATCGATACTGTAATCAATGAAAAGGTCGATTAGTGTATAACCGCACATCTGTACATTATTTGTACAGAACGTTTAGAATCACAACACTTGGATAGATATTTCCCCAATCGTTTCATGTTCCTCAGAAATGTGTGGAACCAACAAGTCAATCATGAATGCTCTCTAAATATCTACTTGCAATACAATTTTTTTTAATATAATCGATCGGGTCATTTGATTTATGACTACTTAATCTACAAATATTGGTAGTGAGTGTATAGAAGATGAGAACACTTTCTCGATGTTTAGGTGAACATCACAAAATGAGCAAACATATATCATGGCGCAACAATAATGAAATTAGTACATAAAGTGCTTAATAGATCAGGCCACTTCACTTAAATTAACATAACACCACGTAATATTATTCCAAACAGATGCATACTATCTTGCAAGCAGCCGCCTTCTGATGATGATATTCCACGCAGCACAGCATATCAACCAGAAAGTTGTAGCTAAGAAGGCATGGCTTGTAATACTCGATCGACAGATCAACCAATCATAGCAAGTGATTATCGGCAGGTAGTTCCATTAAACCTTTTTAGCGTCGCCGCCGTTGCGCAGCAGGTCCTGCAGCACCTTGTCGTCCAGATACTCAAGCTCGATCACAGATCCTCCAGCACCTTGCTGTGACCGCTGGGAAGACGACGATCCGCGCACGTAGTTATGCACCTCGCCGGGGAAGTTGAGCACAGCGAGGTGCCCCCGCATGAGATACGCTGCGCGATTGTACGCCCTTGCCGCCTCCTCGGCAGTATCGAACGTGCCGAGCCAGATACGCATGCTCTGCCGTCGCGAGTCACGAACCTCCGCGGCGTACTTGCCCGACGGGCGGCGCCGCACGCCGCGGTACTTGGTGGCCTCGCCGCTGTCCTTCCCGCACTCACAACCCTCCATCACGCCTATATCTTTCAACCGACCTCAAGTTACAATCGATGGTGCCCTAGGTAGGTTATATTCCACACAACTATAGTTTCTACCTTACTGATGCTCCTGTACTAGTTTCTTTGGATGTTTGTGCTATGGGAGCAACGTGGACACCGTATTTAAAGGTGAGCGGCTTGTGCTTGTATGCCCTAATGGAAGGGAAAGCCAGGAGATGCGGATTCGCTCAGCTGGTGGTGGTGACATTATGGAAGGCTGAGACCTTCAGATCTGTCCATTCTTTGAAGCGTATCTGCTATATGCCAAAAATCAGTTAACTGAGGGTCCACTTAGAAAATTAGTTAACTCAATTTATGTAAATCATCAGACAACTTTTAAGGTTATAATCCATTACATTTCAAAACGTCTAACATGTTACTCAATTTATTTCAAAACGTGATCGCATTTTCAATGCACGTACGTACAAAAGGATTCAGAAATAATATAAAACAAAAAGGAAAGTAGAAAGGTCTTGATAGATCATGTTGTTCTGTAAACATTACACAGGCATCTCCGAAAGTAGAAGAAGTACATAAATATTTTACTAATACGAAATAAATGTAATAGAAAGGCATGTGGCCCAAATAATATAAATACGAAGATATCAATAAAAAAAAGTGATTTTACACGATCCAGATCCCAATTGTTACGTTAGATTTATGACATATGATACAAAAATGTAAGACAAAAAAAGTATGGCAAAGTCATCTAATTTACTACAAATTAGCTATCCGGTTCAATTGGCCTCTTGTTAAGTCAGACTCTTTACATCTGCGTCATAATAATTGAGGTGGTGACAGGAAAACAATATACCATATACCTGCATATATTTTTTTCTTGGCAACAGTTAGCACAAACACTTGCTAATCAGTGACAAACATAATTTATAGAAATATGAAGATAGTACATTCTTCTATGATAAAAGAAAGACTGTGCACGTTACCCACAATTGATGAATCATAAGACTAGTGATGCATGTTTACCCTATGGCAGGATTAAAAATTAACTTGATATAGCACATGCAGGCTAAAGTGTGTTCAACATTTTAATATAAGGCACGAGTTGCACCTGTTTACCGTAAGTGCGAGTTTGCTTTGTCATTGAAAAAGGAAACCTGATCATAGAATACAAATCAGATCTTGTATAAACACAATATATGTAGATGCAGAGCTAAGCTGGAGCCTTTATTTTACCGCCAGTATGGTATTTGGGACTGGTTAGTATAAATTATAAAACAAAACCCTGGGGAGATGCCCCGTGGAAATTTCGATAGGTATAAATTCCATCATGAACTCGTTTCATGCGTATATGTACTGTAAAATTAATTAATTAAGATGCGTAATGTATTAATTGATAATGTTGTCGTCTACTGCTTACATGTTGTCATGTTGATTACTGTCCTGTTCTTCGTTTCTCGGAAAGAAGAGAGTACTACATGTGTTGCACGTTTCGTTTGACGAATCTAATACATTCGTGACGCAACAAACAAGTTCGGGATTCTGTGCTGCCCTAATGCTTGCTCGATCTTTTTGTCCCATCTTTCCCATATGCATAATAAAATCCTGCTGGGCTATGAAATATATAGTGCGCCGACTAAGAGAAGCAAGCTAAAGAAATTTAGGTTCCCTTGAAGTATTTTGGGGCTGATATCTCAACATGTTTTTTTTTTTTTGAGAAACTTTATTCATCTCTCTTTTAGATAGATCTATTGCTTTGTTGATAAAATATGTTTTTTCATTTATCCCAAACAAACGATAATGAAATTTTCGTAAGGATTTAGGAGCCAGGCACCTAGTATATGCTCCATACATTAGCTTTCGGTTGACAACTGGTGTGATGAAAAATGGCTAGTAATATGCTCTACCAGATGTTACTCCAGCTTACTCACCCTTAACACTGGTTAGTATCTCATTGTTCGAAACAACCTTCTCGCCGGCCTTTTGTTGTGGGTGAGGGCTAGGTCATGAATAGCAGAATTTCAACAGCATAAACTAGAGTATAACAGTATTTGTTTATACTCATTTTATAGTACCAAAAAATACATCTTCTAATAACTAAACGTATATCTACATATATGATATATATTTGGCCGTGATTATTCAATATACAATGTGTGTGAAGAGTCGTGTGTGAGACTACTTTTAATTCCCCTACAATAAAAAAATACTGTGTGTGTGTGTGAGAGAGAGAGAGAGAGAATTTGTGCGCTCCTTTTTCATTACTCTTTAGTGCTGATGATGTGTGGTTTCTCCTACACTTATATGATAAAATCTTCATCTACTTCTTGATGGTTCCTTTCCTTGATCCACAAAATCTCCACTGTATACAACTTAATAAATGAGGTGAGGACGTCTCTCCCATCCAGTCATGGACTCTAGGGAATAAAACAACATATGAAACATTAACTGGACTTTACGTGGTTCTTTTGGAAAGGAAAAGAACATCTCTTCTCTTGTTTCTCTTTTTCTAAATAATTATCTTTCGTCCATTTGCCAATTTGCTCCTCATGATCAGCACCGTAATCTTTTGACCGTTCTCCCCTACCCCCCCCCCCCCCCTATCATCACCGCCACAAAAGAGGAATATTGTGCCGGGTCAAAAACCTCTGCAGCGGCGGTTTGAGCGTCCCGCCGTTGTCATCCCGTAGCTAATAATCAGAAATTATTGAGGCGGGCAACCAGTGGATCACAAGAGCCACCGCTAAATATCAATTATTAGTGGCGGGTGACATCTTCACCCGCTGCTATCTATAGACCCAAAAAAGGGAGGAGGCCCTAGGCCCATAGACCTACCATGGCCTCGGACCTCGCGTGCCCGAGCCCCGGACCTCATGCACTGCCATCGATCTGCGCAGTCGTGGCCCTGAACCTCGCGCGCCACCGTCGATCCATTGCGCCACAGCCCCGAGTCTCGCATGTCACCGTCGATCGGCACAGCTGCGGCCCTAGGCCTTGCACACCACCACCACCCCGGACCTCGCGTGCCGCTGAGGCACCAGACCTCGCACGCTGCCGCGGCACCGAGCCTCACGCGCCAGCTTTGATCCGAGCCGTCGTCCTCCATAGAGGGCGGTGCTCAAGGGAGGAGGGGTGGCGCTCGGGGGAGGAGGGGCGACACTCCTGGAGGGGAGACGCAGAGAGAGGAGGAAAGAGGAGTGGGTGAAAGAGAAGAGTGGCAGTAGCTGTGACTAGGAGAGTGGCGCTAGGTTAGGGTTTGGCGCCACCTGTCCCCTCTTTATAGCACCTGCCTGTAAATGGGCATTTTTGTTAGGTGGACTTTGCCCATTAACGGCAGACCATAAAGCGGTCCGCCTCTAAAAATTGAATTTTATAGGCGAGCCACATTACAACCCGCCGCTAAAAATCACCTTTATTTATAGTGATGGATTGTAATATGGTCCGTCTAAAAAAAATGATTTTTAAAAGCGGATCACTTTATGTTTTACCGCTTAAAATCACTATAGCATTATAATGGCAGGTTTCATTAATTTCACCGTTACGGGAATTTTTGTACTGTCGCTAAATATCATTTTTGTGGTAGTGCCTGTTTCCTTTGTGTGCACCTTTTCGACGCTGCCAACACAATACGGTTAAGTAACCAATGTCAACTGAATATGAGACCACCACACACCCGCCGCCGGGGAATTTCTCAATCCCCTCGAGCTCCAACGGTGAGAACACGCACTACGTGCTAGCGCCATCCTCCAGTCTGTCCACTTTCAGGTTAGATTGAGTCTGAGTCTAGCACGGCATACCTAGTTGGTTGACTCCACAACCTAAAGCCTCTATAACCTCATGTGCCTCGCCGTTGCTGCTGTCACTTCCTGACCATCGTTTGTTGACCATCGGCGAACGAGCCAGTGGCTCCATGGTAGAGCGCCGGGATGGCAGCTCGCCCGCCCGAGTTCGATCCCTGGGATCGACTCGATGCGTCACGCGGGGGCTTGTCCCCATAAAAAAATCTCCTCACTCTCTCCGATCAAAGCATAGATAAAGACTCACGTCATAACTCACACGGCCAGTTGAGTCCCTATGTATGGTTGGAGAGAGGGTTCGAGGGTTTTCTCGGCCTGCGTGAGAGGCTCTTCTCCTTAGCAAAATGCCGTTAGGGGGCTTCTTCCCTCGGCAGGTCGAGTTTTTTTTTTCTGACCATCGTCATGGTGTTGTTCCACCTCGCGGTCGGGAGTGGACAACGCCGCTGCCTTGAAGTGGCCTTCTGTCGTTCAACTGCCGACCTCAGCCCACAGCTATGAAGAGGGGCGATCATCACAATTACAATCAAGGCCATCAATAGCGGGCAAAAAGGCACAGCAATATTGGTCAAGGCGTTCGATATTCCTGAGACGATATTACAATGTTCCATTCTACAGTATCATTGTGTGTGTGTCCGATACTGCTCGCAAAGAGAGAAAATATACACTACTATAAAAACGATCATCATCAACGTTTAGCTAATGATCGTTTGTGCGGGCAAAATGTTGCCCACCACGAAGTGACGATAGAAGGGGGATGACCGCCACCACCGATAAATATAGCGGGCAAGTCTAAGCCTGCCACTAAATTGTGCCGCGCTACTTTGTGACAGGTCGTATTCTTGGCCCGTCACTAAGTAACGCCTCGTCCTAAAAAGAAGAGGCGCACGTGGCGCAAACCCTATCTGCCTCTCCTCCCCTTCGCCACCAGATCTCCGCCTCCTCTATCCCTGCCACCACCAAATGTCCGCCTCCTCCCCTTCGCCTCACCCTTCCGCCCCCTCTTCCCCTCTGCCACCACCGCCCTTCCCCTTCCTCTCCGCCATGGCTGTCGTGTGTAGTCCCGTCAGGCTCATCGGCCGCATGCGCCATATCTGGGTGGAGCGGCGACGCCGCCTCCGCCGCGCTGTTGCACGGCGCACCCGCCGGCGGCTGCTGTCCGAACGAAGAAGCGGAGGGCTTCCCCTCCACCGGCTGGTTGTGGCCATCCAAACAACGCGGCGACTATGGTCGCGGAGGGGCTGGCCTCCTTGTCGGCGCTGCATCCTCCTCCTTTCTGACCCCCTCTCCCGCGGATCTGAAGGAGGGGTTTGTTGGCACCGCTGTGGCAATGGCAGAGGCCGCGAGGGCCACCACCAACATCGCCAGTGTGGTGTTTCAAAAGAGGGCGGCCACCCTCGACGCCGTCCAGGCGGCCCAGGAGGCCGTGGACTTATAAATATTATTTCTATAATCTAATTAGACTTTTTTATTAACCATTTCCTCCCTTGATTCCCTAACTAAATCTCTGATAGGGTTATCCTTAGGACCCAATAACGTATTCTGCATATAATATTTGTGATACTGTATTTCAGGTTTGTTTAATTTATCTATTTCAGTTGCAAGCTTGTTTAACTTACCAACATAGCGTCTAGATATTGTTATCTGACATGGATTGTAATATCGTTGGTTTCGTTGATGTCACAGATACCTGATATTGTTGTGAGCGTTTGTTGAACTGTAATAGCGTACTGTAAAAAGTAAAATGACACCAAAGGTCGCTGCCAGGACGGTCCAACGAGGGCCACGCCATTATACCTAGCTACGATCTCGCTGTTGCTGGTTCACAATGAGATGAGATCGGTCAGCGCAACAGCGAGATCGTAACTTCACTACAAGAAATGGTACGATCAGTAACCAAAAAGAAGGTCACAAATTTCGTTGTTACCGTGGATTAGTGACAAAAGAAAACTCCTTAGTGATAAAAAATTTTCATTGGCAATTGTGTGTCATTAGTAGTGATTAGTGACAAAAAAGTGATTCTGTCATTAAGTTGTTAGCGACAAAGTGTTTCCGTCATAATTTACTGATAGCAAATTTCGTCATTAACCCCATGGAGCCATCCGACGTGGCGCCGACATGCTGCCTACCTGGCATCTCCCAATTTTGTCACTAACAAGAACAGACCTGTTAATGGTCTAACTCTTAACAGGTGGAAAAGCCCATTTCATTTTGTTAGTAATCAGACAAGGCCTGTTAACGGCCTATCTCTTAACAGGCCAAACAACTCATTTCGTTTTCGTCACTAACAAGACCAGGCCTGTTAATGGCCCATTTCTTAATAGGCCGAACAATCCATTTCATTTTCGTTACTAACAAGAACAGGTCTATTAACGGTCCGTCTCTTAACAGGCCGAACAACCCATTTCATTTTCGTCACTAACAAGAATTGGCCTGCTAACGGCCCATCTCTTAAATGGTCAAACAATCTATTTTGTTTTCATCACTAATGAGATTATGTTTGTTACAGGCCTGCTGCTTAACAGACCGACAATGATTGGACGAATAGGTTTTGTTACGACTAAAGCCCGAATGTTAGTGGGCCGCAACTGAGGCCCAACTAATTTTGATATGAAATTTGATCAGCCCGTTTAAGCCCAAAACTTTTGCGGCCCATCACATTATTCTCTAAATGTCCATAAATGGCCCAGCTATTAATGGGCCTAGGGGACGTGCGGCCCAATGAGTCTAGTTCTGTTTGGTAAAATCTTGTGTCTAATGGGTCATTAGTTTACCTATGAGTTTGAGAAATCAATTCAATAGATAATACAAATGTTATCATTGTAAAATATAAATGCACAATTATCTCTGTACAAGCGCAAATAATAGTATGAAATTTCCACAACCATAAATAGTTGCATTGGCAAATCATGGACACCAACTGATACGAGCACAACATACTTTAGATTGAACACAGCATGTTGATCCGTTGGCCTTAACCCGATGGATGTTCATCAGTTTGACAAGGAGAGCCTGATCATCTTTTGATTGCTTCTTCAACATGTCAAGGACCACCGACTGAGATTTTAGTGAGCCATATGACTTTTGTGCCACCAACTTCAAAGAATCCAACTCTTCCTGCTGCTCAACAATTTGTTGTCGTAGTTCTTGAGACCCTTCTTTCTTGCTCTCAAGTTCATCCTGAAGCAATTCAACCTGCGAATAAACCTGACCTCTGGAACAATCCATGGCTGACTTTATGCCCACAACTTGAACAATAGTACAAGTTCGAATTACTTGAGAAACAATAGTATCAGCCTCTTGTTCAGACGTTATTCATTCATTGTCATCCTATAAAAGGAGCTGCTACAAGTCCCAGTTCATCATCCCTAGGAATATAAATACAAACCACAAAAGTCAACCAAAATAGGAGGGAAAAAACATTTACAAAAAGTATCTGGCAATCTTCAAAATGGTCCAACATGGTTGTTGTTGTAGCTCCACAAATCCGTTGGTTCTAGCATAGCTTGAAACAACATACAACCGTTAGATGGCAACAAAAAAAATCAATATTTCATGAATTGTAATTCCGTGCATCAATTGGATAGTTTATTACAATTGTGACTGAGCATCTACACCGAGATTCTTAGCAAGGCTGAAGCAGGACC
This sequence comes from Eleusine coracana subsp. coracana, assembly GCA_032690845.1. Lineage (NCBI taxonomy): Eukaryota > Viridiplantae > Streptophyta > Magnoliopsida > Poales > Poaceae > Eleusine > Eleusine coracana. The sequence goes on along the minus strand of CM064420.1, from coordinate 31,461,277 downwards.
CCATCGCTATGCCTCTGAACCATACGCCTTACCTGCACAGATGGTATATTTCAGACACAGCAAACAACCATCATTACATAAGAGGAACCCCAATAATATTAGCATACCTTTTGCGGGCTGGCGGTCGACCTAGAGCACTCCTCTACAACGCATTCCCACTGATGCCGGCTCATTGCGGTAGCTTCATTCATGTGCATAAATAAGCAAGTCAGCTGAATACACGCATTCCAATATTTGTTAGTACTACAATGGCATACTAGTGCTAGCAATGCAATTGCCCTCAAAAAGAAAGGTTTCCAGGTCAAATGGTAATTGCTGCTTATTCCTACTGAGTGCGCACGCAAGCATGGGATTTGGGAGCAACAATTCCTTACGTGCAGCACCCAAAATAAAAAACATGGAACCACAGTCCTTGTATAAGTTCTTTGCAGATAATTTGATGCATGCAAAGCAAAAAATTTGTTCGCTAACTTTAGGACCAACACATGTAGATGGAGAGCATGCCAGCTGTGCCTGCTTCTACGACTCAGACCGTAAGCCATAAGCAGCTTCAGCAACGAGATCGATGCCAAATTTTGAAAAATATGTAAGAGAGTACAAGATACTTCTTTCCTAGTAAACTAAACAAATGACTAAACTGAAGTACCCATTAGGCCAGTCTCAGTGCAGGTTTCATCAGCATTAAATGAGGTGTCACATAAGCAAACAAGATAATGTGGTATAGCAATTAATATGAAATTAGACAAATGGGTTTTGTAGGGATGAAAGTCACTTGATATTGTTTCATAGGTATAAAACTCGATTAAAACTCCCACTGAAAACATAGAGTTTCATCCCAACATATTTTGACCAATCTCAATAAAACAAATAGATGTTCATTTAATGTTATAACTTATATATGAAATTATGAGATGAAATATGCATTGAGAGAGACTATTTCATACATCAAACTAAATCTTTAAATCTGATGTGACACTCTTGGAAAGTGTAAGATGAAACTATACATTAAGACTGGCCTTAAGCATCCACCCTCCTGATTTATAGGTTTGGAAAATAACATTAGCACACCGGACATCCTATGACTGGATCCATATCTCTATAGATCAGTGCCCAAGCAACTCTCATATTAATTCAGATCCAGATGATTCACAAAGTCGACAAAGCAAACAACATTGAAAAAAAATAAAAGCTACGGTCCCGTCAACCTATTGGAGAATATGAACAATAAAAACTCACTGACAACACAAGAAACATGCCTTCATGCTTCCGCTTCAGTGCAGGTATCCCACCTGGTGCCATTGATGTAGAGAATGAAGGCCCGTGGGAGGGAGATGTGTGACACGGCCTTGAGAAATGGATGGTAGCACGGGGGGAAGAAGGGGGTGAGCGGACAACGAGAATGATTTGGAAAATTGAAAACTGCACCAGCAATAGGAAGGATTAGGTTTGTGAACTTTGAGGAGAAGATGCGGAATACTTTATCAACTTCTCATGGTAGGCACAAAATTGACATTTCCCAAATGTGGTTTTTCAAACGAAATTTTGAAAGCCCCGTGCAAAAGCAAGCGACACGTTTCGAGCCTCGGGCAGGCGGGAGAAGATTAGGAATAGGTCCCGTTAAAACTAATAAAGGGGATATTCATCAATTTGTTTCATTCGTGCACTGGATTATAACTTGTACGTGTGTTACTATCTGAGTTCTTTCTCTCGGCGACTATATTGGTGGGTCTATAAAATGAGCACATTTGCATAAAATCTTTTTATTTCATTGTTCAACTTCCAACACGAAAAATTAGGAACTGATGGGCACGTCTCAGCGTGAGTCCCCCCCTTCTTCAATTGCATTGAGAACTGCCGAATGTGAACAAGTTTTGCATCCAATCCATGAGCCTCACAGAATTAATGGGAACACATTGCTGCATTGGGAACCCACTAGAACGTCTCAGTGTGACTCCCTGCCTTCTTTAGTCACATTGAGAACTATTGAATGTGAACAATTTTTGGAGCCAATCCATGATTCTCACAGGATTAATGGGTGTAACGAATCTTTATAAGGTGACTATAGAGTAGTATTGCGCAGTCTATGACTCGGGGACCAGCTATATTTTGGGACCATGTGGCAGCGGGACTGTTTCACACTGAGACTTTTTGGTCCTTCAGCGGTCGAGGATCTGTAGTATAAATTGGCACCGGGGCTTTGTTTTGTCCTACCACAGCATCAAACTATTCTTCTTTGCCAAAGGCAGTTGCTTTATAAAATAGTAGACTAGTCGCCAAGCCATGGCATGCTCCTTCTTCCTCTCTACAGGTAGCGTATCCTCCTCCTCCTTCAGCTCCGACGCAACCACAGGCGGCACCAACGACATCACCACCACTACCACTGTCCTCGAAGCCACCCAAGCCGGCGCCTCTGGCATCATCGCAACTGCCATCCCCGATATCGCCTGTCGCATCACCGCTACCACAGGTGGCACCATCGGCATCACCACCACGCCCGTCCTCGACACCACCTCAGGCAGTGTCTCCGGCATCATTGCCACCGCCATTGGCGGAACCGCCTGCATCTGCACCACCGCCATCGTCGCTGCAAGCGTCTCTGCCGAATCTTCCTCTTCATCTGGAGCATTGTGACTACAATGAATGTGAAATGGGAGATGGCTGGATTTTTTTACTCCCAATTTTGGGAGGAATCGTCACAGGACAAGGACGAGGATGAGTTGATGTTGTAGGAGGAGGAGGAAGAGCTGGACAGTGATGGGGAGTATCAAGTGGCTGTTTATGCCGGCTATTATCAGGTAGAGAGCAGCGAGGACGAGGATGAGGACAAGCACGAGGATGAGGACACTGACGAGGACGAGGATGAGGATACCAACGAGAATGAGGATGAGCACGAGGATGAGGGGCTTGTAGAGTCCAAGATGTTTTAGTTTTATTATTAGTTTCTATATTTCTACAATGTAATAAGAATGTTAGTTCCATATTATATTAGTTTTTCATTTTAGAAAGATGTGGATGCGTATGTTATTGTAGCACTTGCAACTTTTAGTGTGGTTTGTGCTCGTACCAACAAATGTAACTCCAATTCTGGCTGATGCATGTCATGTAGGCTAGCACGGTTATTCGTATGCGTGTTTCCTTATCGCACCAAATTATCCTACTGTTTTGACCTAATTTTATTTCTGAAGTCCTTTTTGCACATTCTCATAGAAACTATGATGCCATGTAATGGTGAGTTTGTAAACTGGATTTATTAGGAACTATTTTAGCCTTGCATAATGTGGTAATGAAGATTTGACTCTTCGGTTTCCCAATAAACTGATTAGACTTTATTCCTAAACTTTATCAATATCTAAGAAAAAAATAAACAAACCCTAGCGGGTTCACTCTCCAAACTCCGACTCTACGCCTTCCTTTCAACGCAATCAATATCGACTCTGAGTCACTAATGACTTGGCAATTTCTGTTGCCAACTTCCATCAATCTGGCTCAGCAGGTACTGTTGTAGCATGCAAAGGTGGACCATGATAGGTGTCCAGGTTCCAGCTTTCGCACCTCCCATGGCAGAATAAGATGACAGATGCGTGCCACGGTTCATCAGCTCCCGTGAAGAAGTACTTTACAGGTGTACACAGAGGACAAATTGACACGACTATAACAGAATCAAGGTATCATCCGATCCATGGAAAATACTACCTCAAGCAAGATAGTAGCCCTTGTGACTAGCACCTGGCAAGGCATGCACGCCACTGCACCCCCCCCCCCCCCCCAAGCATCCACGTGAATTGATTTGACTGATCAGCGGTCCTGTGAGAGCGTGTCATGGTATACACTACCGAGCAAATAAAGCGGCATCCGTGTGTTAGGGAAGTGCAGCTTGCCTTGCCTACATAATGCGACAACCCACACGGTTGTAGAACTCGCCAAAACCCCGTCTTTACTGGAAAAATGAAGAAACTTAATGAGGTCGTTGTAGGGTATTCTTATGAAGGAATGGATAACGGGAAACTAAAGCGTCAATTTTTCTATGATCCGTTGACCTATGACATGAGTACCAATAGCATGGCAAACTGGAGTTTGGGAGGCATTCTGATATCAGCTTTGTTGACTTCCCTTCCTGTGTATGGAATATATATTGGAGTGTCTGATCATTAATTTACCAAAGGCACAAAGTAGTAAAAAATTGTTCACTGCATCAAATTACACAAAATATTTGATTACAAGTGAAACCTTTGAATTCCAACATCAAACTGAACTAGACAAAATGAACTAATCATTGTTAATGAATAAAAACAAATAACTAAAGAATGAACTATGGGTGGCTATGATCAATGCGGCGAATCTAGAATGCACGATTGTCGTTGTTATGCCCCGATAATTCAACAACATCAAAATAAAAGAACGGAACAATGTCTTGTTCATTGACATGCACCATAAAATGTCCTAGCCGCCAAGCATCGTACTCATTTCCTATAGAGTACCCAACACCTGTTCTCGCCAGCATCAAATGCAATCTTCACTCCGCAGTTAGCACCCAAAATATTGTGGCATGTTGCCGCAATAACCAACCACTATTGCCATGAACACGGGTAGGAGTAGGATGATATACCCACAGTAAATGAGGCTTTGGTCTCAGAACTACCCCAAGATAGTCCGCCACAACCTTTCAGAGACGTGCCGTACAGACTGAGGGTGGTTCAACGATGCCTGCAGTAGCCGGTGAGGGAGGAGGTGGCGGTGGTGGGGGAGGAGGGTCGCGGTTAGTATGGCGACACTTCGTGCTTTTTGGTTCTGCTAGAACTAAGGAAGAACCAACCTTCGACATCTTGAAGATTGGAGGATGGATCGGTACTTAGTATGGTGGTAGAGGCGATACACGACTGGGCATGGCTGCCTATATATAGACATCTGACGGGCGCTTCGCCGCTGACACTTCCCATTCCCTCTTTTCCACTTCTAATGTACGCGTAGATACCGGGTAACATCCCATCCCTCCTGCCACATGTCATGGAGTACTTGCACACAAGCCCGTATCACTCCCAGAGTGACGGCGTGGTTGTGTGACCACTGCTCATGGAGCCCTTGCCTCCTCGCGCATAAGCTTGCCTCCCTCAAGGACTTGTTGCACTCTCGGAGTGCACGCAAGAGCGCTCTCTCACGATGCTCCTTCCAAAGACGAGCTTAAATCTTGTACAAAATTGTGACGGCCTTCACAATATGTACGATAATGATAGGCTCAATCACTGACTCCTAACCGGTCTAGGCCTCGCCCATAGACCAAAAGTAACAACATTAATCTTCTCTATAACCTCTCCTAGGCTAGAGACTCGGGATGCTCTTCTGTTACTCTCCAAGACACTCAAAGATAGCTCCAATGTTTGCTCTAGTGTCTCCTCTTCTCCTCTTGGCTCTCTCCAAGTTTTCCTAGCTCTCCAAATGGCCAAGAGAGACCTGAAAGACCCAACTAACCGGTATTTGTAGTCTCCAACTACCAAAATAGTGGTTGCTAAAAATTGGCGCACCAAGAAGCCAACCACTGTAATGTACCATCGTACATTACGATGACCTCGAGGAGCAGTCACCATAAACTATGGTGACCTCCCGTACCACCATACGGTGACCTCAGATCTTCAGTGCCTCTCTGCACAAATCTTCTTGAATCACCATACTTTATGGCGCACCACCATAACTTCAATAGTTCCATATCGAGTTCTGGCCTTCTGCTTGTTCCTTGATCATCGTACCTTATGGCGACCTCGCCATAATGTCCACAATTCTATCCTGAGTCGTCGTAACCTTCCATAGAACCAACCACATTTTGCTGCTCAGGTACTGGCTCATCATGGCTTACGGTGACCTCTCGTAAGCTTCATAGTTTCCTCTATCTTTTGGACTTCCTCAGCTCCTCGCACCACCGTATCCTATGGTGACCTTAGTATACCTTATGGTGATACCTCGAGTCTTCAGTCCATAACAACTCGTCCCTACTGGACCATAAGGTTACCACGTCGTACCTTATGGGGACATGTCCTAAAGTTGAAACTCCCTTGTCCTCTTGACTCCGTTTCCAAGCTTCCAACCTTGGTCGATCCTTCTCCATTGCTATTTTAAGTGTTCTAGAGCTTTACTAGAGACCCCTAATAGAATGACTCATGCCCTCTTTATAGTCCAATTTTTCCTATGGACTCAAGCCTACAAACTAGCCAAGTGATCACACACAATTGGACATAGTTGTCCTTAGCCTTGATCCATCTCCATCACCGTGACTCTCTATCAAGATCTTCAAGGCAATACACTGAGTCTTCCATTGATCACCAAGGCGACCTTTTCACTATGTTCATGGTTGAGATAATAGTTTGTTCTATATCAATAACACTAGATGTAGGCATTAGTAACCATTTTATGTTGTTACACAATCACTAAAACATTCATACCTTGAGGTTACCAAACACTAATGGTCATGAAGCTTACAACCCATGCCTGCTCCTGGGACGCCGTTCGCTCGCTAGCGAGGAAGCGCTCAAGATCCACTCGTACCACGGATGCCTTAAGCCCGTGCGCCAACCTAGCCAAGTGGCGGCGCTGATTTCTTTGTAGGATGGATGCAGAGGGATGCGACTTCCCTATGCCCATCGTCCTATGCCGATTTGGCCACGGGGAGGTGGCAGGAGGCGTTGGTGAAGCTCCAGAGAGGGAGGGGGCAATGGCGGTGACGAAACAATGTTGGCGCTTTCTAGATACACATTTTACGCAATAAAAGAGGTGGTTTTACGCTCTGTTTTACTATCTTTTGCTAACAATTAACCCTAATTATTATGGATATTCATAGTTTTCTAATTTTCTATGTAATATGAAGAAATTAGGTGAAAATAGAGAATCTATGGGTTGAGAGCAACAAATGGGCCAAGATGAAGAAATTGCAAGACAGTGCCGATCGGCATCAACGGAGAAGGTCCGAATCAGAGTCTCACGCTGTGGCATCCTGCATCTCGAACCGAGGGGAATGACCGATCCAGGATCAATTTTGGGTGATGTCAGGCGAAGCCGACATACACAGTATATACACAAGAACATTCATGAATTTCAAATTTATACATCAGAATGATCTTTATTACAAGCTGAACTCCAAGTAGAAGACAACACTAGAGTTTAAGATTAAATTTGAAAACACAGTAGAAGAGATAATATAACTTGACTATATTTGCCTAAAATGCAGCACATCCAGCCCATAGATGTGCAACATTCTTCTCACACCAAAAGAGCACTGCACAAAAATTAAACAATAAAGTCCTGAGTAACTAATACTCAGTAAGACTTACCCGTCAAAATGGTCTTCTAAAGCCGACTCCTAATATGTAGGAGGCTGACCAGGTTTGCGGGGAAATTAGGTTGCAAAAACAGCACCTACATAAGTTCTAATTTCATCTTTTAGCCATATTAATAGGGTTGTGACATGAATATAATTTTAGTAAGCTGTGGCCAATCAATACAAGGTTGCATAATTTAAATAATTCCAAACAGCAGGTATATGATCATCTTTATTTCTTACTATGATGCACTATGCTCGAGACAAGTGATACTCATAACCGTGAGGGACGATGATATATATCGATTTATATCCTACAGGAGAAAATCAAAGTACACGACATACGCATCATTTAAGAACGCGTATGGCCACCTTTCACAAGATTACGATAGAGTCGAGTCGGGCCCACAAATCCCGAGCACATGTCCCCCTCGCGATACAGTTCATCATCGTATCCGAGGCTTAACCCATGCACTCTCCCATCCTTCTCTTTCCCGTGCTCCTCCGTGTCGCTCTCATCCTAAAGGATCGGTAGGGTGTCGTCCAACTCTACGATGTCCAGGTTACTAGGTTTACCAACTCCAGAATGGCTACCTCGGCCTCGTTTCCTAAATGATGAAATGCATATGCATAAATATTAAGAATTGACAAGGAATGCATGGAACTTCCTGATTAATATGCATGATGACATGATGCTCATGACAAGAACATGCTCACTATACTGAATAATGATGAGTCAACATGCAAAATGCAAGTTCGTTTTATTATTGCAAAAATTCCTTATATTACAGCAACTATTTCCTGCATTAAACCCTAATCAAGCTAAATAGCTAAACAAAAAGGAATAAAGTGACTTGGATAGTAAATCTTCTTAGCACACATCCCTACTGACATAATTAGCATGAAAATGCAGAAAAACAAGTCCATGTGGAAATATGCATAAGGAAATAAAGATTTGAACTTAGGTTGAGTAAACCCTAGGACAAATTCTTAAACCAATTAACAAAGTTAACACTTAGAATTTATTAATATGGTGCTGGAAGGCAATTCAATACAGGAGTGATCCTAGACATAGACATGGTGCTGAGATTAAAGCATGCAAAATTTTTATGATTAACTTCCAAGCATAAAAATTATAACAATACATATATGGCGGAAATGAAAATATGCCAAATATGTAAAATATGCATAAATTGAAAAGGCTCTGAGTTCTATAGTGCAAATGTGTCATGTAAAGTGCTCATGCAAAAATTCATATTTTTCTCATTTATAGAAATTCAAATACAAATTGTTTTATTAGAGTTTACTGAGATTCACTTTGTGGAAAATTATCATAAAAAAATTTATAAGTAAAACCTGATCCACATGATGTAGTACATGTTCTCTGGAGTCCAACAAAATTGGTTCCATGAATTTTGTGTAATTATAACTGGATATATTGATTTAATAGTGTTAAACAAGGTCCTATTTTCCATGAATTTTTAAACATGTTTTTATTTGTAAAACCTGATCATCATGCTCACTAGTGGATAGAGCATCTCTCAAGGAGTCCAACAGAACTTGTTTCACTATTTTACCATTTTAATTTTGAGAGATATGAAATTTTGAAGCTTGCTAACGAATTTTCTAGAAGTTGGCGTGAACAGTAACTAATAGCAGAGCACGGGCCGGCGACCAGGAAATCCCGATTTCCAGCTATTTGGTAGGTGGAATCGCATGGTATTTGATTCAAATGAATGGTTAATGATGTGAGGAAGATTCATGTAGGATTAATCGAGTGGAAACTCACCGTGGAGGAAGAATTTTACGACAAAACGGCGATGGCTTGGTTGGTGCTCTGGCTCATGCTTGCTGCTTGTCGACAAAGAGGCAAGTTTGCATGCTCTGGAAGGCTCCGTGAGGTTCCAGGGATTTGGAGAACGGAGAGGTGCTGCTGCTGCCGAGAGTGTGAGCTGTAGAGCTCTCTTACATGGCCATGGTGAATGATAGGTAAAGAAGAAAGAAAGAAACTTGAGAAGGCATTGACTTGACCAAGGGCAGTGGGGAAAAACACCTAGGCTTGCTGCCCATGCCTCACGCTGACTGGTCCCTGGTACTGGACGTCGTGCAATAGGATTTGGGATAGGGAGAGAACAGGAAGAAGAGATAGGAGTGGGTCCCTCAACATAGAAATATCTTACCTCCTCACTATTGCAGTCAAGGCAAGGTCTTCCCGATTTTTGTTTGAAATGCCAATTTTTGTGGTGGTGAAACACTATATTTTGAGCAACTTTTGTTATTGGCAAAGTTCAAATTTTACTTGCTAAATTTTCTAAAATTCTGGGAAAACAGGCTATTTTCTAGCATAGTTTTAATTATTTAAGGCATTTATCCTTTGAGAAAATTCTGAAAAAATCTCTAAAATTTTCTTTTCATATGTACATTTCTTAAAACTTATGAACTTGGTATACTTTCATTTGAAAATTTTGTGTTTTCACAAACACTAACTCTGACCTTTATTTGAAGATTTTTCTGAAATAATCAAGTTTAAATGCTTTTGAATTTTACAAATTTATTTCATTTGAACTTTTGTATCGTATATTTTTGTTAGTGAAATCGGGGATGTCATAGACCTTACCCCTTAAACAAATCTTGTCCTGAGATTTACAAGGTGGTCGGGAAAAAAGAAATATGGCAATGATACGATGAATATGACGGAGAGTTTGAAGAGATACATATTTCAAAGGAAAAGTGAAATTTTTGTTGGTCACAGTGTCGGATGAATCTCAAGGTCAAGTTAAGAGCAACAGTAACAATACCGACAAGTCTCCAAGTATAGCAATTCTCTTTCCGGTTGCGTACCATGGTAATACGTCATCTGCTCGGAAAACGTTATATTTGGATCCTCTTACCAATTCCAATACAGGAGTGTGCAATTCCATATCACCCATGTTTGGCTTTGAAAAGCGCCTAGGCGAACTAGCACAATTTAAAGACAAAATGTCAATTTGGAACAACATACCACTAAATTGAAATCGGCTTTCGGTAGAACTTAGTACTCTAGAAAGTGGGATTTTTTATTGGTCTCAAGGTAAAGTTACTTAGAAGGCTTTACGAATAAGCAGGAGGTTATACAACTGAACAAAAGAGTTAGAACAACTTTGGGTTCAAGATGAATGGGTTTCTGATGAATGGTTCTCGGAGTTGGAAATTCCTGTGGTGGTTCGGCAGTTTTGATACAACTCAAAATTCAAACTGTTCTGGGTAGGATCAAATTTTTGGTTGGTTAGGAAAGTTATAGAGAACTTCCCTATCGATCCAATGCATATTTACACAGTTCCATCTGACTAACCATTTGGGAGTTATGATCACTGAAAATCAGCGGACAGAACCGGAGTGATTTCTGAAATTCCAGAAAAAACTCTCTGTTTTTACCATTTTTGACCTATTTCCAGATTTTTCTAAGAAAAACCAATTACACCAAACTCGTAGAGCAACTCATTAGCTTTCCAACAAGTACTTATGCACCTTCATTGGATTAAAATTGAGGGAGTTACGCTTGTTTTAGTGAAACTGACTTTTCTGACAAATTTGATTTCTTATCGTTGAGTTCTAACCTTTGGTTTATATGCCGTATGGACTTGAAAATACTTTAGGCTTGATCATTTCACATGTTTGTGATATTTGTGACCTTTTTACATTAAGTGAGAATAAATGCATGTGTGATATGCATGAATGCCAAAATGCTTAATATGACGATTTCCTACGTCCTCACCAATAATAAAAGATTCGGTCACTAAATATGAGCGAACGAAACTCGGTGGCAATTCACACACATTTCTCATCACGTTTCCATACGAACTAAGTTTCGTGGTTAGTGTACCTACAGAAGAGACATTTCAGAAACAAACATCAAATTCAAAAGAAATAAACCAAAATAACAATGACAGTATATGGCCGGGTTTCGCCCACTCGAAAGGCATCCGACATTTAAGCACATTCGTTTCGCGCATCAAACAAAGCCTAGGTTTTCGCCTACCCAGAAGGCATTCGGTGTTTATAGTGCAACTGATCCGCGTACAGGCACATACCTTTATTTAAGAGTCCGTAGATACAAGAAATTAAACAAACATAACTCAGGATTAGTTTTATCACCTTTAATACTAATATTTGTCCTTAATTAGACTTTTTAACTCGTACCTCACCGTAAAAACGTGATTTTTAATTTAAGAATGTTCTTACATATAGTACTTTTCCCAAAATGGCTCTGATACCACCTGTGGCATCCCACACCTCGAACCAAGGGAGATGACCGATCCAGGATCAATTTTGGGCGATCTTGGTTGAAGCCGACATACACAGTACATATATAAGAACATTCACGAATTTTAAATTTACACATTAGAGTGATCTTTATTACAAGCTGAACTCCAAGTAGAAGACAATACTTAGAGTTCAAGATTAAATTTAAAAACACAGCGGAAGAGATAATATAACTTGATGATATTTGCCTAAAATGCAACATCCAACGTATATATGTGCAACATTCTTCTCACACCAAAAGAGCACCTGTACAAAAATTAAATAACAAAACCCTGAGCAACTAATACTCAGCAAGACTTACCTGTCAAAATGGCCTTCTAAAGCCGACTCTTAATATGTAGGGGACTGACCGGGTTTGCGGGGAAATTAGGTTGCAAAAATAGCACCTATATAAGTTCTAATTTCATCTTTTAGCCATATTAATAGGGTTGTGACATGAATATAATTTTAGTAAGCTGCGGCCTATCAATACAAGGTTGCATAACGATATTTAAATAATTTCAAACAGCAGGTATATGATCATCTTCATTTCTTACTACGATGCAATCTGCTCGAGACAAGTGGTACTCATAACTACGAGTGACGGTGATATATATCAATTTATATCTTGTAGGAGAAAACCCAAGTACACGATATACGCATCATATAAGAACGTGTATGGCCACTTTTCACAAGATTACCATAGAGTCGAGCCGGGCCCACCCATCCTGAGCACATGTCCCCCTCGCGATACAGTTCATCATCGTATCCGAGACTTAACCCATACACTCTCCCATCCTTCTCTTTCCCGTGCTCCACCGTGTCGCTCTCATCCTGCAGGATCGGTGGGGTGTCGTCCAACTCTATGATGTCTAAGTTACTAGGTTTATCAACTCCCATACGAAGGTATGCACCTGGTACAGTTCAATACTTGCTCGCGGAGTCATTATGAACGGTCCTCAATCGACACAGACGGGCCTAAGATGCACAGGAACCATATCCTGGCATACATCCTACACCCGTCTAGTCTCCAATTCATCATTATATGTAAACAAGATTAAGAATTTTTTTCCAAAATAATCCTATAGCTCGCGAGTAGTGTTCCGCTCCACTTGACTTATGTCGATGACTCAATATTAAGCATAGCAAAATTTCTAGCGAGTGGCTTCTACCAAAACTGAATTATGACCATAGGAATAGAGGATAAATAATGCAACTAAGGATCTAATCAATTCCTACACTTAATGCACAACTCATGATGCTTATACTTGTGTAGTAAAAGTAAAACGTTTAAAAACATAGAAGTGCACCGGGGCTTGCCTTGGGGCTGAACTGTGTTAGTGGCTTCAATGAAATTCACCTCAGCACCAGTCTCCTCCGGAATGGCTACCTCGGCCTCGTTTCCTAAATGATGAAATGCATAAGCATAAATATTAAGAATTGACAAAGAATGCATGAAACTTCCTGATTAATATGCATGATGACATGATGCTCATGACAAGAACATGCTCACTATACTGAATAATGATAAGTCAACATGCAAAATGTAAGTTCATTTTATTATTGCAAAAATTCTTTTTATTACAGCAACCATTTCCTGCATTAAACCCTAATCAAGCTAAATAGTTAAACATAAAGGAATAAAGTGACTTGGATAGTAAATTTTCTTAGCACACATCCCTACTGACATAATTAGCATGAGAATGCAGAAAAACAGGTCCATGTGGCAATATGCATAAAGAATTCAGATTTGAACTTTGGTTGAATAAACCCTAGGACAAATTCTTAAACCAATTAACAAAGTTAACACTTAGAATTTATAAATATGGTGCTGGAAGGCAATTAAATTCAGGAGTGATCCAAGACACAGATATGGTGCTGAGATTAAAGCATGCAAAATTTTTATGATTAACTTCCAAGCATAAAAATTATAACAATTCATATATAGCAGAAATGAAAATATGCCAAATATGTGAAATATGCATAAATTGAAAAGGCTCTGAGTTCTACAGTGCAAATGTGTCATGTAACGTTCTCATGCAAAAATTCATATTTTTCTCATTTACAGAAATTTAAATACAAATTGTTTTATTAGAGTTTATTGAGATTCACTTTGTGGAAAAATTTCATTAAAAAATTTATATGTAAAACCTGATCCACATGATGTAGAACATGTTCTCTGGAGTCCAACAAAATTGGTTCCATGAATTTTGTGTAATTAAAACTGGATATACTGATTTAATAGTGTTAAACAAGGTCCTACTTTCCATAAATTTTTAAACATGTTTTTATTTGTAAAACCTGATCATCATGCTCACTAGTGGATAGAGCATTTCTCAAGGAGTCCAATAGAACTTATTTCACTATTTTACCATTTCTATTTTGAGAGATATGAAATTTTGAAGCTTGCTAATGATTTTTCTATTTTCTGAAAATATGGCATGAACAGTAACTAAGAACAGAGAACGACCTGGCAACCAGGAAATCCCGATTTCCAACGATTTGGTAGGTGGAATCGCTTGGTATTTGATTCAAATGAATGGTTAATGATGCGAGGAAGATTTACGTAGGATTAATCGAGTGAAAACTCACCGTAGAGGAAGAATTTCGTGACGAAACAGCGGTGGCTCGGTTGGCGCTCTAGCTTGAGCTTACAGCTCGTCGACGAAGAGACAAGTTTGCATGCTCTGGAAGGCTCTGTGAGGTTCTAGGGACTTGGAGAATAGAGAGGTGCTGCTGCTACCGAGAGTATGAGCTGTAGAGCTCTCTTACATGGCCATGGTGAATGATAGGTAAAGAAGAAAGAAACTTGAGAAAGCATTGACTTGACTAAGGGCAGTGGAAAAAAAAACACCTAGGCTTGCTGCCCATGCCTCACGCTGACTGCTCCCTGGTATTGGACGTCGTGCTATAGGATTTGAGATAGGGAGAGAACAGGAAGAAGAGATAAAAGTAGGTCCCTCAACATTGAAATATCTTACCTCCTCACTATTGCAGTCAAGGCAAGATCTTTCCAATTTTTGTTCGAAATGCCAATTTTTGTGGTGGTGAAACACGATATTTTGAGCAACTTTTGTCATTGGCAAAAGTTTTTCTAAAATTCTGAGAAAACAGACTATTTTCTAGCATAATTTTAATTATTTAAGGCATTTATCCTTTGAGAAAATTCTGAAAAATTCTCTAAAATTTTCTTTTCATATGTACATTTCATAAAACTTATGAATTTGGTATACTTTCATTTGAAAAATTTGTTTTCTCACAAACACTAAATTTGACCTTTACTTAAAGATTTTTCTAAAATAATTAAGTTTAAATACTTTTAAATTTTACAAATTTATTTTATTTAAACATTTGTATCATATATTTTTATTAGTGACATCGGGGATGTCACACACGTGATGGTGGCAAGGCCCTATGGAAGTAGAGTCGGTATCGACGTAACTGGACCCAGAACACGAGAAGATAAAAGGAAGGGAATTATTAGAAAAAAGAGATCGATCGAGAAACTATAGACCTAGGGTTTTGAGGAATTGCGGCGGCGACAGAGGCGAACATCGACCATCATCGCCAGAAAGGAGAAGCGCGCCGACCGGCACACCGTCATGCCGATCGGCACGAGTGCATTACATGCTATATTTTCTCATTCAACCGAATCATGTGCATGGATCTCAGTAGGATGCTTGAATAGTCTTCAAATTCTCCCCTGTGTGGAAGAAACCCTAGCTATGTAAACTCTCAATACTCATGAATTTATTCAATATGTTCAGTCCATGTGTCCAATGTCTAAGGATTTCTTGAAGGTTTATAAAGAAAGATCAATTTATGCAGTCCAAAAACAACACTTTATTGCGATGTGGTTTTGAACTTCAAGATGTGCTATAATAGGAAAAATTTGACTACCAAAATTGTAGATCTCATCGAGAGCTTTCAAAAACATATATGCATTATATTATTGGACTACAGAGCTATGAGATATGAACCCCACAAAAAGACCTGCGCATAGAAATCCAAATCGGAACAGATATTTTTGCATCGCAAATTTGGACACAAAGACTGCAGAATCTGTAGATCCATTGAATATTAAAGTTGTAGAACTTTTCAAGTTCTACGAGATAGAGTCTGATTTTGTCTTATTTGGACTCTGAACGCGTGAGTTATGATTTTTGAAAGTCGATGCTTAATTTGAAAGATACGAAACTGACTTAGATTCAATCTATAACTTTGTGGATACGAAATAAATGATCATACTTAAATTAATAAATTATAGAGATAGATATTTTAAAAAAGCTCAATATTTAATGGACATTTCATCCAAACTCGTCGAAACCGTAAGCAAAATAGCAAAAATCTCAAACATGGTACCTCCTGTAAACGCAGAGTGTGGAGCCAGCAAATGTGCTATTCTCTCCCTCTCTCTCTCTTTAGCCTATGTTCGTCTGCATTATTAACTCACGGAAAAAGTTTATTTCCTTGATTATATTCCTTGTGGCTCCCCACTCGACCTTTTGGCGACGGCCCAATCTTCTTCCCCGGAAACATTGTTTTCTGGTCCCCTCCTCCCTCACACCATCAATCTGCGGCGTCAGCGCTCCAAGAACCAGGAACCTCGGATCCAATCTCTCCTCTGCCCGCCATGGATGAGTAAGCAGTCCTTTCAGTCGCAGTTCCTGATTCAAAAAAATAAAATGAACGAAGAAAAAATTGCAGATCTCCTTGGATCAACAGCTCCGTTCCTTGACCATTCCGTTTCTCTCATCCTAGATCTGAGGAGCACGAGCACGGGAGCGGCAACAACCACCACCATCACGGGTACGAGTGGAAGTTCCCGGCGGTGCTGTCGGCGAACATGACCAGCGTGCACGTGACGGCGCTGGACGGCGTGGTGAACGTGAACTCGCTCTTCACGGTGGCCGTGTTCGTGGGCCTTTCCCTGGCGACCCCGGGACAGCTCCGCAGCCTCGCCGGCGACCCGGCCTACGACGCCGGCCCGGGCGTGGCGCGGTCCCTGCTGGTCCTGGAGGTGGTGGCCTTCTCCTCCTTCCTCTTCTCCAGCCTGGTGGCCCAGGGCCTCAAGCTGGCGCTCAACCCCATCAACTCCAAGGACCCCCACGATGCGTTGTGGGCCCACATCGACGCCCGCGTGCTCCGCCTCGGATGCTTGCCTCCGGTGTCGGCTCCGTCGTCGGATGCGTGTTCCTCATGGTGTCCATGGTGATGGTGGTGCAGATCAGGCTCGGCACGCTGGGCTGCGCCAGCAACCGCGCCGCCGCAAAGGCCACGGCGGGGCTCGTCGGCCTCGTCACCACCGCGCTCACAGTGTACATCGGCACCGTCTTCTACACCTTCACCAACTGATGAGTGGATCTGTACTCACTGTATTAGACTTACCTTGTCTCTTAATCTCTATCTTTGTGTGAGATATGCTTATGTATCCTTAGTGAGGATGGTGACAAACTGTTGTTTGGATTCTTGGATTGCAAACTTCTGTTCTCCAGGATTGACAAACACGCACTTGGACTGCACCTTAGTATAGGATTATATATTCCTTGCTTTCACTACAAAAGTTTCACCATAATAAGTACTACTTCCTCCGTCTCTAATTATTTATCATCCTACATTCTTTCAGTTTTTCTTATTTACTTATCATCCTTATATTCTAATGCACATTTTTCTCTTTCTAATACATCTCTTTTTTTTTTCTTCCTAATACATCTTTATTTCTTTTTTTCTTGTTTTATGTATAATCTTTTTTTACTTCTTCTTAATCTCTGTGTCCAAGTCTAAAATAACATGTAATTAGAGATGGATGAAGTATTATATAAAGATTTTTTTTTTCTAAATTCTTCGTGAGCTTCCCGTCAGGATCAGGACACAAACTACTGAAGCGATTAAGCAAATGGGTCTTTACTTCTCAACGAGAAAGGCGTGCACCCTAGGAACTAGGATCTGATACTTCGATACGAATGGGCCTCAGACAAATTTCTGTTTAGGGCCCCTTTGGTACATCTTGACGAATGTAGCTACAATACCTAACCGGGGATAATCTCTGAAAACCATCTTTATCGGATTGAACAAAAGTAGCTTCATGCTACAGTAAAAATATTGTAGTTATAATAGCATAAGCTGAGCTATAATCAGCTACATAAGTTATACCAAAGGACCCTTAGTATCTAGGAGAGAGAAACAATTACTATGTGACGGTGGTGGCCGTCGGTTCATGTGCAGCAAGTAGCATGACACCATGTCGCCGCTCTGCTTGTGAACGCGGAGCTTGTCTATCAGGTCCGTCGTGCCTAGTTTCTTGACCTGGGTGGGATAAAGAGACATCAAGAGCAATTAAATGGAGGGGATAAGCCTTTGTTGTTTTCCTTAACAAATATCATATCTTCAACCGAAGTGCCTCTCTAAGATTATGATCTTGTTTGGATCTCTCTAACTTTTAAGAAATTAGATTTTAAAAACTGAAGGATTTTTTAATAATTTAGTTTATTTTTCAACTGGTTTATGGTTTCTAAGAAATCTATAATCTAGCTTAAACCAGCTAATACTAGTTTTTAGTTAGCTAAAAACCCACTGCCATCTTTAGTTATCTGATATTTACGATGACTGCCACCACCTCCAATCGATCATCTTCACTGTCCGATGCCTCATGCTCTTGAATCCCCGTCGCACCCTCCCCAACACATGAACATAACCCCCCACCCCCCACCCCCTGCCCGCCATCCCTGCGTCAAAGCACAACCCTAGCTGCCACTGATCAAAGCAGGAGGAACCCATGCCGCCATAGGACATGGATTCAGATGGAGATTGCGAGGAAGGAGCTCTACTCCTAGGATTCCCCTCCACCGAGGCACAATTTGAACCACGAGTTCTTCACTCAACCATTCAATTTTGGTCACTCCTTGTCGGTTGGCGGTAATGGCAGTCTCCATTGTCATACATCCGGCGGTTTGAAGGGTCTGAACCTCAATTCAGAGTGGTTCGAAGGTAGAACGTGATGTTTACTTCCATGAAGTAGTACTTTTTTTTCATGAAGTATGTGATGGTTTTTTATTAATAAACTTCGTTGCATAAATTACATTCGAGATGACCAAGCTTTGTCATACGTAGCAGCACAGCTCCAGTCATGTCATGGCGGGTACTGATAATAACATGTTTGAATTTGAAAAAAGGGAGGGGCCCGTCATTAGTAAAAAAAGTGAGTTTTCAGTTTTGAAAAACTGGGCTTCAAACAGCCAAGATTCTATAAACAAGTTTTTCCTAGAAACCAGTTTCTTAAAAACTATCTTGATCCAAACAATGCCCATGTTTGGTTGGTGGGACGAGGTGGGATCATATAGGATGAACTCATCCTCTGTAGTTTTTGTTTTAGAGTCAGGTTGGATAACTCCACCTTAATGGAGAATATATCCACTAGATACGGGATAACATTGCCCCAAAAATTAGGTGGCTCACTTCGTTCCACCCGAACGACATCTTGTTATTCGAGCGCACGGAGCGTTGACATGGGCGCAACACAGTTCCAGTCATATCATGGCGGGTACTGATAACATCATGTTTAAATTTGAAAAAGGGAAGGGGCAAACAAGTCATTAGTCAACAAAATAAAGTGGGTTTATAGTTTCTAAAAACCGGGCTCCAAACAGCTCAGATTCTATAAACAAGTTTTTTTAAGAAACTAGTTTTTTAGAAACTATCTAGATCCAAATAGTGTCTATGTTTGGTTGGTGGGATAAGGTGAGACCGGATAGGATGAACCCATCCTCTGTTGCGTTTGTTTTAGAGTCAGTTAGGATAACTCCATCGCAATGGAGAATATACTCTCTAAATATAGGATAACCTTGTCCCCAAAATTAGGTGGATCACTTCGTTCCACCCGAATGACATCTCCTCCCATCTCTGCATCGCTCTGTCCTATGCCGTTTCTAGGCCCCAATCATAGCTCTTTGTCTGCCTCAGCCTCCTTACGCAAGCGTGCGCGTCGCCACGTGTGGTGGAGTAGGGTGGACATGGGGGGGGGGAGGGGGGGCACCCTGGCGGCATGGAAGCGCTTGAGCTGGACGTGCGACAGTGCACGGCAACATGGGCCAGGGCGACATGGACGGCATGGCGGTGTTGCTATTCGAGCGCGCGGGGCGCTCGACATGGGCAGGCGCATCATGTTGTTCAAGCTGGATGCACGGGCGAGCTGCAATGATGCAGGCGCGGGAACCGCACGTGCAAGCCATGATAGCGTATTCGAGCTGTGGACGCGCTGCAGTAGTTGCTAGACGTGAAACCATGCACTCCAATTGTTCAACGAAATGCTTAACTGAGAGAGCAGCTAACGAGAGTGAAGACGACGCTCTCTCATTCCTCCCTATCTCTCCAATCAAACATGAACTAGGATCTTTGACATTGGCTAGCTCACCAACAACCCATTTGTACACAATCTACCCAAGAAAGAGCAGCCACGACTAATGGGTCAACGCTACTGTGGCACACCCGTAGGCTGTGGCCACTGCATTGAGAGCTGTGGCCATGGTCAGCATGATTGGTGAGCACAACACGACTACTGCTTTGAGGGCTGTGGGTTGACACAGTAGCCCATTGTGCTCAATACGGCACGTGCTCTCAAACACTTTTAACCTACTATTTACCGATTAATTACACCCAAAAAACTAATTTGATAGGAAAGGTTGGATAAACACTTATGGTTTAACACTTCTTCTCACGTGTAGCTCTCTCGGGACGTAAACGTGTAAATAGGAGCTGCTTTGAGCTCACTAGGGCACGTGCTCTCAAAGCATACTATTAAGCTACTATACACTGATCAATTACATCTAAAAGCCTAACCTGATAGGAAAGGGTAGACAAACACTTATGGTTCAACACTCCTCCTCACGTGTAGCTCCATCGGGATGCAAATGTGAAAATAAGAGCGGCGCAGCGGAAAATACGATCACCAGGACTTGAACACAAGACCTCTCACTCGATACCATGTTAAGTTACTATGCACCAATCAGTTGCACCCAAAAGGCTAAACTGATGAAAAAAGGTGGACAATTCACTTATAATTCAACACACACTACCGAAACTGCATCATATTTGTGTTCCTTTATAAGAATATTGGTCGCTATTCTTCTAAACATGATTGAATGGACTGGCTCACATTTCAGTCTATGAGCACTTTTGGTCTACCAAAATTCTGTTTGTGATGACAAATGGCCGTAGCATCAGCGCGCCAGTCTACCTAGTTTTTAATTGATTGGACCTAGCTCTGGCATGAGCCAGGAAACGAATCCTATCATGTATGTTCCTAGCCTGGCTGATACATGTGAGCTAGGTTCTTGAGTCAGGATTACTGGATGAGTACATTCAATCTCAATGAGAAGTACCAGAAGTGGGAGGATGGTGTTACGGTTCACTCAGAGTTCACATGATACTCTCTCCATCCTATATTACTTGTCATCCTATACCAGTGGCGGAACTCTCGTCGCGGCAGGACTAGGGCCAGTGACCCTCACTCAAGATAATTGGTACTCGCGAGCTACCAATGTAAAAAGAAAGATGCAAAACAAACGAGGCTAGAAAATTAAAGGGATACAAAAATTAGAGTACCTAATATTTTAGTAGAGATCAGGTAATTTTGTTTCACCTAGCTAGCCTGCATCTCTTCATCAACAATAGCACATGAACCTAAATAAAGAAATAGAAGTTATATATATGTCACAAATTCAAGAGCCACTGTCCAACATATTCACAAGATTTTCATGGTGTTGCTGGGCCAATTGATTCCTCATCTTACATGATGCATTAACAGTGTTCACAATCAACGTAGATGTGTGAAAAAAATCAAAGACTGAGGAACAACACTTGGCGACCGAAACAACTACTAGTTGCAACTGATAAGTAAAGCAATGTATGTAAAAAATATATGGATTCTCATCTAATATCCTTCGTTGCAAACCATGAATTCCCTCCCCCCCCCCCCCCCCCCCCCCTCTCATGTTTGATGCCCCATCATATCCTTGTTCACGCAATCTAGAAATTGATAACCCATGGTAACCAACCATAGCATTATTGTGAGCAATGCCGTTATCATGACCCTCAATTATTTGGCATCCATCCTTCCATTCACGGAACCCAACATTTGTAAAGGAATCAACACCGTAATTTTCAGCTCTTGGTTGCTTAAATAGATAACAGTAAAAACAAAAAGCTGCTTAAATATGATGCCAATGTCCTGTTCCTCTTGTTCATTTATGCAATTCGACTACAAAGTACAAATCAAAAGCAATTGATTCAGTGCTCATGCCAATTAGATAAGAGTAGATGTACATGATCAATTAATTAGGACTTAAGAGTAGAAAAGAGAAATAAGATCTTCAACCTGAGAGCTTCCTGTTCGTACGATCTGTAATCTGAATTAACTCAGGCTCCGGCGAATCACGAGGCGGGGAGAGGGAGATCACGGCGAAGAGCACGATGCACCAGTACCCTGCTGGCGGCGAGCAGCTAGGTCACGACGCGCCATCGCCGTCGACTGTCGTATCTTCTACGTGACGCTTCGAACACCATCAGACATCAGTCGAACATCAGTCGATCAGCTTGGGGCTTTGGGCGTTTGGCTTTGGCAGGAGCTGGCTAGCTGGGCCAAAATGATGTATACAAAATATTATTTGGGTCTGAAAATTTATGAGTAGTTGGCACAAGCTCAAGAAACCACTACGGCGTCAGAGTGTCAACACCTACCACATTAAGAAAATTAGGATGTGCGGCAACGTGTCCTAATTTAGTGAGATAATCAGCCCACTATCCAAATTCAGGAAAAGCAGAGATAAATCTGCACCGCCAGTTCCATGTTGGTCAATACTAATCCAAAGCTGGTGCATTAATATAAATTTTGAGCATTAAAAAGCCAAGCAACAAGTGGAAACAAGGGTATAGTAAGCAATAATCGCTCCAATTGATCGATATTAGCTGCTGTTACCAACTAATTGCATGTATTATACAATAACATAGTTGGCAGATGCAAAACAGTTTCGGCATATTAAGCCTAAAAAGCCAACAGAGAAAATTTTGTAGTCAAAAAGCCTAGTGTAACAGGTAGACCGTGTTAGGTTAGTATATTTTTTGACCCAAGCCCTTTTGACTCGCTGGAAAATCAATCATTTTCTTTACATGACACTCGACCATCCAAATAAGCCCAAATCGTATTAGTATGAACATTTTACAAGCTTGCGCGATGGAATCGTGCAGTCATTCATCCTCTAATGAGACAAAACTCGCCTAGGAGAAATACGAATTCTTCATATTTCATATACACTATAAACACTGATCATTTTGGTGCTGCCTGATGTACAGTGTATTATGGATTTCCTTCAACAAACTCTTCACATATTTTACATACTGTGTATTTTTCCTCTGCATATTTTTATCATCATGAATTGTCAGACCGGTTTACAAGATCAGCTGATTGTTGATTGTGTGCTCCTCGAGAGAAAGGTTCCTGATTTCACGCTGCTGATCAGCTATCCCTTTTGCCAACCGTGACGGCAGTGGAAGTAACTCAGCTGGCGCTACAGTAGCGGATGTGCTCTGTAATTTTGGGTTGAACCACCTTCTTAAGGTGAGACCATTGATCCTCATCCTCCCATGAGACACTTCGCCTTGGTATGAAATACCTAATCGTCTCAAGAGGGCACCAACTGCTTGACCAATCCTGTACATCATAATCCAAATCATCCTCATCTTATTGCTCAAAAATGTGCAATGGCAATTCTTAAAAAAAAATAAGCAGAAACAACAGAATTTGACTTCGGATTTCTTATACTAGAGTAGCTGGTCACAAAAAGCAAAAAACCAAACATTCAGATCAGTGAAGTGTGCATCAACTGTGATGGGCCACGCCCCAACATAGGTGTCCTGCTTCGTTCCTTTGAAGATGAACAACACCTATGAAGTCTTGAAGGAGCGCGAAAACTTGCTGCTCTAGGTCCAGTGATAGGTTAGAGGCTGGTGGTCAGGTCTCATCCCTATGTGTGTTTTATCTGTTTTGAGTGTAATAGTATCCTCCCTACAGCAGTAGGGGGAATCTATTTGTACCGGGCTGTTTCTTCTCTATTGTATTATAACGATACATAACTGTCCTATGTATTTGAGAGAGACAAAAAAGGCCAACTTGAACACTGGTAAATCAAGATTGATTAACAGACAACGCAAGTATTTGGGCAACGAATGCAATTGTACCTTCCAGCAAGTTTAAGCGTTTTCTCTCTTTCATCAAGGTCAACTTGTTTCTTTTCTGTTGGTAATAAGACTGTGACATTTGGTAACCTTGCACCTGCATGGTAGATAATCGTTAGAACAGAATAGCTAAGATTTATTTTATACTATAACCGTGTCCCATTACTATTGCCGAGAAATAAAACAGTCTTTAAGGATCTATACTCCACTAGAGAACTGGATTCAAGGGGAGTAAGCCAAGTCACTATAATTCAGAACCTGTTTGGCCGGGTAGTAAAGATTACTCCCTCCATTTACAGATAAACTAACGCTTTGGAATCAGAAGGTATCCTATATGGTTATTTTTATCCACTACTTTTATGAAATGAAACTAAAAATTTTCAAAATTTCATTTATAAATAATATCACGATAAATCTTTGACTATTTCCATATGACTAAGATTTAGAAAATTAATGACTAAATTTACCGAGATTTTGATACCATATATTTATGACCGAATGGAGTACAAAGGTGGTAATATGCCTCTTCTGGCCTGTTTGTTTGCAAGATGGAAAAAAAAAATAAAAGGGCCAATTATCCAAAGGCCACTACTAAGAGCTTCTCCTTATCAGTGGCCTTCTGATAAATATCCCCAAATAATTTCTGGCTCACAGTTTATCTGTTATGGGGTGGACCCGAGATATACATGGTGTGGCCACTTTTGAAGTCATATATGAGTTCATCCGGCTAGGGGACGTCCTAACTGATATTACACTGCAGCCAGGCGTTCCTGACAGCCACATTTGACGCCTTTCAAGCTCTGGCCAATACTCGGCGAAGTCTGCATACGAAACTCTCTTTCAAGGATCAGTGCAGTTCAGTCCGTCGGCGAGGATCTGGAAAACTTGGGCGCCTGGCAAGTGTCATTTCTTCCTTTGGTTGGTAGAGCATAATCGCTGCTGGACAGCTGATCGTTTGGCATGACGCAACCTGCCCCACCTGGAACAATGTCTGATCTGTGATCAGCATGAAGAAACCATTAATCATCTCCTCACAGGATGTGTGTTTGCTCAGCAATTCTGGCACAGGATCCTGCAGCGGGTTGGCCTTGCGGGCTTAGCTCTTCTGCCTACGGACATAAATTTTGATAACTGGTGGCATCGGGTTTCAGGATCAGCCCCCTGTCACCACCTTCCCCGTCCCGAGAACTTCGTTCCAAAACGTGGAATGGGAACAATGCGGGTCACCGTCCCGGTCGCTGGTGGGAACTCTTCCCGGTGAAAAAAAAGTTTCCAGGGGGCAAAAAGACATTGGAGAGGAGAGGAGGATGAGGGCATTTTTTTCTAGTCCCCATGCGGGAAGGTGGCCGCCGGCGAGAACCATGGCCATCTGTTTCAGGAGAAGAGAGAGGTAGCGAGAGAAAGATGGTTATGTTAGGTAGTGCTAGTGGGAGAATTTTTTTTATATTTTGACCCCTACAAAACTAAATTTTCACAAATAGTTCCCCAGGATCTAAATTTTCATCCCATGGCCCTTTTTGTTGCGCCAGAGCTTATGGCGTGACACGTGAGTACGGCCACGCCAATGCGTATGGCGTGACGTACTGCCACGGTGTCATGTGGGTGGCACCGACAGGGTCCACTGCGCGCGTTGACCGCTGAGCTGGGTCACGCCATATGCTTTGGCGTGACCCATCGCGCCCGTCTATTTGGCGCGACTCAGGCAATGTCAAATTAGGGCGCGCGGCCAACCCTTCTTCCTTCCTCCTTTCTTCTTGCTTCCGCCCGAGCTCCTCTGTCCGCCTCCTTGTCGCCACGCCACTCCCTCCCTTTGCCGCGCCTTGGTTTGTTGGGGGAAGGCTCCCAAACTCGGAGGGCATCGACCTATAAGGTATGTGCTTCACTTTATCCGTGTAGATTTGTAAATGATGCTATATTTTTGTTGGTTCGGTTGGTTAGGGTTTAAGTTAGTTTAGTAATTTGTAATGATGTATTTGGTCGAATCGATTGAAATCGGAGTGCATGTATCGATAGTTTGAAGTTGTTTTATCATTCTGTTACGTAAGATTTAGTGTAATAATGTTTTGTTAATGATAGGTCTAAACTATTCTTTTGTTAGGTGGTAATGTATTATTGTGAGAGCATGCGTCGGCTACGGTTTCAGTGGGAGAAGTATAGGGATGCACGTGCCGTGGATGGCCCTGTGCCTCCCCCGCTTCCTGTGCCGCAATGCAAGTGTGGTGAACCAGCACAAGTTTAGCAGTCCAGACACTATTTGACGGCGGGTCGAGCATACTACATGTGTAAAGAGAAGGCTCTTTCTGATGTGTCCGGTGTGAGTAATGTTTGTGGCTTGTCATTTGCGCTCTCAATGATGATATATTTTACTCTTTATATTGACTTTATTTTGTTATAGTGTCATTTTTTCCAATGGATTGACGGCCATGACAAGTATGACCCACGCATCATGTTGTTCCCGTACGACAACAAAGCGTCATCGCCGTACGCTGAGTTTCAGCGTTGGGTACCCCCACCGCCGGATCCCGAACCAATGGAAGAAGATGAGATGTTAGCTGTATCTACAAGGCGTATGCATAGTCCTCCCCTATGCAAGTGTGGTTACCCTTCCGAGCTAGAAATTCCTCCGGAGGAGTTGAGTTATATTCCATTCTTTCGTTGTGCAATGATTGGACAAGTCAAATGTCTTTGCAACGACATGAAATGGTTCTTTCGCATGTGAATACTTATGACTTTTGTTTATTTGTAGGATGGGTGGCGTTTGTGTGACTTTCAAGAATATGTTTATGGTCCGAAGCCACTTTGGGCCGAGGCCGGTAACATTGAAGATTACATAACCGGGAAGAAAGATGCGCCCCTTATTAAAGATATACCAACTTTATGTCAATGTGGTGTTGTTGCTAGGGTTGGTGTGGTACCTTCTGAACTTGGATATGGGTACTTTTGCGGTAACACAATTGGCAAATATGAATGGGTACGTTTCTTGTATTATGAAACCTTTTTTTGTACATAGAAATTCATTGAATGATTCATTGAAGTGATACATGTCGAACTGATTTTTGAAACTAGGACACAAGAAAGTGTGATTGGGAATCATTTTGTGGTGACATCATGATTATAAACAACACTGAGAGAATGCTATCGGAGGAGAAAGCAAAATATCTACAGAAGAAAAGAGATGAAGTTCGTCGGGAATATGGTGTTCCAAGTCCACCCAGTTGGATTGTTACAACCATCAAGCGCGAGATGAACACTGACTCCGAGGGAGCTTTGATGTATTGGAGGAGGAACAAGGACAAGTTTCCTGATGTAGCGTAGTGGAAAACATTAACATCATACATGAAAGAGGAGGGCATTAGTTGTTATGGCATGTGGAAACATAGTACAGACTTGATGCGGTGGGCCAGAAGTACATTGGATGATCTTCATGATCCCGTGGTGCAGGAGCGACGGAGGATGGACCACCAGTTGAGGAGGGAGGAGGAGGTAAGACAAGAGAATGCAGCACGGGAGGCCACACGGCAAGAGAGGTACTTTGCTAGGTTAGAGGAGACTCATAGGAAGGAAAGAGAGCAACATGCTCGGGCTGCTACGGCTGCAGTGGCGAGTAATTGGTTTCAAAGTCCGGAGTCAGGTAATGAGAATGAACCTATGAGCGTAGACAATCAGTCTCCAGAATCTGAAGGTAACAAATACAACATTGCTTCGAGTCGTTGCAATATAATTATACAAAATGATAGTACTAATATTTTTGTATCTGCTTTGTAGATAGTTGGGATGGTTCCGGATACTGTCTTCCAAGTAAGTCCTGGCCCACGCCGAAAGAGAGCCCACCTATGTGCTGGTGCGGGGATCCTTGCAAGGTGTTTGCTTCTGGTGTTTTTGAAACTTTATGGCAGAGATACTGGATGTGTGACAATGATGCGCATGATCGCACAAAAGAGGAGGATTGGGTAAGTCAGCATGTTATTCAAGTAGTAAATCATTCTTTGTATTATGTAACCAAGCCTCATAAATTGTGGTACTATTTGTGTTGTAGACTCCGCCACCGCTTTGTGACTTTCGACAGTGGATCGATAAGGAGCGATCTCAGGAAGTGTTGGATTACATTGAAAATTACAAGCGTCAACGTGCCTTTAGCCGCCAATTGGAAAAGGAACGGCGTACACGTAAGGAGGAAGAGATGCGCCGCCAGCAATTTCTAGAGGCGCGGCACGAGGCAGAACGCCGGAAGGACGAGGCACTACAAAGGAAGACAGCAATGCAGCGGGAGAGAGAAAGGGAGCAGAAGCATGAGCGAGCACGTCGAGCCAAACTGGTCGTGCAGGAGGGCGGTGAGGGGGCCATGCGGAAGGGCAAATGGCCTCGTTGCACTCAGTAGATGTTGTGCCATGATACTAATTGAATTATGTCCTATGCTTTTGCGAGACTATGCTTTGTGGGTTGTGAAACTATTGTATTGATTAATGTGCGAACTTTGCTTTATCGTGGAACTAATTTATAGATTTCATTTTGAAGTGTTAGCAATGCTTTGTGGGTTGTGAAATTTGATATGTTAGCAATGCCATGAACTTGTTGGACATGATTTGAGTGTTGAACATGAAGGTAGTCGCGCCACGGGCCACAGCGCGACGGCCTAGTTTGTCGCGCCAGCTGGGAGGAATTGAAATGGAAGGAATTGAAATCATAGCATAGCGCAGTAAAGTAAATATTATATATAAACAATATGTCAAAGTTAGTACCTCGGAGCATTCAATACTATTTGTCAATCGTTTCTTTTTAGGTCTCACCTTATAGTAGTTACGAGGCTTATTTTTTGGACCTTGCTTATGCCTCTCCATTCTATGCCCCTCCTTATGACAGATGGAACACCGTACTTTGAAAGGGTCTTCATTGAAGTCACCAAACCCGTACATGTCGTCCCCATATCCCTTAGCGCAATCATCCATCCCACTACGGAGCCTCTTCTTCCTCCTACCCTTTTTTTTCTTATTTAAATCGGCATCGGGAACAATAATGTGGACCAGTGTAACTCGGCCATTGTGGCCATTGTGACTCATCGAGTAAGGGTTCAAATCGAGACTCCCAGGTGCGTAAACTAGCTTCCTTAGTGTAAAATGGAGTCATGTAGTTCGTAGAAGTGCTAGAAACCCCGCGGGTTCTACAAGCAGTCATGACATGAGAACATGGTATGTGTAGTAGCTCCGGCGTTTTGCATGTGCAAGTAACGCTATCTCCGATCTCCACTCTAAAAATGCGACCTCCTGATATCTCGCCACCAACATTGGTCCGACTAACTCCTCTGACGGAATACACATAGGAAGTCGGGTCATGTAGTGAAGCAACCTCGTTTGCTGAAATATCTCCTTCAACTTGTAAGTGGGTTGCTGCTGGTTTGGCCCATATACCCGGAGTGGTCAAACTGGCACTTGTGTTACGCCACCTAGAGACAAAGTAGAAGTTGCACTTGTGAAACGTATATTCCACAATTCCTGCAACCGGCATTGATCGGATACCTTTCAACACATTGTTAAACACC
The DNA here is from genome assembly GCA_032690845.1 of Eleusine coracana subsp. coracana. Classification (NCBI taxonomy): domain Eukaryota; kingdom Viridiplantae; phylum Streptophyta; class Magnoliopsida; order Poales; family Poaceae; genus Eleusine; species Eleusine coracana. Next base: position 31,431,929 of record CM064420.1, on the reverse strand, counting down.
TCAGAGACATTGGTTGTCATTATGCCGTACCTATACCCACCATCATCAAAAGCCAACGCCCATTTCTCCTCACGCATTTGATCCCATAACCATTTCTTCGCATGATCATTCAGGAGCTTCTCTAATTCCTTAAGTTTGGTGTTGAATTTCTTTTCCTCCTTGCAATTGCATAGAGCCTTCAACCGTTTTATTACCTCCTTACTAGATTGTTTTTTCCATATATTTGCAGCAAAATGACGCATGCACCACCTATGTACAAGTGGAGGAAATCCGTCCAAATGATCCTTGGCAGCATTCAACAAACCTCGATGTCTATCTGATATCATGCATATTGACCGGTCAGGACCAATAACAGTGCGGCGGACACGAGTGATGAACCATGACCAGCTCTCATTATTCTCCGACTCCACGATTGCAAATGCTAACGGCAGCAGCTGGTCATCGTCCATGATTGCAATGGCAATCATCATGTGTGCCTTGTACTTCCCGGTTAAGAAAGTAGCATCCACGCTCATCACGGGTTTACACTGTTTGAAAGCCTCCACGCATTGGGGGAAGCACCATAATACCCATTTCATAACAGGACACTTCGTACCATCGGCCCGTACCATCATCTTGCCACCCCCCCCCCCCCCGTATCAACGAACCATGTTGTGCCCGGGTTGAAGTAATTAATGGCGTTTAGGAGCTCAGGAACCCTTGCATAAGACTCCTTCCAACCACCCCACAATTTGGCCATTGCATGTTGTTTTGCCCACCATGATTTTCCGTACTTCACACGATAGTTGGTGATGGCATGGATTGACTCAATGAGAGAAGCAACAGTGACATCGGCATCAGCCCAAACTATACCCAATATGCGATGGCCCAAATATCGTGCAGTGCATTGAGAATGTACTTGCTCGACCTTGGCCGTACCACACGTATGTGGTTGTCGGACTCTAGATACCCTCCACCTCCCACATTTCTGTAGTCGAATCCATACACCCCAAGGACATCTTTCTCGTTGGCACTGGATCATGTACCTCGAAGCCTTGTTTGACCATGGTACTCTATAAGGTCGGTGGTGACGGACCGCATAATTCTGAAAGAAGAACTTAACCTCGTTCATGGTATCAAATAGCATTTCTTTACGAATTATGGGTTCTATGACATCATGTGCAGCTTCTGCAGTCATGAACCCATCGTTGCACGTAGCGCACTCCACGTGGCTGACGTTCATATGGTTAGCAGTAGTAGGTAGAGTAACGTGGAGTTGCTTCATAGCTCTTAATTCCGAGCGAGAGAACTCACATGACCAACTAACATCGACTGCCGATCCGGGTTCATAATCACGATGAACAACACCTCGTCGGTATGTATCTCCCTCCTCAACACCAACCTCCTCCTCGTCATCTTCGACACCATCTTCACTAACTTCTTCACCATCTCTTCCCCAATAATGATCACCACCATCTTCATTCTCATTTCCATCACTTTCTTCTCCATCACCGATATCACCGGCCACATCACCATAACCATCCTCCTCAGCCTCGTTACTGTTTGCAAACTCTTCAAAACTATCCTCACTAAAATCATCATTCACCACTGCTAGTGCAAATCCTTCACAATTCAGCTCCGCAAATGTCTTAGCCGTGCTACCGTTCCCAACATCATTTGTATGGTTCCCGGTCGACACATCATTCAATGCACTTCCCAACAACCCACGAGTACAATGAAATTCAGGTGGAGAACAAGGTCTTTCATGAGACATTTTCTCAACACCTTCCATCTCCATGCTCAAAGGGATGCTTAACGGAACTGGAACAACATTACTACCCACTACTTCCATTATAACCTCCGCAACTTTTAATGGACTTCTTTTAAACAATCCCTATACAATTTCCACTCATCATCCGATGCCAAGTCAAGAATAACATAACGAGGCCTACCCCCGCCGCCAGCATCAAACCTCCCGTGCAATCTAACATCACCATCAACCCCAACTACAACTTTAGCTCTTTCAACAACCTCGCTGAATTCGGGTGGTTTACTATGTTAAAACTTGCTCTTCCATTATATCAAATTCATTCCTCTCATTGACTGTCCCATTGCTAAACAATTGTATCACATGATTTATCTACACATAATACGATAAAATAATACCTTCTTAAAAACAGCAACAAATTAACCTACACATATAACTACACATAATTAGGGGAACTACATCATGCATGCAATTTAAATCTTACGTAACAGAATGGGAAAACAACCTCTATGAATCGATACATGCACTCCGATCTCAATAGATTCGATCAACATCTTAACTACCAATCACTAAACTAATACAAACCCTAATCATTCAAACCAACCAAAATGAACCACTACTTTCAAATCTACCCGGACAAGGAGGAGGAGGTACCTTAGGGGATGATGCCGGCCGAGTTTGGGGGCCTTCCCCCAACAAACCAGGCTACACCAAGGGAGGGAAGGACGGGGCGACGGGGAGGCGGAGAGAGAAGGCTACTCGGCCGGGGGAAGAAGGAGAAGGGGGGCGGGAGGGCCGCGCGCGGTGATTTAGGTCTGCCTGAGTCGCGCCAAATAGATGGGCACGACGAGTCGCGCCACAGTATTCGGCGCGACACAGCTCAGCAGGTCAACGCGCGTCGTCCCTATCTAGGCTGGGCCCACTTGACAACATGGCGCCTGGTCGCGCCATAAGCATGGGCGTGACAGTACCGGTTTGTAACCCCATCCTTGCCGGCGCGACAAAAAGGGCCATGCGATGGAAATTTACAACCTAGGGGGCTATTTGCAAATATTTAGTTCGCGCAGGGCTAAAATATATAAAAAAATTCCTAGTGGGATGATGGGCTGACTAGGTCAAAACAATGGCTGCCATACTGATTTATCATTCAAATTTTTTGGTTCACGTTCCACATTCCCAAATTAGTATTCCAAAGACGTATACCCCCAAACGTACCAGTTTTTAATAAGTTGCGTACCACATCCCACGTTCCCGTTCCTCGACCCTATCGTTCCGGGAACTTTGTGACTTAGGATCAGCCAGCAGTAAGGCGCGTAAAAGGGCTGAACTCCCTAGTCATTCTTGGTGCCTGGACACTATGGAAGCATCAAAATGAGTGTGTCTTCAACGGAGCCCCACTGAGTCATGCAACAGCCCTCGCCATGGCTTGGGATGAATCCAACTTCTGGTGTATGGCCGGTGCAAAGGCACTCTCATTACTGGTAGGTCAAGGTTGGGATATTACTATGACTCTCTTCTTCTAGTAATGCAGAGAGAGAGAGAGAGAGTCCAGTACAACCGTACCCCATGAGACACCACTCAAACTTCTTATTTGCTTGTTTCACATAGATAGTAAATAATCCGATGTATCGAGTGCTTCAAGACTGACCTGCAGCAAGCCGATGCTTCAAAGACCTCAATGTCATAAGAAGAGATACCTATGAGAAATAAAGCATATTTACCATCAAGTTAGCTTAACCCAAAAAATAGAAGGAAAGGAAATAACAGGGAGTGTGAGATGAAAATGCAGCATTGTTAAAATTATTTCTAAACATTCAGAAATTCGCTCATATATTAAAGTTTATATAACAGAAGTAGTTACCATGAACTAGAGTAACTACAAAAATTGATCTGAAGTACAGAAGCAAGGCTACAATAACGAAGTCAAATTTTGTTATATTTTTTTTCTCGAATACGCAGGAGAGCTGCGTATCTTTGTATTAAGAAGAAAGAAACCGGTCCCTTACAAACACCACCACCTCACTCCGAACCGAGCTGTGAGGCGTTGAGATTACATTGAAGACAGTTCCACCAAGTCACATTTTGTTATACTTAGATGAAACCGTATTAGAGCAGTTCCATAAAGTGACAATGCCCAGTTATGGACACTACCTCAGCTGTGTAGATTCTTGACTTTCTTGCATCAATAACAATTCTGGAATCTTTCATGGAAATACTTTCAACAGCTCCTAACGAAGCAGCTTCCTGTGACAAAAGCCCTTGCAGGATCAGTACTTTCAGGATAGATGGAACAGCTTTCAATTGAGGAGTGCATCGCTACCTCCAATATAGAAAAAGCACGAATATCATATTCCCCAAATCCTTCAAAAAGTGAATTTACATTGGGATGCTGTGGAATATCACAACTTATTCCCATGTTTTCAATGAAAGTATTTTTTAATGAACTGTCATGAGGAAGCCTCAAACATCCCAATACTTGAGATAAAACGTCACTTGAGGGTAATAGCCCCGCAGAAATTGCTTCACGGTAGACCCTAATTGCTGTGGAAGTCCTATAAAGATTATCAAAAAAAGGTGCTGAGAAGAGAGTTATTAAATGAATGATAAATACATATGAAAATTCCATTTTACCAGAAATTTTAAAGAATTACAATGAAGTTTGGACGCTAAATATATGTTAGCAACAACTGGAGTGTGGACTAGTGGCCCACGTAGGACTGTAGGAGACTTATGCTGCATAACTAACACATTGACAAAACAATGAAAATATACCAGTGTTGTGGATTCTTTCGTAGGTAGGCAGTACCAACGCCAGCCACGAAAGAAGCCTGATCAAGTCGTTCAAAGTGCGCTAGATTAGGATCAGGTTGTTATCTCTTAATTGAGTCAGAGTCAATTTAGATATATTATTCGGTTAGGGAGATTGAGTTTGTTAGGAGATTTGTGTTAGGAGCCGGATTATAAAGGCCGTCAAAGTCATTGTAAAAGGGTATCGAAGAATTAAGTTCCTGGTTAAGGGACTCTTTGGTCGCCGTGGCAGACCATACTTCCGGCTGCAGCGATGCCAGAAACTCCTCTCCACCTCGCTATCCTCCTGTGTCTCAGACCTTGCTTCTATCTCCCCTACGCTCTCCTCGACGTCGGCCACGCATCGGAGGTTGTAACAATTTGGTATCAGATTCAGTCGGCGCATCGGCAGCAATGCCCGCTGATGACGGCGATTCTATGGCCTTGACGGACTCTCAGAAGTTGGACCTCGTCGTCCAGCAACTGGCGACGATCACGTCGGAGGTCACGGCGGCACACACACAGATCACGGCCATCAACACGCGTCTGGATGGCCACGCCTCCAGGATCGCGCGCAACGAGCAGTGGCGCACGGACCTCTCCAACGGTGGGCCTCCCCCTCCTGGCGCGTCGCCCTCCAGCGCCTCATCGACGTCTGGCGACTCCCATTGGACTCCTAAGCTCTCCTTCCCGCGCTTCGACGGGGAGTCCGATCCCTTGCCGTGGCTCAACAAATGCGAATCATATTTTCACGGCTTGCGGACATTGGAAACAGAGAAGGTTTGGCTCGCGGCGCTGCACCTTGACGGCGCGGCGGCTGAATGGTTCCTCGAGGTCGACCGTGACAACACCCACCTCACGTGGGCGACGAAGTCGCCCACGTCAACCTGCGTTTCGGGCCAATCCTCTGGCTGAATTGAAGGACTTGTGGCGTACCATGACGGTCGATGAGTACCAGCGCTAGTTCTTGCTATTGCTCTGCCGCTATGATGATTTGACACCAAAGCAGCAGATGCATTTCTTCACTATGGGGCTGGGCGACCCGCTTAAGACGAATGTCAAGTTGCAAGCACCTGCTGACTTGCACCATGCCATGAGCTTGGCGCGCGCCTATGAAGCCAGGAACGCGGCGGCTGATGCGGCTAGGGCGCCTGCATCTCGTGGTGCGTCTAGTTTCTACAGCAGTACCGCCAAGACTTCATCTCCGGGGCCCCGGTTCCTTCTGCAGCGGGATCTATGGCGTCAGCCAGGGCTGCTCCTTCTGCGGCTTCAAGCGCCACTAGCCGGCCTCGTTTTCATCGCCTCACGGTGGAGGAGATGGCGGCGAAACGTGCCAGCGGCAAATGTTACTTCTGCTCGGAGAAGTTTAGGCAGGGCATCGTTGTTCTGGCAAAGGAGTCTTCCTCGTGGAGATTGAAGACGGCGAGGAGGTGGAACACTAGGCAGAAGACTTGGTATTTTGCTCCATGCTCTGACCGGCATTGGTGTGGCAGACACCATGCAGCTCCACGTCCGAGTCCGCGACACCACTCTGCGCGCCCTTGTCGATACGGCTCGACCCATACTTTCATCAACAACCAGGTGGCGGCGCGGCTTGGCCTGTCCCTATCCCCTCGGCCGAACTTGTTGGTTAAGGTGGCCAATGGTGACCGCGTCGCATGCCCGGGCGTCTGCGCCAAGACCACCGTCACGATCGCCGAGGATAGCTTCACCATGGACTGCTACACGCTTCCCCTCGGCGGATTTGACGTCGTCTTAGGGGTGCAGTGGCTCCGCACCTTGGGGCCCATATTATGGAACTTTGAGGCCTTGACGATGTCTATGTGGTTGCATGGCCGCATGGTCAAGTGGACCGGCATTGGCGCGCCGTTGGGCGCCTGTCAGGCGATGGCAGCGCCCCGCGATCTCCTGCAAGCTCTTTTGGCAAGTTTCTCCGACATATTCCGTGAGCCGTCCGGTCTGCCACCCAAGCGCCACCACGACCACCGCATTCACCTAGTGCCCGGGTCGGCGCCGGTGGCGGTCCGGCCATACCGGTACCCTCAACTATTGATGGAGATCGAGAAACAGTGTGACGCTATGTTGGCCCAAGGGATTATCCGCGTCAGCACATCGGCGTTCTTGTCGCCTGTCCTCCTCGTGTGCAAGACAGACGGGACATGGCGCTTCTATGTCGACTACAGAGAGTTGAATTTGAAGACGATGAAACTTCTATTTCCAATTCCGGTGGTTAACGAGCTGCTTGATGAACTCTTGTGGGCTTGCTTTTTCACCAAGCTTGACCTCAGGAGTGGGTACCACCAGGTGCGCATGCATGAAGCTGATATGGACAAGACGGCGTTCCGCACACACCATAGGCATTCTGAGTTCCTAGTGATGCCCTTTGGGTTGACGAACGCGCCATCAACATTTCAGGCTATGATGAACGATATTTTGAAGCCATTTATTCATAAATTTGTTTTCCTTTTCTTTGATGATATTCTGATTTTCAGTCGCACATGGTTCGACCATCTTCAACATGTGAAGGCTGTTTTTGAGGTGCTCCGGCAACACAACTTGGCCTTGAAATAGTCCAAGTGTTCGTTTGGAGAAGACTCGGTGGCGTACCTGGGCCACAACATCTCCTCGGCTGGGGTGGCTATGGACTCGGCCAAGGTCGCGACGGTCGTGGCATGGCCGCGGCCTCGCACGCTGAAGGCCCTATGGGGTTTCCTTGGCCTCGCAAGGTATTACCGCAAATTCATTACGGGCTACAGCAGGGTGGCAGCACCTCTCACGGTGCTCTTGAAGGATGCCTTCGTGTGGTCACCAGCGGCAGACGACGCATTTGAGGCGCTCAAGAAGGCGCTCACTATAGCGCCTCTCCACATGCCGGACTTCGTCAAGCGCTTCATCGTCGATTGTGATGCCTCCGGATCCAGATTCGAGGCGGTGCTCCACTAGGGTGATGGCGCCATTGCTTTCTTTAGCCGTGTTGTGGCACCTCAGCACGCCAAGTTGCCGGCCTATGAGAGAGAGTTGATCGGCCTGGTGAAGGCGGTTTGACATTGGAGGTCGTACCTGTGGGGTCGGCCGTTTACGGTACGCACGGATCACTACTCGTTAAAGTTTTTGCTGGATCAGCGGCTTTCTACAATTCCACAACACACTTGGGTCTCCAAACTGTTTGGCTATGATTTGTCCGTGGAGTTCAGGCCTGGCAAGCTGAACACGGTAGCGGACGCCTTGTCGCGCCGTGATGAAGAAGTGGCGGTGGTTTGTGCTATCTCGTCGCCCTCCTTTGCTGTGTTCGATGACCTGCGCGCTGAACATGCTACAAGCGAACAGGTGGCGTCCCTCCGTCGTGCCTTGAACGCGGGAACTGCGGCGCCAGGGTGGTCCGTGGTGGACGAGTTGCTGCTATACAAGGGTCGGGTGCTGGTGCTGGTGCCAGATGCTTCACCGTTGTGGCACCAGTGCTAGCGGCAGCACATGAGGCTGGTCATGAAGGAGTGCAAAAGTCCCTGCTGCGCTGGAGGTCTACTTTCTATAGCCCTTCAGCTCATCGCCGTATGAAGGAGTTTGTACATGGCTGTGTTACCTGCCAGAAGAATAAATCAGAGCATCTCCATCCGGCAGGCTTGCTGCAACCGTTGCCGGTCCCGTCCATGGTGTGATCAGATATTTCAATGGATTTTATTAAAGGCTTCCCACGTGTGGGCGGCAAATTTGTGGTGTTGACGGTGGTGGATCGTTTTTCGAAGATGACGCATTTCATGGTGTTGAGCCACCCTTACACAGCAGCATCGGTGGCCAAGGTGTTCTTTGACAATGTTGTCAGGTTGCATGGTTTTCCATGCTCAATTGTTAGTGATCGGGACACGGTGTTTACAAGTGCCTTCTGGAGTGAGCTATTTCGTCTTGCTGGTGTCCAGTTGAAGATGAGCTTGGCCTTCCATCCACAGACGGACGACCAGTCAGAGGTGGTGAATCACATTATCACCATGTATCTCCGGTGCTTAGCTGGTGACCGCCCGCGTTCTTGGGTACAGTGGTTGGCGTGGTCCAAACTGCCATTCGGTGTACTCCGTTTGAGGTAGTCTTTTGCAGGCCACCGCTGGAGTTGGCTCCTTGGCGACAGGGTGCTGCTTGGGTAGCCGCGGTGGGGACACAGCTGCAGCAGCGCGACCAGTTTCTGCTAGAGATCAAGGAACGTCTTCTGCAGGCCCAAAGCACAATGAAGAGCCAACAAAATCAGCATCGACGCGATCAGGAATTTAAGGTGGGTGACTGGGTTTGGCTCAGGCTACAGCAGCGAACAGCGTCCGGCATCACATCAGCCTCCAAGTCTAAGTTGGGACCTAAGTATTATGGGCCCTATCAGGTGGTTTCTCGGGTGGGGGCAGTGGCTTACAAGCTTAACCTTCCGCCCAAAGCTAAGATCCATGATGTGTTCCATGTTGCTCTCTTGAAGAAGTTTGATGCCGTGCCGCCTGCAGTTCCAGTTCCGCTACCGCCTATTCTTCATGGTCATGTTCTGCCTATGCCGAAGAAGGTGATTAAAGCTCGCGTGAACAAAGCCACATGGGAGCTGCTCATTCAGTGGATGGGACAAGCTGCAACAGAAGCTTCGTGGGTTCAGTTGGAGGCGTTCAAGCAAGACTACCCTGACTTCCAGCTCGAGGATGAGCTGTTCTTGGGGAAGGGGGGAAATGTTGTGGATTCTTTCGTAGGTAGGCAGTACCAATGCCGGCCACGAAAGAAGCCTGATCAAGTCGTTCAAAGTGTTATCTCTTAATTGAGTCAAAGTCAGTTTAGATATATTATTCGGTTAGGGAGATTGAGTTTGTTAGGAGATTTGTGTTAGGAGCCGGATTATAAAGGCCGGCAGAGTCATTGTAAAAGGGTATTGAAGAATTAAGTTCCTGGTTAAGGGACTCTTCGGTCGCCGTGGCGGACCATACTTCCGGCTGCGGTGACGCCAGAAACTCCTCTCCACCTCGCTATCCTCTCCGTTCCTTGCCTGCGTCTCAGACCTTGCTTCTATCTCCCCTACGCTCTCCTCGACGGCGGCCACGCATCGGAGGTCGTAACAACCAGCTGTTCTCTTTAACCATATTGTTCATGTTTTATATTTACGATTTCACGGCCTTGGTACTGTAACAACCGGTGTAACTGTAGCATGGCGGTTACTGTAGCCCCTCCCTTTCTTAACCCTCAGATTAGGTCATTTAGAGATAAGATCGGTTGGTTGGTTAGAATTAGAGCGGGTTCTACTTCTATATAAATTGAGGCACGACACTCATTTGTAATCAATTAAGAAATATACACCCATTCCCCAACAAATTTTAAGCTCCAGGGAGCATAAACCTAACCTGTCCTTCCTTATCGATGTATTGGGAACCAGGGCTCAACAAAAGGCCGCGACGTGGCTTTTGGGCCAGCCCAAAAGAATGCAGCCATGATGGCACAACAAGGCAAGGAGATGCAGATCTGAGAATTTGTACAACCGGTTCAGGTCGGGTCAGTTCCCGACCTGCCTATTTGACACCAGATGGCTCGAACCAAGGGGGGCCACATTCTAGTGGACAGTGGCAGAGCTCGACAAGAAAATGGGGGAGGAGGGGAGGGGGGGGGGGGGGCAAGTAAAAATAAATTCTAGCTCACAAAATTTGGCGATTTATACCCTATTTTTGGTGGATTTGGAGATTCATCTTCTAATACGTTTCCATCTAATTGGTCATTTCATACACGACCGGACTCCTTGCGGAACGGGACGCCGTGTCTGACATGGTGCACAGAGAAGCAATGCCAAGGCCCACCGTCGTTCAGGAGTCCCATCAACCAGACCTACTTGGCCAACGACGTGACAGGCGTAGCGTGCGACATGTGCGGTCTTTGCATGAATTTACTTCGCCAACCACACGGCCCACTACTGTGAATGCTCCTCTTGGGCTCTAAAAAGGGAGGTTTTGGCCCTTAGAAGACACGCAACTCACAACACAAGAACACACTCTTGTACACCCTTAAAATCAATACTGGCAAGCACGACATAGAGCTTTTAGCCTCTAAGCGGCTCGAACCTGTCTAAATCATGTTTTTCTCCCTTTCATTCAAAAAAAATGTGAGGGTGCAGTCTGTCCCCTAGCCGAATCACAAGGACACCACAATTATGATGCCTCATCTAGCACCACGTTAATTAGTTTTTATTATGTGCTTGGACCGTTAATGACAGGGGCTGGAATAAATATCAGATTGATGGTAATAGGAGATGAAATGTTGGAGCACGCAGCAAGGATATATCCCGTGACACATGTCAAATATTATCAGCGCATTCCTCCTAAACAACGATGATGTTAAGCTACTATCTACAAACCAGTAGCACGTAAAAAGCTGATCGAAAAAGATGGACAATTCGATTTTACTTCAACATGCCCTCTTGAGGTCAGGTGCCTCACGTCACGACTCAGCATGGCGTGGCTAGGGAGATCTTACATCGCCTTGAGATCGCCCAAGACTCCAGGCAACTTACGGCCTATGAAGAATGGCTGCGATGCACAGCAATGCGCCATTGTCTGGTTTTCGCAAAAAGAAAAATTTCATCTCGAAGCTGGTGGTAGACGGACAGGTGGTTACTGGTCAGAATGACAAAGAGGAAGTGTTGTTTGAGTACTTCAACGAGGTACTTGGTACTGCTCTACCAAGGGCAAGCACTCTTGAGCTTAGCTTCTTCCATCGTGAGGGGATGGATTTCTCTGATCTTGAAGTGCCAATCACTGAAGATGAAGTATGGGACACTATCAAATCCATGCCAGCTGATCGGGCGCCGGGACCGGATGGTTTCTCGGGCCGCTTTTATAAATCTTGTTGGTCGATAATCAAATGGGATTTCATGGCAGAAATCATCTCTTTGCAGCAAGGGGATTCTAGGAAGTTGTGGCTGCTCAACTCGGCTTATTTAACTCTTATCCCAAAGAAAGTGGATGCAAACTTACCCAAGGATTTTTGACCAATAAGTCTAATACACAGTTTTGCCAAACTTATTGCAAAGATTTTGGCTAACAGACTTGCCCCACACTTGGACAATTTAGTGGCAACCAACCAAAGTGCGTTCATTCGTGGTCGATGCATTCATGACAATTATATGTTAGTACAGCAGACTATCAATCTACTCCACCGGCGCAAGGTGCCCAGCATCTTCTTGAAATTAGATATATCCAAGGCGTTTGACTCCGTCTCCTGGTCCTTATTATTGGAGATCCTATCACATCTAAGATTTGGTCCTTGCTAGCGCAATATGATTTCCAGTCTATTACACACGGCATCTACCCGGGTCCTAGTCAACAGACAGCCAGGAGATGAGATTCGTCACAAACGGGGTTTGCGTCAAGGAGACCCCTTGTCCCCGATGTTATTTGTGTTGGTCATGGATGTTCTCAACAGCATGTTCAAGAAAGCAAGTGAGCTTGGGTTACTACAGCCTTTGGCACGAAGGGAATCGAATCAGCGCATATCATTGTACGCAGATGATGTAGCACCCTACATACGGCCGGATGCAAATGACATGGATCTCACACTTGCTGTTTTAGAACAGTTCGGTGAAGCCTTGGGATTGCGCACCAATCTTCAAAAGAGCTGCGTGATACCGATCAGATGTGAGGAGCAAGATATTGAGAGGATTGACCACACCTTACAGTGTACACTTTCAGAATTCCCAACAACATATTTGGGCCTGCCTATATCAGATAAAGAGCTTCGACGCTCGGTGGGTTGGGGATTCTTAATTTGGAATATATGAGTTGGTCGTTACAACTAAGGTGGCTCTGGTATGACAAGATTGGGGGACAGCGGCCTTGGAAGGGATTAGAAATTAAAGTCCATCCGAATTATGCTGCTTTCTTCAGTATAGCGGTGGCATCTCGAGTAGGCAATGGAGCAAACACCTTATTCTGGACAGATAGATGGTTGATGGGATGTTGTGTGGCTGATTTTGTTATGTGGGGCCGGAATTACTCCAGGAGGAATAAGGATGCTGGCGCACAATAAGTTTAGCTTGCCAAGTTTGAGTCGTAATCGGTTAGGAGTCTCAGGTTAAAGATAGAGTTAGTTTTGGAATTAAAAGATAGAGTCGGTTGAGTCTGGTTGAGTCTGTACGTCGGTTCTCTCTTATTTAAGGAGAGGAGATTATGAATAAAGGAGGCAAGAATTATCAACCCAATCTATCTCTCGTCTAAACTCCTAAGCTCAGGGGGAGCATAAGCCCCAAACCTTACTCGCTATCACATCTGGTATCAGTTTGCCTTGGTTCCGATCTCCACCATGCCGCCGAAGGATGATGCCACCAGCAAGGCCGAGGTGGAAGACTTGACGAAGCTAATGCAGGCCGTGAACTCCAAGCTAGATTGCCTGACGACGGTGGAGTCCAAGCTTGAAGCCATCAAACATCACCAACGCCTGCAGAGCACAGCAATCCAACGCCTTCAACAGCAGTATCGACAGCCGCCACCGAACTCCGACGACCGCGGGTCTTATAACGACCGGCCTTACGGCATGACGACGATCGATGCCACGAATCCTTTCGGGACTCCTACGATGATGGCCGACACCGGGAGCCGTACCGTGACCGGTATGACGACGAGTGGCGCCGCCAACCTGATCGTCCAGTCCGTCACCAGAAGTGGGATTTTCCCAGATACGATGGCAAAGGCGATCCAATTTCCTTCCTGAACAAGTACGATTCATACTTCCGCGCCCAACGTATCCCGGAAGAAGAGAAGGTTTGGATGGCCGCACACAACCTCAACGATTCGGCTCACATCTGGTATATGCATATCGAGAAGCAAGAAGGCTACATGCTCACCTGACGCCTATTTCCCGAGTTGCTGAACATCCGATTCGGACCTCCGCTACGCTTAAACCCGCTAGGTGAACTCGCCGCTTGTCGCCGGACTGGTACGGTTGAGGAATACCAGGAGCGTTTTCTAGAGTTGCTGGCCCGTGCCGGTCCCCACACAGACTCCCAGCAGATTCAGCTCTTCACCGTCGGCTTGCTGGAGCCTCTCAGCATCGCCGTTCCACTGCAGAACCCGCAGTCTTTAGCAGTCGCCATGAGCATCGCCCGCTCATACAAGCGCCGCAATCAGGCGGCCCTTCAGGCATCGACTTCTGCATCTGCGCCTCGCTTTCCATCACGCAATAAGGGACTTCTTACCTTACCCTCGGCAGGTTCAACATCTACACCAGCAACAGCACCGGCGACCTCTTCTACGCCAAGCACTACCATGACAGTGGCAGGCCGGCCAATCCGTCGCCTGACACCCGAGGAGATGGAAGAGTGTCGTTGCAAAGATCAATGCTTCAACTGTGATGAGAAGTATGTCAGAGGACATAATAAAGTTTGCAAGCGTTTGTTCTTGTTGGAAATCATGGAGGATGAGGAGGATACTGCTAAGGAGGAACTGAGAGTACCAATCCATGCAATCACAGGTATATGTGTGGGGGAGACCATGCAGGTGACTGCTCAAGTAGGCACATCCATGCTCACGGTACTAGTGGACTCAGGCTCCACACATAATTTTGTTTCACAAGAGGCTGCGGAAGGTGCAGGATTGGTGTTCACACCGCGCCAAGGCCTACACATCATGGTGGCCAACGGGGAACGGGTGCCGTGTCCAGGGGTCATCTGCAATGCCCCTTTCTCTGTGGACAAGGCTACGTTCCGGGCAGACTTCTACATTTTACCATTGGGGGGCTATGATGTCGTCCTCGGCACCCGTTGGCTAGCAACCTTGGGACCAATCCTCTGGGATTTTGGACGCCTCACTATGGCTTTCTGGCACATGGATCAGCGCGTGGAATGGCATGGTATATCCAACCCGCTCTGGCCCCGCTTACACAGCTGCTCGGCACCGGCGCTACTGACAGGCCTTCTGGAGGAATTCAACGACGTGTTCTCGGGCCCCAGGGCCTCCCACCACGATGTTCCCGTGATCATCATATCCATCTGTTGCCCGGTATCGCACCAGTAACGGTATGTCCTTACCGATACCCCACCAACCAGAAAGATGAACTTGAGCGGCAGTGTCGTGCTATGGAGGCGCAAGGCATCATCAGGCGCAGCTTATCGGCTTATTCCTCGCCAGTATTGCTAGTCAAAAAAGCAGACGGCTCCTGGCGTTTTTGTGTTGATTATCGAGCCCTTAACGACTGAACTGTCAAAGACAAATTTCCCATCCCGGTTGTTGATGAATTATTTGATGAGCTACATGGAGCAGCATTCTTCTCTAAACTTGATCTCCGCTCGGGATATCATCAGGTACGCATGAATGATGAAGATATTGAGAAGACGGCTTTTCGCACTCATGAAGACCTGTACGAGTTCCTAGTCATGCCATTCGGGCTCTCCAATGCACCGGCCACATTTCAAGCTCTAATGAATGACGTTTTGCGGCCTTTTCTTCGGAAGTTTGTTCTCGTTTTCTTTGACATCCTTATTTACAGTCCATCATGGTCGACGTATTTGTGTCACCTCCGAGCAGTACTTGAGGTACTTCGCGGACACGAGCTCTACGTCAAGCGTTCGAAGTGTTCCTTTGGTGAACAATCTGTGGGCTACCTGGGCCACGTTGTGTCAGCCACCGGGGTAGCAATGGACAGCGACAAGATCAAAGCAGTGGTGGACTGGCCACCTCCGCGCTCGGTGCGTGCACTACGGGGATTCCTTGGACTCGCCGGATATTATCGTAAGTTCATTCGTGATTATGGTTCAATTGCTGCACCACTAACAAAGCTGTTGTGCAAGGAAGGTTTTTCTTGGTCATCGGAAGCCGACGTCACCTTCGCCGCCCTCAAGGAAGCTCTCACCACAGCGCCAACGCTCTGCCTACCCAATTTTGATGAAACATTCATTGTTGAGTGCGACGCATCAGGGGTTGGAATCGGGGCAGTTCTTCATCAAGGAGCACGGCCCATTGCGTTCTTCAGCAAGCCAGTGGCTCCACGTCATCAAGGTCTAGCGACGTATGAGCGCGAGCTCATTGGTCTTGTTCAGGCAGTTCGTCATTGGCGACCTTACTTATGGGGGCGCCATTTCATCGTCAAGACAGATCACTACAGTCTGAAGTTTTTGTTAGACCAACGTTTAGCAACGATTCCTCAGCACCCGTGGGTAAGCAAGATCCTCGGCTTTGACTTTGCAGTGGAGTACAAACCAGGGAAACAAAACATAGTTGTTGATGCTTTGTCGCATCGCGATGAAGATATGGGCCGCCTTCACATAGTGTCTGGTCCATCTTTCGATCTTATTGCTGAAGTCCGCAGGGCCACAGTTCATGATCCAGCATTAGTCGCACTTAAGGTGCAGATTGCAGGAGGTACCCTTGACGCGCCATGGACTATCAAGGATGGGTTGACCTTGTTTAACAACAGGGTCTATATTCCGCCAGGTTCACAACTCCTTGACTCTGTACTATTGGCAGTACATGATGGAATACACGAAGGAGTGCAGAAGACCCTTCACCGCCTACGCCGAGACTTTCATACTCCTAATGCACGCGTGGTGGTCCAGGAGTTCGTTCGGGCTTGTACTGTTTGCCAGCGCCATAAGACTGATCATTTGCATCCAACGGGTCTCCTCAAGCCTCTTCCAGTTCCAAGTTCCATTTGGTCTGATGTAGCACTGGATTTTATTGAGGGTCTACCTCGGGTGAGTGGCAAGACGGTGATTCTGACAGTAGTTGATCGCTTCTCCAAATACGCACATTTTATTCCGTTGGCACATCCATACACTGCTGAATCGGTGGCGCGGGCTTTCTTCGCAGAAATTGTGCGTCTACCTAGAGTTCCAGCTACAATAACCTCGGATCGAGATCCGGTGTTTACTTCTGTTTTTTGGCACGAGCTTTTTGCTGCTTCGGGTTCCAAACTTTCCATGAGCACGGCATTTCATCCACAGACAGATGGTCAGAGTGAAGCTGTTAACAAGGTGATTGCTATGTATTTACGTTGCATGACAGGGGATCATCCTAAAAATTGGATCAAATGGCTTCCATGGGCGGAATATATTTATAACACATCTTACCATTCAGCACTCAAGGATACTCCATTCAAAGTCGTTTATGGTAGGGATCATCCATCCCTGTGTTCCTATGAGATGGGCGAAATCAAAGTGGCAACAGTGGCGAGTACCCTGGCTGAAAGAGATGAGTTCTTGGCCGATGTTAAGATTCGGTTGGAGCAAGCGCAACAGGTGGCTAAACGATTCTACGTCCGCAGTCATCGTGTCCTCTCTTTTGTGGTCGGTGATTGGGTTTGGCTCCGTCTTCGACACCGCTATCCTACGGGTGTTCCTGATGCTTCACAGGGCAAGCTCCGACCGTGTTTTTTTGGGCCATTTCAAGTGACAGCAAAGATCAATGAAGTGGCTTACAAACTCGCCCTTCCAGCTAGTTCTAGGTTGCATGATGTCTTTCATGTAGGCCTCCTTAAAAAGTTCATCGGCGCTCCACCAGAATCAATTCCGGCGCTTCCTCCCATCCACAATGGTGCAGTGGTTTTGACACCTGCTCGTGCTCTTCGAGTTCGTCTCAGCTGTGGCCAACGACAGGTTCTTATACAGTGGAATGATCAACCAGCTTCTTCGGCTTCATGGGAAGACCTGGCGGATTTTCAGAAACGCTATCCTTCATCTCAGCTCGCGGACGAGCTGCTAATCGAGGGGGGGAGAGATGTTATGTGGGGTCGGCACTACTCCAGGAGGAATAAGGATGCTGGCGCACAATAAGTTTAGCTTGCCAAGTTTGAGTCGTAATCGGTTAGGAGTCTCAGGTTAAAGATAGAGTTAGTTTTGGAATTAAAAGATAGAGTCGGTTGAGTCTGGTTGAGGCTGTACGTCGGTTCTCTCTTATTTAAGGAGAGGAGATTATGAATAAAGGAGGCAAGCATTATCAACCCAATCTATCTCTCGTCTAAACTCCTAAGCTCAGGGGGAGCATAAGCCCCAAACCTTACTCGCCATCACAGATTTAGCACCAAACATGATCTCAGCAGTGCCTTTGAAAACAAGGAAGATCAGAACAGTGTCAGATGTAGTGGGAAATAATATTTGGCCAACGGACATTCAGGGAGGTCTATCAATGATTGGGCAATATGAATACTTCATGTTGTCAGATATTATCCAGGAGTTCGGGCTAACAGAGGAGCAAGACCACCACTCTTGGAGATTTGAGACTTCAGGTGCATTCTCCTCTCAATCAGCTTACAAGGCATTCTACAATGGATCAGTTATGTTTGAACATTGGCGCCTGATATGGAAAACATGGGCCCCAAACAAATGTAAAATCTTTCTCTGGTTGGCCAGCCGCAACAGATGTTGGACGGCTGATAGACTGCAAAGGCGTGGGCTCGAACATCCTGAGAAATGTGTGCTTTGTGACCAAGAGGAAGAGATAGTACAACACATCCTCACTTCCTGCCTATTTGCCCGTCAATTTTGGAACCGGATCCTCACTTCTTTGGGCTTCAACAATTTGGTTCCAGGCCATCGAGACAACATCTTCAGCACTAGGTGGCTAAAGAGCAGCAAGAGAGTTCCAAAAGAAAAAAGAAAAGGGTATAACACAGTGATAGCTTTGGGCGCTTGGCTTCTCTGGAAACATAGAAACACTGGTGTCTTTGAGAATGCCAGCCCAAACCTGAATATCTTAGTGAAGTTCTTTTGAGGATGAGTCTCACCTTTGGCGCCTGGCAGGTGCAAAGGGGCTGCAGGCTCTAGATCAAGGTGCATTAGGCACTTAAGGGTCAGGCTGTCCGGGTCAAGCTCTTTTTTGTGTTTTTTATAATCACAAACTACTTGTACCACAACCCCTCACAGCTCGGTTCGGAGTGAGGTGGTGAAGTTTGTAACGGACCGGTTTCTACTCTCTTAATACAATGATACGCAGCTCTCCTGCGTATTCGAGAAAAAAAAAGGCCAGGTCCCTCAGGCAAACGTGGAATATTAAACTACTATGTTTCCATGATACCTTTTATATGATACACTATATGTTGCAGTGGAATATTAAGCTACTATGTTTCCATGTACTATGTCCCTCAAGCAAACTATATGTTGTATAGAACTGTCTTTATATGGGTACTACTAGATAGTCTTTAGCACATTGTACATGTAGCAGTAACACTTGCATTATGTTAAGTTCAGTAAACATAATATTTATTGAGGCAATTGCATCAGAGGACCTGTTTTAGATCCTAATATTGAAAAAGGACCTTCTTTTTCAACTTTGCAAGATTGGACCTCTTTTTTCAAATTGAAGGAGCCGTTAGCCCCTATTTTGTATCTCCGTCAGCTTAGGTATTGATTTCGAATTAAAAAAAAAGAAAAAGAAAAAAAAGACCCTAATACCCCTGATCTCTCTTACCCAGCAGCCCATCCGACTCGTGCTCTCTGGCTATGACAAAAACGCACGATACCTAACCCTCGGCGACCAGCAGGGCGCCAGCAGAGGCTGAGGTGCGGCTGGTGGATCCGTGCCCAGAGGGGCTTGAGCAGCGCGTGGGCGGAGGTCGAGCGGCGCGCGTGCTTGGTTCGACACGCGGAGCGGATGGGCTTCGTGCACGACCAGGGCGCCTGGGTGTGTTCCGTGAGCTAACTTTGATTCTTGCTTAAGGTCGCGTGGGCCGAAGGCATCTTGGTCCAGATCCTGCACCAAGGTTGTGCCCCAAGACCTTCCTGGAGTCGAGCTGCAGCAGGCTCGTGGTCACCGGGAGCTCCATCAGGACAGCTGTTGTTGGGTGCATCTCTAGTGCAGCTGTTGAGCTGCTCTGAATTGGATTTCAATGTCTCTGTTTTTCCTTCCTATATCGCTTCCAAACATCAATTCGTAAATTTGCAAAGATGAGGTAAAAACAGGTCTATTCTTGCAAGGCATAATTGTCTTTTCACGTGAGATTTAACACCGTTACCACCACCAAACAGAATAGAGGCTGCTGCTTTCTTCAATTTGAAAAAGAAGGTGCAATCTTGTAAAGTCTGAAAAAGAGGTCCTTTTTCAACATTAGGATCAAAAACAGGTCCTTTGATGCAATTGCCCCATATTTATTTCATGTGAATACCTACTTGTTTTTAATATCCGACCCTAACAGAAAATGTCAAGTTATCCAACACAAATGTACTGCACTGAAGAAATGAACAATGCAGAACAACCCGAACAAAGAACACACTTCAAAATAACAAGTTTCTAGGCAATGTGTCAGGACTGACATTGAATTCAGTTCAAGCATTAATATTTGCGACTATGAGATAGTCTAGCACTCCTGCATGTTCGAGAAAAAAAAAAGAGAGAGAGATAGTCCAGCAGGGCTGCAAGGAACGTACCATTTGTTGTCAATTTGTGGTTTTCCTAAGTTAAATTTGATAATAATATTGCCAAGTGAAAGATCATTGTCAAACATTTGTAGGCACAAACCTGGAGAATTTTTTTATTATTTAGCAGAAAGGATAATCACTATATATCAAAATCGAAACAATTAATAAAAAAGTATTGCTAACACTTTTTGATGTAATGAAATGGTAAAATATTTGAGTTGAGAGAACAAATAAAATGCAGATTCATAGTATGACCAAAAGGAAACATACCAGTAAGACAACCAATAATGGTGGGATTGAGACCAATACCATCAAGTTTTAATTGTTCAAATAGATCCAGACCATGTTGGGCTTCACAGTTTCTGCATGTCAGCTATAAGTATCACACAAATAACATAAGATTATATGAAATTGGCAGTGCATGAGCTTTATAACCTTTCACAAGCTACAAATAAGACGGAGTATGTTATCTCATTTGGATGGAGTCCAAATCTATTCATCTCATTAAGGACATCAACAGCCTTCGATACTTGATCACCATCACCTGTAGTTTCATCGCATGGCTGACAAAAATTATGAAACCGTTGCACTTTGCATGTTCAAGAAAGGCATTTTTCAAATGAAAAAGATAAGGAGCTAAGATATTATTCACGCTTCAGAACTTGTGAATCAAGTAATTAAGTTTCACTTCGAATCGTGCTCTTGCAAATTGAATCAGCTATGTTGTAGTCTTTTTCCCCTAGCTGATATTGTGAAGTTAGTGGATAATCACATCAGTACTTAAGCTAGTAAAACTGCAAACATATTTAACTGGAGTCTACACATTATTAAAGCATCGACCTAACTAGCATAAGATTTAGGGAGCTATGTGGTACACTATAATATGTAAAGGGACATCTCCTGCAGTTTTGTCATTCAGAAAATATGTAGGTGAAAAATGAACTTAATATGATATTTTTCCTTCTAGAAGTGGACATACACAGCGAAGTTATCAAAGCATTCATCATTGGAACTGTTGGGATCAATTTAATCGATTTAATCTCCTTGTATAGCTGCAGTGCCTTTTTCCAATCCTTGGCCTGAAACAGTGGCACCAAATAGTGATGAGCAAAAGAAACTTCTGGCAATAAACCATTGCATGCAAAACAGAACTACCTACGCAAAATTAAGGACTACCGTGCAGCATATAATCCATAACAAATCCAAGATATGTTTTTCCTGCAATAATTTATAAATTACTTACATTGCAGCAAGCACCCATCAACGAACTGTATGCCATGGTTCCAACTTGTAAATCCTTTGCTCTTGCATCTTTCATTATTTCAAAGGCAGCATCTGCCCTTCTGGCATGACCAGCTACATCAACTAGAGCACTTAAAAACATCTGTAGTTGAATGGGTTAGACAAGTCAAACAAGCTGCAAGTGCAAGCAGAGCATTTTAGGTATACTTAAGCTTCCTAGTAAGAAAAAAAGACCTCATCAGGTTTTACTCCCATCTTGTTCATGTCTTCATAGATCTTCAGCGCAAACCCGAAATCTCCAGTCAAGCTACAGCTTCTCAATGCAATTGTGTAAACCTCTGGGGTGCCCTTTATATCATACTCATGAAGCATTTTGTACACCTCGCGAGCTCGATGAGCCTATAAAAATAAATTAGTGCTATTTGATTTAAGATATGGCAACTGTGTTTTCTATTTTGCATTTCCGGCAAGAACTTTAATTTGGAAAAATACCTGACCAGCCTGAATACATGTTTTCATAAGTGCTCCAACTGTGACATGATCAGGGAGAATCGGTCCGGTTCCTTTTGATTCTGAAGATTCTGCTGTCATTTCTGATAAAACATCAAAGGCCCGAGCCACCGCTCCAGATTCACCACATGCACTGATCAAAGCATTGAAGATAACTCGATCCGGCTTCACCTTCTACTGCAAATACGAGCCAGTAAGTCACTTATGAAGAACCTTACAGAAAATAATAAACTGGACAACTTCTTTGGTAACATTTGTAGCAAAACTTGAAACATCTAAAATGATAATGCATCAGATGGAACAATGTTACCTTTGAACTCATGATCCCATATGCACCGAATGCTTTGGCCACCTGTCCAGCTCTAGCACAGCCATCAATCAGTGCACTGTATGTGTTAACATTAGGCTCTATACCAGCACTAACCATCTCATGGAAGACCTGAAATAAGTCCAAAAAAAACAATAACATGATGTGTTCTAAATTATATTAAGTTTTCAACAAAATCCGCTGATATGTGACTTTGTGATTTAGTTACCTCAAACATGGCATCAACTTTTCCACACTTTGCACAAGTTGATATCAATGTGGTGTAAAGCTTACAATCAGGTGTTAGACCAGCATCCTTTAGGAGCACCATAACTTGGAGTGCTCCTGAGAAGGGAAAACATTAGGTCATTATTCATAGTCTATTCCAGTTTTCATATATCCGACAATAGACATGACAGTTTAAGGTCGAGCAGTTACCATCAAAATCCTGTGAATGGGCACACACGGACAGAAGCATATTGAAGGTACTGATTTTCGGGCTGTCAATCAATCTGCAGAAGCGAAGAGCTTCCGAGACAGCCCTTCTCTTCTTACACATAATGAAAAAGCTGGCATGGTGGATCTAAAAAACAAAAAATCAGTACCTTGAAGATACTCTAAGGGAGAAAAGCCTCCCCCCCCCCCCCCCCCCCCCCTCTCTCTCTCTTCTTCCCCACAACACACACAAAAAAAAAACCATAGGAAGTAACCCCTTGATCCCAAGTTGCACAAATTTAAGTTGTAGCTTTCTAACAGCGCACTTAAGAGCCAGTGTTCCACACTTGATGTCACCAAAATAATATGGTGGTAAGTGGCATCATAAGTCATTTTTCGTCATATTTATTTTACCATCCTCTCCGTTCCCAACTGCAAATAAACTGCCCTTGCAGAGAGCTTCTAGATGTTGGATCGCATGAATATACAGCAAATTAGTAAGCCAACCATCATCTGGAGTTCTTATTTCCTTTTTCACCTAAAGAAGCCAATCTCCTTGTGGCCCTAGAACAGAAACTCTCCTAAAGGAACCAATCAATGCTGCTGACATGAAATAAAGTCGCTAAATATGAGCATCCCTTCAGGCCCTGATGTTCTGGTTTCCTGATGAGGTGCTGCAGTTCGGCTCAGTAGGCAGCAACCCATGCCACGTCAATAATAGATTATTCATGTCTGGGGACTTCTTTGCTCCAGTTTCAACAATTCAAGGATGAATCTCTACAACTTAAAAATCCCAAACGCATCTATCTCTCACCTATGATCTCCGTCCAATGTGCGATCTTCCACCCCACATGCGATCAATTGTCCCACTTACGACCCGTACCCCTCCTGCGAACCGCACCCCACCTCTCCTCTCATCGCATGCCCCACCACCTGTGACCCGCGCAGTCGATCTAACCTCCCTCCGCCTCCGCATGCTTCAGCCAACCATGCCTCCGCCTGGACCCAGCCGCCTCTGCACACGAACCTCCGTAAGCATCCGCGACCTAGGTCGACCGTGCCACCGCCTGCACCCTGTCGTCTGCGCCTGCGAATCGCGATGTAGCGACTTCTCCTCGTTGGATCCACCTTGCCACCTCCAGCCTCCGTATGCGAATGGCAGGCCGCGGCTGCTCCTCCAGTTGCCTCCGCATCCTTTTCTTCCCAACGCATCTCGTCAGCGTCGCTCCATCCATGTAGCCTGTGACCCATGCCCTCGCCCCGCAATCCCGTCCTCACCGTGCCTCACGCCTCTCCCAACTCGCTGCCGGATCGTCATCACTCCAACACGTTCCTCATCCTCTTCTAGGAGCCCTAGCAAGACGACGACGGCTGCGAAAATCCAGGGATGAAGAATCGAGGCCGCAAATCTTGTCTCCATGTTCTCTTTTGGGTGCCCCACCCGGTCAACGACAGCTGCAATCCACAGGGGAAGATGACCCACGGACGCCGGTGGGTGCAAGATCTATGGGGGAAGAACTTCGGGCACCTGCAAGATCTTTGCAGCCGCTGTTTGACCTCAATCCCTTGTGCGTCGGGTTCAGACATACGTTGTAAGGTGAGCCCACTCCCGTCTCACATCTAAAAATCTTCATTTAGTTTTTCTCTCCCTATTTTACAGAACCGATGAGCAATAAAGCTGGAAACCAGTAGTTAGTATTTGCAATTATGGATACATCATGCATACAACTAGCATTTAGGAATGTGGCCATTAGGAATCATGGTTTCATAGGTGTTTGGAATCATAATTTTTTCGACAGTTTCATAGTCTTATTTGTTTCGTAGACCAGAGACGGAATATGCCAAGTTATGTTGAAGGAGACGTTATATCATGTTCCCCTGAAACTTTCCCTTCTATTTATCTTGGATGCAGCTTAACTACTGCTTATAAAGGAGAATAGAGTTATAAACTTTTATGTACTATAATCATAACTACTATTCATAAAAGCTGTGCTGAATTTATATTCTAGCTGACAATAATATATACATGTGAGGAACTGTATTTCGGCGCCTTGTACACTGGGACTTACGAATTTGCCTCTCTATCTTGTTTAGTTCCTGTTGCAAGATCATATTAGCTGTTGACGTGGCTTATATTGTTCATGTTACAGTGATGAAAGAGAAATATTGTGAACCTGTCGTTCCATGTTAGGTTAAAGTGGAATGGTCGCATCAGATGGTTGGGTGTAAGAGTTCAATTTTTTTTTTCTACATAAATCATGATGTATGTTGTTCTTCGTTTTAATTGTAGCATGGGCGGGCTTTTGAGCTATCAGCATGTGAAGCATACTGACTCTAACTATTAATGTACTCCTTTGGCATAATTTTTGTTTTTTCCTGACAATATGAACTGCTTTCAATTAAACATAAGCCAATTATGCATGCTATTTGATCGCAGAGAGGAAACACCGGATAAGAACCAAGCAAAGTAGTGAGTAGACCCTGCAAGTTTTAACTGGTACTGCATTAAATTTGTTAAGTCAACAATGTTGCGTGCATAGTTGAGTTCCTTAATGTCTACACACATGCTTTTGTGAGAGACTTGTGGAGTAGAGACACAGAGACGAGGCTGCTGGCTGCATCATGTATGCACTTGGAGTCTCCCAAGAAAATCAGGGATGCAGAGTGAAATTCATTCGTCTTTCAACTTTTTAGGAAATTATTGAGGTAAGTACTGTGTCATGGCATACACATGAATGTAACCTTATTTGTTGTACTTTATGGGATGAGATATCTATTCTTGTAAAAAGATTATCGAGATGATTTATTGATTCAAGTGTTGGTATTGCCTGACTCACCAAACCAAATTAAATGTTGTGAGATAGTCATTTGTTGCATCGTTACGGTATTATTGTTTCAGGTAATGAATAGACATGCAACTACTGTTCTATATTTTTTTTTTGAACTGTGATAAAAAAAAATTAGTTCTCAATGCAATGCATAAGCATATAGTTATCGTGTTATATATGATTTCAATCCTGTTCCAACACACGGGCATGTAACTAGTATTAGAAAATTTTAAAATATTAAAATACTGTAGGTGAGGCACCAATATATATAGTTCTTCTCCTCCAAAAAATATAAAAATCATTGCATCATTGAAAAAAACTAATTACCTTTTTCATATCAAGTAATCCCTCTTGCTCCATGCTTTCTAACAAATCCACAGAATCTTTCAATCTGACAATACCAAATAGATGTTTCAACCAGAAGAAATACAGATACAAATGGTGCATAGTTTGAATTAACATCATATATTGAAACTTAATAAGAGTTCTAGGAAAAAATGTCATCGTGAATATTTGTCAAATATTATACCTTCCATCCATTAAGAAACTATTATATATCCTCAAGTAATCTAATGTATCCTTCGTTCCCTTCACTCCACCTCTCTTTGCTGGGGCGAAGTTATCTGGATTCTCCTTGCTTAATACCTTCGAAATATTGAAGCCAATGGCTGTTCCATTTTCATGGCCCTTTACTGTTTTCTTCTGTTCAGTAAAAGGATCCTCCTTTAAGCATGCAACTGGAGAGAACCTCCCTGAATATAAAATATGCTTCAGATTTGGAGACGGGTAGGGGATGGTCATTCAAAAGTGATATGGAAAAACTAAACACATAATTCAACAGACTAAGTACCAAGAAGAATACATGAATTCCAAAGTTAAACCTGCTGGGAAATAAGAGACCCCTGCATATGAGTTTCTGAATTCAATTGCTTTTCTTGGTTCAAACAAATTGCTGTTGCTAGCATGGGGGACAAAATTGCTATGATTTTCTGCTATTCTTTTGAAGGATGAAAGATATGTCAAATCAAGATGTTCCTCTTCATTCCTCTGATGGTGTTCAAATAAATTAGTGCCCTCACTATCCACTGGATTGTCAATATGACCTTGGCAATTTTTTATCACTTCCTTCCGCCCAGAAAGAGATAAAAATTGATGAGGGAGTCCAACCACCCTGCCCAATCCCGTGGACAAATGCTTCCTTTTATCTTGTCCTTCTAACACAGACTGTGGCAACGCAGGAACACCTGTGACCTTTTCGATAGAACTTGTTTTTGCAGTTGGAGTCAAGCAACTAACTTTTTGTGGTCTAGAAATATATACTGACGTATCTAGTGATGTCCAAGGAGTAACTCCAGAATAATCTTGTGTTTCCATATGTACAGAATTCACACATGAAAGATTAAAAGCCTTGGAATCTATTTCATCAACAGTCATTCTTCCAGAAACATACAGCTCTGAAACCCCATTATCATGTGTTGTATGTGGTCCACAATTGCCGTAATACACAGCTTCTGTTGTACCCTGGGCCTTATTCACGATTGTCCTGTCATCTTCAAGTAAAACCTGCCAAATATGAAGATGGCTAATGTAAGAAAACAGGATGTTGTACTCGTTAAACCATGACTCATCAATCCCTTACATACCTTAGTAACTTACTAAGCATGTGCCACTTACATGTTCAAATCAATGAAGAAGAATTTTTTATCCAAGAATGAACAACGTTACACTTTAAGCTGGATACTAAAGCAGTTAAGGTAATAGGTTTAGTACAAGTGTTTTCTAATCAGGACAATCTTGAAAAGGTTACTTATTCGCTGTAGCCTCCAAATGCTGCCATTAAAACACAATGGAGTCACAAAAATCAAAACGTGCAGGATACAGGCTATGCATCATACACTCTTATTATACTGGGGTAGAGGTGTTCTCTTAGCAGTTTTGCTTACAGTGCAATCGTTTCTGACCCTGTTTGGATCCCTCCAGTTTCTAAAAATCCAGATTTTAGAAACTGGAGGGCCTCCAAACGTATCAGTTTATTTCTCACTTTCTAAAAACTAGTTTATGGATTTATAAGAAAACCATAATCTGAGTTAGACAAGCTAATACCAGTTTTTATTTGGCTAAAGACTCACTGCCCTTGTTGGTTATTTGATATATACGATTATTGCCACCGCCTGTCAAACCGTTTCGACCCGACTTCCCGTTTGACTCTCGTCCTCTCAATCATATTCTGCATCTCACAAGCTGGCGCGTTGGGCGGCACGGCACCTATGTTTTTAAGGCGGAAAGGCGAGGTAAGGCGGCTCACCCCCTTCCAATCGCCTAGGCGACGCCTAGGCGTGTGTAAGGCGGGTTGAGGCGACGCCATACCCAGATAGAGAACAAGAATACGTGCATTCTCTAGAGGAAGAAAAGAAAAAGGAAAGGAGAGAAAGCTGGGAGAAGAAACAAGAAAGCCCAGCCCATAAGCCTTGAGCAGCCCAATATCCTTTCAGCCAGCGTGCACACATATTATCACTCCCTCTCCCTCTCCCTCCCCCTCCCCCTCCCCCTCCCCCTCCCTCTCTCTCTCTCTCTCTCTCTCTCTCTCTCTCTCTCTCTCTCTGGAGCCCGCGTGCCCATGAGGCAGGAAGGCAGCTCACCAGGTCACGCGTGAAGGCAAAGTGCACGTGGAGGTGAGCCTCCTCCAGGTTGGCAGCTTCTCTTCACTTGATTGAGCTTGTGTCCACTTCAAATCTCGACCGAACTGTGCCAATTTTTTGGCTTCGTATGTGTATTCATCAATACGCAAGTGCTACAGCAATACGTGATGCATTTTTTCCATGAAGTAGTATTTTCTTTGATGAAGTTCGTGATGTATTTTTAATAAAATTCATTGGATATGTTCGAGATAGCCAAACATCATATTGCCATACGTAGCAGCACCGGAGTGTGCTGCTCAGATCATGGCGGGTACAGGGTACTGATAAAAGCAAGTTTGAATTTTAAAAATGATGGGCAAACAAATCATTAGCCGACAAAAAAAAAATGGGTTTCTAGTTCCTAAAAATTAGGCTCCAAACAGCCCAGTTTCTAAAAAAAAACAGTTTCTTAGAAATTGCCTGGATCCAAACAAGGCCTCTATAGAAACGGCAACAACCCAACGAACGATATTTTTAGTTAAAACATATAAAGATACCACCTCCATTTGTTTTCATTGTTTTATGAGACATTCATGCATTCTAATGTTCAGAGTTCAGACTTCATGATATCTGGTCACTTGATTAGCCTAACATTTTGTACAACTTTGGGTGCATTCTCTACATTCTGTATTTAATTATCAGTTTTTTTAATACTGCACAGCGTCAAATTCCGCTAGCAGCTTCATGATAATATTGTATTGTATACCCCAAACATCATTATGAATTCAAGGACTACAGAATGAATACAGAGTCGAATCTGCTAGCAGGTCACCTCCAGCGAGTCGCAGCACCACCGCAGCCACAACACCTGCAAGGCGGCCAGGAGCACCGCGGCGGCAACCAGCGGACCTCCGCCCACCAGATCTCCCGCCATACCGCCGCCTGACATGTAACAACAGCAGGTCGCCGCGCGTCGCGTGCGGTCGCCCGACTCCTGCCTCTGGCGGAGTTGGAGGCCGCCCCCATCCCCACTGCGGCCGTGGCGGCCGCCGGAGGGGCGGGGAGGGAGGTGGAGGAAACGAGGAGGTGACGCGAGAAGCGGGAGGAGGGCGTGGGATGCCGCGGTACCCGGGGCGGCGGCGGCCTCCATGCAGGAACCTGTGGAGTGGCGGGATGACCGAGGAGTGAGGAGGTTTTAGGAGGATGATGATGAGAAGTTTTATCCGGATTACGCGGAGGAGCACGTTGCTTGGAGCGCCAGATTTGGTCGAACTTCTTTGTTCTCTTGTTTACGGCCGTCCGTTAACGTTGTGATAATTGCACTCAACATTGTCTCAAAAAAAAAAAATCCACCTAACAAGAACAACCTCATGTATTTCCAGAGTTTAAAATTCTCACTGATAACACACCTATTAAGAATCTGTTCTCACTGATAACACACCTATTAAGAATCTGTTTGGGATTCTAAAACAGCTTCTTAATAAGATTCTATTCTAGTCAAAGGATTTTAAGAAAAATGGATTCTACTCCTTCCTAAAAAAGTACTTTTCAACTTTGTATTAGAATCTAAAAACACAAAAAACATAGTTTCTTTCTCTACCTATTTTTTATGAAATATACATAAGAGAATTTGTTTTACCAAACGATTGAGAATCATTTTTTCAGAGAATCCGTTTTCTAGAGAATTTGTTTTTTAAGAATTCATTTTATGAAGAAGTCCTACCAAAAAGGCTCTAACTTTTTTAGATATTAACTAAAGTTAATTGTATAAAACCGCCCTAGTTCTGTTGACATCAAAATTTGGCTCATCGGCTAGGCTGATTTGTTGGCAGCTTGAAAATGGAAAAGATCATTGGTCAAGAGCATGATTCTGCTAGGAGTTAATTTGGAAATAAACATGGACAATACATACACATACGCAGGTGAGATGGCGGTTAAGTGTATATCCGGGAGGTCGATATTGACTTGCTGCATCACCAAGGAGAAGCTGTAGTGTAATCAGGCACGCAGTACTGATCGGCAATTTCTACGCTTGCTTGCTACCGAGCTACAGGTAAGCGTGCACATAAATTTCGAGTAGATGTGTACGTGAAGGACTCTACTGTGCACGTGATTAAGGAAAAGAAAAATATGGCAACATCAAGGCATGACAAGACTTTCCATGTCCAATGATTAGCATATGACCGGAATATTTTATTATAAATTAAGAAACGCTTATACATGTAAACTTGGTTTAGGGTGTGTTTAACAGGGTTTATAGAATGGCTTATGCAGTGGTTTATAGTATAATAAGCCATAAGCTCTATCAAACAGCTATTTTGTATAAACACTTATTGTAATAAACCCTCATAAATCATTTGCATTTTTATACTAAGATAGCAAAGCTAACAAACACTAGTTTTTTAGACTTATGGACCATCTTTCCTAGAATAAGCCATGAATAAGCTATTTTGTCAAATGGTTTGAGAGCTTATGTTACAATAAGATAAATAAGTCAAATAAATACTTTTCATAAATAAGCTAAAATATAAGCCATTTTTAACATAAGCATAAGCCCTGCCAAACACACCCTTAGTATAGCCACGTGATGCTAATTTTAGTTTACGTGTAGAATTAGGAAGTCTAAGTCGGTTTAAGCTTAGAGTCTTGTCTTGTACGCAAAGTCCAGCAACCCTATAAATACAAGGGTCACAGTAAATTATAAGAATCTATCTCTCGATCAATACAACTTCGACACATCGCCAACCTTGACAATAAGGAGAACTCGACGGGTTCATGTCTAGAGCAGGCTGCATCGGCTTCGATCTCTACAAAAGACTTGGATTCGTCACCCCGACGGGTTCTTCGTCATGAAGCAGGCTGCATCGGTTAATCTTGACCTCGGTGACATGGCGGAGGACTCGCCACCTCGGTGATTGCAGCGACCTGCCCAGGACTGTCTCGACACAGACCGATCTTCTAGTTAGTTTATCGTGATCGTAAGTTATTCGGTATACTAGATTTTTCTAGGTTGTTTTGCTAGGATTTGCTACATTTATAGTTAATTCTAGCAATTCTATTCTAGTCTGATCTGTATATTTGAGTCACATCTAGATAGATTTTAGTGATTAGATCTAGTAGTGTGTGGGTGTTCGTTCGTTCCAAGAATGTCAGTTTAATTTTCTGAAATATCTAAAATGTCTCAGTTAAGTTCGATCTTCTAGTTGGACAACCATACAGGAACGATTTTGTTGCGAGGGTCTGTTCGGGGTATTGTCGGAGCGTTTAGCCGACGAGTTATCTTGTTACTGGCAGTAGCCGATAGGTGATCAGATGCTTGCCCTTTTGTATCGGCTTCAGTTCATCGGCTCTATGTATTGCACTAGTTCTATTTGTCTAGCCGATGAATTATCATATAGTTTTTCTTGTCAAGGCGTTGTATCGACTCAGCATTGTGATTTTATTAACTAGTCGATATAGCGTTAAATATTATAATCAGTCTAATGTTTTATCGGCTAGTAAGTTTATACTCTGTATTATCAATATAAAGACGATGTTTAGTTATGTACCTAGCCTGCATCGACCCTGTGTCTGGATCGACTCTGTGCCTGCATCCACTGGTGAAGCTAGAGCCCAAGATCTCATGGGGCACACTTCAACATTTTGGCCTAGGGAACTAGGATTTAGCTCAGATAGGCCTCTTTTTTAACAGTCGTGGTGCATAATTTTGGCCCACAGTGGTGCACATATGATAAAAAATCACCAATTTCTGCTGAAAACCGAGCTGAGCCATGGTGCCTGTGCACCAGGCTAGCCCAACGTGGCTTCGCCACTGCCTGCATCGACTTAGCCTACATCGACTCTCCACCTGGAAGACATTGTCGGTTGACTTGCAGGCGCGTACCTTGTCAGTTGAATGGTCAAACTGACCAGCACACCGTGCACCATCTACCGCGAGTCATTGAACCTGCACTGGAGCTAAGCAGAACTCCCAGGTCTCGTGTTTGCATGAGAAGGACCGATCGTCTGTTTTTCGCGTCAACACATTTTTGACATGCACGATAGGACACATCTTCATTATTTGATGAGCATCACAAAAACTCACACTTTTCATCACTAGATTAGAAGTCAGATTTATTATCAATCTCTTGTGAAACTTCGAAAGATATCATGCCCCTAGAAGATATGGCTGCTGTGGTTACAAGTCCAGAACAAACACGGGATGGGCGAGCCGAGGGCTAGCTGTATCGGCTTGTTGGGCCGAAGGCCCCTCAGTCAAGCTTTTGGGGTGTGTGAACGAGACTGAATAACAGCACAATGCCGGAGGGCCTGGAGTTGCGCCCTCCGGACAGCAAGCTTGTATTATACGATCAGGTCCGTACAAGAAGGTTCGGGTGGTCCTTTGATGCCCCGGCGCTCAGAGGTGCAGGTGAGCATTTGTAGATCTATGCTCACCTACTCTCCAGGTGTGTTTACAGCTTTGCCCGGACCCTACATTACATATCTTACTACTTGACCTAAGGGTATTCTAGCACTTTAATCTGCTTTCGGTACATGCCCCCGGCAATCATTCCCTAATGCCCGTGCCTGGGGCCCGCCATGTCATACGGCCTTCGGTCGTACCGGCCTTCGGACACCTGTCGGGCCGAAGGTCT
Organism: Eleusine coracana subsp. coracana; assembly: GCA_032690845.1. Taxonomy (NCBI): domain Eukaryota; kingdom Viridiplantae; phylum Streptophyta; class Magnoliopsida; order Poales; family Poaceae; genus Eleusine; species Eleusine coracana. The sequence goes on along the minus strand of CM064420.1, from coordinate 31,399,481 downwards.
TCTGGCCCGTCAGCACAGCTGGACCTTGTTTCTTGTTGCTGGGCTGTCTTTTGGCTTTGGGGAAACTAAGGGGTGGGCTTTCCCCCAACAGTAGCCCCTCATGGGTGAGATCCACCTTCGGCAGGACCAAAACCGTGATCATGTAAAATAACCACCCCTAGTCTCCCCCCCCCTTTCGGGCCTGTCCGGAGGCCATCCGTACTCCGATTACCTGAAATTGCCAACCATAACCGTATTCGATGAAGTTAGTGAATCAACAAGAACAAAGCATGCGAACCCTAGTTGCCGTGTTATTTTGCCCTCGGCCCGAGCGGCCTTCGAACTCCCTGCCTCTAGCCGCTGCACCGTGCGAACCTTAGTTACCACGTCATTTTGTCATGAATGCATCCGACACAGTTATAAATGCGTCCGACACGGTTACCCAGCGCACTACCCAAGCAGGCGCGCAGTCATAAACTCAGCCTCCGCTCCACTTGTCAGCCATCGGATCAATGAGTGCGCTATCGCACACGAGAGATCAACGCGCGAACTGCACTCTGCCGGCTATATAAACTAGTTGTTTACCCCCTCTCTTCTCACTTTCACTTTGACTTCTCGATTGCTCATGAAACCCTAGCGCCTCGCTACTAACCCTTTGTTGCGCACCACTCAGCGCACGCTCGCTCGCATCGAAGGCTGCTCAGCATCCCTTCTTCGAGCTACCGGATCACGCCCCTCGACAGACAATGGACCCTTAGAAAGCTAAGCCCACGTCCGAATCTGAACCGAAGCGAGTCAACGACAAGAAAGTCGGAAGCGCTTATCTGGGGCCAAGCTCTGTGACCGAAGAGCTACTGGACACATGGGCTGCCGAACCTACGCGATGGTTCGAGAGGTCCCGAGCGTCATCGCCGAAGGACGGTGAAACCGTGCCCCAATCTCGGCCCGGCATCATAGTAGTCTTCGAGCGGTTCTTCGAAGCAGGGCTCCGATTCCCCTGCTCCCGGTTCGTTGGAGATGTTCTGGCCCTTTATGGGCTCGAGATACAGCAGGTGCTGCCGAATAGCATCACTCGACTGGCCTTCTTCGAGTGGGCCTTTCAGATGGAGGGCACCAAACCTCATGCCGGTGCCTTTGCTACTACGCATTTGGCCTCCCAGCGAGAACATCCTTGTCCCGGGGACCCCACCATGGTATCGAACTACCTTACCATCACCCTCTGACCGTGCCGCGAACGTGACGTGCCTGCAAAGTGGTCAAGACAACATTGGGGGAAACAGATTGCCTCTGGCTGGTTCTATTACAATGTGGGCATCGAGAGCAACCTACACAGCCAAAACACGGAGATTCTATACGTTCCGAAGCCTTTGATCCCGGAGGACAGCAGACTTACCACCTGCGTCCAATTACTGTCCCGAATCGTCGGGCGGCTAAGTATGCGGAACTTGGTGGAGGAGTTTTGCGCCGCGGGCATCGAACCCCTCCAGGCCGACTGGCACGTGCAATTCATTACCCGGGACCCCGTGAGCGGTGATCTGCAACTTGACCGAGAGCGGCTCCTAAAGGTCAACTTCGCCGAGATTAAACAGTAGGCCAACCACTATCTCGACCCTTTAATCCAGAAGGAATGGGTGTTGCTAGGGGAAATGGGGCGCCGGGGCCGGACCAACCGCATTGTACAACTATACAGCACGGAGGCCGTTCTGCCGCCACGGGAGCCACATAACGCCGAGGCTCGACAGCTCGGGGGCGGGGCAGACAAAGGTCCGGACAAGGAGGAGGAGGAGGAAGAGACGGAGGAGGAGGAGGACACCACCACTGTTGCGCCACCGAAGCAGGTGAAAGTGGTTATCAAGTGCTCTGCAGCCTAGAAGGGGGACGCCGAAGGTGCGGCACCCGCCCCGTGGCGCGCGAAGCAGGTGGCAAAGCGCGCCCTACATATGAGGGGTAGCATTCAGCCGAATGAGGGTATCTCCGGCCGAAGGAAGAAGAAGAAGCGCTCTAGAGCCACCCTGGACGCACCCTCACCCGCATCGAAGCGGTCTAAGCACCGGCGTCTCCGTAAATAATATGCGGAGACCCCTTTGAGGCCGGCGACCCCGAGTGAAGCAACGACCGACCGCGAGGTTGTCGCCACTACCCCAAACCAGACGCCACCGACGACCCCACCCTCGAGCGTAGCGGACGCAGAGAGTCTGCTAAATATGCTGGTGGGCGTCGTTCCTAATAGGTCCGGGGAAAGGCCGGAGGGGGGTTCCGGAGGCTTAGCGTCACCTTTACCCCGGTCCCCCGGCATCTTGATGCCGTCACTAGACTTCGGCGCCGACGGTCCCTCAGCCTGCACAGGTACTCCGAAGCTTCTGAACTTTTTGTTGTGCTATCATATGTTTATTGCAGTGTTCTAATAATCCGTTCACTTGGTTTGGCCATGTAACACCCTACTTTTGTAAATTCTAAAAATGCCAACTATTAGCATTTAGGAGTTTAATTAAATAACCTAGGACAAATTGTTTTTATAATAAATTAAATTAATTGTTGCATTTGCATAGCATGACATGTTCATATAGATTTTTAATTGCATCATGCATTTAGTTTATTTATTAATTAATTACTAGGAATAATAGAATAGGAATTAGAAAGGAATGGATTTAGAAACAAAAGAATAAAGGGATTTTTTTCTGCTCTTGGGCCAGCTCATTTCCCCCTGGCCCAACTCGCTTTCCCCCACCTCCTCCTTTCGGCCCAGCCGGCCAGGCCGCCTCCCCCTCCTTTCCTTCTCCTCCCCCATCCCGCAGCCCAACTCCCGGCCGGCCCAACGCGCGCACGCCGTGGCCCAGCCCCACCCGGCTATCTTCCTCCTCCCGCCTCTCTCTCTCCCCGCCACCGGCCACCGAGCCCGACCCGTCGAACTCCCTCCCCCGGCCTCCCCGGCTCCTGAAAACCGCCCCACGCACGCCGCACCCTCCCGCTCCCCTTCTTCTCCCCCACTCACCGTGCTTTAAACGCGCATTAGTGCACGTACCGCGCTCAAACGACCGCCACCGGCCATTAATGGCCATAGAGCTCGGCCGCTCGCCTCCGAGGCCCCTCCGCGCCTATAAAACCCCCCTCCGGCACTGCACATTTCCACCGCCTCTCCCCCACTCCTCCCCGCTCGATCGCGACCACCGGAACCACCTCCCCGCCGAACGCCGACCGCTGCCAACGTCTCCCTCCACCGCCGACCGCCTCCCGGCCTCCCCTGCACCCGCGCGACCTGTCGGTGAGCATCGCCTCCCTCCCCTCTCTCTCCCGGAACCCTCGCAGCAAGAAATGGCCGATCGGAGCACCGTTCTGGCCGATCTCCGGCGAGCCTCACCGCCGTCGCCGGCCGCCGCCCACATCTAGACCCCCCCCCCCCCGATGCTGTCCGTTTTAAAACCTAGGGCCGAGATTAGAAGGACAAATGGGTATTTCCCCTGGTCCACCATGGACCCTTCGGTCAACGCCAGTCCACAGAGCCGTGGACCTGGTCCACAGATTTTTAGTTTAAAATTTAATTCAATAATTCTTGGGATATTGTTAGTAGTTTTTGCAATTAGGCCCCTGCGTTTAGAATAAATTAGATTTATGCCCCTGTCTTTATCCAGAACAGTAGAAGAAGATATTTAAGCCCAAATTTTTTTTATAAAATTAATTTTTAGCACTTTAACTTAACAGAAACACCCCTACATTATTAGAATTATTATTTTGACCTTGTAATTTTACAAAAACACCCCTAGACTGATTTTAATTATGTTTTAGTCCCTAGAATTATTTTAAATTATACTTTAATCCTTATTATCTGTATAAATATTATTTTAGCCCTAAAAATTTACAGAAACATCCCTGTACTTAATTTTAATTATAATTTGGCCCTGTCTTTTTACACTTAACCCCTTACACTTATTATTAATTATGTTTAAGTTCTAAAATTTTGCAAAAACAACCTTATACTTTTTAGTAATTATTTTTCAGTCCTAATAATTTACACTTTAGTCCCTGTAATTTTATGAAATTACAAATAAGTCCTTAAAAGCCCCTATTTTTACCCTTTTGCCCCTAAAATTTCAAACTAGCATAACTTTTTACTCGTAACTCCAAATTAGGTGATTCTTGCGCTAAAATTCTCGTAGGAGCATAACCTTTGTATTCATTGCATCTACATGTTGTTTTTCCTCTGTTGCATATTATGTATTGATTTTTTTTTATGTTTTGCTTGTGTCAGTATTTCGTTATGTAAAGGCGAATATACATAAGGACCGCCCTACGAGGACTTTCAAGAGCAGGAATTTGAAGGGTTAGAGCAGCCTTCCACGCAGGACGAAGGCAAGTGTCCTTGATGCATACTACACCTATTGAAATGTTACTATAGAATTGCATGCTTGTGTCAATTTATTGGGAACCTATTGTTAGGATTTTCCTAGTATTGTTTTACCCTGTTCCTTGTCGCCTCGAAACAATGGGTGAATTATGGGTAGACAATGCTTAGATGGCTTATGGGATATGGGTTGATATTAATTTTGATTAATGAATAATGTCACGTGGGAAATGTTTGGTAAATTTTTTAGCAACATGGCTTAGGGATCTATGCAAGCCAGGTGAAAAGGATGTGGTGCCGTGCACACATGGTTGTGGTGGTAGGCTTGTTGTTGATCCTAGGAACCGGTTCTTGGAGTGACAACCCAGGAAAACAGTGCCATCACAAGACCGACATGGGTAAGGCTTGGCCTAGTAATTAGGTGTTCTCCTAGTGTTGGTGCATCATTTGGTGGAGCGGGGAATGGAAGTTGAGAGGACTGTCCTTGTATCCGAAAGGCTCAAGAGGGGGCTCTTGGGGTGATGAGCTGCTTGTCGAAGGGCTATCACTTATGGATGGGAGTGGAACCTTAGTGGCTAGCATGTACTAGGAGACCCTTTGGAAAAGCCTCGTAGTGAAACCCTGCCACAAACCAAAGGAAGTGTGTAATATGGGTCGCGTCCACGGGCACCAAGGGAATCATGACTTATGGGTAAAGTGGTACAAACTCTGCAGAGTATCAAACTATCATGATAGCCATGCTCACGGTCAAGAGCGGCCTGAAATCCTCACAAGATTAGTTGGGAATGGGTTGGTATGGTTGGAAAGGGGGGATGGATTGAGACTTGGTTAGTATAGCACCTTGGGGAATCATGGTTGGGATGACCCCACGTAGTAAATAGGATGCTTAGGTTAATTAAAAGCTCATGCAACCCACTCTATAAAGCCTTTTCTTGACTATAGCCCCATGTCATCTTTTCCCCCACTTGCTGAGTACGACATGTACTCACCCTTGCTATACCACGTTGATATTCAGCCCAAGGAAAAGATTGGAGCCACTACGAAGATGAAGGAAACGAGTACTAGGCGATGATCCACCAGTCGATGCCTGTGGAGTTTGGGACGTCTACACTAGCCACTTTCCGCTGCTTGAATGTACTTTTCTTCTAGACCCACAGGTCCTTTTGTAATAAAGATATGATGTAATAATTAAAGGATATGGATAATTATTTTGTTTACCATTGATGATGTACCGTATGTGTGTGTAACTTGATCCTGGGCACACGTATGGCTGCACCCATTTTGCTTCTTAAAATGGGTGTTACAGGCCAGGACAACACGAGGATGGTTCCGAGGACGCCCCTGAACCATGGCAAACCGAGGAACTGGTCATCAGCACATGCTCTGGCTCCGAATCCGGGGGCCAAAGTTCCGGGTTGAGTGGCCAAAGCAGCAACTTGACTGAAAGCAGCAAGGCCTTAGAGGAGGAAGGGGAGGTGGAGGGGGAGGAGCGGTAGGTTGAGACCATTAGTGACGACGAGGAAGAGGAGCTCGGAGAGCTTCCCCTAATGTGTACACGAAAAGCTGGTCGTGGCAAAGGCTTTATGGGTGTGCTTCCTTCGGGCGTACACCCGAGTGACGTAGGGGCGTCCCTTCGCGCGACCGACTTTAGCGGCCGCCCCGAGGCTTCAATGGCGCTGGGGTATGCATCGCGTATGCTGGACCTCTACAACGGCGAACAGGCGCTAGGGGATGTCGACACGCCTACGGTCATCAGTTATTTGGCTCGCCTTACCGTGCAGGTATGCTACGCTCTTAGCCTTACTACCTTCGTTAAAAATGTGACCCCCAGCTTCTAACTTGCCATGTACTTGTACAGACCGCCTTGTTGTCCCATCATCTCGAGGCCAAGTTATCCCCGGAGGCCGCCCTTGGGAAGCTAAAGAAGCAGCTAGCCGAAAGCCAAGCGCAAGCCCAATCGTCTGTCGCGGATCTGAAGAAGGCCCGGGACGCACTCTCAGAGGCTGAAAAGAAAATCTAGCAAGTGACCGATGAGGCGAAGAAGACAGCCGAAGACATGGGAAAGCAGTTGGAGCTTCTGTGCAAAGACAATCGGTCACTGGGAGCGGACAACATGGCGCTCCACGGCGACAATCAGAGGCTGACGAAAGCTCTAGAACAGGCCTCCATCTATATCGAAGAATCTGAAACAATGAGCCAGGGCCTGTTCGGTTTAATAGGGCAACTGCGCCACTTCTTTGCTGGGATAGGGCTAGCATCCCGAGAGCCGGGGCACGCTGAGGGGGAGGGCATGAAAAGCATCAGCTGGCTGTGCAAAGGCCTCAACCGCACCAAAGACGACCTTCGGTCGTACGGCACTATCTGCGCTCAGATAGGCTGGACGACGGCCTACGCTACACTGGGATCGCTGGCTACTCCCCGGCGCTCGGAGATTTGTGAAGTTACGCACCAACTGCTGTCTCGATGCTGAGGGGACCGTGTCGAATACAGCCAACTGCAGGAATGGCTGAGTCCGATCAACAATGTCTTGGGGCGGGAATTTTGGCAGCCCTTCGGCAACGATCTTGCCGCAGACCTTGCACGCGAGGCGGCTGCTCACTTGGCGGTGGTATTGCGGATGAACCCCTTATCCTGTTGTCAGCGCCGAAGGCAGAGCCAATTGAAATTTCAAGTAGCAGCCCAAGCCCTTCTCATGGTGATTCCTCGTCTACCAGCTCCTCGGGCCTGGACCTGGAAGCTCTCCGACAAGCCGCACAGACGCCCTTCGGCCATTTGCAAATTATTGCTGACTTGGAACGGCTCCGACAAAGCATAGCGCAAGGCAATCGCCGCATACAACTATCGAGGGCTGCACTTGACGACTTGGCCGAACAATACCGTGAGCTATCGGATATGCTCGGCGAACTAAAACGGCTGCCCTAGACAAATTCGCTTAGTACAAGGACCCATGGCTCCTTATCGTATTGGGCCCTCGGGCCGCTGTATGTTCAATGCCTTCGGGCTTTTGTAAACCCTACGCCTTCAGGCCGCTGTATGTTCAATGCCTTCGGGCCGCTGTACGTTCAATGCCCGAGGCTTTTACATGCTTGCCTTACTCAACTTACTTGGCATACACCAAATAAAGGGCACACCCCCGAATGGCGGCTACAGACAACACAATACAAAAAACATTGGGCCACAAGACAGGGGTCGCAGCCCCTTGGCAGTTAACTTGGCAGTTAAACATTGCCCACTTTCCGCATCGGTACTCCGATGGCAGCAAGCTATCCTGACATAAGCTAGTCCCTACTGAATAAGACTGAGCGGGACGTAGCCCAATGGACTCCGCAGGGACGCATCCCCGAACAACTTCTGAAGACACAGCATGAATGGCTCCTCGGGACACAGCCCGGAACAACTTCTTAAGACGCAGCCCGAATGACTCCTCGGGACACAGCCCGGAACATTTTCTAAAGACGCAGCCCGAATGGCTCCTCGGGATGCAGCCCGGAACAACTTCTAAAGACGCAGCCCGAACGACTTGTTGGGACACAGCCCAGGACACAGTAACCAAGCTAAGCACAGCACCACAAGCACACACTCTCGCCTCCGGCTTTTGCTACACCAAAACAGGTATGCTGATTGTCGGAATGGCCGATTCCACCTTACATATAGAAACACTTTAAAGCGTCAGCATTGTAAGTGTGCTGCATTGGGGAGCCATCCAACTCCTGCAGATGATAGGCCTCCGGCCTGTTTGATCGATCTATGATGAAGGGACCCAGCCACTTGCTACACAGTTTGCCGACGCTGATTGGGTTAGGGTTGCGCCGAAGGACTAAGTCACCAGGCACAAACTCCCTACGGTGAACCTTGCGATTGTATGTTTTCTCAAAGGACGTAATGTACTTGTGCAAATTAGCCACTGCTTGCATGCGCACTTCCTCCAGCATATCTTTTGCCACATCATCTTCATTGACATGAGGCTTGAGTGAGCGTAGTGACCTGGCGTGTATTTCCTCTGGCGTGACTGCCTCGGCACCATACAGCAACCGAAAAGGTGAAAACCCTGTGGACCTCGTAGCAGCTGTTCTGATAGACCAAAGAACGTTCGACAACACCTTAACCCATTTGCCCTTAGGCAGGCCAATCAGTGAACGAGAAATCCGGGAGAGTAGCGTGCCATTCATTCGTTCCACAGCCCCATTGGCCCTCGGGTTAATGACAGAGACTTCATATTTCATGACTCCCAGACTAAGGCAATATTCCTTGAATTCAAGCCCCTCGAACTGTTTACCATTGTCCACAGTTAACTCCAGCGGTACCCCGATGTGGCAGACCACATTTTTCCAGAAAAATTTTCTGATGTTTCAAGCTGTTATCTGAACCAGCGGTTCGGCTTCCACCCACTTAGAGAAATATTCTATGGCCACCACGGAAAATCTATTGGCCCCCAGAGCCGTAGGCAGCGGCCCTACAATGTCTATCCCCCACCGAGCGAGCAGCCAAATTGGAGGGATTGGCTGTAGGGCTGTGGCAGGTAGGTGAGATTGATGGCCCATCCATTGGCAACTAGGACAAATCCTTACCAGGTCTTCGGCATCCCGAACTGCAGTAGGCCAGTAGAACCCTTGGCGAAACACTTTTGCACCCAGTGCCCTCGGAGCCAGGTGCGACGAACACAACCCCTCATGGATTTCTTGTAACAAGTTCTGCCCCTCCGGCCGGCTGAGACAGCGAAGCAGAGGAGCAGAGACACCCCCCTTGTACAAGATATCATCAATAATAGTGTACCCCCGACAGCGGTGTAGTATCCTGTGCCGCTCCTCTTTGTCATCTGAGACGTAGCGCCCTTCGAGACATGTCCGAATGGGAGCCCGTCAATCCTCGACCATAATGGCCAGCACCCTTCGGCCTTTTGCCTCCGGTGCTGTTGCTGATTCACTTATAACCTCATGAGACACATCACCAGCGACCGGACACTGTCCGGCCGCGGCCTTAGCCAACACATCTGCTTCTCCATTTTCAGTATGATGAATATTGCGAACTTCAAAACCCAAGAAGTATTTATCCATCTCCCTCACCGTGGTGATATACCGAGCCATCTCCGGATCCCTAGCTTGATATCCTTTTGCTAACTGAGCTGACGCCAATTGAGAGTCACAGTAAATAACCAGCCTTCTAGCCCCAAGGGCTCGAGCCTGCCGAAGGCCCAACTATATGCCTTCATATTCCGTAGCATTGTTCGTTGTTTGAAAGGCCAACGTGGCAGAGAATCGCATGGTTTGCCCTCCGGGCGATGTAATAATTGCAGCACATCCTACTCCGGAGGCCCCCCAAGGACCATCAGTGTGAACTATCCAAACTGGGTCATCCGGAACATCCTGAGCTAACTCTTCAGCTTCGCCATGAGGAGTCCATTTGGCCACAAACTCCGCCAACACTCCGGATTTGATGGCCTTGCGAGCAAAAAAGGTGATGTTATACTGGGCCAACTCAGCTGCCCATTTCAACACAGCACTGGAAGCCTTATTATTTGTCAGGACGTCTCGCAGCGGATATTTGGTAGGTATAGTGACAGGGTGATCATCAAAATACTATCGTAACTTACGTGAGGCCATGACCACAACATACAGCATTTTGTCTACCACAGTGTAGTTACATCGTGATGCCGTTGATGTTTCCGACACATAGTACACCAGCAACTATTGAAAAGCGTCACTACCCCTCGGCGCCTCATAGACCAAGACTGCACTCACTGCCTTCAGTGCCGCAGCAATGTATAACAGCAGGGGAGCCTTAGGTGGGGTGGCTTGAGAGTGGTTAGTTCAATAAGATACTTTTTGAGTGCCTTGAATGCTAAATGTTGCTCCTCACCCCATGTGAACACCCGGGGACCACGATGCCTCGAAGAAAGGTGAACTCTTTTTGGCCAATCTAGAGATAAACCTGCTCAATGCTACAACACGGCCGGTGAATTTCTGCAACTCCCGGATAGAGGTCGGAGGCTGCATATCCATGATTGCCTTGATTTTGACTGGGTTCAGGTTAATTCCTTCCTTCAACACCAGGTACCCCAGCAGCTTTCCCGAATGCACCCCGAACATGCACTTCGCCGGGTTTAATCACATTCCTACACTCCGTAGGTTTGCGAATATTTCTGCCAAGTCTATCACATGGTCCCCCACTTCAACACTTTTGACAACAATATCATCAATATACGTTGCCGCGTTGCAGCCCATCTGTGTACCCAATGTAGCTTTAACAGTGCGAGAGAAGGTTGCCCCAGCATTCTTCAAACCGAAGGGCATTCGGTTGTAGCAATAAGTCCCCCCTGGTATCTGAAAAGATGTCAGAGGCTAATCTTCTGTAACCAACTAGACCTGACGAAATCCCGAGTAACCATCCAGAAAACTCATCAGCGCACAACCTGCCATTTCATCCACCAGCTGGTCTATACATGCCAGCGGGAAATCATCCTTCGGGCAGTGCTTGTTGAAAGTTGTAAAATCAATACACATGCGCCAATGGCCATTTGGTTTTTTAACTAGCACAGGATTTGCAAGCCAGGTGGTTCTGTCAATAGGCCGAATGACATTTAGATCCAGCAATTTTTGCACTTCGGCTCTCAGGATGCTAGCATTTTCCTCTGTCCAAACTCTGATTCGCTACTTGACCGGACGCACCTTCGGATCAACATCCAACCGATGCTCATCACTTGATCTGTCAATACCAGGTAGATCTTTCGGTTACCACGCGAAGACATCTGTATTGTTTCTCAAGAATTGCATTAATTGCACCTCTACATCTTATGATAATTCCCTGCCAATTAACACTGTTTTGGCCGATCGGCACATAGCCCAACTTCTTTGGTGCCTTCGACCGGTGTTGTGGGATACTTGCCTTACGGGTATCCTTATACAAGACTAAGTTGGTAGCCGACCGGGTACCTCATCAACAAGGAAGCCGACCGAATTGGCTTCTAGTGCAAGGCATGAAGAGATAGACTTTCTATGTAAATCATTATGAGTCACGACTAGGACTCTTCATGTACCCCCCTGCCGACCGGATATATAAGGCGGCAGGGTACCCCTCATCAAGGGACAAGTTCACAAGTTTCGCAATATCAATACAATACACAGAACATAGGACGTAGGGCTTTTACTCTCATCAAGAGGGCCCGAACCTGTATAACTCGGCGTCTTGTGTTACCATCATAGTTCTTAGTCTCGACGTAGCCCTATACATTTTACTGCCGATCTCAAGCTTCGACAGTTGGCACGCCAGGAAGGGGAAAAGGCTCGCCGAGATTCTCCGTCGACTACAATAGCCAAAATTCCCATCATCCAGTACTCACCAGACTTCAAGATCTCCTTTGGATCACTCGACTTCACAGTCGGTGACAATGGAGCCCTAGGTCTAGAGAACCATAGATCAGACTCGGCCGTAGCCGTTTCCATGGCGTGATCACCAGGTTCGTCTGGCATGATCCCCGCATTGGTTCCACTCGGAGCTGAGGAAGAAGATCCTTCCTTCGGGAACGATTCAAAATTGGATCAGTCTTTTGATGAGGACTCGGTCGGATCCGCTTACCCATATCCCCATACTATCAACATGGTGGATATAGCAGATCTCGCGGATGAAGACCAAGATGGTGACCAAGACGGTGAACATGAAGGTAACCGCGTTGATGGCCACCCAAATCAACTAGCCAAAGGAGGTCAACAGGAGGAGGACCCTCCAGCTGATGACTTATCGGTCGGACACCACCGTCGACCAAGAGGGTCGCGCAGTTCACGCAACACACGCCAACTGGATCTTGGTCCAGAACTCGAAGTGGATGGCGTCAAGGTCTACCACACTCCTCAGAATAATATTACAGGGGCCAAAACCTTGCTCGACACTCTAATGGTCGACGCGAATTATCAGACCCCTACGATGCAGAAGGCAGTGACAATGCTTAAGACCGTTGCGGCTCAAGAGGCCGCAAAATCTCAGTCGGTTACAAGCCCTAGTCATGTATCTTCGCGAGGTCGGCATAGGCATGAAGATCTGAGAAGTTCTCTCAGCCTCCATGATAGACGAGATACAATCAACAGAACGCGCTCGGGATAACCGATGCTATGAGGAAGAATGCCGTGATTGGAGAACGGACGACCGACGGGACGACCAACAGGACAACCGATGAGAGGACCATCAAGATCCTCCTCCAAGGCATAACCGCGACGACCGTCATCGACGTGACAATCGGGATCGGTGCGATAACGATGATAATGACCATCGACGTCATCGTCATGATGATGATATTGGCTCGTGACACGGCCGCCGTGCAACTCCGTCTCCAGACTATCATAGACAGTCGATGACGCCGACCGACGATGAGATCGATGGTATCAAAGCTTACATCCCTAGGCTTCGTATAGCTCGATGGCCAAAAGGATTCAAGCCGTTCCCCATCGAAAAATATGATGGTCAGACCAATCCCCAAGAGTGGCTGCAGCTTTACAGCACGATGATTCAGTCGGCTGGAGGTGATTCCTATGTAATGGCTAATTACCTCCCAGTCTGCTTGGATCCAGCTGTTCGGATATGGCTCACGTCTCTTCTAGAGGAGTCAATCACATCTTGGGTAGACCTCAACAGGAAGCTCATAGAAAGTTTCCAAGCTACCTGCAATCGACCGGGCAACCACTTTGACCTCACTCGGATCAAGAAGAAGACCGACGAACCTCTTCGTGACTACATTAAGCGATTTTGCGCTAAGAAGACTGAGATCCCCAATGTTCTGGACCAACAAATCATTGTCGCCTTCCAAGGAGGGATCCGTAGCGATGATTTGCTTCGTGAGATCGGTCGGAGGAATCATGACCTTAAGCTGACCGCTCAAGAGTGCTTCGAGATCGCTGACAAGTTTGCGTCTGGTGAGTCGGCATTGGACGACATCAGGGGAAAAGGCAAAGAGCAGCAGTCAGACAAGCCCGAGTCCTCCAAGAAGGACAAGAAGAGGAAGCCTGATAACGTGGTTCACACGGTGGACCGATTTCAGAAGAACCCTCGAACAAGCCAACCGTCCACAGACGAACTGCTGAGTGGCCCATGCCATTGGCACCCAAAGGGAAACCACAAAGCAAAGGATTGCTATCGACTGAAGGGTTTTGCAATGGCTGCACTCAAGGTGGCTAATGATCCCCCGAGGCGCAATAGCAAAGATAAGACCAACGACGATGGCGACAAGGACGACTCAGGAGAGTTCCAGGAGCCCCGTAAGGAAGTCAACTTCATCTTTGGTAGCTCGGATGCCTACATATCCAAGCGCAAGCAGAAGCTAGAACTTTGGGAGATCAACTTGGTGGAGCCAGCTGCGCCTCAGTTCATGAGGTGGTCTGAGATGCCAATCACCTTTGATCGGTCGGATCATCCCAAGCACGTCCCGAAGCCGGGTCGATACCCGCTGGTGCTTGCTGCTATAATGAAGGAGGTAAAGTTCAACAAAGTACTCATTGATGGAGGAAGCAGTTTGGACTTAATCTTCACCAAGACTCTCAGAGAGCTCGGTTTGTTGATCAATGATCTTCAGTCGAGTTTCTCACCTTTCCATGGGATTGTACCTGGCAAGACTTTAGTTCCAATTGGACAGATCAGTCTGCTAGTCACCTTCGGGACCCGTGAGAATTTCAGGACCGAGCGCATTCTCTTCCAGGTGGCGGATTTTGACTCAGCATATCATACTATCATCGGTCGACCGGTTATGGCTAAATTCATAGCTATCCCGCATTATCCATATCTCACCCTCAAGATGCCAGGCCCAAACGGATTAATCTCCCTCCACTCTGATCTTCAGAATTCTTTCGATTGCGATGTACAAAGTTGTGAGATGGCCAATAAACAGTTGATGCTGTCCGACCAGAAGGAGATCCTGCAGGCAGTTGACATGGAGGAGCAGACTGGAGCGGTGGTTCCAACCAAGAAGCCTACCAAAGAAAAGATTTAGACCGATGACATCCAAAGCAAGGAAATCATGCTCGATCCTGAGGACCCCGATATGGTAACTTATGCTGGGGCCAATCTCGACGAGAAATAGGAACATGCGCTCACTCTTTTCCTCCAGGAAAATAGGGACATCTTTGCATGGAAACCATCTGACATGCCGGGAGTTCCTAGGGAAAAGATTGAGCACAAGTTAAGGGTACCCCCTGGGGCTACCCCCATTCGCCAGAGGCTTAGAAGATTCACACAAGATTGCAAGGACGCCATGAAGAAGGAGATAGTTAGACTATTAGATACTAAGTTTATAAAGGAGGTGTATCATCCCAACTGGTTAGCAAATCCAGTCCTTGTACCCAAGAAGAATAAAGAATGGAGGATGTGTGTTGATTATACTGATCTCAACAAGGTCTGCCCTAAAGCCCCCTTCGCTCTTCCTTGTATTGATCAGATTGTAGACTCGACAGCCGGGTGTGAGCTCTTGAGCTTTCCGGATGCCTATTCAGGCTATCACCAGATCCCACTAAAGGTTGAAGATCAGATTAAAACTTCATTTATAACACCCTTTAGCATCTATGCTATATCACAATGCCTTTCGATCTGAAGAACGCTGGCGCGACTTACCAATGAGGTATTCGATGCTGCCTTGCTAGTCAGATCGGTCGGAACACAGAAGCATATGTCGATGACATCGTCGTCAAGACCCGGAACATCGAAGGGCTTATTTCTGACCTGGCAAAAACCTTTGACAATTTGAGGCATTATTCAATAAAGCTGAATCCTAAGAAGTGTGTTTTTGGGGTTCTTTCGGGAAAGCTACTCGGTTACATCGTTTCAAAACGAGGTATAGAGGTCAACCCGGTTAAAATCAAGGCAATCCTTGGTATGGGGCCACCTAATTCTCAAAGGGATGTACAAAAGCTGACCGGACGCATGGCGTCCTTGAGTTGCTTTATTTCCCGACTGGGGGTTAGAGGGTTACCACTTTTTCGACTGCTAAAAAAACAGGAGGACTTCGTTTGGACTGAAGAGGCGCAGTTGGCATTGGACGAGTTGAAGGTTTACCTCAGCAGTGTTCCAGTATTGGTGCCTTCGAAGCCAGGAGAAAAACTTCGACTTTACATATCGGCCACAACTCAGGTTGTGAGTACTATTTTAACAGTCGATCGAGAAGAAGAGGGACATATACGAAAAGTGCAACATCCGGTCTATTTTGTGAGTGAGGTCCTTGGCGCCTCTAAGGTAAAATATCAGCATATCTTGAAGTTGTTGTATGCATTGTTGGTAACCTCTAGGAAGTTGAAGCATTATTTTCAAGCTCATCCAATCGAAGTGCAGACCTCCTTCGCACTCGGCACAGTGCTGCACAATCGAGAAGCCGAAGGAAAAATTGCGAAGTGGGCAGTCGAACTTGGTCAATATACCATTACGTTCGCGCCTTGGTCGGCTATAAAGGGACAAGCATTAACTGATTTCGTTGCCGAGTGGACAGAGATTCAAAACCCACCTACTGCACAAGACATCGAGTATTGGAAAATGTACTTCGATGGGTTTCTTCAATTATAAGGAGCTGGTGTGGGAGTCATGTTTATCTCACCCACTGGAGAGAAGCTTTGATATGTCCTTCAGGTGATGTTTCATGCATCCAACAACGCTGCGGAGTATGAAGCCCTTCTACACGGTCTACGCATTGCTGTGTCACTCGGCATCAAGCACCTTGATGTCTTTGGTGACTCGGCTTTGGTTATTAATCAGGTCACTAAGGATTGGAACTGTGTGGTTGACAATATGAGTGCTTACTGTCAAGAAGTAAGGAAGCTTGAAGACAAATTTGATGGATTGAAGTTCACGCATGTTCTTCAAGACAATAACCAAGCGGCTGATGAATTGGCCAAAATGGGATCATCCCGATCTATGGTCCCGCCAGATGTTTTTTTACACATTCTGGATTCCCCCACGATTTCTCCTCGGTCGGATGTATTAATGAGTATTGTTTCTGATCTCGTTGGTGATGACAACATGGAGACCGATTGGCGCGACCCGTTCATCCAATATTTGGACACGGGAACGCTGCCTTCGGATCCTAATGAGCAACAGAGGTTGGAGACTCGGTGCCGAGGATATTTGTTGGTGGGAGACCAACTTTATAAAAGAGGAGGTTCAAACATCTTGATGAGATGCATCTCGATACCAGAAGGCCAGAAGTTGGTAGAAGAAATTCATTCCGGGATATACGGCAATCATGCAACTTCCAAGACTTTGGTCGGCAAAGCTTTCCGGCAATGGTTTTATTGGCCCACGGCGGTTGAAGATGCACACCGGGTCGTTTGGACGTGTGAAGGTTGTCAATTCTTCGCTCAACAAACGCATGTGCCTTCACAACAACTTCAGATAATACCTTTGACTTGGCCCTTTGCTGTCTGGGGGCTCGATATTGTCGGTCCTTTCAAGAAGGCACCAGGCGGGTTCACTTATCTATTTGTTGCTATTGATAAATTCACCAAGTGGATTGAAGCAAAGCCGATCGGCAATCCAAGAAGGCTATCGAGTTTGTCAAGGATGTCTTCACTCGGTTCAGGGTTCCTCATGATATCGTCACCGATAATGGCACTCAATTCACATAAGTGGAATTCCGTGACTTTGCCGATGAGATGGGAATAAGAATCCACTTTGCATTAGTGGCTCATCCTCAAAGCAATGGGCAGGTCAAACAGACCAATGGTATGATTCTTCAAGGATTGAAACCACAGATATTCGACAGGCTTCAGCCTTATGCCGGTCGGTGGGTTAAAGAATTGCCTTCAGTTCTTTGGGGGCTTCGCACAAACACCAGTTGAGCAACTGGTCAGTCACCTTTTTCATTGGTCTACGGCTCAGAGGCTATGCTGCTGACCGAAGTCAGCCTTGTTTGGCACGGGTTCAGGCGTATGATGAACAACTTTCTAAGGAGAATTGAGAGATTGATTTGATTGCAGCAGAGGAGTTGCGTGATCGCGCTCTATTTCGGTTGGCACTTTACCAACAAGGCTTACATCGATATTATGATAAAAATGTGCGTAATCGCCACTTCCAAGTTAGAGATTTAGTGCTTCGCCAAGTGCAGTCAACGAAGAACCAGCATAAGTCTTCTCCAAAGTGGGAAGGACCATATGTTGTGAAGGAAGTCACTCACCCGGGGGCTTACCGACTGATGTATGAAGATGGTGATGATATACCAAATTCCTGGAACATAAATCAGCTACGTCGTTTCTAACTTAATTATTCTTTTATATACTTATACATTATTCATGAATGAAACTTTGGTCTTTTTGATGAAAGATTTTTTGATGATTTTCATTCTATATTGTCTCGATGTCTTAATTTATTTTATTAAACAATCGAGCCAGGGGGCTAGTAATAATGTCCCACCTCAGTCTAACCGTATTTTGGTTTTGGACTATTTTCTGACCGATTTCTTGTCTTTGAATATGGTCTTCATTTTCTTGGTCTAACGTCTGTACATTATGGTTATATACTTTATACTGCACATTAGACTACCCCTACACTAAACCCAGAGCCAAATTGCAAGAGGTCATGTGTTGATTGGTTGACTCTGCTTGTTACGCGGTTACGAGTCACAACCTAAAATGTTATGGCAGATCGATACAATTTGAATTCCTCAATGACAGAAATATACTTATGACATTTTTATCAATCTTTTAAAGATGATAAGCATAAAACTAGTTTACATACAGGTAATATTGTTTCATTACATAGATATTGCTAATGATCTCTAATATTATAGGATTTACAACTCCTTTGAAGGAGAGGAAGATTCAGCTCGTAGCTCAACCTTAGGAGTTGCTGGAGGAGTAGGCACGGTCGGATTGATCTCTATGTTTTCGACCAAAGCTCGGAAAGTCTCCAGTATGGAATCCAAGAGCAGCTGGCATTGGTCGTTAGACAAGTCTGGGTTGAAGCCCTCCTTGATCTTGTCCAATGGCAGAGCAGGAGACCAAGATTGGCAAATTGCCAGAACCTGACTCCCGGCCTCAGTCGTCACTCGGCGAGTGTTATGAGCAAATTGCTCCTAAGGCTGGGTATGCCACTTCACTTGTCGAGCACTCCCGGAACATTCTTGCTAGGTTCAGAGACGGAGTTGTAGCCTTTAGTGTGATGAACTTCACTGTTCAGGAGATCTACTCTGCCTTCTTGGACACAAGGAAGGTGCTACCCTTTGCCCCATATCTTATGAGGATGATCGAGACTGAGACTGGCTTGATTTTTGAGAAGGAGTGCAAGCATCAACCTTTGAGACCTCGTGTGCCCAGGCTCACTCGCCCTCATCATGAGACTATCCGGAGGGAGTTAGCAGCAGAAAAGGCAGCCAGGGCAGAAGCAGCAGCACCTCATGCATCATCCTCCGCTCCTCCCCCCAAGGCCCCTTGCCGTCGTCCATCATCTCCCATTACCGCTATGCTCAAGAGCATCTTGAATGCTTGTTGCTTCAATGCTAAAGAAAACTGGGAGAACAAGAGGTGCATTAAGAAGCAAGTGCGACGCTACAAGAAAGACCAAAGAGCTCAAGGCCATGAGGTGTCTCCGGATGGCTCCGAGTGTGAGCCTGATGGTGAGCCACCGGTCTTTGAGGATCCACTTGACGGCTATGATTGGGATGATCTTGCTCCTCCACCCGCTCCCGCTCCCGAAGAACTAGCTGCACAAGACGAACAAGAAGGCGAGGAAGGCGAGGACGAAGGCCACGAAGAAGAAGAGGGTGATGAAGAGGACGCCGAGGACAATGATGAAAGCATGGATGATGATGAGTAATACCTTTCTCTTATCTCCTCCTCCTTTCATTCTTTTTGGTGCCTTGATGCCAAAGGGGGAGAGATGAGTGAAAAGTATATTTGTTTCAGAGGCTTTGTAATAGGATAGTGATGAACCTATGGACTAGTTCCCCTCTCTATTTGCTTTGTGTGCAAAACATATTTGAACCTTTTGTAATAACTCTATTGTTCTTATGATATGTGTGGTGCTTGTTTCTATTAGTTTTGTAAGTTGTATTGTCTCTTGGTTATTGCCTTATCACTTTGCTTCACTCTTGCACACCGTTAGGTACCCCACTCATTGCAATATATAGGGGGAGCTTTCTCACATGTTTGTGTGATTCATGCATATCTTTAGGGGGATCTCCACTATATGTTACTCTTTGTCTCTTTTGATTATCCTCTTTATATCCATTTTAATCTATTGTCATCAATCACCTAAAGGGGGGGGGGGGATTGAAGATGCATCTAGGATCCCCTAGTTAGTTTTGGTGTACGATGACAAAAGATTAAAAGTGTGCTAACTTGTTTATGAAGTACATGTGCAGATAATCAAAACTAGTCAATTACAATTTGTTGTTTACTCCCAAAAAGGAAAGGAAAGGATATGGACTCAAAAGCTCTTCAATAATTAGTTCTTTTATTTATCTTTTTGAGTCATAGGTATGCCGAACTATAAAGGGGGACAAAACAAACTTGTTAAGAAGGGAATTGCGTGTGCTCAAGACTCCAAATAGTTTTTGTGAGAAGTATAGCCAACAAGCTTACAACTAGTCCTTTTTCTAAGCCAAACAGAGAGTGACGGAAGTTCCGTGAGCCCTCTCATAGAAGTTCCATCAGCGTCGGGTTCCCTCTCCCAGCCTACCTGAGGGTGACGGAAGTTTTGTCAGTCACTGACAGAAGTTCCATCATCAGAATTTCCGTGGCTCTCACAGAAGTTTTGTGAGCTCAAGCCTTGTTAAACCGAGAGTGACGGAAGTTTCGTCACCCCTTGACGGAAGTTCCACCACAACATCTGGCTTCTCTCCCAGGCGCATGCAACGGCTAAGTTTGAATTGGCGGAAGTTCCGTGGGTAACCATGGAAGTTCCGTCAGACCCAGAAAACACTATAATGGCTAGTTTTTGAGCTCCCTCTATAAATAGAGTACCCCTTCCCCCATGGGAAGGGTTGGATTCTTTGCCATTTCACTCATTCTTCAGCTAGAGCTCTCCCCTCTCACTCCTAGGCTTGTTCTTGAGATTCTAATCAAAGTGAGAGATATCCAACCACAAAACATTGAAACCACCCACTCAAAAGCTTGAGCACACCTTTCCCTCCCCATCAAGATTTGATTTGCTTGTTACTCTTGGAGACTTGGTCTCCTAGACGGCTAGGCGTCGCCCTTGAGCTCCCAACTTTGTGTGGTGAGTCGGGGACGTTTGTGAAGGTGTAATTTGCCTCTAGAGGAAAAGAATCAAGTGGAGAAAGAAATCCAAGCATGATCTTGGTGATTGCTTGGCCGGGAAAAGGGTTGAGAGAGACCCGACCACTTTGTGTGGCTCCTCAACGAGGACGTAGGAACTACTTAGTGTGGTTGCCAAACCTCGGGTTAATTCTTGCGTCTCTCTTTACTTTCCCGCACTTATATTTGTGCTTGCTTATTTCTTTCATATTATTGTACTTGTATCATTTGTTGATTGTGTAGCTAGTCTTCATTCAAGAATTCTAGGCTTACATTATATTAGCTTCACTTCTACCAAGCTAGTGTTTCCTTCTCCTTGTTATCCGTGTTGTTCATTGTTTAGAGGAAGGGTAGTGAGAAGTTCTGTCACTTGATAGAACTTCCATGGCGATGGAAGTTCCGTCATTCCTGGTTATTTGATTATCCTTTAGTGCTTTTTCAGGATTATTTTTAGATTGCCTATTCACCCCCCCTCTAGGCAACTTTCACTTGGTCTAAGGCCTTGGTCGTCTCTCTTCAGTCGGTCTGCAGCTTTTCAATTTCCTTTTGTGCTTTGGCAAGCTGCTGACCGGTGACTAGCAAAACACCCGCAAAGTGTTAGTATTACTTAAAGGCTTAAAGACCAAAGAGTTTAGGACATACCAAAAGTTTTGGCTTCAAGGTATTCTACCCTAGCCTGTTTCCTCTCTACGAGAGCATACATTTTCTATATACAAAAAGAGGTTAAGCTTAAAGGCAAGATTGAGACAAAGCAAAAGCAGAGTATTGAAGTACCTTGCTATCTTCTCACTTTGGGCCGACCGAGTAAATCTGTATATAATGTCGCCTTACCTTTGTCAAGAGGTGAAGGGACGACGGCAAGAGCAGGTTGGGGTACAGGCACCGGAATGGAGGCAGGAATTGCCTTGTCAGTTGGCTTATCCACCTCGGTCGGCGTGTTTGATGACTTGTCGACCGACTTGGGCAGATCAGTTGGACGAGGAGGAGGTTCAGACCGAGTGGCTTCGGACTCTTGGGCACTCTGAGAATCACTCGTCCGACTACTGTCAAAACAAAGATGGAAGAGATTAAAATGTGTTATGGATGGCAATAAGAGGCAAGGAGTATAAGGTTAAAGGATTAACCTAGGAGCCTTCTTGAGCTTGATTCGGCACAACCTCTTCTTCGAAGAAGTCGACTGAGAATCAGTCTCCTTCCTCTTCTGGGTAGAATTTCCTGCCTTGTCGATCTGATCCATCACCCTAGTGTCACTCTGAGTTCAGCTCGGGGGTTCCGACTGGCTTGAAGGTCGGTCAGAGGGAGTAGGGGTGGGATGACCAGCGTCAGCAGATGGCAATTCTTCATCATCATCCTGATCCCCTATATATTGCCATCGGCGGCCAACGGTCTGCTTTTCTAGCCGACTGGGGGGAGGCAGGGTGGTGACCGGATCAGCACGAGTGCCTGCAGAAGAGCTCGAGCCTCTAGTGTCGGTCTGCTGTGTCTTCTCGACATAATCTAGTCCCTCAGAATCGGTTGGAGGGAGCGGAGGATGGGATATATAAGTATCCAGAACCTGCACAAGAATCAAAATATCAAGCAAGGCATCAAGACAAGAAAAATAAAGGATTTCTCAAAGCAGACTGAGGTTTACTCGGGCCCGCATAGTGCCCTTGTTATACGCCTTCTTGATCAGCGAGTCATCCTGAAGGATATCCCCTTCAAACATTTTTGACAGGCGTTTCTTACAGAGTTCACCATTCGGTGGGTCAGGCACCTCCCTGGTTTCGTCATTATTGACATAGTTCCACGCCGGGTGACTCTGTAGCTTCAGGGGCTGCACTCTGCGTACTATGAAGGCTTTGGCGATGGTAATTCCGTCAATGCCTTCAGCCTTCAAGTCGGCTATCTTCTTCAGCAGAGTGACCACCTGAGGGTCGGTCGGATCGGGCTTCTCTGTCCATTACGCCAGAGGAATTGCCTTGGCATCGGTGAAGTCGGCAAGAACCGGGGGAGGGTTGTACAGTAGAACCACTCATCCTTCCAGTTCTTGTTCCCGGTCTTCAATGGCACATTGATGTAGGCCTCCTTCTTGCACAACCATAAGCCAACGCCGCCTATAGCTACTTGATTATCCTTGGTCGGTAGCGGACGGAGGACAAACAGGTGGTGGAATAAATTGAAGTGGGGAAGGAAGCCCAGAATTGCTTCACACATGTGCACGAAGATGGTGATGTGAAGAATGGAATTGGGATTGAGGTTGACAAGCTCAATCCCATAAAAGAAAAGGAGCCCACGCAAGAAGCTGTAGCAGGGGACTCCAAAACCATGCTCGAAGAACGAGCGGAATACAACTATTTGTTTATGAATAGGGATGGGGCAAGATTCACGGGGTACCTTCTAGTCGATACGCACTTGTTCGAAGGATGTCGTCGATCACCATCTGGTACATATCGACCTGGGAGAGGTTGCTCGTTGAGAACTCCCGAAGCTGCTCCGGAATGTCGATCTCTGATAAGGAGGATGCGGCTGCGACGGTAGAAGTGGCAGGAATCAAAGTAGAAACTTTCTTGCGACCCATGGCGATGATTGTTTTGGGCGTGGCGGATCAAATGCTGAACCCTAGCAGAGGCTTGGGGGCTAAGCGCGGTGAGATCTGCGGCGGTTGGAAGTGAAAGCGCTAACCCTAGCTGGAAAGTTGAGGAGTCGCTGAGAATAGAGGAGGCGCGAGGAAGACAAAGAGTTCGTGTGCAAATACGGCGTGGACAGGGAGTCAACTTGACACTGCCTTTTATACTCCCGCTTTTTGACCTAAGGATCCCATGGGCTGGGGTGGGCCGTACAGTGATGATGATTTTTTGCTTAAGCAAAGATTAATTAAGGACCTTAAAACATGATTAGGATCTAAAACCTTGAGAAATAAAGCTCGAGGGCTTCTTTGATGAGAAGCATTTAAAAAATATTTAACCATATCTATATGATTTGATGATCATATAGAGAAGGACTTGATGGTCGTATGGGTATAAGTTCAAAGGTTATGGTATTGATTGAAGTCAATAACCAAATTGTCAAAATTGAACTTATGGGTAATCAGGGTGACTAATTATTAGGGAAATGCTACATTATGATTGATGTTATTTAGCTTAGTACCATTATATGATTGATGTCATATTAGTTCACATGAGTTGAATATGATTGATATCGAAAAATTCAAACCGACCAGTCACTCGAACATAGTGTATATCACTCGAACCTTTTGATAATTGGCCGGCAAGGCTGAAGCTTTGAAAATTGGCTTACTGGTTAGATGACCAGAGGTCTATTAAACTCAGGCTTGATGGTTTGAGTAAAATACATACAAAATAATAAGAGCTAATACAATTAGACTCTTATATTATTTGTTAGTCTCCAAATTATACAAGAGTCGGGGGCTACACCTGACCAGGTGCACCTGACCGGTGCACCAGATCTATCAGGAACTTCGATAAAGAGGTCTTCCTAATTTATGATTTACATTGAAGATCATTCTAAGAATTAAAGCTCAAAATTAGGAAGCACTCGGGGGCTGTTGTGGGATACTTGCCTTACGGGTATCCTCATACAAGACTAAGTCGGTAGCCGACCGGGTACCTCATCAACAATGAAGCCGACCGACTCGGGTTCTAGCGCAAGGCATGAAGAGATAGACTTTCTATGTAAATCCTTGTGAATCACAACTAGGACTCTTCATGTACCCTCCTACCGACCGGATATATAAGGCGATAGGATACCCCTCATCAATGGACAAGTTCACAAGTATCGCAATATAAATACAATACATAGAACACAGGATGTAGGGTTTTTACTCTCATCAAGAGGGTCCGAACCTGTATAACTCGGCGTCTTGTGTTCCACCGCAAGATTTTTGGTCTGGCAATCTTCAGCTATAACATGGATATGATGTTGTCCTGGTGATGACCCGAACTCTAGCCTCCGGGCCTCAGCTTGATCCCCATACACTATGATGACACCCTCTGCTCCGGGCATTTTCATGCATAGGTAACCATGATGAAGTACTTTGAGCACATCAAACCCTCCGGCCCAATAGGGCATTATAAGGATAGTTCATTTCTACCACATCAAACCGAATATCCTCCGTTCGGTGCCCCCCTAGCCCAGAGAACGACACTTTGAGCACGATACTGCCTATTGCATGAACGGGCTCTCCTCCAAACCCTTGCAGCGTAACTGAGGAAGCTTGTAGGTCAGACCTGCTGTAGCCCATCTTCTCAATAGTACTCCAGAAAAACGTCTGCTGAACTCCCTCCATCAATCAAGACTTTCCGTATATCAAAGCCATTGATGTTGACAGCCATCACAAAGGCATCATCATGCAAAAAGATCATCGGCCTCAAATCAGTCGCTGAAAATGAAATTGGTACGTCCATCTAGCGAGTAACCCCAACCGGGGGTATGCAGCCACGTGGTTTACCTGCAGAACATGCTCTCGGCGCTGCCTCTTAGAGGGGAATTCATGACCCGATCCTCCAGTTATAGCAAAGATCATGCCACGAGACGCCCCCGAATTCTGAATGTGCTGTACAGATTGCGCCCTTTCCAGACAATCGTCCGGCTTCAGCTGTGGTGGAGGTGGTAACTGCTCTGCCAGAGGGGATGGAAGAGCGAGTTGAGCCAGAGGGGATGGCAGTGCAACTATTTGTGGTGGTGGGGCGGGATGGTGGTATTGCGGAAATGACGGTTGGTGAAAATGCGGAGGAGGGGGGTAGAAGGCGGTAGCATGTGTGTATTGAGTGTGTAGCACGGGCCTAGTTTGCTCAGTTTCTCGCCGCACTCTTGCCTTGGATAATGCTTTGATATCATAACAATAATTGGAGCTATGCGAGCACCCCGGGCCATGAAACGCACAGTAGAAGAGTTGGCCCGGCCGAGGCTGCCTTGGTCCCGGACATGGTGGAGGTGGCTGAGGACATCTGGGTGCTGATCTCGAGGTCCCTCCGATCTGGACATTGAAAACCTCACGCTGAGTAAAGCCACGGCATGCTCCGCCGTGATTCGGACGCCAGCCTCCGGTGTTCAAACCCTGCCCTCGTCCCATCATCACTCCCGAGTGCGCCTTTCGACGCTCTTCCTCTTCATCCTCTTCCACTCGTACCTGCCCTACCAAGATGCTCAACAGTTGATCTAGGGTCAGAGGTTGCTTCACTCGAATAGCACTCCTGGCCACTCCCATCCGGAGCCCCTTTGCGACAGACTCGATCAGTGTGGCCTCATGAATGTCGGACACTTGGCACTTCAAATGTATGAACCTCCGGGTATAGTTAGCCAGTGTTTCGCCTTCTTTCTGCACACACACAGCCAAGTCTTGGACTCCCACTGACCTGACATGATTTCCCCTGAAATGCACCGAGACTCCCTCCTTAAGTTGTGCCCACGACCGAATGCTCCCCGGCACTAGCTTGGCATACCAGGTGCCTGCTATTCCTTCCAAAACTAATGGAAAAGCCTTGTCCTTTACTGCATCATTCCCTCCGACTGACTCCACAGCTGTTTCATACCTCATAAAAAACTACTTAGCATCATAAGTCCCTGCAAACGTTGGAAGCTTGACTGAAGCCAACCTCGCACACCACTGCACCGCCTGTAATTCGGCTGCCAGAGGAGAGTTAGGATCCGATAGCTGCACCGGGTGAAGGCTTCCAGTTGAATGTGCCCTTGCCCCATCTTCGCAAAATTCCTCATACACTGGAGCTCGCTCTTCGGGGATCACACCTTTCCGAAGGATCTCCAACTGTCTACTCGGCTGCTCATGCCGCCTCTTGGCCGCTTCAATTCTCTGGTTGTAGCCAGCCTCTTGCTACGCTAGATTTTGCAGAGCCTGTGTCTGCATTATTTGTTCTTCGGCTACCCTTCTTTGTCTCTCGACTTCCTGTTCCATCAGCTTCACATTCTCCTCCTCCCGTAGTGCGTCTTCTTGCTGCTTTCTAATACGCTCCTCTGCTATCTGACTCGCATACTCTGCTTCCTCTTGAGTGAGCTGCCCTTCTGCAATCTCTTCCTCAGCCACAGCTTCTTGCCCACCTTCGTTGACCTCATCAGATGCCTCTTCAACAAGCCCCTTGACCTCTTGCCGAAACGGGCATGCCCCAGCCGCCGCTGACATTTCTGGACGAGCGACTTCCACTGCCGCCCTGCTTCGGGTTGTTGCCGGCTGCGACAGACTCGAAGCAGGTGGCCTCTTGCCTCCTGCCATACCTACGCGCTTAGATGTTCAGGTCCCCACGGTCGGCGCCAGCTATTGTGGTTACAAGTCCAGAACAAACACGTGATGGGCAAGTCGAGGGCTAGCTACACCGGCTTGTTGGGCCGAAGGCCCCTCGGTCAAGCTTTTGGGGTGTGTGAACGAGACTGAATAACAACACAATGCCGGAGGGCCTGGAGTTGCACCCTCCGGGCAGCAAGCTTGTATTATACGATCAGGTCTGTACAAGAAGGTTCGGGTGGTGAGAGGTGCAGGTGAGCATTTATAGATCCATGCTCACCTACTCTCCGGGTGTGTTTACAGCTTTGCCCCGGACCCTACGTTACATATCTTACTACTTGACCTAAGGGTATTCTAGTACTTCAATCTGCTTCCGATACATGCCCCCGGCTGTCATTCCCTAATACCCGTGCCTGGGGCCCGCCATGTCATACGACCTTCGGTTGTACCGACCTTCAAACACCTCCTGGGCCGAAGGTCCTCTGGGCCATCAGCATAGCTGGACCTTGTTTCTTGTTGCTGGGCTATCTTTTGGCCTTGGGGAGACTAAGGGGTGGGCATTCCCCCAACAATGGCAACAGCTTTATTTTTGTCTCGGGGGGCAGAGCGGATGCGTGGTTATATTAGTGAAGACAATCAATATTATTTCTTCCACCATGGGTTGCATACGTGTGAAGTTAGTGCTTTTTTGTGTAAAGAGTGCTGGGGGAAAGCCCACCCCTTAGTCTCCTCAAGGCCGAAAGACAGCCCAGCAACAAGAAACAAGGTCCAGCTGTGCTGATGGCCTAGAAGACCTTCGGCCCGGGAGGTGTCCGAAGGTCGGTATGACCGAAGGCCGTACGACATGGCGGGCCCTAGGCGCGGGCATTAGGGAATGACGGCCAGGGGCATGTATTGGAAGCAAATTGAAGTACTAGAATACCCTTAGGTCAAGTAGTAAGATATATAATGTAGGGTCTGGGGCAAAGCTGTAAACACACCCGGAGAGTAGGTGAGCATGGATCTATAAATGCTCACCTGTACCTCTAAGCGCCGGGGCATCAAAGGACCACCCGAACCTTCTTGTACGGACCTGATCATATAATACAAGCTTGCTGCCCGGAGGGCGCAACTCCAGGCCCTCCGCCATTGTAATGTTATTCAGTCTTGCTCACACACCCCAAAAGCTTGACCAAGGGGCCTTCGGCCCAACAAGCCGGTGCAGCTAGCCCTCGGCTCGCCCATCCCGTGTTTGTTCAGGACTTGTAACCACAACAGCTGGCGCCGTCCGTGGGGACCTGAACATCTAAGCGCGTAGGTATGGTAGGAGACAAGAGGCCACCTGCTTCGGGTCTATCGCAGCCGGCAACAACCCGAAGCAGGGCGGCAGTGGGAGTCGCTCGTCCGGAAACATCGGCGGTGGCTGGGACACGCCCGTTTTGGCAAGAGGTTGAGGGGCTTGTCGAAGAGGCGTCTGATGAGGTCAACAAAGGTGGGCAAGAAGCTGTGGCTGAGAAAGATGATGAGGACATCCTCCACTATTACCCACTGGGGTGGCAATCGTGTGAGCCTCTGAATAATCCCACCTTGCTTAGCTTGGGAGGTGGAAGCCACCTTAAAAGGGAGAGCCACCCTTCCCCTATCAGACTAGTCTTTTAGGGAGATTAGGCCTTTCCTGAGTTGGGGCCCCGGAGTTGTGATGCTAAGACTACGGATTCAGGTTGCGGACCTAGAATCGGGTAGGTGTCTCGGGCTTTAGGCAGGAGTTGTGGTGCTAAAATTGCGGGATTCAGGGAATCCGGATCGGTGTGTTGGACTTTGTTCCGCCCCACCTGGGCCAGATGTATCATTTGGTATCAGAGCTGGGCCCTTGTTAAGAAGGGGAGAATGATGAGGACATCCTCCACTATTACCCGCTGGGGCGGCGACCGTGTGAGCCTCTGAATAATCTCACCTTACTTAGCTTGGGAGGTGGAAGCCACCTTAAAAGGGAGAGCCACCCTTCCCCTATCATACTAGTCTTTTAGGGAGATTGGGCCTTTCCTGAGTTGGGGCACCGGAGTTGCGGTGCTAAGACTGCGGATTCGGGTCATGGACCTAGAATCGGGTCGGTGTGTCGGGCTTTCGGCAGGAGTTGTGGTGCTAAGATTGTGGGATTCAGGGAATCCGGATCAGTGTGTCGGGCTTCGTTCCACCCCACCTGGGCCGGATGTATCAAAAGAGATTGCAGAAGGGCAGCTCACTCAAGAGGAAGCAGAGTATGCGAGTTAGATGGTAGAAAAGCGTATCAGAAAGCAGCAAGAAGACGCACTGCGCGAGGAGGAGAATGTGAGGCTGATGGAACAGGAAGTCGAGATTCAGAGAAGGGTAGCCGAAGAACAGATACTGCGGACACAGGCTCTGCAAAATCTAGCACAACAAGAGGCTGGCTACAACCAGAGAATTGAAGTGGCCAAGAGGCAACAGGAGCAGCTGAGATGATAGTTGGAGATCCTTCAGAAAGGTGGGATCCCGAAGAGCGAGCTCTAGTGTATGAGGAATTTCACAAAGATGGGGCAAGGGCACATTCAACTGGAAGCCTTCACCCGGTGCAGCCATCGGATCCTAACTCTCCTCTGACAGCTGAATTACAGGCGGTGTGGTGGCCTACGAGGTTGGCTTCGGTCAAGCTTCCAACATTTGCAGAGACTTCTGATACTAAGGAGTTTTTCTTGAGGTATGAAACGGCTGTGGAGTAAGCCGGAGGGAATGATGGAGTAAAGGCCAAGGCTTTTCCGTTAGCATTGGAAGGAATAGTAGGCACCTGGTATGCCAAGCTAGCGCCAGGGAGCATTCGGTCGTGGGCACAACTTAAGGAGGGAGTCTCGGTGCATTTCAGGGGAAATCATGCCAGGCTAGTGGGACTCCGAGACTTGGCTGTGTGTGCGTATGAGAGAAGGCGAAACACTGGCCAACTATACCCGAAGGTTCATACATCTGAAGTGCCAAGTGTCCGACATTCATGAGGCCACGGTGATCGAGTCTGTCATAAAGGGGCTCCAGATGGGAGCGGCCAGGAGTGCTATTCGGGTGAAGAAACCTTAGACCCTAGATCAATTGTTGACATCTTGGAAGGGCAGGTACGGGTGGAAGAGGATGAAGAGGAAGAGCGTCAAAAGGCGCACTCGGGAGTGATGATGGGACGAGGGCAGGGTTTGAACACCGGAGGCTAGCGTCCAAATCAGCGCGGAGCAGGCCATGGCTTTACTCGCACGAGGTTTTCAATGTCCAGGTCAGAGGGACGTCGAGATCAGCACCCAGATGTCCTCAGCCACCTCCACCACGTCCGGGATCAAGGCAGCCTCGGCTGGGCCAACTCTTCTACTATGCGTTTCATGGCCCGGGGTGCTCGCACAGCTCCAATTATTGTCCTGATATCAAAGCATTATCCGAGGCAAGAGTGTGGTGAGAGACTGAGCAAACTAGGCCCGTGCTGCACACTCAATACACATATGCTGCCGCCTTCTTCCCCCCTCCTGCGTATTTTCACCAACCGTCATTTCTGCAATACCACCATCCTGCCCCACCACCACAAATAGTTGCACTGCCATCCCCTCCGGCTCATCTCGCGCTTCCATCCCCTCCGGTAGAGCAGTTACCACCTCCACTGCAGCTGAAGCCGGACGACCGTCCAGAAAGGGTGCAATTTGTACAGCACATTCAGAATCCTAGGGCGTCTCGTGGCATGATCTTTGCTATAACTGGAGGATCAGGTCATGAATTCCCCTCTAAGAGGCAGCGCCGAGAGCATGTTCGGCAGGTAAACCACGTGGCTGCATACCCCCCGGTTAGGGTTGCTCGCTGGATGGACGTACCGATTTCATTTTCAGCGGCTGATTTGAGGGTGATGATCTTTCCGCATGATGATGCCTTTGTGATGGCTGTCAACATCAATGGCTTTGATGTACGGAAAGTCTTGATTAATGGAGGGAGTTCGGCAGATGTTATTCTCTGAAGTACTATTAAGAAGATGGGCTACAACAGGTCTGACCTACAGGCTTCCTCAGTTCCGCTGCAAGGGTTTGGAGGAGAGCCCGTTCATGCAATAGGCAGTATCGTGCTCAAAGTGTCGTTCTCTGGGCTAGGGGGGCACCGAACGGAGGATATTCAGTTTGATGTCATAGAAATGAACTATCCTTATAATGCCCTATTGGGCCGGAGGGTTATCAATAGATTTCTGGCAGTACTTCATCATGGTTACCTATGCATGAAAATGCCCGGAGCAGAGGGTGTCATCACAGTGTATGGGGATCAAGCTGAGGCCTGGAGGCTGGAGTTCGGGTCATCACCGGGACAACATCATATCCATGTTATAGCTGAAGATTGCTAGACCAAAAATCTTGCGGTGGAACCACCGGCAGCACCCAAATGGGTATCGAAGGTCACACCGGTCGAAGGCACCAAAGAAGTTGTGCTATGTGCCGATCGGTCGGATGAAACCGTGTTGATTGGCAGGGAATTACCACAAGATGTAGAGGTGCAGTTGATGCGATTCTTGAGAAACAATACATATGTCTTCGCGTGGTCACCGAAAGATCTCCCCGGTATTGACAGATCAGTTGCTGAGCATCGGTTGGATGTTGATCCGAAGGTGCGTCCAGTCAAGCAGCGAATCAGAGTTTAGACAGAGGAAAAGGCCAGCATCTTGAGAGCCGAAGTGCAAAAATTGCTGGATTCAAATGTCATTTGGCCTATTGACAGAACCACCTGGCTTGCAAATCCTGTGCTAGTTAAAAAACCAAATGGCCAGTGGCGCATGTGTATTGATTTTACAACTTTGAACAAGCACTGCCCGAAGGATGATTTCCCGCTGGCACATATAGACCAGCTGGTGGATGAAATAGCAGGTTGTGCGCTGATGAGTTTTCTAGATGGTTACTCAGGATTTCATCAGGTCTGGTTGGCTACAGAAGATCACCCTTTGACTGCTTTTCAGATACCACGGGGGACTTATTGCTACAACCGAGTGCCCTTCGGTTTGAAGGGCGGCCTTCTCTCGCACTGTTAAAGCTACATTGGGTACACAGATGGGTCACAATACGGCAGCGTATATTGATGATATTGTTGTCAAAAGTGTCAAAGAGGGGGACCATGTGACAGACTTGGCAGAAACATTCGCAAACCTACGGAGGGTTGGAATGCGATTAAACCCGGCGAAGTGCATGTTCGGGGTGCGTTCGGGAAAGCTACTGGGGTATCTGGTGTTGAAGGAAGGAAATAACCCAAACCCAGTCAAAATCTAGGGAATCATGGATATGCAGCCTCCGGCCTCTATCCAGAAGTTGCAGAAATTCACCAGCCGTGTTGTAGCGTTGAGCAAGTTTATCTCTAGATTGGCCGAAAAGAGTTTACCTTTCTTCGAGGCACTTCGCGATCGTCGGGCGTTCACATGTGGTGAGGAGCAACAGTTAGCGTTCGAGGAACTCAAAAAGTATCTTGTTGAACTTACCACTCTCAAGCCACCCCCTCCGAAGGCTCCCCTGCTGTTATACATTGCTGCGGCGCCAAAGGTAGTGAGTGCAGTCTTGGTCTATGAGGTGCCGAGGGGCAGTGACGCTTTTCAGCAATTGCTGGTGTACTATGTGTCAGAAACATTGACGACATCACGATGTAACTACACTGTGGTAGACAAAATACTGTATGCTGTGGTCATGGCCTCACGTAAGTTACGATAGTATTTCGATGATCACCTTGTCACTATACCTACTAGATATCCGCTGTGAGACGTCCTGACAAATAATAAGGCTTCCAGTGCTGTGTTGAAATGGGCGGTTGAGTTGGCCCAGTATAACATCACCTTTGTTGCTCGCAAGGCCATCAAATCCGGAGTGTTGGCGGAGTTTGTGGCCGAACGGACTCCTCATGGCGAAGCTGAAGAGTTAGCTCAGGATGTTCCGGATGACCCAGTTTGGACAGTTCACACTGATGGTGCTTGGGGGGCCTCCGGAGCAGGGTGTGCTATAGTTATTACATCGCCCGGAGGGCAAACCATGCGATTCTCTGCCACGTTGACCTTTCAAACAACAAACAATGCTGCAGAATATGAAGGCATATTGTTGGGCCTTCGGCAGACTCGAGCCCTTGGGGCTAGAAGGCTGGTTATTTACTGTGACTCTCAGTTGGCGTCAGCTCAGTTAGCAAAAGGATATCAAGCTAGGGATCCGAAGATGGCTCGGTATATCAGCAAGGTGAGGGAGATGGACAAATACTTCTTGGGTTTTGAAGTTCGTAATATTTGTCGTACTGAAAATGGAGAAGCAGATGCGTTGGCTAAGGCCGTGGCCGGACAGCGTCTGGTCGCTGGTGATGTGCTTCATGAGGTTATGAGTGAATCAGCAACAGCGCCAGAGGCGAAAGGCTGATGGGTGCTGGCCATCACGGCCGAGGATGGTGGGCTCCCATTCGGGCATGTCTCAAAGGGCCTACATCTCGGATGACAAAGAGGAGCGGTAAAGGATACTACATCACTGTCGGGGGTACACTATTGCTGATGATATCTTGTACAAGGGGGGTGTCTGTGCTCCTCTGCTTCGCTGTCTTAGCCGGCCGGAGGGGCTGAACTTGTTACGAGAAATCCATGAGGGGTCGTGTTCGTCACACCTGCCTCCGAGGGCACTGGTTGCCAAAGTGTTTCACCAAGGGTTCTACTGGCCTACTGTAGTTTGGGATGCCAAAGACCTGGTAAGGATTTGTCCTGGTTGCCAATGGATGGGCCATCAATCTCACCTACCTGCCATAGCCCTGCAGCCAATCCCTCCAATTTGGCCGCTCACTCGGTGCGAGATAGACATTGTAGGGCCGCTGCCTACGGCTCTGGGGGGCTATAGATTTGCCGTGGTGGCCATAGAATATTTCTCTAAGTGGGTGGAAGCCGAACCGCTGGTTCAGATAATAGCTAGAAACGTCAGAAAATTTTTCTAGAAAAATGTGGTCTACCGCTTTGGGGTACCGCTAGAGTTAACTGTGGACAATGGTAAACAGTTCAAGGGGCTCGAATTCAAGGAATATTGCCTTAGTCTGGGAGTCAAGAAATGTGAAGTCTCTGTCATTAACCCGAGGGCCAATGGGGCTATGGAATGAATGAATGGCACGCTATTCTCCGGGATTTCTCATTCACTGATTGGCCTGCCGAAGGGCAAATGGGTTGAGGTGTTACCGAACGTTCTTTGGTCTATCAGAACAACTGCTACAAGGTCCACGGGTTTTTCACCTTTTCAGTTGCTGTATGGTGTCGAGGCAGTCACGCCAGAGAAAATACACGCTGGGTCACTGCGCTCACTCAGGCCTCATGTCAATGAAGATGATGTGGCAAAAGATATGTTGGAGAAAGTGCGCATGCAAGCAGTGACTAATTTGCACAAGTACATTGCATCCTTTGAGAAAACATACAATCGCAAGGTTCACCCTAGGGAGTTTGTGCCTGGTGACTTAGTCCTTCGGCACAACCCTAACCCAATCAGCATCGGCAAACTGTGTAGCAAGTGGCTGGGTCCCTTCATCATAGACCGATCAAACAGGTCGGGGGCCTATCATCTGCTGGAGTTTGATGGCTCCCCAATGCAGCACACTTACAATGCTAACGCTTTGAAGCGTTTCTATGTGTAAGGTGCAATCGGCCGTTCCAACAGTCACCATACCTATTTTGTTGTAGCGAAAGCCGGAGGCAAGCGTGTGTGCTTGTTGTGCTGTGCTTAGCTTGGTTAGTGTGTCCCGGGCTGTGTCCCGAAGAACCGTTCGGGCTACGTCTTCAGAAGTTGTTCTGGGCTGCGTCCTAAGGAGCCATTCGGGCTGCGTCTTCAGAAGTTGTTTTGGGCTGTGTCCCGAGGAGTCATTCGGGCTGCGTCTTAAGAAGTTGTTTCGGGCTGTGTCCTGAGGGGCCATTCGGGCTGCGTCTTTAGAAGTTGTTCGGAGCTGCATCCCTATGGAGTCCATCGGGCTGCGTCCGCTCACTCTTATTCAGTAGGGACTAGCTTATGTCAGGATAGCTTGCTACCTTCGGAGTACCGACGCGGAAAGTGGGCAATGTTCAACTGCCAAGGGGCTGCGACCCCTGTCTTGTGGCCCAATGTTTTTTATATTGTGTTGTCCATAGCCGCCATTCGGGGGTGCGCCATTCATTTGGTGTACGCCAAGTAAGTTGAGTAAGGCAAGCATGTAAAAGCCTCGGGCATGTGGTAAGGCATGGTGATGTATCTTAAGGTAATTTTCGTCCTTATAATGGCAACTACGGCCTAATGGTCCCCGAGAGGACGCAACATGTGTCATATGGGTAACTACGGCCCTCAACCGAACAACTATGGTTCGATGTCGGATAACTATGGTCTGATGCTCAAGAAGAGTAAGCCCGAAAAGCTGGATGCGATACGGGCCCGATGCCGTACATCATTAAACATAAAAACGGGAAGGAAAATGTGATTGCCGATGCTTTGTCTCGTCGTTATACAATGTTGTCCCAATTAGACTTTAAAATCTTTGGTTTGCAAGCTTTGAAAGATCAGTATGTGAATGATGCTGATTTTCATGATATTATGATGCATTGTAAGGATGGAAAACCTTGGGGGAAATTTCATATGCAGGATGGGTTCCTGTTTCGTGCTAACAAGGTGTGTATTCCAGCTAGCTCGGTTCGTCTTTTGTTGTTACAGGAGGCGCATGGAGGTGGTCTTATGGGTCATTTTGGCGTTTTCAAGACACATGAGGTGTTGGTCGATCACTTCTTTTGGCCACGGATGCGCCGTGATGTTGAGCGCCTTGTTGCCCACTGTACTACATGTCAAAAAGCTAAATCCCGTTTGGGTAATCATGGTTTGTATATGCCCTTACCTGTTCCCTCTTCTCCTTGGCATGATATTTCGATGGATTTTGTTTTGGGATTGCCTCGTACTAAGAAGGGAAGGGACAGTATTTTTGTGGTGGTTGATCGTTTCTCTAAAATGGCTCACTTTATACCTTGTCATAAAACTGATGATGCCTCCAATGTTGCTGAATTGTTCTTTAGAGAGATTGTTAGACTGCATGGAATTCCTAAAACAATTATCTCTGATCATGATGCTAAGTTTCTTAGTCACTTTTGGCGTTCTCTTTGGAATAAATTAGGAACTAAGCTGCTGTTTAGTACTACTTGTCATCCTCAAACTGATGGGCAAATAGAGGTAGTAAATAGAACTTTGTCTGCTATGCTTAGAGCTGTTCTAGATAAAAATTTGAGACGTTGGGAAGATTGTTTACCTCATGTTGAATTTGCTTATAATCGTGCTACACATTCTGCCACTAAAATATGTCCTTTCGAGGTTGTTTATGGCTATGTTCCTAGGGCGCCTATTGATTTGTTTGTTATTGATGCTGAAGATGAACCAAATGTTGATGTTATTGCTCATATTGATCACATGAAACAATTGCATGAAGAAACACAACACAACATTGCCGTTGCTAATAAGAAGTATCAAGTTGCTGGTAGTAAAGGTAGAAAACATGTTTCTTTTGAACCTGGTGATTTGGTTTGGTTGCACTTGCATAAAGATAGATTTCCTACTTTGCGTCGTTCTAAATTGATGCTTCGTGCTGCTGGTCCTTTTAAAGTGCTAACCAAGATTAACGATAATGCTTATGTTCTTGACTTGCCCATGGAGTTTGGTGTTTCCACTAGTTTTAATGTTGCAGATTGAGACCATATTTGGGTGAGGATGATGCGTTGCCGTCGAGGACGACTTCGCTTCAAGAAGGGGAGGATGATGAGGACATCAACAACATACGAACAACGATGACGGAAGACGGCGCGCCAAACCAAGTTGTCACGCCTCCACCTCTCGTCGTCGCGCCTTCTCAAGTTATGGACCCATCTTCCGACGAGACGACGACGTACAAGGGCCCAATCACTAGAGCTTGAGCCCAGGAATTGAAGATGGTTTTGATGCTAAGGAACGATGGCCCAGGATTACGCCCGTGAAGGCCCAAGTAGCCCAAGTCGCGTGACTACCTCTCCACCGCACGCCTCTCTACTTCAGCCGGCCCTAGATGCCGCGCTCCCCCTATTTAGTCAAGGGTTGCGCCCCTTGTAATCTTTGAGTTTTGTTTTAAGATTAGCTTAGCTATTCATCCGTCTCTCGACGTGAATTCAGAACTCCACCTTCACGCAATACATCAGATTGCTCGCCTCTAATTCTTGCTCGTTCTTCAATTGCATGTAAGAATTGATCCTCGTGATCAGGTTGATCTTGTTTACCGCAAGGTTAATATCCTCCGGAAGTTGGTTCAGCGATTGCATTGGCGCTTTGGGCTTGCTCGTCGTAGTCGGATCGTGAGGGTCGACATCCACCGAATTGAAGTTATCTCCACTCACCGAAAGATCGGGCACTCTACACCTATCATGGGGTGTTCGCGCTTCCAACGCCTCCACTGCACACCATGAATCAAGTAGTCGCCAGGGGCTCCCCCGACCCCCGACACTTTGATGGATACGAGAGCTATGTCCAATATCGTGACGCCTGGTGGAACGGAGGTTGTATCCTCGAAAGGCATGTTCTAGAGAAAGATAGCAAGGAAAGTCTTAGGGAAAATAAAACGGACAATTTAGGTAGATAGTAAACGGGGTTTCATTCAAAATAGACACCTAAGTTACAAGGTGAAAGTCGTCGGAGCGCTAGACGCTTACGACCACTGTACAAATCCTATCCTTCGGAACACTAGCTAGTGTAGGGGGTGCGGTGTCCTTAGATAAGGGCGAACTCACACCTGAGTCTCCGGAGCGGCTGTCGAGGGCGCCTCGGGGCCGTGGGGCTGTTCAGCGCTGGAGCCTAGTATAGCAGTAGAGTCGGCATCCTGGCCCGAAGTACCAAGGGCTCCGGTGGTGGTGCCACCCGCACCACGAGTGGTTAGGCCAGGTTCCCTTTGTCCACTAGAAATAGGAGTGTTACCGGTGGGGGGGGGGGGGCAGACGCAGCCAAGTGAGCAGCCGCCTCATGAGCAAGGTCTGCGGCAAGATCGTTGCCGAAGGGCTGCCAAAATTCCCGCCCCAAGACATTGCCGATCGGACTCAGCCGTTCCTGCAGTTGGCTGTATTCAGCATGGTCCCCTCGGCATCGAGACAGCAGTTGGCGTGCAGCTTCATGAATCTCCGAGCACCGGGGAGTAGCCAGTGATTCCAGTGTAGCGTGGGCCGTCGTCCAGCCTATACGAGCGGAGATAGTGCCATACGACCGAAGGCCGTCTTTGGCGCGGTCGAGGCCTTTGCACAGCCAGCTGATGCTTTTCATGCCCTCCCCCTCGGCGTGCCCTGGCTCTCGGGATGCTAGCCCCATCCCAGCAAAGAAGTGGCGCAGTTGCCCTATTAAACCGAACAGGCTCCGACTCATTCTTTCAGATTCTTTGATATAGATGGAGGCCTATTCTAGAGCTTTCATCAGCCTCTGATTGTCGTTGTAGAGCACCACATTGTCCGCTCCCAGTGACCGATTGTCTTCACGCAGAAGCTCCAACTGCTTTCCTAGGTCTTCGGTAGTCTTCTTTGCCTCTTTGGTCACTTGCTGGATTTTCTCTTCAGCCTCCGAGAGTGCATCCTAGGCTTTCTTCAGATCTATGGCAGACGATTGGGCTTGCGCTTAGCTTTCGGCCAGCTACTTCTTTAGCTCTCCAAGGGCGGCCTCCGGGGATAACTTGGCCTCGAGATGGCGGGACAACAGGGCGGTATGTACAAGTACACGGCAAGTTAGAAGCTGGGGGTCACATTTTTAACGAAGGCAGTAAGGCTAAGAGCGTAGCATACCTGCGCGGTAAGGCGAGCCAAATAACTGATGGCTGTAGGCGTGTCGACATCCCCTAGCGCCTGTTTGCCGTTGCAGAGGTCCAGCATACGTGATGCGTACCCCAGCGCCGTTGAAGCCTCGGGGTGGTTGCTAAAGTCGGTCGCATGAAGGGATGCCCCAACGTCACTCGGTTGTATGCTTGAAGGAAGCATGCCCATGAAGCCTTTGCCACGACCAGCTTTCTATGTACGCATCAGGGGAAGCTCTTCGAGCTCCTCTTCCTCGTCGTCCCTAATGGTCTCAACCTGCCGCTCCTCCCCCTCCACCTCCCCTTCCTCCTCGAAGGCGTTGCTGCCTTTAGTCGAGCTGCTGCTTTGGCCACTTGACCCGGAACTTTGGCCCCCAGATTCAGAGCCGGAGCACGTGCTGACGGTCGGTTCCTCGGGCTGCTATGGTTCGGGGGTGTCCTCGGAACCATCCTCATGTTGTCCTGGCGGAACCAAGCGAACGGATTATTAGAACACTGCAATAAACATACGATAGCACAACGAAAAGTTTAGAAGCTTCGGAGTACCTGTGCAGGCTGAGGGACTGTCGACGCTGAAGTCCAGTGATGGCATCAGGATGTCGGGGGACCGGGGTAAAGGTGATGCTAAGCCTCTGGAACCCCCCTCCGGCCTTTCCCCAGACCTATTAGGAACGACGCCCACCAGCACATTTAGTAGACTCTCTGCGTCCGCTGCGCTCGAGGGTAGGGTCGCCGGTGGCATCTGGTTTGGAGTAGCAGCGACAACCTCACGGTCGGTCATTGCTTCACTTGGGGTCGCCGGCCTCAAAGGGGTCTCCGCATATTGTTTACGGAGACGTCGGTGCTTAGACCGCTTCGGTGCGGGTGAGGGCATGTCCAGGGTGGCTCCAGAGTGCTTCTTCTCCTTCCTTTGGCCAGAGGTACCCTCATCCGGCTGAATGCTACCCCACATATGTAGGGCGCGTTTCGCCACCTGCTTCGCGCGCCGCGGGGCGGATGCCGCGCCTTCGGCGTCCCCCTTCTGGGCTGCAGAGCGCTTGATAACCACTTTCACCCGCTTCGGTGGCGCAGCAGTGGTGGTGTCCTCCTCCTCCTCCATCTCTTCCTCCTCCTCCTCCTCGTCCGGACCTTTGTCTGCCCCACCCCTGGGCTGTCGAGCCTCGGTGTTATGTGGCTCCCATGGCAGCAGAACGGCCTCCGTGTTGTATAGCTGTACAATACGGTTGGTCTGACCCCGGCGCCCCATTTCCCCTAGCAGCTCCCATTCCTTCCGGATTAAAGGGCCGAGATAGTGGTTTGGCCTGCTAATCTATCTCGGCGAAGTTGATCTTCGGGAGCAGCTCCCGGTCAAGTTGTAGATCACCGCTCACGGGGTCCCGGGTAATGAATTGCACGTGCCAGTCGGCCTGGAGGGGTTCGATGCCCGTGGCGTAAAACTCCTCCACCAAGTCCTGCATACTCAGCCGCCCGACAATTCGGGACAGTAATTGGACGCGGGTGGTAAGTCCGCTGTCCTCCGGGATCACAGGCTTCGAAACGTACAGAATCTCTACGTTTCGGCTACGCAGGTTGCTCTCGGTGCCCACATTATAATAGAACCATCCGGAGGCAATCTGTTTCCCCCAATGTTGTCTTGACCCCTTTGCAGGCACGTCACATTCGTGACGCGGCCGGAGAGTGATGGTAAGGTAGTTCGATACCATGGTGGGGTCCCCGGGACAAGGATTTTCTCGCTGGGAGGCCAAATGCGTAGCAGCAAAGGCACCGGCATGAGGTTCGGTGCCCTCCATCTAGAAGGCCCACTTGAAGCAGGTCAGTCGAGTGATGCTATTCGGTAGCACCTGCTGTATCTCGAGCCCGTAAAGGGACAGAACATCTCTGACGAAACGGGAGCAGGGGAATCGGGGCCCTGCTTCAAAGAACCGCTCAAAAACTACTATGGTGCTAGGCCGAGGTTGGGGCACGGTTTCGCCGTCCTTCGGCGCTGACGCTCGAGACCTCTCGAACCATCGCCTAGGTTCGGCAGCCCATGTGTCTAGTAGCTCTTCGGTCACAGAGCTTGGCTCCAGATAAGCGCTTCCGGTTTTCTTGTTGTTGACTCGCTTCGGTTCAGATCCGGACGCGGGCTTAACTTTCCGAGGGCCTATTGTCTGCCGAGGAGCGTGATTTAGTAGCTCGAAGAAGGGATGCCGAGCAGCCTTCGGTGTGAGCGAGCGCGCGCTGAGTGGTGCGCAACAAAGGGTTAGCAGTGAGGCGCTAGGGTTTCATGAGCGGTAGAGAAGTCGAAGTGAAAGTGAGAAGAGAGGGGGTAAACGGCTGGTTTATATAGCCGGCGGAGTACGGGTCGCG
Source organism: Eleusine coracana subsp. coracana (assembly GCA_032690845.1). NCBI lineage: Eukaryota > Viridiplantae > Streptophyta > Magnoliopsida > Poales > Poaceae > Eleusine > Eleusine coracana. The sequence goes on along the minus strand of CM064420.1, from coordinate 31,358,575 downwards.
CGGTGATCTCTCGCGTCCGATCGCGCACTCATTGATCCGATGGCTGACGCGTGGAGCGGAGGCTGAGTTTATGACTGCGCGCCCGCTCGGGTAGTACGTTGGGTAACCATGTCGGATGCATTTATAACTGTGTCGGATGCATTCATGACAAAATGACGTGACAACTAAGGTTCGTACGGTGCGGCGGCTAGAGGCAGGGAGTTCGAAGGCCGCTCGGGCCAAAGGCAAAATAACACGGCAACTAGGGTTCGCATGCTTCGTTCTTGTTGATTCACTTACTTAATCGAATACGGTTATGGTTGTCAATTTCAGGTAATCGGAGTACGGATGGCCTCCGGACAGGCCCGAAAGGGGGGGGGGGGGAGACTAGGGGTGGTCATTTCACATGATCACGGTTTCGGTCCTGCCGAAGGCGGATCTCATCCATGAGGGGTTACTGTTGGGGTAAAGCCCACCCCTTAGTCTCCCCAAGGCCAAAAGACAGTCCAGTAACAAGAAATAAAGTTCAGCTGTGCTGACGGCCCAGAAGACCTTCGGCCTGGGAGGTGTCCGAAGGCCGGTACGGCCGAAGGCCGTACGACATAGCGGGCCCTAGGCACGGGCATTAGGGAATGATAGCCGGGGGCATGTACCAGAAGCAGATTGAAGTACTAGAATACTCTTAGGTAAAGTAGTAAGATATGTAATATAGGGTCCGGGGCAAAGCTGTAAACACACACGAAGAGTAGGTGAGCATGGATCTATAAATGTTCACCTGCACCTCAGAGCGCCGGGACATCAAAGGACCACCCGAACCTTCTTGTACGGACCTGATCGTATAATACAAGCTTGCTACCCGGAGGGCGCAACTCTAGGCCCTTCGGCATTGTGCTGTTATTCAGTCTCGTTCACACACCCCAAAAGCTTGAACGAGGGGCCTTCAGCCCAACAAACCGGTGCAGCTAGCCCTCGGCTCGTCCATCCCGTGTTTGTTTTGGACTTGTAACCACAACAAAGAGAGTTCCAGCCAAGTCAGGAGATATGCATGCTGCATGATCAAGGAACGAAATACATTTGTATTGGAAAGAAAGGCTATACTTTGAGAGAAGCATCGACTTTCATCCCATCGACTTGATCCAAGCAACGACATACATGGGTGTTGAACACTGGAAGACAGGACGGGCATTCTATATTAATTTAGCGGAATACTTGCTTGACCCTTATCAAGTCGATGGCTATGTGAGCATGGAATTGGGAGCAGCTCGTCACTCGTAGGTTCATGTGAGATTGGAGTTCCCGCATGCAGACATGTTTGACGCAAAGAGGAAAAGTTCGGCCATGGAAGATTTGTTATGGAATAATTGCCTTCATGGGATTCCGTTTTATACAGCAATGAGGAAAGATTGGCTGAAGAGAGATTCATCAAATCACGAAGAGACACCATGTCCATTGATATTAAACAATCAGGAAGGTTAAATTGTCGACTTGGAAATTGAGATATGTTAGTGCATCGACTGTTGAAAGGTGCTAGTACGTCGACTGTTGAAAAGTGCTAGCTATGGAAACTTATATCTGAAAAGCCGATGCTTGGTGATGTAATATGAAGACCAGAGAATCTTGGACTAACCAGATTACAGAGGCAATGGCGATCTTAGTGCGGCAAGCCGGCAACGAGACAGTACCGGTTACAACATCTAGGGATCAAGAATTTCTTAAGTCCATACTCCTTACCGGCCTAGGCATTTCTGCAGTGGCTGATGAGTAGTGAAAGAAGCCGATGCCTGTAACTATTTATTCAGCCAATTCTGATCAGACTCGGGGCATCGGCAATGGAGATAGCATAGTACTGCAACGTGGTATCTTCTTGTGCAAAGTCGATGAGTTGTGTGTTGCTACTTCACCATCGGCTTGATACTTTGGTCAAAAGCAATATCATTTACATACAAGAAGGTTGGAATATTCGAGGATTCCTCCGATGAGGATAGACGAAGAAGGCATGAAGAGAAAAGTTGTTAGTACATCAGCTATCTCATCGACATTATTGAAATAACATACTTCTGGAGGGCAGAGCCGATGCTTGGGATAAATATCTTATGCATATTTGAAAGAGTGTTATGAAGCCAGGATTTCATGCATAAGAGACAGAGGAATCAACTTGGGGTACGAGGATGGCGTTGATTAATCATATCGATTTATTGCCCTGAGTATCGACTACAGCATAGGGAAGATTCTCTATCGGCTAACTGCATGATTATGCTTGTGGATTTTGGCGTGTTGGAGTATTCATATTTTGACTGGCCGCATCAATTATCTTTTCTCAGTGCTGAAATCAATCAGAAGCAGCGATTTCTTCGGTGTCTCCATTGCTTTCTTACCCATATTGTATTGTCTTCATCGACTTAATTCTTGATGACTTGGGGGGCAGATGCCGATGCATAGTTACACCGATATGCAGGCTTGTGTGAAAATCAAGATCTAACTGCACGACTCTTGCAAGCCCATGGGGATTGTTTTCTTGGGTATAAACATCGGCTTGGCTGAAGAAATAACGGTAGCAAACTATCGAGCCGATGGTTGGGTCTGCAATGCATACAGAGAAACACGATGGTTCGAAAGGCGTTCAGCCTTCTGCTGATGCCATAAATGAAGAAGTAATCAAGAAATTGAGCCTGGTGTCGATTGTTGCAAAAACAAAAGCAAGTTGTTGTTTATCTGGCGGAAGACGGTTCAAGCATGATTACTGTGACAAGAGAGAGATATGCATACAGTTTCCATCGACTTGCCACCTTGAATCGTTGAAGCCCAGTATGCATGCTAATTGGTAAGAGTCAACTGCTATGGCTAACGTATATCAACATGGAGACACGCCAGGAAGAACAGAGTACAAAATATTTGTTTGGCAAAAGATTCAGCAGATCAAGGATGGGAAACGAGAATACCAATCGCATCAGGGATCATATATGAGTTTTCTGAACAGAGGTTGTGCAGTGCAAGCCTAGTCATTATCACAGAGGAGAAAGGAGTTAGCGTCAGTTCAGACAAAGAGGCTTTAGTTTCATTTTTTCAAGCGTCAACTAGCATCTCTTTCTCCATCGACTTGGTTTGAGCACTAGACTGCAGTAGTAAAATTCTATATCAGCTAATGGAGTACCACCGAAAGGTTGAACGCAAGCAGATATGTTTGCCACATGAAAAACAAGTAATATGGATGACATATCGGATCAGGAGATGTTGGTATTATTTATTCAGTCATCAGCTGCTCTGAGTCGTGAGCGTTCAAAAATGAAGCTGGGATGGAAGCTACTTCAGGTTTGATGTGAGTCGATTCATGATAAAAAGGGATCGTCCTATCGACTCTATCTAAACAACAGAACAAGAAGCCGATGCATCATGAGAAGGTAGCTGATATCTCCTTTACAGAACCGGATCCTCTGACGTTCTGACGTTTGTCAGTGGGACTCCTCTCGCTGCACGCAGGCCATGCATGGCCACTGGCTCACGTGGCAGCCAGAGTAACGAACGTCAAAGGATCCCGTTCCCTCCTTTACATGGCGCAACTGGAGTATTCAAGTATTGAAGGACCGAGAAGGCGACCAGAGGGGAGGTGAATGAGCTCCAATTAAAATTCTTTTTAAGAACTTGGCCATGTCCCAACTACAACCTGAACGAACCTCTAATCAAGTCACCAAGATTACACACACCAACTTGTAATGTGTTAACCCTAGGAATGACTCAAACCAAAAAGACACATATCAGAATCACAAAAGAACCAAAAATCAAAACAAGGAAGGTCCGAAAGGTCATAGAACAGAGCCTGACGGAAGTTCCGTGGTACCCGACGGAAGTTTCATGGTGCCCGACGAAAGTTCCATCAATTACGGAAGTTTCGGGCGACGGGAACACTGTCACCCACAGAAGTTCCGTGGTTCTTGACGGAAGTTCCGTCACCGACATGGAAGTTCCGTCATGGTCAAAACAGTAACTCCGTTCGGGAAAGAAAATTACCAAAACCCTATCAAACGAACTCCAAAAATTACGAAATTTGGACCAGATGATCCTCAATACATCACGACCCTCCTCTAAAGAGATCCACTCTAAAAACACAAGGAATCATCATAAATTTCAGATCTTGTGCCAAGAACACCAAAAAGGGGAAACTTGAGAAAACGTTGAAATCGAAGGTGCTCGTGCCTATGATTCGGTCAAAGACCTATATGGGATTGTTCTAGCAGATCATAGCACCAAGATCCCCCACAAAATCCATCCCAAAACTCACTCCAAATCGAGATCGAAAATCACCACGAAAATAGCTCTGAAAATAGGAAAAAGGGGAATTTCGGGATTCAAGTGAAGAGGGAGATCTTGAGCACGAAAATATTTCTCATATCATAGAAAGGTGCTTACAAGATCATAGGTACAAGGCTAGGAAGCCACTCTCTTCCTTCCACTCTTTGGAAGAGCAAGAGATGTCTCTCACACACCCTTTGCTCTCCTCTAAAATATGAAGTCCTCTCCTAGCACTTTGAATAGAATCCTAACACAAGGTTAATGGGAAGAGAGGCACCTCTCCCACTAGCCACACCTCTCCTTATATAGGCCTAGGGTCTATTGTCCACATGACCACTCTATCCTTGACCTACATAACACAACCACCTACCACCGGGGGCATAACCGTCCATCTTTTTTCTCATCGCCCGAATGCCATCGGACGCTTCACGTATTTGCTTCATCTTGAGGCAAGCTCCGTGATGGTGCCACGTGCACCACCAACCACCGCCACCGGTTTTGAGACCCAAACTGAGAAACCGCCTTGCACGCTTCTCAAAGCGCGACTTCTCGATGTTGACGCGTGTCACATTGTCCCGCGATCCTGACCACCGGCAAGTCTCTCCCAGTCCCTGTCCATCGGGCCCCCTTGTCACTTGCACCGGCATCCCGTTCGCCTTGACTTGGTCAACACGCCGTCTTCATCACCACCACGGTTTTGAGGCTCAACCACAAAACCGTCTGTGCTTCTTGCCTCTCCACGTGTACGGTGTGGATCACCCTTGACTTCACCCGGCATCCCGATCGTCTGGCCCCAAGTCCCCTACTTGTGCCCGATCCTCTCGCTGTTGACCGCCAAGTTGACTTCAGTGACCTACACATCATGAGACAAGCAAACACATTTTCCATCTCCTACAACATCACTAATATCTTCCATCAACTCCGGTTAGTCATAACAATGATATGCAAACCCATGCAATCCCTGGATTCCCGTATTTCAACTCAAACACCAAATCCGCTCAAGTCAATTACTCATCACAAATATAGCAAACCATAGCACATATCCACATGGTTTCTCAATCTCCCCCTTGATGAGTATATTGACAACACCAAATGCACAAAGATTAGAGATTGAAATGCGAAGCCGAATAAGCACATCCATATGGACAAACCCAAAGAAAAGGTGAAAATAAGCCATCTAGCAAGTAGGGATCACAAAACCAAGAGTTGGCAAAGAAAGCGACTTAAGACGCAAAGAATATGAAAAGTGCAAGAAACCGCTCAAGATCATGATATGCTCCCCCTCAAGTTGTGGTAGGTCTCATAGTGCAAAACGAATTATATGAGTTTCTTAGCATTATTTGTACATGACCCCAAAATTTTCTCCCCCTTTGATAATGAACTCATCAAAGAGGCAAAATAACAAGCAAACATGCAATGCATGAAAATGCAAACCTAAGTAGCTTCAACAATTATGCAAACAAGCATTTAACTTTGCTAACCATAACCATAGTGCCATGAAGTGTAAAGGCAATAGCTCCCAATCATGTAATGATCAAAAATAGATAGCAAGGCATAAACACCATGAGCTATACAGGCTAAGCAGAAAGATTGACTAGCTTAGATAGAATCAAATTTTGCTCATCATGAGAAAATCTGCCACCATATGTGTAAGTACTCTCATCCAAGGCAAAACAAGCACCAAGTGAATCATAAGAATCTAGCCAGTTTCAATCTCAACAAGGGCAACAAGCACTCGCAGAAAATGAGCTCTACAAACGCTCATATATGAAACAAAGACTCAGTTGATCAAGTGATTATAGTTTATCCTCATGCGTCCTCTTATCTATGCGGAGGGTCGCACGACTGGGTACGGCAAACACCCCGAGGCTTCAAGTCATAATGTTTGGATTTAGCATTATTGAGTAGTTCTTGATCAAACCACTTAGCAGATTTTTCAAGATTATGCACAAGACAAAAGAGCATGCCTTTGCGGCAAAAGGAACACACGTTCCCACAATGTTTCATCATGAGCTAAACATTTGTAAAGCCTTCCATTTCACAAACACAAGGTGCCAAAGCCAAGACATCCTCTAGACTAGCCTCAATGCAAGTTTCAACAAGGATAAAAGCAATTATACACATGGTAAGCAAGTTTTAGCAAGATTAGATCATAAGGTTCACAAGAAGCTCAGTTTACCTTTAAGATTAGCAAGTTGCTCACATGAGTTTATAACAGGCCATCTAGAAAATCTAAGCATAAGAGATTACCATCACATCCACACAACTTAGCTCAAGCTCAATCATAGCAAAGAGAAATGCAAGAAAGCATAAGAATCAAAGCTCATCTACCAATGCATACATTACATATGAGATGTAATGCAAAAATGGTAAGATACATATATACAAGAGAAAACCAACTCCCCTCAAATGATGCCATAGGGATGACAAACACCAAGTTCCCCCCGAAGAAAAGCATGTCTCAAAACATCTAGGGGCTTGGTGAGGATATCAGCTAGTTGATTTTTGGTATCAATGTATTTGAGCTCAACATCCCCCTTCTCAAAATTGTCTCTCAGGAAGTGGAATCGCACATTGATGTGTTTGACCTTACCATGTTGGACTTGGTTTTTGGCTAAGCATATGGCACTGGAGTTATCACACATGAGTGGAACACCCTTAAAAGTCAACCCATAGTCTCTTATGGTAGATACAATCCATAGGATTTGTGAGCAGCAGCTACATACTCAGCCTCTGTGGTGGATTTGGCAACACTCGACTGCTTACGAGAAGACCAACAAATCAAAGAAGTACCCAAGAAATGGCAAGTACCAGAAGTTCTCTTCCTATCAATTCTACACCCAGCAAAGTCCGCATCTGAATACCCAATAAGATCAAGAGATGAAAATGTAGAGTACCAAAGACCGAACTCAAGGATGTATTTGAGATACCTGAAGATGCGCTTGACAGCCTTGTGATGAGTCACCCTTGGGGAAACTTGAAAGCGAGCACAAAGACACACTGCAAAGTGTATGTTGGGTCTTGTCGCTGTCAGGTACAAGAGGGAGCTAATCATGCTCCTGTACTCCCTTTGATCCACCGCTTCATAGTCTTCATCAGGGTCAAGAGCCGTTGTAGTGGACATTGGTGTAGACAACGGCTTCACATTGACCATGTCAAACTTCTTCAGGAGATCCTTCGTATACTTGGCTTGATGTATGAAAGTGCCTTGCTTGCACTGCTTGATTTGAAGCCCAAGAAAGAAGGTGAGCTCTCCCATCACCAACATCTGAAATTCACTCTCCATAGCTTCCTGAAACCTGGATATAAGAGCATGAGAGGAACCACCAAAGATGATATCATCCACGTAAATCTGAACCATTAGAAAGTCATTACCATGCTTGAGAGTGAACAAGGTTTTATCAATACATCCCATGACATACCCACGCTCTAGCAAGAAGGACTTAAGCCTAGCATACCATGCCCTAGGTGCTTGCTTTAGCCCATACAAAGCCTTCTGAAGCTTGTACACACGGTTTGGGTATTTGTTGTGCTCAAAGCCAGGGGGTTACCTCACATACACTTCTTCCTCTATGAAACATTTAGGAAAGCACTCTTGACATCCATTTGATAGAGTCTAATGCCCTTGGAGGCAGCAAATGCAAGCAAGATCCTAATGGCTTCTATGCGAGCAACAGGAGCAAAGGTTTCACCATGATCTAAGCCCTCCACTTGGCTAAAACCTTGAGCAACTAGCCTAGCCTTGTTTCTCACAACCTCACCATTCTCCTCATGTTTGTTTTTGAACACCCACTTGGTTCCTATGACATTGACATTTTTGGGAGGCTCTACAAGGGTCCAGACTTTATTTCTCTCAAAGTTTTCCAACTTCTCATGCATGGCATTAACCCAATGTTCATCAGATAGTGTGTGTCCAACATTCCGGGGTTCAAAGGTTACAACAAAGAGAGAATTGGTAAAGCAAGCAAGATGTGCAGACCTTGATCTTGTTGTCCTCTCATAGAGATTACCGATCATCTGTTGAGGTGGATGTCGACGCTGAATATGGTGAGGAGCCTCTCTCTCAGAGTGTACCTCCCCCTCAACCATAGCTGGAGCTTGCTCGACAGCTGCTGAAGTCGATGTAGAAGCTTCTGGACCCTCTGCTGGAGTAGTGGCAGCAGCAGGAACAAGCTCAGATGAGAGATGAAGTGAATCATCATCATCATCATCAAAGCCCTGTAGGTCTTCTTCTACAAAGATGCTCTCCTTCATCTCCTTGTCACCTGCAGACTCAATCACATCCCTTGCACAAGAGTTTGATTCATCAAAGGTTATATCGCAGGATTCTACGATGGTGTTAGTCTCCAAATTAAAAACTTTGTAGGAATGACCATGAAGAGAGTAACCAAGAAAGATTCCATCAGAAGACCTTGACTCAAACTTATCAAGATTGCCACGCTTGAGAATAAAGCACTTGCAACCAAAGGCACACAAATGAGAAACCGAGGGCTTTCTCCTAAAATGCAGCTCATAAGAAGTCACATTAAGAATTGAGCGCAAGAAAATCCGATTGAAAACATAGCAAGCAGTGCTAATGGCCTCAGCCTAGAACCGCTTCGGAGTCCTATGCTCATCGAGCATCGTCCGGGCCATCTCCACTAAGGTTTTGTTCTTTCTTTCAACCACACTGTTCTGCTGGGGAACCTGAGGTGCTGAAAACTGATGCTCAATACCATGGTCAAGACAGAAAGCATCAAAGGAGGAGTTCTTGAACTCAGTGCCATTATTACTGCGAATTGCTCGTAATGCACCAGGGAGTTCCTTGAACAACCTCAAAGCCAAGCTCCGAAAGTGATGAAACACTTCATCCTTGCTCTCAAGAAAGTAGACCCAAGAGTAGCAAGAGTAGTCGTCAACAATCACAAGAACATACCACTTTCCACCCGCCGAACGAAACCGAGAAGGACCAACAGTATCCATATGAAGCAACTCTCCAGGGCGTTCAGTCATCACCAAATTGATTGATGGATGAGAAGCGGCAATCATTTTCCCATGACGACAAGGAGCACAAACCAAATCCTTATCAAATTTGAGCTTAGGCAATCCTCGGATCAAACCTAGGCCACTCAAGTGACATAACAAGTCAAAGCTCATGTGACCCAGTCTCCTATGCCATTTTCAGAGCTCAGAAGAAGATTGAGCAAACAAGCACTTGTGAGAACCAGGAGAACCAGCAAAATCAGCCTGAAAAACTCTGCCAATGCGAGAAATCCCACAAACCAAGGAACCACTCGAATCAAGAACACAAGAAGCATTCGACTTAAAGCGCACTTCCAAACCAACATCAAGAAGCTCAGAGACAGAGAGGAGATTGTACTTGAGAAACTCAACCAAACCAATATCATTGAGAGTGAAGTTCTCATTTACCTTTACCGTGCCCCTTCCCTTCACTCTTCCTCTCTTGTCATCTCCAAAGGTCACATACTCCCGATGCTACAAGGGAGTGAGGCTGGAGAACCACTTTGCATTTCCGGTCATATGGCACGAACACCCGGAATCCATCAACCACTTGTTCTCCAAGCCTCCACCTGCTGCCTACAAAGAACGAAAAGTGAAAGTCGATGGCTCAGTGCTGGGGTTAGTCAAAAAACATTTGGGAATCCAGTACTTAACCATACGACCGGTAGTAGTCATCACAGTTCTTTGCACTTTATCATTCGAACGTATGGGACGAGAACCACGATGGGGGAAAATGTGGCCTGTTAAAGCGTCTTGACTCAAACCTTGAGTTGTGAGGATAGGAATCATCTGTGTGAAAGCCAAATCCACGCGAGTGACGCTCACCACGATGGGGAAAACGTGGGGCGCCAAAGCGCTGCTGCGCAAAGCCTCTATTTTGTGAATCAAAGCCATATGAGGAATGACCCTGTCCACGATAGGCACGAGAAAAAGAGCGAGGCTGAAAGTCAAGAAAATCATCATAAAAAGCATCCCTAATCAACTCAGCTTGCTTCCTCTCAATCTTCTTATGCCTATAATAGAATTCATCCAAGTGGCCCTTGCGACCACAAAACATGCAAATGTAGACACCCTTAGGATTAGGCTTGGTTTGCATTGCAGGTTTGGGTTTTGACTTCTCTGTTTGCTTTGGGTTGAAGGAGGGTTTTGGATTGGGTGGATAGTATGTGTCAGTGGGTTTAATGGTGTTTTCCTCATCCTTGTAGCTGGAGCTAGGTACAAACTTACCCACATTCTCACTCTCCTTGTCACACCTCTCAAATCCCAAACCCAAGTTATAGGTTGATCTAGAGGCACTCTCCTTCACTCTTGCCAAATCACTCTCAATCTTCTCTTCACTCATTAGGGTTCTCTAGAGTCTAGACACAAGATAGTCATTTTCCTGAACTAGGGCTTTGTTTTCCTCCCTAGTGATTACAAGCTTGTCCTTAAGAGAGACACACACCTCACAAGGTGGTGGAAGAACCTTAGAGCGAGTCTCATGAAGCAACTTCGACTCAAGCTCTTTGACTTTATGGGACTGAGCTTCCAACTCATCTGTGAGCTTGGGGCACTTCTAACATGCACCCAAAAGAGTTGGTCTAGCTTTGAACTCATCAAGCTCCTTGAGGGCACTCTCAAGCTGACTGGCAACTTGAGCATGCACACTCTCCCTCTGTGCAAGATCACTCATCACAACTTGACAAGACTCACACTAAACAACAATGTCCTCACGAGCAAGCTTGGACCTAAGCGAAGCAATTTTAAAATCAGCACTCTCCAACTTAGACTTAAGCTCTCTACCCTCACGAACAGCACTGCGAAGCTTATCATCTTGCATGAGCAGAACTTCGCGCAAATGATCAAGTTCAGAAGAGAGCTCATCGAGAGTGGGAGGTACCTTGCTTGTGTCAGAGTCGGATCCAGAGTCGGTGTCGTGGTCGTTCTTTGCCATGAAGCAAAGCCCGGTGAAGTCATCCTTCCTCTTGACTCATGGCTTTTCAACCTCCTCCTCCGAGCTTGAAAGGCCTTCGCTTGATGTGAGGTCGACATCGCTCAAGGCGGCAATGCAGGCGCATGCAATGGCCTTGGCGAACTTCTTGGAGTTCTTGCCCTTTTTGTAGAAGCGGTTCTTCTTCTGCTTGAAGTCTTCAGTGTTGTTGTCGCGGTACCCGGCCTTCTTCTTCTTCTTGGGACAATCAGCGATAAAGTGTCCCTGGTCATCGCACTCAAAGCAGGTTCTTGAACCACCTCCTCTTCTCTCCTTCTGGTTGTTGTAGAACTTCCTGAACTTCCTTGTGAGCAAGGACAACTCCTCGTCAGGAATGCACTCCATCTGTTCATCGGAAGCTGCAACAAGAGAAGACAAAGCAAACTCCAAGGAAGACTTGCCAAGTGAGGGGTTAGTTCCATGAGAAGCACAACTGTGATCACCCTTCTGAGAACTAGAAAGCAAAGCCATGCTAGAAGCAGGAATAGCAAGAAAAGGACGAGATTTCCTAGACAGTTCATGAGATTTCAGCTTGCTATATAGTTGCTCACAGTTCAGGGTATTGAATTCAGCAGTTTCTTCTAGAGCAACAATTTTAATCCCCCAAACATTTTCATCAAGTGAGTACAGCAGTTGCTTAGCTCTATCATTGTCATTATACACAAGGGTACCACAAGCCCGCAAGTTGCACACAATTGCCTCAAACCTACAAAAAGTGTCATCTAGTGACTCGCCCGGTTTCTGTATAAAGGTTTGGTACTGTCTATTGTAAGAATCCTTACGCATAGACTTGACCTGGTTGGTACCCTCATGGTAAGTGCAGAGCTAATCCTAAATAGCATGTGCAGTGTCAAAGTGTGCAACACTATCATGTTCGCTCCTACCAAGTGCAGAAAGCGGAATATTGACAGCTTTGGAGTTATTCTCATACCTGACTAACTCACCTGCAGAAGCAGTGTTCAGGTCTTGTGGTATAGCATACTCTTGATCAACAATCTCCCAAATTGCACGTCCTTGACTCAGCAGCTACGCCTTGGTCCGTGACTTCCAGTAGGGGAAGTCCTCTCCATTAAACATCCACAGCTTGACAGCACGCTTCTCCATGTCGCCTTCGGATCACAAAGCCGGTAAAGGTCAACTAGTGATCAAACTGGCTCTGACACCAATTGAAGGGCCGAGAAGGTGACCAGAGGGGGGGGGGGGTGAATGGGAGCCAATTAAAATTCTTCTCAAGAACTTGGCCTATGTCCCTACTACAACCCAAATCAACCTCTAACCAAGTCACCAAGATTACACACACCAACTTGTGATGTGTTAACCCTAAGAATGACTCAAACCAAAAAGACACATAGCGGCAGCACAAAAGAACCAAAAATTGAAACAAGGAAGGTCCGAAAGGTCATAGAACAGAACCTGACGGAAGTTCTGTGGTACCCGACGGAAGTTCCGTGGTGCCCGACGGAAGTTTCATCAATTATGGAAGTTCTGGGCGACGGGAACACTATCACCCACGAAAGTTCTGTGGTTCTTGATGGAAGTTCCGTCACCGTCACGGAAGTTCCGTCATGGTCAAAACAGCAACTTCATTCAGGAAAGAAAATTACCAAAACCCTATCAAATGAACTCCAAAAATCACGAAATTTGGACCAGATGATCCTCAATATATTACGACCCTCCTCTAAAGATATCCACTCCAAAAACATAAGGAATCATCATGAATTTCAGATCTTGTGCCAAGAACACCAAAAAGGGGAAACTTGAGAAAACGTTGAAATCGAAGGTGCTCGTGCCTATGATTCGGTCAAAAACCTATATGGGATTGTTCTAGCACATCATAGCACCAAGATCCCCCATAAAATCCATCCTAAAACTCACTCCAAATCGAGATCGAAAATCACCACGAAAATAGCTCCGAAATTAGGAAAAAGGGGAATTTCGGGATTCAAGTGAAGAGGGAGATCTTGAGCACGAAAATATTTCTCATATCATAGAAAGGTGCTTACAAGATCCATAGGTACAAGGCTAGGAAGCCACTCTCTTCCTTCCACTCTTTGGAAGAGCAAGAGATGTCTCTCACACACCCTTTCCTCTCCTCTAAAATATGAAGTCCTCTCCTAGCACTTTGAATAGAGTCCTAACACAAGGTTAATGGGAAGAGAGGCACCTCTCCCACTAGCCACACCTCTCCTTATATAGGCCTAGGGTCTATTGTCCACATGACCACTCTATCCTTGACCTACATAACACAACCACCTACCACCGGGGGCATAACCGTCCATTTTTTTTCTCATCACCCGAATGCCATCGGATGCTTCACGTCTTTGCTTCATCTTGAAGCAAGCTCCGTGATGGTGCCACGTGCACCACCAACCACCGCCACCGGTTTTGAGGCCCAAACCGGGAAACCGCCTTGCACGCTTCTCAAAGCGCGACTTCTCGATGTCGACGCGTGTCACCTTGTCCCACGATCCTGACCACTGGCAAGTCTCTCCCAGTCCCTGTCCATCGGGTCCCCTTGTCACTTGCTCCGGCATCCCGTTCGCCTTGGCTTGGTCAACATGCCATCTTCATCACCACCACGGTTTTGAGGCTCAACCGCGAAATCGTCTGTGCTTCTTGCCTCTCCACGTGTACGGTGTGGATCACCCTTGACTTCACCCGGTATCCCGATCGTCTGGCCCCAAGTCCCCTTCTTGTGCCCGATCCTCTCGCCGTTGACCGCCAAGTTGACTCCAGTAACCTACACATCATGAGACAAGCAAACATATTTCCCATCTCCTGCAACATCACTAATATCTTCCACCAACTCCGGTTAGTCATAATAATGATATGCAAACCCCCGCAATCCCTGGATTCCCGTATTTCAACTCAAACACCAAATCCGCTCAAGTCAATTACTCATCACAAATATAGCAAACCATGGCACATATTCATATGGTTTCTCAAGTATCGGCTTGCCGCATCCCCATTTTATATTATAGTTATGCATCGGCTTGTCGCTATGAAGTACTGAAGTCCAGTTTTTTCGCATGTTAATCAAGTCAACTGCTATGTTGCTAGTGCCCTGAATTATGTGATCTTGGGCTGATGGAATTGCGTTATACTAGCTTCTCTCTCTCTATCGGCTAGAACATGGAAGAATCTTGGGGGGGGGGGGGGGAGGCAATAGGCATTGAATAATGAAGGAAGAATTATCATCACAATATATATTGGGTACTGATTCAAGATTGAGCCGATGTGTCGATGCATCATGAGAAGATAACGGGTATCATTTATTATTATTTTACTACCGGCTGATACATGTATTACCTTTGTTTACTCCACCATCGGGTGGCACATGTCTTTGTTTTTATTTACTTCATCGGCTGCCATTTTTTTTTTTTGCACTTCACCATTGACAAGTTGTTTTGTTCTATTCACTTCAACATCGTCTAGTCAACACAGCCAAAAGCGGATTCATCATCGTCAGGTGGGCTTGAGCCGATGATAATGACAGAAGCTAATGGTTGGGACAGGTTTTCAAATCTATTAGGCTGTGGAACTTAAGTTATCGCCCTGCGTATTGGTGCTGTCTCGGTTCAGTCTGATCCATCCAACCGTGACGATGGATTGAGTTTTGTCAGATTGGTAGCTTATAACTTGGTGAAACATTGGCTTGTCACATGAAGCAACTATCGGCCAATAAGAAGGGAAGAACCGATGTCCATAATTATTTCCTTCAGAACAGTCTAAATTCGACTCAGGGGGCATCGGTACTTGAGATGAAAGCCATGGATTGATGATTGTTTGGTGGATAAAAAAATTGTTATCGCCTGTTGCATGATGGTGATTTAGTATAGTGCTTGTTCGGTCCTTGGCAAGCAGATTGTGGTGCGAATACGACATGTGGGATACAAGAATTCTGTTTCATGGAGCAACAAGGAGATATTGATCTATTCAAGAGATATTCATCGGATCTTGACTGCAAAGTGGCCAGAATATTTTATTGTTTACATGTGCCGTCATGGCCCTGCCCGTGTGGCCGATAAAGAGTTTCAAGCAGATAGCTGGCTTCAAGGAATGACAAGAAGGGAAATTTGATGTAGCACCCATCGGCTGTATCGAGAATATCAAGAAGAATATCTGATCCGATGGCAAGATGGTGCAGCTTGAGAAGGTGTCGAAGGAGCTAAATCTTGTGTTGTGCCGATGCGCTCAAGCTTGTCTTTCTCCATTGGCTAGTTCAGAAGAATGTTCCGTGAACTGGGAGTGAGAAGCTGAAGGGGAGTTATGCGGCTGATGGCCAATGGAATATTCTATTTGCATCGATGCAGCTCATGACAACAATGGAAGTGAACTCAGAGTTAGCTTCTAAATTGCACGTAGACAACTGATGGACAGATCGCCGTTGACCACAAGAATGATAATTATGACACTGATTAAGCACATCGGCTGTGGGCATCCAAGTGAGACACAAGCGTATGTCTGCCTTGTTTATTTGCTCTGGTTAAGATCGCGACTTGTTCATAACATAAAGGATGCATCTGAGGATAGTTGGTGGCTATTGACAGGGAAGATGCCGATGTTGATTATCCAGAGCGAATGTTAATCGTAGACTCTGGGGGGGGGGGGGGGGGGATTGCTAGAGTTTCTGACGGTTGCCGGATCGAGTTGATGGTAAACAGGAGTTACTCAATGTTTAATTTGCCAGAATTACATAATCTCATCTCAGCTTGGTGGAGCTACAATTTTTTTGGTTTTCCTCTCTCCATCGGATGGTTCTGAGCATCATATGACAATGTTTGGAAGATTTCCTATTAGCTAACTGCATTCGGCTTCATTTTGGATTCCTGCTACATGGTTAATAGATGATTATTGCTATGAAGTGCTAGACAGAGTTGGAAGATCTAATCTATCTTCAGGCAATATTTATTGATACAAAGCCAAGCCGAAGAGGTACAAAGTTGGGTCTTGCAGCAGTCGGTTGACATAATTTTTGAAGCCGATGGTGGTTACATCATGAGAAGACAACCTGTATCATTTTTACTACTACACCATCGGCTGTTTGGCTGGTTGCATCGGTTGTGTCTTCTTGCTGCTGGGGTTATTCAGACTGCCTGGGCCTCTTTTTGGTGGTATAGTTGATGATCATAATTATTCCTGTTCATGAGACTTAGATGGCACCGATACTCAGCGTAAAAGTAAGTTGGCCGGTGGAATTACGTGTTGTAATGGCTTATTTCTCCATCGGCTAGAACATGGAAAAGGTCATAGGGGGCAGGATATGATATTCGGAGGATTTGAAGCTGGTGCCTCTACACATATATGACGCTGGGAGGAGAGCTGCCTCAAGTGATTGGAAAGTCTGGTCCATCATCAGGAGCAAGCCGATGCATGGAGACATATCGGCTCAAGAGATGGTATTTTTATTATTCCACTATCATTACGGGAAAATTGATTTTTGCCGAGTGTTTTATTCTTTGCGAGTGTTTATTTTCGGGAACACTCGACAAAAAGGAAACACTCGGCAAAAAATGCTTTGCCGAGTGTCAATGAAAATACTCTCGGCAAAGAAAATGATTTGCTGAGTATTTTCTTTGACACTCGACAAAGAAAATGCTTTGCCAAGTGTTTTTTCTTGACAGTGTTTTTTCTTAACACTCAGGTAAAAAATCATTTTTTTTCTTTTTCTACTCTTAAATTTGTTTATAATCTACATATACAATATGTGTGACTCCATGTTAAAATTTGGTATTTTTTATTATTGTTTGCTATATTTAGCTAATTAATTATAATTGAAGCAATTTATTAAATAAAGTCAAATTTGAACTAGAATTGATCAAATATAAGAATTCAATAAGTATAAAAAATTATATTCATGTTATTTAGCTCAATTATAGACCTTATCTATGAAATAAAAAGAAATTTGACATAAAGTCTGAAAATCATGACCGCAATAATGTGTGTCCAAATGATTTTTAAATTCTAAGAAAACTCAAATAAAGTCTAAAAACCATGAGATTTGTCACAATATTATGGTATTACAAGTAAAAGTTATAATAAAAAGTAGAGAAAGTTTTGCACAAGTTGTCACATTCTTTGCTTACTAAACGAAGAGTCTCTGAAGAATAACCTTAAAGTTGAGAATTAGTGGTTAAGATTTTAAGTCATATTAAAAATAAAATTTAAATTTGACTTTAAATTATTTTGTATAGTTCATAGATTACATAAATTATATCATTTCAAAATTTGATTATTTTTTAAAGTTATTTGATATTTTTAAATTATTTTGGAAGTTTGTAGGAAAATTAATTTGCCTGGTGCCTAACTTAGCACTCGACAAAGATAGTCTTTAACGAGTGTTTTTTATAAGACACTTGACAAAGAAGGTCTTTGCCGAGTATTTTTTATAAAACACTCGGCAAACAAGGTAAATATAAAAAAAATAAAAACAAGGTCTGAACACAAGTGATAGCGTGGTGTAGTGATAGGTCACAGGTTTGAATCCCACCAAATGCACTTTGTTTGTAGTGTGTAAAAAATCACCGAGACTTGTGAAAAAACACCAGGATGGGTTGGAGTGGGTTCTAAAAGCAAAAAATATTTTTTTCTATTTTATTATATTTTTTCATGATTTATATTTTGCCGAGTGTTAAACTTTGCCGAGTGCCGAGTACTCTTTGGCAAATGCTTTGCCGAGTGTTTTCTTCACTCCATCATCGACTGTTTGGCTAGTTGCATAGGTTGTGTCTTCTTGTTGCTGGAATCAGCGGTCTAAGCCTTTTTGTGGTGGTGCAACTGATGGGTGTGTGTAAGAGATATGCAAGGGTCGATGTGGTGATCAAGTTGATGAAGCAGGCAAGAGTGTTGTAAGAGAAATACCGTACCGAGAAGCATTGTAGCCGAATTCTGTGCAGTCATGGTGGCCATTTGTCGTTGAGTCAGTTCTAATCAGACTTGGAGAGGGATATCGACATTTAGAGTAAAAGCCGTTGATTAGTGGATGCTTAGTCAAAAGAATAGTTTTCAGTATCGGAGTATACATCAGAGAGATCCTAGGAGCAGGTACTTTTCCGCTTCTCAATATTTGGTGACATCGGCTGATCTCTTCTTTTTTCCATCGACTGGCGCTTGTGCCATCGGACCGTCATGCAAGACTATGACCGTCGGAAAACTTCAGCTATGGGCTTCATGGATATCGGCCGAGACTGTGGCATCGGAAGCAAGTACAGTGCTGTGCTCACTATTTTATCAGGCATTGATTTGCTTCTCTCTCCATCGGCCGGTTCTGGGCAATTTAACACACGGCGTGGGGAGCTTCTATTTCCATCATTATTTCTTGTTGCTGAGATCGATCAGGAGCAGTAATTTCTTGGGTGTTCTCTGTTATCTGCTTACTCCTCTTGTATTGTCACCATCGGCTGTGCCCTCCTTTAGTGTCACTATTAGAGCAGCCGATGGAGAGAAAAAGGCGGACCTGGTCAGCACATCTTTTTGCAACTGCAGTGAGAGCTCATTGATGCCATATGAATGGAGTGGTAAAGGAGGAAAGACCAGGAAACGATCATTCTATCTACCAGCATATGCAGTTCGTACTTCATGGAATAGCTTGAGAAGAAGCCGATGGAGCTAGTTCTTGTTGTGGTGACACTATCTTCACAATCGTGGGCTGCAAGGGCATCGGTGGATTGATGATTTTTATTATCAGATAAACAGCCAAAGGTGCTTTACAGCCAGCACCAGATGCTTTTGACAGTCGAAATGTTTTCAGTCATTCCACCATCAAATGTTTATTTTGAGGATTACAAAATCAAACTGCTCGTGGGTGAACTATTAGACCATTTGCTATTGCAACAAAGGATGCTCGCTTCTTCTTTTGACGGCATGGCTCGGATTCCTATCGCTCCCATGTAGTGGTCGGCTTTGAAAGGAGTGTTCCAACGTGAGTATTGCCGAAGCAGTCGACCTTCACAACTACATCAACTACAGCAAAGATGGCAGACAATGAGATAAAAAATCAGTTTTCTTGGAGAATCTTCAGGGTCGAGTTAACATAAATCTAAGGGGGAATGATGTCACTAATGGCCGATGGAATTGTTTATTTGCATCAAGATGCAGCCGACGTTGATGGGAATGGATTCAAAGGCTAGTTCCTGAAAATATTATCTGATCAGTATATATGATTAAAGTTTTTTGGCATCGGCCAATGAGTTAACCATGGGTACTTCATGTTGGACTTATTTTCATTGGCAATGTCCCTATCGTCGGCTATGCCTCTCTACTATATTAACATTGAGGAAGCTGATGGAACGACAGAGTTTAAGCTGAAGCAGATGGAAGTTGAAAGCATGCATTAATATATCCTGATCTGATATCAGGGTCACTTGATAATAGACTTGAGCCCATGATGATGATAGAAGCTGATGGCTTGTCACAGGGAGCAACTAATAGTGACTGATAAGGAAGAAGCCGATGTCCATAATTCTTCCTTCCAGGACAAAGTCTAAATCAGACTCGAGGGGTATCGGCACTCAGAAAAGAAGCAGTGGGCTGATGAATATTTGAAAAGAGATGCTTCAATGCGCAAGAGGAAAAGAATTTTAGAACATAATATATTATACTCCAAAATTGGGAGGGTATATGTTAACACTAAAATTTGGCTCATCGGCTAGGCTAATTTGTTGGCAGCTTGAGAATGGAGAATATCATTGGTCAGGAGCATGATTCTGCTGGGAGTTAATTTGGAAATAAGCCTGGACAATACATACACATGCGCAGCTGGAGATGGCGGTTAAGTGTATATCCGGGAGGCCGATATTGACTTGCTGCATCGCCAAGGAGAAGCTGTAGTGTAATCAGGCATGCAGTACTGATCGGCAATTTCTACGCACAAGAGGATTATTTGCTACCGAGTAGCTACAGATAAGCGTGCACATAAGTTTGGAGTAGATGTGTACGTGAAGGACTCTACTATGCACGTGATTAAGGAAAATAAAAATATGGCAACATCAAGACATGGCAAGTTCCGCCAGACCAAACATATTAAGGTTCAGATAAAGTCAAAGGCGGTTGACACTATAAAGAAATAATCATGTTTATGAAGGTCATGCGTACAAGACTTTCCATGTCCAATGATTAGCATATGACCAGAATATTTTATTATAGATTAAGAAGTGCTTATACATGTAAACTTGGCTTAGTGTGGCCATGTGATGCTAGTTTTAGTTTACGTGTAGAATTACGAGGTCTAAGTCGGTTTAAGCTTGGAGTCTTGTTTTATACGTAAAGTCCAGCAACCCTATAAATACAAGGGGTCACGGTAAATTATAAGAATCTATCTCTCGATCAATACAACTTCGACGTATCGTCAACCTTGACAACAAGGAGAACTCGACGAGTTCATATCTCGAGCGGGCTGCATCGGCTCCGATCTCCGTAAGAGACTTAAATTCGTCACCCCGACGGGTTCTTCGTCATGAAGCAGGCTGCATCGGTTAATCCTGATCTCGGTGACATGGTGGAGGACTCGTCACCCCGGTGATTGTGGCGACCTGCCCAGGACTGTCTCGATACAGACCGATCTTCTGGTTAGTTTGTCATGATCGCAATTTATCCGATATACTAGATCTTTTTAGGTTATTTTGCTAGGATTTGCTGCATTCATAGTTAATTCTAGTGATTCAATTCTAGTCTGATCTGTATATTTGAGTCACATCTGGATAGATTTTAGCGATTAGATCTAGTAGTGTGTGGGCGTTCGTTCGTTTCAAGAACTGTCTCGGTTCAGTCCGATCTTCTAGAATATCTAGAACTGTCTCAGTTAAGTCTGATCTTCTAGTTGGACAACCATACAGGAATAATTTTGTTGTGAGGGTCTATTCGAGGTATCGTCGGAGTGTTTAGACGACGAGTTATCTTGTTACTGGCAGTAGCCGATAGGTGATCAGATGCTTGCCCTTTTGTATCAGCTTCGGTTCATCGGCTCTATGTATTGCACTAGTTCTATTTGTTTAGCTGATGAATTATCATATAGTTTTTCTTATCAAGGCGTTGTATCGACTTAGCACTGTGATTCTATTAACTGGTCGATATAGCATTAAATATTATAATCAGTCTAGTGTTGCATTGGCTAGTAAGTTTATACTCTGTATTATCAATATAAAGCCGATGTTTAGTTATGTACCTAGCCGACTCTGGGCCTGCATTAACCCTATACCTGGATCGACTCTATACTTGCATCGACTCTCCGCCTGGAAGACATTGTCGGTCGACTTGCAGGCTCGTATCTTGTCAGTTGAACGGTCTGCACCATCTACCGCGCGTCATTGGACCTGCACTGGAGGTAGCAAAACACCCAGGTCTCGTGTTTATACGCGAAGGACCGACCGTCTGTTTTTCGCGTCAACAAGTTCTCAAATGGGTAATACTCCTCGAAGTTTATAACTTTTGAAAATGCCTTCATCAACGACTTTAAACTATTTTTTTCACGTGTCGCACGCACGTGCGACTATTAATCAAAACAACCAGTATTCAATTGAAATATAAACAATATTTAAAAAATGCAAAGTATAAAAAGTAAAAAAAAATTACCTACTTCGTCCATTTCTAAATTGTAGTCACCATTGACTTTATAAACTACATTTGATCACTCATCTTAGCTCGAAAAATCAATAGCAACAATAATTTAAGAACGGAAGAAGTACTCAATTACTTTAGAGCTAGTAAGTCATGAAAAATCACAAGAAACAAAATATTGGTACTGAAATCTCTTGGAATACAGATGCATATCAAAGCATACTCGCGGGCATCACTTCTTTCTGTTGCTTGGGCATAGCAATAGAGTACTTCTTTGACACAAATGCATACTCGCGGGCATCACTTCTTTCTGTTGCTTGGGCACAACAACATGCATTTCCTTTATTTTGCTAAACTTTTCCATGGAACGCCTATCTAAAAATCACTCGGTAGTAGTATTATTATGTGTGACCTCACTTCTAAAAATAATTTTGAAAAACAAGTGGGACTAACCAGGCACCTTTGGCCACTTCTTCCCTTTTCCATTTCCGCCACTCACAACTATACTCACGTTTGCTTTGAAACCTTCGTCTTTAACGTGCTCTAAACAAGCGTCATCAGGATCATTAGGGTGGCCAACGCACCTTGAGGGGCATAACCATCATCCCAGGGAGGCAACTATCATCCTCGCCGTCACTTCTTATGCCATCGTCCTGCTTAGTGGGCATGCTTGTACTGTCAACTGATGTCAGGAATACCACACTTCCATCTGATAAGAATCGAAAGACCACACCATGTAAGTAAAATGATTTTCCTTGTCACGTGTCAATAAAAATCATGAGCATCATCGTGGTATCTCTTTACTTGTTTTTACCTGTTTTTAGGTTGCTTGGTATTGAAGCGTTTACAGTTTCAGCCTTGCTATGTTCCCGGTATCTCTTTCTCAGCCACCACATCATCGATTTCAACTGCAGATGTTAGAGTAGTGTTAGCGCATCGATCATACAAGTCACATAAGGATAGTAGAATTTATAATGAAATCAGCATGTGGCACATTACGGGGTTTCTTTGAAAGCAGAGTTGCATTGAAGATGCTACCAAATTAGTTGTTTGGCTCAACAGGACACACTTTCTCCTTTATTTCCATCTGAACATCAGCTACAATGTTCGGCCTTATCGTCTAAACCACATAAACGGTGATGCATGTTAAGCAGCAACCATGGAAGTCTAATCGGTTGCTTTTTTCTAATCGGTTGCAAGCATGCAATTTTCTAATCGGTTGCTCCCTTGCTCACAGAGGCAGTAAACCTCGGATTGATCTACATTCAGAAACTTCCAACCCTTTCTGTTCACAGAAATCTATTAATATAAAGGTGATTATTATGAACTCGCCGTTGTTCATGCTAATTCATTCGATCAGAGACTACACCACCATGTACGATCTAGCCCTGAAAATCATGCAAACAAGGAACATTCACATCAAGCAGGCTTTTTATTTTTACGTTGCATAGAGGAAGTAAACCATCAAGGGTGTTTCGTACATGAAAAAGATTTGTGGTCTCACACTTCTGTAAACATGGCAACGAAACTAGGCAAACCCCTGGTGCAAACAATGCGAATAGCTTAGCTTACTACCTGAACCCAGAACACACATACCATGGATTGGGAACCTGTGATCGTAATCAACACCATAGACTCAGATTATTATAAAACTTGTCGGGAAGAACACAACCAACAGGAAACTGACCTGCGAAAGCACCAGCCACACAACCACCAGCAACTCGGCCAAATTGTCTACTCCAAGGTATCCTTTTGATGAACAACGACGTGGTTTCCTGCTGAGCCACAACAGTGGTGCCTAAACTGCATCCAGAACTCAAAATCTCGGGCTGTTATCGAGGAAGATGAAGGAAAGAAACAGAATAGGGGATCAAGACGGGAAGGAAAAACAAAATTGAAAGCGCCTGGTGTCCCTATCTGCGGAGGGTATATGGTAAGTGTTCAATTGCCATTCTGCGTATGATATTTAATTGCCATTCCTTGTACGTGATATTTATATGCTCGTGGTTTAAGGAAGACAATAAAAGCAAATAGCATAAGCGCGGGATTGGGGGCGCGGGATTGAGGGGCAGGTTCAGGTGGAAGCGAGCTAGGCAAAGCTGTGTAAAAAAAAGGACCTTGCACAGCTTAAAGAAGGAAACTGGACACAAATTGAGGGCATGGGTGAAAAAAGTCAGAGATTTTTGGCCAGATTGTGTATTTTCGTGTTAACATGGAGTGTGTAACACTTCATTTGTGGACCCAAACTTAATCTAAAGGTCATATTTGAATTAGCGGGTGGATCCAAGGGAGGAGAAGAGGGTGGGTAGACTTATCTCAAGATAACACATATAGAGAGGGATGTTTAGCCTTTATAGTGCCGTAGTTTTGTCGGTGTTTTGATCACAGACTAGTAAATTTGTCTAGTGTTTTACGCGTTTAGACCCGGATGGTTCACAAGAGACGGACACAAGGAAGTATACTGGTTCAGGAAGAATCCCTACGTCCAGTTTATAGCTGCTCGTGTTACTTGTAATGGGGTGTCGTACAGGGGAGGTACAACAATGGTGAGAGAGAACAAGGACTCCAAGTCTTTGTGTATGCGAGTGAGAGTGTGAATGCCTTCTCTACATGCGGGAAAGCAGGAACGAAGAAGACTTGGAGAAAGAAGAAGAGGGCCTCTCCTTATAGCTCAAGGGGTGTTGATATTTTTAATGAATGTAGGTAATCCGCAAACGCATGGAGAATACCATTATAGCATTTCACCCAAAAATATTTAGGGTATCGTATTTATTTTATCCCAAAGGAAGTCGGGAGGATCAAGATGGTTACCATGTTCTAGACTTGCATAATAAATCACAAGGCAAAGTCCTCATAGGGGTGGGGTAAGGATATAGATAAATCATGGGTAGTGGACACACAGATAGCATACTCATAAATAAGAAGGACTAGTCTAGTGGAGAAGGAGAAAGAAAGAGCTAAGTTCCTATGTCGCTTTTATATAGTTGCATAGCATAGTCTACATCATATACTATTATACAGATACATAAGCAATGCAAGACGATCAGATCATCACACTCTGAGCATCCGGTTTTTTCCTACATACACAGTACAATTCGGGCCAAGAGCCTATTGCATAGCAGAATATGGGGGATTTTAAAGAACAGATAGGGTTGTCAACACCTGCTGCCTACCCCTAGCAATCCGTGGACTACACAACAAATAATGCATTCTATTGATCTAAGCACTACGCTTACATCTATAGAATAATACCCCTAATCCCCTAGTAATGGATCAGAAAAGGAGTAATCACATTGAAGTGAACACTAAGCACGTGAAAATGATCTAAGTCAGACATTAGTCATGCATCGCTATAACAATATAACTAAAGAATATAGTAAGAACCTATGTCTAACATGATAGTATAGCATAACTATACTACTAACATATAAGCATACTAACCACAAACATGAATGGATCACACAATCAAACAAGAAACACATGACCCAAGTACAACTATATAAAAAGACTAAATATATTAAATAGAATAAAGTCTTACAAAAGGACAAAGATACAAGAGCCATACCGTAACTCTAAGGAAGACTTGGGAACTGAAGAAGACTCTATTCTAAGCCTAACTCCACTAAAACTAGAGAGAAATTCAAAATACAAAGAGAGTGATGCTTCTAAGTGTGTCCTTTAGAGTGACGCCACACCCTTCCTTTTATAGGGGTCCAAAGGCGGTTCCAAGGTTGGTAACTCCCGCCCTAAGGGGGACAACCGCCTTTGGAGAGTCGGTGGGGAACCACCACAGGAAGATGGCCCATTGGGCCCACTCCTTGTTTGGCCCAGTGGTCCCCCACTTCCTGTGGTACACTGGTAGGTGGCCCCCTTTGACTCCTCTATGGATTAGACCTTCTGTATGTCGGTTTGGTGCTCTAGGTGGGCCATTTGATCCGTGAGAATCCCTATTGGCGAACTCTAATTGGTGGAAGTTGTGTTTCTTCGCCACATAGGTGTGTTTTCTCCTTTATTTTGTTGTATCTCCTGCATGTGAGTACTTCTCCAAGTACAAGTGAAACTTTATTAATTCTAACAAAAATGCATGGTCAGAATGTTGAATCCTCCTTTATTTTAAGTAATATTGATAGTCAAAAATGGTAGTTAACGACCATGAACAAACTCCCCCAAGCTGAACCTTTGCTCATCCCGATGAAAAGATAAAACTTTAGGTTGTTGATCAAGAGTTGCTATAATATTTTATATTCCCTCCATTGTACCAAGTGCACAACAAAATACTCTACCTTTAATTGAATAAGTTGGAATTTAGTAACTCACCCTTTTACCTTAGTTCCTATAGGGCTTTTGGCTTCTCTTTATCTTGGGTGGTTGCAAGACTGAACGGTCTTCTGTAGGGCACCATTCTCTCATCCCTGTGTTCCACTTTCCATCCTATGGTTTTCAAAAGATTCTGCAAATAAAATTAAGTTCCTCCAATGACTCTCTCGATCGCTCAATGTGTATAAATCCTCACCAAGGCATTTGAAGTTGCCTCTTTTGATCCTACCTCTAATTAAGGTTTATATGGAGCTCAGGGAAGGAGATAAATGAGGCATACCTGTAACACATGTGTTGCTCAACAAAAGACTAGACCCACGGAGAAACAAGTCATACAATCTAATCAAGTTATGCAAGTATGTGGGATGTATGGTGGAAAATGAGGGAATGATGGTGGAATGGTGGATACTTCTTTTTGTGTAAACTCTTCTCTTTCTTTGAACAAGAAATTTGGGCATGGCTATTTTCTCTCTTCTTTTTTCTTTTTTTCATCATGCTCATGATTGGGAGCAAGTATTTATTCTATTTTTGATAGCCATGCCTTCCATGCAACAAATTGAGAGAGAGTCATACGATGATAATATGGAGTATTTATTTGCCAACTTCCGGTGTAGATGTTAAGCAGATGGTGGATGCAATGGAATTGAATTGCTATCTCTCGATGTAGGAGTTTAGCAAGTGATGGTGTGTGTTTACGTGAATCTTGATCATAAAAGCATGAAATGGATCTCATAAAGGTCGCAAGAATTTTGATAAAGCTCAATGTGAAAACAAGCAGCATATGTTGAAGGTTTTGCATTGAAGTACAACATATGGCCATGGTAGGAATTTTCATCTTTGAGGAACTTTTCAATTTTATTATTTTGAAAAGACAAAATCTTTGGATGTTGAGCTTCACTTTGGGACAAAGAGCATAGCAACCCTATTCTAACCATATCATATCTCACAACAACCTGACTTAGATCATGTACTTGGCAACCCACAAGTATTCAAGTTCAAGGCAAGCATGTTTAGCTAACAAACTCAAAAATTGGGAGAGTAGTAAGTTGTATACGAGGGACTATGGAAAGATATAAAACAGAGCAACTATTCATCATCTCAACATGAAGACACAAACATCCCTAGCATGCATGGCAAACTAGCAATTTATTTTGTTTTTATAATTTCAAGAAAGAAAGAAAGAAAAAAAAAGAAAGAAAGAAAGAAAGAAAAGGAAAGATACAAGTCACCTTGGCGGGAGTGCTCCCCCAAGATTGCTCTTGCTCACGGTTGTTGGTTGGGATCAAATCCTCTCCAATGGTGATATGCCTCCATATGATTGTGGTGCACTCGTAGCTGCTCCTGGAGGTGACGAAACGGGTCGTCGCTGTGCTGCTGCCACTCTCAAGTGGTTTGGGCGTGAGTGACAAGGGTGTTTTGCATTTCACCCGTCCTCACGTCAAGATCGTCCACCCTCCTCATGAGATCCCTCAATTCCGGACCAAAGTCATGATAACTAAATCTCGAAAAAGAGTGGCGCCCATCATGGTGTGTAGGTGTACCAATCCACTCAGGGCATGTCCCCATTATGCACTACTAGCTTGCTGCCATGACGAACCTCCAGTCTCATATTGTTGTGGCGTGAACATCCAAGCGGGATCACCGAAATGTTCTGAGCCTGTAGCATAATCATGGACCGGTGGTGGAGCCGAGGCCGCACTAGTGGTGGCACGCATCATACTCCGTCTTGTGTGTCAGTCGACGGTCCTGCTAGGCATTCCTTCTCTCTGCAGCTGCATGGTTAGTTCCCAACAACTATACAAATGAAACCCTAGGTTAGGAAGCATAATTTCATTTGTATAGCCAGGATAATAAAATATAATGGAGCCATTGGGACCCTTCTTTAATGTGTGATCCTGCTCAAGAAATTTAAAATCTATCATAGGACGGGGCTTAGAAAGATATTCAATTCTAGCATTAATTAAAGCCCCAACCCCTGCAACAATATGGGACTAAAGAAGTGCATTCAATGGGTCTCGATGCTTTTACATATTCCAACTGTTGCCTAATAATAGCTTCAACAGGTGCAACAGGAATCTTAGCAGTAGCAGCATACAAGACACGCAATTCGTCATTACGGATAGGTCTAGTGTCTTGTCTAGGGAAACAAGTCATAGCAAGCCACCTATGTCACAACTATAGAGTTGGGTTGTGAATGTCACTAGTCCTAGGACGTTCACAAGAAAACTCCCCCCCCCCCCCCCCCCGAAATTCTTTGCCAAAAAGAACCCTTTTCAAAACCCGAAGTAGCATCCTCTAAATTAGTAGAGCAGGAGTGACTAAATCTCAAAACGGTGCTAAGATTTTTTCAAGTGAGACGGTACTCTTTCTCGAACAAGCAAAAAGGTATCCCATCGTTATCTTTTAGCAAAGTTCACAAAAATTGGATAGTAAGAAGGTGTGAACCCTCCTCAGTGATGTGTGCAAATCTGGTCCAACCTAAAGCTTTCCAAATAGAGAGGAACTCAGTGTCCATACCAATAGTGGAGAGTAGATCATCGTCATATGTCCGAGTGTGGATGATGCTGCGGTTGCGTAGGTGGTTATAGACTCGTCTCTCATGGTCACCAGCAGCTCGAGGTCAGTGTCAGCGAGGAGAGCGTGTGGTTGATCATCCTCCTCCATCACATGCTCAATGGGCATGTACCCCATTGGTTCATCTCGATGGGGAGGTTCGTGCTCAAGCTACCATGTGAACGGCGTAAACTCGAGCACACCACTCGCTGCATCAACTCCGTAGCTTTCTTCATCTGCACCACTTGAGAAAAAACACAAGAACAACTTGAACATGGATTATGTGTTAGAAAATAAAATTTGCTGATCGTGTTGATCTTGCCAAGCTTGTCAAAGAGATTCGAACAATCCAAAATAGAAAAAAAACTCAAAAGGGAAATATATTTAGTGATTTTTGGAGTGACAACTTTGAAGAAGCAAATGGAAGCACAAGAGCAAAAGATTGGAGCAATGGGGTGAAGTACGAAATGAGCATCAGTGGGAAAATACTTCAACCCAGGCGTCCAAGTTATAGGGCGAAGTCCTAACGGTTGAAAACGACTAGGAGGGAGCCTAACTAGGTGTTGGCAAAAGGCCAAGGCCAATGGGCCCCACACCCCTTCAGCCGAACATGAGGCTTCGACCGAACATAGGTGGGCCCCTCTAGTCCCCCACTTTGGCTCACACACCCCAACGGCTATATGAACCGAGCTATGGGGGTTAGGTCCAAAGTTATGATAGAAATTTGCTCAAAATTTTATTTTCTCCATAGTTGAAACCAAAATTGATTTTTGAATTTTTTGAAAGAAAGAAAAAGGTTGGAATTAATTCCAAGGTGCAAATATGTGAAATCCAAATATGCAAATGCAAATGCAAACTTGATGAATCCCAAAAGTTGGAAAATTCAATTGTGCAAGAATTTAGGGAAAAAAAATCAAATATGAGATAAATATCAATTTACCTTTGGCAAGGGCTCACCAATTTTTAAAGTCCGACAAGTGGAACTTTTCTCCATCGTGTTGCATCCAGTCCTGGAGAAGTGGACACAGATTTCTACACTTCCTTCACTCGCACACCTTCTTCATATTTGGTGCGGTTTATGGCTTCTTGGACTTGGCAGGCTGTGGCTTTGCCCACAGTCCTGGTCTCGTTGTAGGTTGGTTCTTTTTTTAAAATTGGTTCGGCATCTCCATTGCCATGATCTTCTTCATGTAGAGAATGAGGTTGTCCTTCTTTGGGGGGTGTCACTTTGACCTCTTGAATGTTCTGTGGGTTTGGTTCGTACTTGATCTTGATTATTGAACATTGCTCCCTCCTTGGCTAGAAATTGAACCTCTCTTCCTTGCCGTTAATGAGGAAGTGGATTTCTCCAGCCCCAACATCAATGCGTGCATCTGCGGTGCTTAGAAACAGGTGCCCAAGGATGAGCGATGTTTCCTTCTATCATACCCGGTTTTATGACCAAACCAGATGCATGTTGTATGTATGCTAGGATCAAGTTTCATACATACAATGATGTCATAAGTGATAAACACTAAACAATGCCTTTATCAAAATGATCACTTACAACATAAATGTCTTAAGAGGCTGAAGAAAAATAAACGCTAGTGGAAGACTCCATAATGCCACAGGCAATCGACCGGGGGCAACATGCCTAGACCTCCTCATCAGAGGTGGTAGTCCAACTCTTCATCTTCTGAGCGGCATTTCATAGTAGAGTGGGAAAAAACAAGGGTGAGCACATGTCATACTCAGCAAGTGGGGGAAAGTATGACATGCAAGATTAATAGAAGAAAGGCTATCACAATATATGTTCATCTTGATATGATCTTCATGTGTACTCCAAGTGAACATACACCATTTTCTTCGTGTTCTCCTCTTTGTCACCGTGTAGCTTGCTTGTGTCTTCATGTTCTTCTCCCCTACTTGGTGATTGATCTTCATATTCTTCTCCTCTGTTGTCTTCATATTTGACTTGGCTTTTGGATCTTCATGTTCCTTCTCCCCCTTTGTCACCTATCACAAAAAACCAAAGGCAAAACACAAGAGAACCAAGGAGCAAATAATAAATGGCAAGAGTTAGGAAACTCCCCCTTTCGTTGTGCTCCTCCTTGGTCATTAAGGTGTTCCACCGTAGTTCCTCCTATACACATGACTCAACAACAAATTCGTCAAGAATGCAAAGGTTAGTCATTAGTGTGTTGGGAATGTATGAGCCACTTGTCTTTGAGCCGCGTAAGTAGATTTAACCTCGGAGCTCGGTTGAACGTGACTTAATAGGCATGAAGCACAAAGATCACTATGTGATCATCTAGAGGGTCATATACTTACATTGTAAAGAAGCAACTCCCTCTAGAGACATGCTTGGAGGCATGTAAGGTATCACAATGCAAGAATGCATGAATGCAAAGAATGCAAATGCAACAGATATACAAATGCATGATGCGATGCTAAAAGAAAGAGAGAGAACGGCTACAAACCAAAGTGCCAACGACGAGTTGTTCCCTTCTCTAGCTTACTCACAATGGACTATTCTTCAAAGCCTTGGGTACGCCATGAATCACCTTCCCAAGCTTAACCCATGTCTATTGCTATCTCAAGGAGGTCCAAAGTAGACCTACAAAAAGAAGAGAAACAAGCACAAAGCAAAGGCACAAACAAAAACAAATAGGGAAAGCTATACAAATTTACAAAGGACAAGCTTAAGGGTTGCTCATGTGAAGTTGGAGAGGTCAAGAACATTGAGTTCTCCCCTTAGCTTGTTGAAGGTCTTCTCATCAAGAGGCTTGGTGAAGATATCCGCCAATGGTTCATAAGTACGCACATGCACCAAGTCAATGTCCTTCTTCTCAACATGATCTCAAATGAAATGATGCTTCACTTGAATGTGCTTTGCATGACCATGATCCCCAGTTTTGAGAGCCATCTTGATTGCCGCTTCACTATCACAATAGAGTGACATTTGAGTGAAGTTGAGACCATAGTCTGAGAGTGTTTGCCTCATGTAGAGAAGTTGAGCATAACATGCTCCCGCTGCCATATACTCCGCTTGAGTTGTAGATAAAGCCACCGAGTTTTGCTTCTTTGAGCTCCAAGAAACAAGAGCTCTTCCAAGGAATTGGCAACCTCTCGATGTACTCTTCCTATTCACTTTACATCCTGTGAAGTCCAAATCTGAATACCCAATTAACTCAAAGCTTGTTCCTCTAGGGTACCATAACCCCATGGTAGGTGTGTACTTGAGGTATCTAAGTATCCTTTTCACGACCTTCAAGTGTGACTCTTTTGGATTTGCTTGATAGCGTGCGCACAATCACACACTAAACATGATATCCGGTCTTGAGGCGATGAGATAGAGCAAAGAACCAATCATAGATCTATAGAGTTTGGGGTTCACTGGTTTTCCCTTTTCATCCATGTCCAAGGGTTTGCTTGTTACCATAGGAGTGCGCAAGCATTTGCTATTTTCCATGTTAAACCTCTTGAGAAGATCCTTGGTGTACTTTTCTTGATAGATGAAGTTGCCTTCTCTCAATTGCTTCACTTAAAAACCAAGGAACATATGAAGTTCTCCAATCATAGACATTTGAAATTCCCTTGCCATCAATTCCTGGAATTTCTCATTATACTTCTTATTGGTTGACCGATATATGATATCATCCACATAGATTTGGCACACAAAGAGATCCTTCCCAACATGCCTTGTGAACAAGGTGCTATCAATGCTTCCAATGGTGAATCCATTCTTGGAGAGGATGTTTCTCAAGTGTTCATGCCATGCCCTAGGAGCTTGCTTGAGACCATAGAGAGCCTTCTTCAATTTGTACACATGTCTTGGATGTTTGGGATCCTCAAACCCTGGAGGTTGTTCCATATATACCTTCTCATTGATTTCTCCATTCAAGAAGGCACTTTTTACATCCATTTGATAGAGCTTGAAGTCATTATGTGATGCATAGGCAAGTAAGATCCGAATTGCCTCAAGACGGGCCACGGGTGCAAATGTTTCTTCAAAGTCAATGCTCGCCACTTGAGAATATTCCTTTGCCACTACATGAGCCTTGCTCTTGACAATGGCTCCTTTCTCATCTTGTTTGTTCTTAAAGACCCACTTGGTGCCAACCACATTATGATTCTGGGGCCTCTCTACCAACTTCCATACCTTGCATCTCTGAAAGTTGTTCAACTCCTCTTGCATGGCAATAACCCACTTGTGATTATTCATTGCCTCTTCCATTGTTGTGGGCTCAATCATAGAGACGAAGGAGAAGTTCTTTATTGCAACATTTGCATCATCATCATTTTCTTTATTCACATAGTTGGGCTTGTATTGATTCCTCCTTGTCCTAACTCCTTGAGATGGACTCCCAATGTTCAAGTCATGAGAATGATTCTTGTTGATAGCTTTGGGTCTAGGATGAGGTTCTTCTTGAGTGGGAGGAGGTCTAGGTGAAGTATCTTGTGCATCATGAATTGCTCGCTCTCTTGAGATGAGTGTCTTGAATTCTTAGAGAGGTGGGGGAATCACTCATAAGTCTTCTTATTTTGGACCTCGAGCTTGGAGTGGATGAGGGTGTGGAGTTTGAAGAGCTTGGAGAAGTATGTGGGGAGGTTTGTGGTTTACTTCTCACTTGGGTTTCCTCTTGGCTAGGTGGATGCACTCTCAAAGAATCTTGGGAGGAGCTAGGAGATGAGTTGTTGACATCTTGGGTTGGTTCGTGCACCTTAGAAAAAGAGGTTGGTTGAGGTGGAGGAGTAGAGGGCTCATCAATATCACCATCATTGGCCTCGTGGGGTTAGACCTCGCCCAAGAGCATGTTTCTTAAAGCTTCCCTTCTGAGAACCGTTTGACTCATCAAATTGCACATCATAGGATTCTTCCACACAACCTGTGGCTGAGTTGTAGACCCTATATGCTTTAGAAGTCCTGAGTACCCAACAAGAATGCCTTCATCAGTTTTGCTCTCAAACTTCCCTGACTTCCTCCTCTTCTTGAGAATGTAGCATGTGCAACCAAAGATCCAAAAATAGGGAACATTGGGTTTCCATCCAACCAATAACTCATAGGGTGTCTTCTTCAACAACTGGTGGAGATAGACATGGTTGGAGGTGTAGCAAGCTGTGTTGATTGCCTCAGCCCAAAACTTCTCATGAGTTCCATACTCATCTAGCATTGCACGGACTAGAGTGAGGAGTGTCTTGTTCTTTCTCTCCACTACTCCATTCTGCTCCGGAGTATATGTAGCGGAGAATTCATGTTTGATCCCCTTCTTGTCACAATATTCTTCAACAGTGGTGTTCTTGAACTCTGTCCCATTATCACTCCTTATCTTCACAATGTTGGCCTTGAATTTATTATTTGCTCTCCTTGCAAACTTTCTAAAGATGTCACTTGCTTGAGACTTGTCCACTAGGAAGAAGGTCCAAGTGTATCTTGTGAAGTCATCCACAATCACCAAGCAATAGAGATTGCCTCCCAGACTCTTGTAATGTGTTGACCCAAACAAATCCATGTGCAAGAGCTCCAGAGGAAGAGATGTTGACATGAAAGACTTGGTGGGGTGAGAGGATGCCACTTGCTTTCCTGCCTGACAAGCACTACACAATCTGTCCTTCTCAAAGGTCACATCCTTGATTCCTTCAACTAGATTCCTCTTGACAATCTTCTTGAGTTGACTCATTCCAACATGATCCAATCTTCTATGACACAACCAACCCTTGGTTGCCTTAGTGAATAGGCAAGTACTTGGTGGCATATTGCTTGACTTGAAGTCCGTGACATACAAGTTCCCATGTCTCACTCCATGAAATACTAGCCCTTTCTTTGCATTCTCAATCATTGCACCATCCTCATCAAATGTGCACTTGAATCCCATGTCACAGAGTTGACCGTTAGACTGGA
Organism: Eleusine coracana subsp. coracana; assembly: GCA_032690845.1. Lineage (NCBI taxonomy): Eukaryota > Viridiplantae > Streptophyta > Magnoliopsida > Poales > Poaceae > Eleusine > Eleusine coracana. Next base: position 31,324,034 of record CM064420.1, on the reverse strand, counting down.
GGTTGAAATTGAGGGTTTCCACAAGAAAGACCTTGGAGAGATGGAGATCATCTATGATGGCCACCTTGCCCGAGCCTCTGACTCTCCCTTTTGAGTTATCCCCAAAAGTCACCTTCTCACTGTCTTCGTCTTCATCAATGTTGCTGAACATGGTTGGCTTTCCGGTCATGTGTTGGGTGCACCCGCTATCAAGTATCCAATGGGTGCCTCCACTCTTGTAGTTGACACTGGTAGTAGCCATAAGACAAGCACTAGAGGAAGAGGGGTTAGTATCCAAAGCATTGCTCAATTGACTTTTACTAACCTCATCATGTCGAACAATAAAGCCATCCTCATAGACAAGGATTCTTGCAATCCCTTCCTGAAGTCTCCTCCCGATGGGATAGTGTGGGGCACGATACCTCCAATGTCCATGACCACCCCCCATGTGCACAATGTCGAGGTTGATGTAGTAGTGGGGAGGATCATAGAGGCCAGTGACGTGCTCAAGTACGTGTCCCACTTGTGAGTGAAGCACATGTATCATCTCCATTGCTCTCTCAATTGAGAGCTCATGTCTTCCTCGATTACCTCTTCAAGCAAGAACCTTCTTTCAGGAGTCATGATTTGTCAGAGGTACATGTTAATCACTTCATGTGGTGCAATCCTCTGAAGGCCTCTGAAGGAGTTTATCCTACACACAAGATCATATATGCTCAAGAGATTCTCACAGAGATCATTATTTGGATTTCTCATAAATTCATCAAACTCAAAGAAGAGATCCTGTTGGTGCGCTTGACGAAGATGCCAGAGTCAATCTTGTGGTGGAGGAGGTGGAAGAGGTGGGGGCACCAGAGCCGTAGTCATGAGATTGATCATTTCAAATGATCGAGTGAGCATTGTTGTTGACACTCTCCCTGCACCAATGCGTGGTGCACCCGAAGTTCTTAGAGTAGAACTTGGAATGACACTTGAGGTAGAACTTGACGAAGTGCTTGATGATGATGAGCTTGGTGTAGGTCTTGATTCGAAGGGGTTGTAGAAGCTGTTGTAAGGCAATCTTGTGGAGGGATCAAAGAAGTTTGAGCTCGAAGCTACTTCTTTCCCTTTGCTTGAAGATGCTTCATTGTTTGCCTTGAATGTCTTTCTTCTTGTCAAGCTTGCGGTGATCTCCTCATCCTTGAAGAGTAGCCCGATCATATCATCAATAGAAAGATTCTTGTCCATGATGAGATCAAGGGTGATGTAGAGGAGCTTGCTTCTAGGGAGCAAGGTGAGGATCTTCTCGACAATCAATATCTTGGGGAGCTCAAAAGTAGTTGTTGTAATTCTATCCATAATACCTTGCAAGCGAATAAGAGAATCAAGTAAGTCCTTATTCTCATTAGCATAAAAGACAAAGAACTCCTCAACAAGTGAATCACTAGCATGATCAATAAAAGGCTCACAATCATCAATCCTAGTCATGCTAGTGGTGCAAGCAAGATTAAGAGAACCAACATCATCAAACATCACATTGGGCACACTAGTAGAGTAACCTATCACATTGTCACTAGAAGAATCTAGGCACTCACTAGAACTAGACACATCCACACAATCATCATCATACACATGATCATTGGTAAAGCTATTGGAAAAGTCCACAAGAGTATCCATCAACTCATTCGGAATCATGGCATTTAGGTAGCTTTTAAAGCGATCCTTCCATGAGCCATGATCCGGCTCCGAATGGGATGACATCTCAACTCAATACGGTCACTACTCAAGGCGGTTAAACCTTATGATGAGCACTTGGCTCTGATACCACTTTAAAGGACCGAGTGACTGAGGGGGGGGGGGGGGTGAATCAGGAACTCGCACTATGTACCAAATTTGCCAATTCCTAAAACCGAACACTCAAACAACTCCTACACAATTTTAGTGGTGATCACACTAGCAAGATAATAGCCCTATGAAAGGAACAACAACCTAAACATACTAGCGGATCACACAAGGCGTTACAACTCCTATGCAAGCTAGTAATAAACACACGCAGAAGCAAACAACAATCTAGCAAAGGAGCCTACTCATGCTAATCTACAAGATACGGAACAAGAGCAAACAAGCATGAGTGGCACAACACATACAAGGGTGAGCAATCAAGCCAATGCAACTCCCATACATGCTAGTGAACAAATGCGGAAGCTCAAAACACTACTAGCAAGTAGGGAAGCCTATTCATGCAAGTCTATAAGATAATCAATAAGGGCAAGACAAGCACACAAGCATGAATAGCACGGTATGTAAAAACGGAAAGGTAATGCATCAAAGTAAGGAGTAGAGTAAGAGATGGCTCATGATTTTTTCTTGAGCTCTTGAAAGGATGGCGCCTTCCCCTACTCCTCGTTGGACCACTCCCGTCGGAGTCCCGGTCCGTCCTGCTACCAAGTGGAGTTTTCACCCACGAGCCCGTAATCACTCTCGGAGTGAAGACATGGTGTGCATCACCGCTGCCACTAAGGCACAAGCTCACCTCCCTCGAGAACTTGCCGGACTCCCTGAGCCGACACGGGCGCTCACTAGCGATGCCCCTTTCATCGATGGGCTCAAACCGTGTACATACTTGTGACGGACTTCACAACCGATCACGATAGGCTCGATCACCAACACCTAACCGATCTAGGTCTCACCATAGACCAAGAGTAACAACCTAGATCACACCCTCAAGGACACCCTAACCTTAGATATGTAAGATCGCTCCTTGTTACTCTCACTAGCACTCTCAAGATATCCAATATCTCCTCCTAGTGCTCTCCTCTCTTTGCCCCTTGGCTCTTACCAAATGCTCCCAGCAAATCCACTGGCCAAGGGTGGTCTACAAGATCCGCTTCCAACCTCAAACTAGTCGTTGCTCCATGAAATCAACTTTCTGGGCCTAATGACCGAACTGTCTGGTCACTGCCCGACCGGACCATCCAGTCACTGCAAACCCGAGCTCCAATGGCTCTGCCCTGGTGAAAACCTATACTGACTGGACCGTACGGTCAGTTGACCTGACCATTCGGTCCATTTCTCTCTCCAGTCTAGAAACATTTCCAGTGCTCGCTTCCTCGCTGCCCAGAGTCACTTGTACAGACCAGATCGTTCGGTCTCTATAACTCCAACTCTGGTAGTTTCCTCGCTTCTTCGCTGTAAGTCCCAGACAAAACCTCTTAGTGATCGTACAGTCCGGTCACCACTGACACCTCTGTCCGGTCAATTCGTCCAGAAGCTGAAACTTTTTGTCCTCGCTTGACTTTGTTTACCGGCTTCTCCACTGTCACCTAGTGCCTATGATTTCACCGAGCAACCTTGCTGTAAGGACCGAAGGCCTACCGAGAGGAGGGGGGGGGGGTGTGAATCGGTAGGCCGACCACGAATCTAAATACTTCAGTTTCACGCTTCTAAAACCTAACGAGTCGTTGCAACCTAAATAATTCTAGTAGGACAAGACCCTACACATGCTAGTGTTGATGCAAAGCAAAGCGCGGAAGCTAAACACACTAGCCTATGCAAGCCACAAGTCACCCTATCACTAGAGCACACAATTGCAGAATAGTAAAGACAGGGTCAAGGAATGCTCATGATTTTTTCTCGAGGTCTCGGAAGGATGACGCCTTCCCCTACTCCTTGTTGGACCACTCCCGCCGGAGTCCCGGTCCCTCCCGCCACCAAGTTGAGTTCTCGCCCACGAGCCCGCAATAACTCCTCGAGTGAAGACACGGTGTGTGTCACCGCTGCACAAAGCACAAGCTCGCCTCGCTAGAGAACTTGCCGGACTTCCCAAGCCGGCATGGGCGCACACTATTGATGCCCTTCCAATGGCGGGCTCAAACCCTGTGCAAACTCGTGATGGCCTTCACAACCAATCACGATAGGCTCGATCACTAACGGCTCTCTGCCCCTGTGCTGAACTCCTACTGACCAGACTGTCCGGTCACTGGACCGGACCGTCCGATCCACTTTCTCTCTCCATTCCAGGAAGGTCCGCAAACTGCATCCTCTCTGTTGTCTCTACACTCCTACTGACCCGATCGTCCGGTCTGTATGGAGTCTCCTGCAGACAGAGTCGTTGCTCCTTGCGCTAAGTCCTGGAAAACTCCACATAGTGACCGTATAGTCCGGTCACCTCTGACCCCTTTGTCCGGTCACTACGTTCAGAAGCTAAAACTTGTTGTCCTCGCTTGACTTGGTTTCTCGGCTTCTCCGAATAGCTCCTTGGCTTCTCCACTGTCACCTAGTGCCTGTGATTTCACCGAGCAACCTTGCACATCACCGACTAGACATGACCTAAGAGAATGACCTAGACCCCCTTGATAGTCCGGTTTTTCCTATAAACTCAAAGCCCTAACAACTACTCAAGTGTTCCAAACACTTGCACCATAGCTTGTTCTCCACTTTGATCCATCTCCATCAACCCTTGGACTCCATCAAGTTCACAAGCCTCCATGCTTGCGGTCATTGTCATCAATCGCCAAGGACACCATCATCCATATGATTTGCAATAGAGTTAAGAGATGATTCCGACAAAGACAACACTCGTGTAGCCCACAATTTCATAGTTGTCATCTATCACCAAAACATCCATACCACAGGGATCCAATCATCAATGGTCATGAAGCTTACAATCTCCCCCTTTTTGGTGATTGATGACAACCACTACTTAATTGAAAAACTTTAATGAATAACCGAACTAAACAAGCTACACAAAGATCGAGAAGAACCATAACAACATATGAGAGAAACGCATAAGGTCCTACCCAATCAAACATCATCTAGAGATATACGGAAAAGAGTGAAGAGCATACTCTAGATGAAACATGCATGCATGTCATGGCAATATATTGAATGAACACATAAGGACATGCAATACAAGGCATAAATTATGAGATGCAACAAGTTAGCATGGCACTGCATAAGAATTAAAAAAGGCATTCATCATCATGATATCATACAGAGGCATATAAGATAATCAATAAATACAAGCACTACATATGAAAGGAAATAAACCAAGTGAGATCAAAATGAGTCAAACACAAGCAAATGAAATCCATGACTCATCATAATCCACGAACAACGGGTAACTCCTCAAAATAAGAACCAAATGGTCTATCTCTCAAACCCTCATAGCTCCCCTAGATACAAGCTACTCTCGATCGTAACAAGATCACACTCCCACTCCCCCTAGACCTAATGTCTTCTCCCCCTTTGGCAACAAGCACCAAAAAGCCAAAAAGGTGGGAAAAGATGAACATCTAAGCGCTCGTGGTTGAAGGAAGTGGTGCAGCGACGTCCTCTGTGGGCTCTACTCCTAGCTGCTACTGAGGTGGATCCTGCTATGCTTCCTGAGCCTGTGCCGCCTGAGCATCTAGCTGCTCAAAGAAACTAAGGTCTACAGGCGTCTCAGACCCGCTGTCCTGTGCTGCTGTAGTGATTGTGGCAGTCTCCTAAGCTGAAGTCTAGAGTATTATGAGGTCTGCCACATCCTTCTGAGAGAAACCTCCACAGACAAGATCATCTGCTACCTGAGTAGTAAGAGTGGAAACTATGGCAGTAAGAAGTGGAGCTGAAGTTGTAGCTGTCTCTGGGGCGGTTTAGAAGTCTATACGAGTAGTGTGGACTATGTCTGAGAACAGACTCCTGACCGGTACATGCTGTAAGCTGGAGTGTCCTGCCATCTGCGAGCTCGACGAGTGTGAGGGTGAGAGAAACAACGCTAACACAGAGAAGGCTAACACAGGAGAGAGCTGTGCGACGCTGACACAGAGAAGGCTAACACAGGAGAGAGCTGTGCTGAAGAGAAAGTCTGTCCTTCTCCCCCTGTCGGTAAGACCCCTGAGAGTGACAGTCTGCTGGACTGTGCTGTCATCAGTGCAGTAAAGGGTCCAAGCTGAGTCTGCAGCTACTGAAACTGAGGAATCACTGAAGGTCCTAGCTGCTAACCGACCTACCTCTGAGTAAGCTCCATCATCTGAGTCACTAGAGCGGAGACAAGGGCCATCTGCTGACACTGAAGCTCTACCTGTCCTCTGATCAGCTCCATCATCGGACGTCTTGTCCTCTGACACACTCTGTATAAACTCACCCAACCGTCCTGCAAGTGCTGTCACTGTGACAGTGTCCTCAGACTGCAAACCTATCGGCTGGGGAGGCAAACCTGCACTGGCTGACTCAGGTATCATCGTCTCTGGCTGAGCTGCCTGCTCGAGTAGTACCGGTGACTCCTGCTCCTCCTCTCCTGTGTGCTGGCTGGAGGTAGACTGGGATTCCCTGAGGACTCTAGGTGAGTAGCTGGTGGTCACCTCAGGGAAAGCATCGTACTGCTCCTCCATCACTAGGCCCATTCTCCTCAAGAGATAGCAAATGTAGGGCCCGTAGACCAAGTGACGTCCTCCAACCCTCTCAAAAATGACCTCCTCTATCTCTCCAATGAAGAGGTCCGCTAAGTCGAAGGTCTGCCTCCTCAAGATGGCTGCTACAGCCCACTGGTGTAACAGTGTGAACTCCTCTCTATAGCTAGACCTGGGAATGATAGTCCTGGTCGACACAAGGTCGTCTGAAGGCAGCTTCCCTCTCTAAGGTCTGCGAGGTGGCTCCAGTGTACCATAGGCACTCCTGTAAAGTTGGAAGTCTGAAGCCAGGAGTCCTAGGTGGGAGATCAGGTTCTCCTTGGTGACTCACTGTGGCTGCCCTCTGAACAGAAACCAGAACTTTGAGCGGTCTCTGGCAACCCAAAACGTAGCGTACAAGTCCAGAACTATATCCTTCCTGAACTTGAGTGGAGCAGTGACTAGGTCAGCTAGTCCTGGCAGGTACGAGAAGTACTGCTCCATGTCTACGCCTGTGACCCTCCTTATGGCCTGGTAGGTGGTGTACTGCTGTGGTACAAGCACCCTGTCTCTCGTCCTCAAGGCAACACAACGTCTCAGGCCCTCTCCTATCCTCCTCTGGAGCACCGTCCAATACCTTTCTCCTGCAGCAGGGTCTCGTGGAACTGGCACCCACTGCTCGAAGAACACGAACCAAAGTACCTTAAGGTCCTTTGCAGAAACCTTGAGGATGTCCGGCTCTCCAGCTGCCTGTACCAGTCTCTGCAGCTTCCTCGTGCATACTACACAGGTGCACCTCAGGTCTCTTGCCCGGTGAACTGTTCTCTAGGGAACAGTCTGCTCAGCCTCAAGCTCCTTAGACTCAGACTCTGATGTCTCCTCCTCTGACTCCTCCTCTAGCTCCTCCTCCACAGACTCCTGCTGCCTGGAGGATCCCTGCTCTGCAGTTCTCGACGACCTCTCCTGACGAGAAGCTGGAGTACGCTGCAGCCACGGTGGCAGAACAACTCCAACTGCTAGGGGTGCTGTCCCCTGCCTGGTGCTCCTCCTCAAGCTCTGTGTCTCTGCTGACTGGTCAAGGATCAAGCGAGAACCAGGTGTCCTACGTGACTGCTCCATGGCATCTAGGTGCCTGCCAAGTCGTCTGGCCCTCTCTGACTCTGGGTCCAGTCTCGGTCTCTTCTTGCTCTTAGGCTTCTTAGGCATCTTCCCTTATCCTGACATGATCCTGCCATCTGACTGCTGCTGCAAACTGCTGTCACTGCACGTACATAGGTATAGACAGGACAAGCATAGAGTCCTAGTACATCTATAAGCAAAGCACCGCTAGGAAAGAAAGCGCAATAGAAACACAAGCACTGAATGAAGGACATGATCACTAGGCAAGTATGCAAGGTAACAATAGTGATCATCGACTATATGTGGCTGGTGCGAGTCATCTAGTGTACAGTCAAATAATGGCAATTAATTCTAGTTGTAGACTAGACATGAGGCAAACTATAGACAAGCAATTAACAGATAAGCTGGAATTCAATTGCATCCTAGGTTGAGTCAATTAGCTAATTAATGCAACTAATCATGGGCAGATAATTCAATTGCATCAATTAAAGCTAACTACTCAAGATTAGGGCATAAGCGATGAAAAAGGAGATAGGCTCAATACCCTGGAGAGAAGTCGACGTGCCGACAAGAACGAACACCACTAAAAGCGCTCCGATCGCCGGAAAGGTTGGAGCTTTGAGGTCATCGGCAATGGAGATAGAGGGGGAAAGCTCGGCTCTGGTCGTGCACACGCGTAAGGTGGAGAGGCAACAACACTGGCGGCAGCTCTGTGCGCACGAGTGGAGGTAGCGGTGAAGGGGCAAGACGGTAGCAGCGCGGCTGGAGGTGCGCGGCGGTGGCGGCTGCTCTGTGCAGGGGCGAGGGCGAGCGCGGGCGCGTGGAGTAGCGGGGCGATCGCGGCTAGTTGCGCGAGCAGGGGTAGGGCAAGCTGCGCGCGAGTGTGCGAGCTCGGGCACGGGAGCTCGTCAGCGGCAGGCAAGGTCGGGGGCGACGACGGCGAGAGCAGCGTCGGCGAGAGCACGGAAGACGGGGGCGCGGTCTCGACATCGGGGTTGAACAAGGAAGCAACCAAAAACTCCTCTGACCGATTTTGACCTAGGTCAAATTGACAATAGACAGCCAAGATTCATCAAGGAATGAATCAACGGTCACAGATCGGGAAGCACTTCACACGATCAAGTATAATGACCAGACCATCCGCTCTTATCACCGTACCGTCCGGTCTGTTCCGGTTGCTGGAAATTGATGTTCTGGGTGAACAGAACTCAGACACACCATACTATCCGGTCTCTACCGAGAGAACCGTCCAGTCTCCATTTCCAGTCTCCCAGAACTCTATGCACTGCTACACAGACCGGACTATACGGTCATAGGACTGGACCGTACGGTCACTATGGGAACATCGCTAAACAAGGATTTTCTCCATTTTCCAAGTGCCCTTGCCAAACACACAATAAAACACTACACTTGGAATATAGAGGGAACTCTCAAACACTCATTTTTCAAATAATGGCACTCTATGACCTTTATGATTTTCGCAAATGCCAAATGAAAGATCGAGCAAATAAGAACCAAGGCAAAAAAGAACCAAATAGGTATGTATGAGCCTTAGTCCATGAACCGCACGAGTAGATTTAACCTCGGAGTTCATAAGAGCTCAATGGGCATGAAACACAATCCTTTCCTTTGGTCACACTTACGGAGATGTAATCTCATATAGAGCATGAGGCACGAATATCTTCAAATGTGACAAGCCTCCTTTGTGTTTCCTATATGATGCATGCAACAAGCATTTTACATATATAATGAACATGCCATGTGAATGCAAGCAATATTAATCAAGACACAAAGGAAACCTAACAATGTAAAGTTTGAACCCCTCTCAAGCTTACTCACTGTAAGCCATACCCTTGCCTTGAGAGAAGTCAAACCACCATCTCAAGCACTCCCCCTTGCTTATAGCTATCTTGAGTGGGTTAGACATTGACTAATTTTTATGTGTTTTTCTTTTAGTTATTTACACATGCATGGATGCAAAGCATACTAGTCACAAAGGAGTCCTAATTACCATGCAATGCAAGAGAAAGAAAAACACACTACAACTATCAAAAACAAAACAAACACGGTTACCTCCCTCATGAGTAGATACGTCGTTGAGGTCTATGTCATTTGTGGTGGACTTCACATGATCTTCATGAAGGCACTCGGTCCACCACCACCATCATCTAGTACCCTCGTGGATACTCTGAATCTCAGTCCAGATACCGTGTGCTGTCGAACTAGCATCCAATCTAGCAAACACATCCTTGGAGATGCATGAGAACAAAGCATTCTTGGCCTTAGCGTTGTTCTTAATGAAGTCAGGCTACAGAAGGTTAGCATCCGCATCGGACTCATGGGTCACCGTCCATATCTCTGGATCAAGAGACTCAAGGTAGGCTTGCATACGAGCCTTCCAATACCCAAAGTCCTCCCCATCGAATATAGGAACACTCCCCACCTTTCCCGGCATCCTTACTCAAGGCGGTGAAGCCTCAAATTGAGCACTTGGCTCTGATACCACTTGTAAGGACCGAAGGCCTACCGAGAGGGCGGGGGGGGGGGGGGGGCGGTGAATCAGTGGGCCGACCACGAATTCAAATACTTCAGTTTCACGGTTCTAAAACCTAACAAGTCATTGCAACCTAAACAATTCTAGTAGGACAAGACCCTACACATGCTAGTGTTGATGATGCAAAGCAAAGCGTGGAAGCTAAACACACTAGCCTATGCAAGCCACAAGTCACCCTATCACTAAAGCACACAATTGTGGAATAGTAAAGAGAGGGTCAAAGAATGCTCATGATTTTTTCTCGAGATCTCAGAAGGATGGCGCCTTCCCCTACTCCTCGTTGGACCACTCCCGCCAGAGTCTCGGTTCGTCCCGCCACCAAGTGGAGTTCTCATCCACGAGCCCGCAATCACTCCACGAGTGAAGACACGGTGTGCGTCACCGCTGCACAAAGCACAAGCTCTCCTCCCTCGAGAACTTGCCAGACTCCCCGAGCCGGCACGGGCGCTTACTATTGATGCCCCTTCCAACGGCGGGCTCAAACCGTGGACAAACTCATGACGGCCTTCACAACCAATCACGATAGGCTCGATCACCGACACCTAACCGGTTTAGGTCTCACAATAGACCAAGAGTAACAACCTAGATCACACCCTCAAAGACACCCTAGCCTTAGATGTGCAAGATCACTCCATGTTACTCTCACTAGCACTCTCAAGATATTCAATATCCTCTCCTAGTGCTCTCCTCTTTTGCTCTTGGACCTTACCAATTATCCTCAGGTATTCCTATGGCCAAGAGAGGTCTCCAAGACCCCAGCAACGAAGTTATATAGGCTCCCAACCTCAAACTAGCCGTTGCTCCCTGAAATCAGCTTTCTGGGCCTCCAGACCGAACTGTCCGATCACTGCCTGACTGTACCGTCTGGTCACTGCAAACTGAGCTCCAATGGCTCTCAACCCCTGTGCTGAACTCCTGCTGACCAGACTGTCCGGTCACTGGACCGGACCGTCCGGTCCACTTTCTCTCTCCATTCCAGGAAGGTCCACAAACTGCATCCTCTCTGTCGTCTCTGCACTCCTACTGACCAGACAATCCGGTTAGTAGACCGGACCGTCCGGTCTGTATGGAGTCTCCTGCAGACAGAGTCCTTCCTCCTCACGCTAAGTCCTGGAAAACTCCACATAGTGACCGTACAGTCTGGTCACCTCTGGCCCCTTTGTCCGGTCACTACGTCCAGAAGCTGAAACTTGTTGTCCTAGCTTGATTTAATTTCCCGGCTTCTTCGAACAACTCCTTGCTTCTCCACTGTCACCTAGTGCGTGTGATTTCACCGAGCAACCTTGCACATCACCGACTAGACATGACCTAAGAGAATGACCTAGACCCCCTTGATAGTCCGGTTTTTCCTATGGACTCAAAGCTCTAACAACTACTCAAGTGTTCCAAACACTTACACCATAGCTTGTTCTTTGCTTTGATCCATCTCCATCAACCCTTAGACTCCATCAAGTTCACAAGCCTCCATGCTTGCGGTCATTGTCATCAATCGCCAAGGACACCATCATCCATATGATTTGCAATAGAGTTAAGAGATGATTCCTACAAAAAGAACACTCATATAGATGTTAGCCCACAATTTCATAGTTGTCATCTATCACCAAAACATCCATACCATGGGGATCCAATCATCAATGGTCATGAAGCTTACACTTGCACATCACCGACTAGATATGACCTAAGAGAAATGACCTAGACCCCCTTGATAGTCCGGTTTTTCCTATGGACTCAAAGCCCTAACAACTAGACAAGTGCTCCCAACACTTGCTCCATAGCTTGTCCTTTGCTTTGATCCATCTCCATCAACCCTTGAACTCCATCAATCTCACTAAGCCTCCATGCTTGTGGTCATTGTCATCAATTGCCAAGGCCATCGTCAACAATCATCATAGAGTAGAAAAGGTTTCCTACACGGACAACATTCATGTAGACATTAGTCACATTTCATGTTTGTCATTCATCACCAAAACATCATAGCTCGGGGTGACCTCAATGGCAACATTTGAAAGTGCCATAGCATGAGGATGAGTAGGGATATCCAAATCATTACAAGGCATGTGTGGTTCAATTTTGCAAAACCACAACCATTAAATCTCTAAAGCCCATCCCATGATTTCCAAATTCATGATCCCTGGACCATAAAAATGGAAGAGTATATGTCTCCAGTTCACAGATCTTTCATCAGCTTGGAGCATTACTTATTATTTGTTGTAATGAAGTTGACTAAATAATTAGACAATGGACCCTTGTCTCTTAGCACACAATGATAAAAGTCTCTATCTCTCTTTTTTTACTAGAGAATTGTAAAAGTAATATGAGTAATGGAAGGCTGGCATTTGAGACGATGAGAAAGTTAAGAAATTAATAAGAAAGGATACAATAAAAGAAGAAAAAAACAAAGGTTTCGCTGGTAAAAAGTTGTTTCATTGTGAAACACATGTCTAACTACTACAATAGTCTAACGAAATTATTCATATAAGTATGGCCAACTAAGGACACATCCTTCATTCATGTTTTAATGAAGAAAAGCATATTTTATCACAAACCCTTTTCGCAGACATTTCTTTTGACTGTCTAACACAAAGAAAAGGTAAAACATGCCTACAACAAAGAAACGGTAAAACCTAGCCATTAGATATAACATTCCACTAAAAGATACTCCCTCTGTCATGTATCATTTTTAGTTTTAGCCTTGGGCATGAAGATTAGGGAGACATAAAAGAGATGCGTGCATAGCACATGAGAGCAAGAAAGATAGAGATAGAGATATATTGGAAAGAGAGAAAGTTCAATTGGGATGTGAGGATGATAAGAAAATCAGAAAAACTGGATGAGTACAAGATAACAAATATGGGACGGAGAGAGTGTTATGTTATACTCCCTATACAATCAAAATATATGAAACATTTTATTTAATACAATTGAGGTCCATGTTTGTTAGGGTTGGGATTCAAACTTCGATAAATTGATCTCAAAATTCATAGCATCTGTTTAGAGTTTTCTATAATAGATTACAAAGTTTCCAACAACAAGTTAAAATTGGTAAGAAGACGAGGGAAAGAGGAAGGCTACTAGGATAGGACGATGCAAGATGGTCAAGGGTAGAAAGCTATAAGGAACAGGCTGGGAACATGGATGAGAAAATTAACATGATTTGATTCTTAATCCGTCTGTTTGAGAAACCTATTTTCCAACATGTGTTATAAGTAGTATTTATCTTATGAAGCAATGGAGAAAAAAACTATTACACTCCAAGATATCATCGAGTGCTTGACTTCGTGCAATGTGGAGAAGAGAGGGGAAGAGGAGATACCATTATGCTCATGCCTTCCTTTTTTACCCAGTGATGTTTTAGCCTTGCTCTTAGTGCTCATAGGTTGGCTTGCTCTTTGTGCAGCTTGTGTTTATTTGCCTAGTCACTAGAATTGCCTAAGTAGACTCCTTATGCTTGTGAGTTGCTTGGTTGCTTGTTATCACTAGAATGCATAGGAGTTGATTAATGTGCGAACCACCAGCATGTGTAGGTTCTTTCTAGCCTTCTTGGCTTTCTTATCTTGCTAGGGTGCGTCTACTAGAACTGCTTAGGATTTGTTTGAGTGCTTGGCCGAGCGTGTAAGCAAAATTGTAATACCTTGAGTTCCCGATTCAACCCCCCCCCCCCCACCTTCTCGGTCACTCGATCCTTTCAAGTGGTATCAGAGCCTTGTTACTCGTTATAGGGCTTAACCGCCTTGAGTAGTTACCGTTGGTGTTAGGGATGTCATCCCTTTCGGATTCAGGTCATGGCACATGGAAGGATCACTTGAGAAGGTACCTAGAAGTCGTGATTCCAGGTGAATTGATGAATACTCTTGATGATTTTACTAACACCTTTACCAATGATCTTGTGTATGATGATGACTTGAGTGTTGATGTGCCTAGTGGTAGTGAGCTTGTTGCTTTGCCTCATGATGATACTTTGAGTGGTGCTACTAGTATGTCTAGGGCTGATATTGATGATGATCATGTGAATGATGTTGTTGAGTCTCTTGATTGTGCTTCTTCCTCTAGTGATACTAATGTGAATGATGATGCTTGTGAGTCCTTCATTAGTAATGAGTGTGTCTTACTCATGAATGAATTCTTTGTCTTCCATATTCATGATGATGAAAACTTAGTCGATGCTCTTATTCGCTTGCAGGATCTTGTGACTAAGATTGGAGCATACAAGAATTCGTTTGAGCTATCAAGCATTATGGTTGTTGAGAAGATACTCTCATTGCTCCCACATGACAAGCTCATCTACTTCACCATGATGCTCATCCACAACAACAACATCTCTATTCCGAAAGTGATCAAACTTTACTACAAGTGTGAGGATGAGAACACCATTAAGAAAGGGAAGGAGCCAATGTAAGAGGAAGGGGAGACTTCATCAAGCCGGAGGAATACTTCACCAAACAACAACTTCTGCAACTCCTCCACAAGGATCTCTTGCAATGAGTTCTATCACCCCTTTGGATCTACATAAAGCTCTTCGACAAGCATGGCATCAAGTTCAAGGGCTGCCCTAAGCTCGTCCACAAGTGTCAACCCAAGATGATCACGCATTGGCGTAGGGGGAGCATCAACCACAATGCTCACAAGAGTGAATAAGATGATCAACCTCGCCTATCAAGCATCAACTTCGGCACCTCTACCACAACCTTCACAAGATCATTTTTGGAGACTTTGTTGCGCTCACCACAATGAGCTCTTTCTTGAATTCAATGGATTTGTAAGAGATCCAAATGAACCTCTATGTGAAACCTTCTTACAAATTTATGATCTTGTATGTAGAATGAACTCCTTCTGGGGCATGCAACAATTTGCTCCACAACATGCGATAGACTTGCTTCTTTGGCAAGTAACAACACCGGAGAGAGGTTCCCTACTTGAAGAGGTGATCAACCGAAGATATGAGCTCTCAATTGAGAGGGCGATGGAGATTATCCTTGTGCCCCACTCACAAGTGGGCAATGTGCTTGAGCACATCACCGATCTCCGTGATCCTCCCCACTACTACATCGACCTCAATAACGTACACTTGGGGGAGGAACATGGTTGGCGATATCATGCCCTGCACTATCCCTTGAGAAGAAGACTTCAAGAAGGAATTGCAAGGATTACTCACTATGAGGATGGTCTCATTATACAAGATGAAGATGTTAGTGAGAGTTCATTAAGTAATGCTTTAGATACTAACTCATCTTCCTGTAGTGCATGTCTTATGTCTACTACTAGGTCAACTACAAAAGTGGAGGCACTCACTGGATTCTCAATAGTGGGTGCACCCAACTTATGATCGGGAAGTCATCAATGTTCTCCGACTTGTGTGAAGATGAAGACAAGGATAGAGCCACCTTTGGAGACAACTCAAAGGGTAGAGTGAGAGGAGTTGGAATTGTTCCCATCACAAAGGATCTCTCACTCTCCAAGGTTCTATTGGTGGAGACACTCAACTTCAATCTTCTCTTAGTGGGTCGGCTATGTGACATAGGATTCAAGTGCTCATTTGATGAATAGAGTGTGCTCATTGAGAACAAGGAGAAGAACATTATGATTCATGGTGTTAGACATGGAAATCTTTATCTCACCAACTTCAAGTCAAATGAAGTTCCATTGAAGACATGTCTATTGACCAAGACCTCACAAGGGTGGCTTTGGCATAGGAGACTTGCACATGTTGGGATGAGTCAACTCAAGAAGGTGGTGAAGAATAATCTAGTAGAAAGACTCAAGGATGTCAAGTTTGAGAAGGACAAATTATGTAGTGCTTGCCAAGCCGGAAAATAAGTTGCCTCATCACACCTCGTTAAGTCATTCATGTCTACCACAAGTCCCTTGGTGCTGCTACATATGGATCTCTTTGGACCAACACATTATAAGAGCTTGGATGGCAATCTCTATTGCATGGTAGCAGTGGATGATTTCTCAAGATATACTTGGACCTTCTTCTATACGGACAAATCTCAAGCAAGTGGGATCTTTAGGACCGTTGGAAAGATGGCTCAAAACCTATTCAAGTCAAGAATCATGAAGATAAGAAGTGATAACGGATGGGAGTTCCAGAACACAACCATTGAGGCCTATTGTGATAAGAAGGGGATCAAACATAAATTTTCAGCCACATACACCCCAGAATACAACAGAGTTGTGGATAGAAAGAACAAGGCGTTGGTCACTTTGGCAAGAGCAATGCTTGATGAACATCACCTACATGATAGGTTTTGGGCCGAGGCTTTAAGTACGGCTTGCTATAGTACAAATCGAGTGTATCTTCACCGGTTGCTCTAGAAGACCCCCTATGAACTCTTAATTGGAAGGAAGCCAAATGTCTCTTACTTTCAGGTGTTTGGATGCAAGTGCTACATTCTCAAGAAGAAGAAGAAGCCCGAAAAGTTTGAAAGTAGGAGAAGTGAGGGGATATTTGTTGGTTACTCTGGAACATCTAAAGCTTATAGAGTATACAACATTGAGGGTGGACACATTGAAGAATCTTATGATGTGCAATTCAATGAGTCAAATGGTTCACAAGGTGACTTTGAATATCATGAAGTGCAAATGGAAGATGTACCCCTAGAAGAAGCTTTGAAGAATATGCCCGTGGGCAAGGTTTTACCTCGCATGGTAGATGATGGAAATCATGATGATGAACCCTCAACTCCTCCTCTACCTATTACTTCCTCTTCGAAACAACAACCCACTTCCCAAGATAACTCCAACTCAACTCAAGATACTTCTACAAGAAATGAGCCACAAACTCCTCGTAGTCCACAAAATCAAAATGCCTCACCTAACTCAAGCTCCACCTCAAATGTGAGAAGAGAAAGAAGTATTGATCCTCCCACAAGAAACCAAAACACCACATCCCATACTCTTAAATCATAACAAGAGCCTCCTATAAGACAAAATGCCATCAACAAAGCTCATCCACGAGAGTTTGTTCTTGGGAGTCCATCAAAAGGCATCAAAACAAGAAGAAATCACTACAAGCCAAATTATGTTGAGGAAACTAATAGAGACAAATGTGGTCTTAGAGGAAGTAAACTTCTCGTTTGTCTCAATGATAGAACCGAAGACCATAGATGAAGCCTTGAAAGATCACAAATGGGTTCTAGCCATGCAAGAGGAGCTTAACAATTTCAAGAGATGCAAAGTATGGACGTTGCTCAAGAGGCCTTGTGGGACATATGTACTCGAGATACTTAACCACTCGGCTAATTGGCCGAGTGGGCCGAGGACTCGGGTATGGTGTATTCGGCCCAGAAGATATTTACTTTGGCACCATCAGCCTCGTCGCCGATCAGCACGGAAACCTTGTCAAGCATGAATACGTGGCCCACTCGGACGCTGCCACGACCGATCAGAGCAATCCGGCCGGCCGATTCCCGCTTGGCCTCGACAACACGGCGACAGCTTTCCAGGCGGAAACCCTCTCGGGCGGCAACTCAACATTGTCTGCAAGGCCTCGATTGACAACCTTGGGTGATTCAGGTTACACTACGGTTGATCTCCCAGCTCATCACATGGTTCAGTCGGACGAAGATCCCAATTTTTTTGACGAATCAAGATTCGTTGTAGTAATTGGCCTTGAAAGCGAGTCACTCCTAGACTTGATAGAAGAGCCGAGTGATTCAGAGAGTTGTTCCTTGGATTTCCATGAGGTATTCATGGTGGTAGCTGCTGCCCTGGGGCAAGCAGACGACAAAACATCGGCGGATGCTGCCGTGCGCGGTACCGAACGCGGGGTCAATTACATCTGTGGTCGTTCTACGGCCGACTCGAAGCGCCAGCAGAATATCCTCTACAGAGAGGTCCACTCGATCTAACCAGCGGTACCTCAGTATCTGCGATGGTCAGAGGTTCCAATTACTTTTGATCGATCTGACCACCCGGATCACATCCCCAGGCCTGGGAAATATCCCTTAGTGCTAACGCCGACTATTAACCGAGTCTGGCTAAATCAGGTACTGGTAGATGGTGGTAGCAGTTTGGACATCCTCTTTGTGAAAACCTTCAAGGAGCTTGGCATACCCTTGACCGACCTCAAGCCAAGTCGATCGCCGTTTCATGGTGTGATCCCGGACATGCAAACAGTCCCTTTGGGACAAATCACTCTGCGTGTGACTTTCAGCACTCGAGAGAACTACAGGACGGAGCGTATTACCTTCAAGGTTGCCGACCTCGACTCTACGTATCACGCCATTATAGGGCGGCCAGCCATCGCTAAATTCATGGCGGTACCTCATTATCCTTATATGATGATGAAGCTGCCAGGACCAAACGGAGTCATCTCAATCCACTCGGATGTGCGGACCTCATACGACTGCGACAACGGTAGTTGTGAGTTGACCGAGAAGATAGTAGCAGCATCGGAGCTGGCCGAGCTGAAGGCAGCGATTGCAACGGCGGAGGAGGCCATGCTTGACCCTGCTCCAAGGAAAGCGTTGAAGACTACGGTACAGGCGGACGCCGTGGAGTCCAAGAAGATTAGCCTAGATGATAATAATATATCCAAGACCACCAATATTGGGGTCAATTTAGGTGATAAATAGGAAAGTGCACTCATCCTTTTTCTTAGAAATAATAAAGATATATTTGCATGGAAACCTTCTGACATGCCAGGTGTTCCAAGGGAAAAGGCTGAGCACAAACTTCACGTCCGCGAAAATGCCAGGCCGGTAAGGCAACGGCTTAGACGATTCTCGCAAGACCGAAAGGATGCAATTAGGAAAGAAATCAGTCGACTGCTGGCAGCCAGTTTTATTAAAAAAGTTTTCCACTCCGACTGGTTGGCCAACCCAGTTCTGGTGCGGAAGAAGAATAAGGAGTGGCGGATGTGCGTGGATTACATCGGCCTTAACCAAGCTTGTCCGAAAGATCCGTTCACTCTCCTACGTATTGATCAAGTGGTCGATTCGACGGCTGGATGCGCTCTATTGTGCTTCTTAGATGCCTATTCAGGGTACCATCAGATTCCCTTAAAGCAATCCGACCAGCTCAAAACCTCGTTCATCATGCCGTTCGAAGCCTTCTGTTACACAACAATGCCCTTTGGCTTGAAAAACGTTGGTGCCACCTACCAGCGGACTATGCAGCGATGTTTGGACAACCAGATAGGCAGGAATGTTGAGGCTTACGTCGATGACGTGGTAGTCAAGACTCGACTCTCCACCGACTTGATATCCGACCTAGATGAAACATTCGGCAACCTTCGAAAATACAACATGAAGCTAAATCCAGAAAAAAGTGTCTTTGGGGTCCCGTCAGGAAAATTACTCGGTTTTCTGGTATCACACAGAAGGATTGAAGCTAATCCAGAAAAGGTAAATGCCATATTATGAATGGGACCTCCACATTCGCAAAAAGACATTCAAAAGCTCACTGGTTGTATGGCTGCGCTCAGTCGGTTTGTATCATGACTCGGTGTATGAGGGTTACCATTTTTTTGATTACTTAAGAAGCAAGAATCATTCACCTGGAATGATGACGCACTGAAAGCCTTGGACAATTTTAAGGCTTACATTAGTGGTCCTCTAGTCTTAACTCCCCCAGAGCCAAAAACCTTTGCAGCTGTACATTTCCGTAACCAAACACGTTGCCAGTTTTGTGCTGGCGGTGGAACGGGCGAAAGATGGCAAGGCTCAAAAGGTGCAATGACCAGTATATTTCGTCAGTGAGGTCTTATCAGAATCCAAGGTACGATATTTCTAGCTTCAGAAATTAATTTATGCATTACTGATGACATCTAGGAAGTTGAAGCATTACTTTGAGGATCATCCAATTGAGGTCCACACGTCGTTCGGCCTAGGCGAATTACTGTACAACAGAGAGGCCACTGGGAAAATCGCCAAATGGGCTGTCGAGCTCGGATCATATGATATCACCTTTAAGTCACGCGACTCGATCAAAGGTCAAGCTTTGCCGGACTTCATCACTGAGTGGACAGAATGTGAGTTACCTCCCGACTCACAAGAATTATACTATTGGAGAATAGTGTTTGACGGCTCCTTACAACTGGAAGGTGCCGGAGCAGGAGTCATACTGGTATCTCCTGATGGAGCCAAGTTACGGTACGTTCTTCGAATGCACTTCCGTGCCTCTAACAACGCCACAGAGTATGAGGCGCTATTACATGGACTTCTAACAGCTATCTCACTCGGCGTCCAAAGAATAAGCGTCTCTGGTGACTCGGCGCTAGTTATAAATCAAGTAACGAAGGAGTGGTGTTGTTCCCATGAAAACATGATAGCCTACTGCACCGAGGTTCGGAAGCTCGAAGAAAAGTTTGATGGCATTGAGTATAAACATGTCCTACACAAGTATAACGAAGAGGCGGATGAACTAGCCAAACTTGGGTCTAGCAGATCTAAAATACCTGACGGAGTATTCCTTGATGATCTGCATAAGCCATCTGTACTAACCCAGCAAACTATGGAGCAGTCGGCACTAAAGACGGGGGCAACACCGCATGTAGCTATCATTGAGGTAGATTGGCGCACTCCCTTCATTGAGTATCTGGATCGTGATACACTACCGACCGACAAAGACGAAGCCCTCTAGATTATTCACAAGTCGTGTTCATATTGTATAGTTGACCATCACCTGTACAAGCAAAGCCCACTTGGGGTACTGATGAAATGCTTATCTCAAGATGACGGCATAGCTATATTAGGAAACATCCACGCTGGCATTTGTGGGAATCACGCAGGCCCATCCACAATTGCGGCCAAAGAAATGAGGCAAGGGTTTCATTGGCCGACCGCTGGTGCTGATGTCAGGGAAATTGTCCGGAAGTGTGAAGGTTGTCAGTTCTTTGCCCGCCAGATGCACGTACCGGCCACAGAGCTCCAAAATATCCTAATAACTTGGTCGTTTTCAGTGTGGGGTTTAGACATTGTTGGACCTTTCATGAAAGCTCAAGGGGGTTTTACTCACCTTTTCGTAGCAGTGGATAAGTTCTCTAAATGGATCGAAGCAAAGCCAGTCAGTAAGATTTCGACAAAAAAGGCCATCGAGTTTATGACCGAAATAGTCACTCGGTTCGGTGCCCCACACAAGATAATCACTGACAACAGTACTCAATTCACAGTAGAGGAGTTTAAAGAGTTTGCGGGCCGAATCGGCTTTAAGATTGGCTATGCCTCGGCCGCCCATCCATAGAGCAATGGCCAGGTTGAGAGGGCAAACGACCTCCTGCTTTCTGGAATTAAGCCTCGTATATTTGATCGGCTGGAAAAGTATGCTCAATGATGGGTTCGAGAATTACCATCTATGTTGTGGGGACTTAGAACCAACGTAAGTCGTGCCACCGAGCACTCCCCTTTTTCTCTGGTTTATGGCTCGGAAGCCATGTTACCAACCGAGATTTTTTTTGCCTCCCCCCGTGTGGCAGCGTATGAAGAAAAAACCTCCAATGACCATAGGTGTGACGACTTGTTGTTGTTAGAGGAGCAGCGAAATGCCACTGTAATTCGGTCAGCAAAGTACCAGCAAAGTTTGCGACGTTATCACGACAAAAACGTTCGAACATGGGGTTTTTCCGTCAGCGACCTGGTTTTAAAGCAAGTTCAGTCAAAGGTCGGTAAGCACAAGCTGTCGAATCCATGGGAAGGACCTTTTATTATAAAGGAAATCACTCGGCCAGACGCTTATCGATTGATGAATAAGGATGGGTCGGACCTTCAAAGTTCCTGGAATGTTTCACAGCTACGTCGTTTTTATGCCTAGTAATTATAGTTTATTGTACTTCTATTATTGAATATATATACATAGTGGTCATGATATCTGATTTCGCAATTTATGATTTCTGTGAATAATTGTTGTTATTGTTTACATCATGGCTCAAATTCTAATACTTGGTATTACCCTAACTCGCGTATGTCGACCAAGCGGGTTACTTAGTCACCAGGGTTCTTGCCGTCTGTTAGGGACCAAGGCAATTCTCCTAATTTGCATATGCTTGATCAGGTGAGTTTTTAGTCTCCATGGTTCATATCGGTTATTGGGAGCATTGTTTAGAGGGCTGACATGAGTTGTGTATTGGTTGTGAGTGTTTAACACGAGTTCATACAATACATATACAAAGCAACGTGACCCAAGAATTCATTACAATACTGGTAATGAATCTAGACCTTAGCGGTCTATCGAACATTAGTTATATTACAGTAATGGAGCTGTAATACAGTATTTTAAGCTTTACAATTCCTTACACTTTGGGTAAGGGATCTAGCTCTATCTGGTCGGCTAATATATGCGCTATTTTTTGCGCCTCAGCCACGAGGGCTTCACATGAGTACAATAATCATATATGTCTAGTACAATGAACTTTGATATAAAGGTATTAGATGAATAAACACTTACCTCTCAGGCGTTTCTCGGCTTCTAACTTTTCAGCCTCAAGGGTGGCAACCTTTTCCTTATACTCTTCTTTTAGCTTTTCAACTTCTTTGAATGGTTTCTGGAATTGATTTAGCTCATCCACAGCCTTTTTGAAGATCTTTTCAGCCTTGATTAATTCAGTTTCTAACTTTGTGTTTCTCCCCTTTTGGCTTTTTATTGTTTCTTCAGCGCCTGTCAGTTACAAATATTTTAGTACATATATATATTTTTGTATGCATAAGTACATTCATTTTTACCTTTAGCCCTTTTCTTCCACGAATTTTGTGATTCTTGCATTGTCTTGAAGTCGTCTTTTAGCTTTTCAAAATTTTTCTTGATCTCTACCGAGTCCAGGATCTGCTTCTTTAATCCTTGATTCTTGGACTTCAAAGTTTCAATAGTTTGGGCAGACGACTCCAGTTCTTTTATACGGCCTTTGAGACTTGCAATTTGAGCGGCCGACTGGGCATCTTGTTTTTGTTTCAATTCCAGCGACCACAATGCCTCTGTATGGACGAGGTCAAATATTCATATTCCACAGATAGCATGTGAGGTATAGGCTTTATTAGTCTCATACCTTGTAGCTTGAATTGAAGTTCATCAACTTGAGATGAACGGGCTTTTAGAGCAACTGATAAGCGCCCGACTTTCAGTCTCTCTTTGGCAAGCTGATCTTCTAAATCGACGGCTTTCGCACAATGCCTCTCGACAAGTTGCAGAAGCTTACTCTTGTTGGCCATATGGGTTTTCAAAGCCTGCAATGATGGAGAATTATATATTTGAAACTTCACAGCCAGGAATGGTGATTATTATTGACAAGAAGGGAGGAATACCTGGAAGGAATGATAGGCTTTTCCAGTATGTTCTTTAAAATTTTTCAATTCCGCTTGCTCTGCCGACTCATCAAATTCGGTGATGGCAAATTGGCCAATATGATATACTGACCTAGTCGGCGTTGGCTATTCTGAAGCACCTTCTCTTACCACTCGATGAATAGGAGTCGACGTGACGTTTTCCTCCGGACCGATTGGATACAAATATGTTGGTTCTGGCATAGTTTCAAAAACCAGTGATGGCTCTTCGGGCTTGGTGGAGGCAGGAGTATCAGCACCCGTTGCCATCTTAGATTTATTTAGGTCTGGGATATTGGGTGGTCTAGCCTAGTTATCTTCTGGCCGAGTGGATTCGGGTGCACTCTTTAAATTACTCGGTTTCTCTACCGAGTGGTCTAGGACATCATCTCTGGATGACCCGACATGTGGTGTCTCCTGGTCTTTTTCAGGAACTGGACTTTGCGCCGGGACTTCTTCAAAAGACGACTGCCCGAATGACCTATCAATTAGACAGAGATTACATATTTATTCAAATGGAGAGTTAAGCTTCAAGTTACATTGTTCTGTTTACCTTAAGCAGCGTTTGAATTTTAGGCCTGACACTCTTGGTGGGGGACTGGTTGGCCTTGGGGCACCTGTTGTGTTTGGCGCCGCCTCATGGGTGCCTGCCTTTCTTGGTTCACTCGGACGATTTTGCCCTTTTTCATTCGTGGTCTGTCGAGTGGTGGAGGCTTTCTCTGAAGTTTTTTTGTTCGCCTCTTCTTGAAGTCTAGCTAATCTTTCAGCTAGCGACTCTTCTTCGTCAGAATCTTCAATGAACGCCTTGCGGCGCTTGGAGGCTGATGGTTGTGTGGGAGAGTTCTTTTGTGGCGTCAACGGTAATGGTGGATTGGACACATATACATCAAGGTTCTGCAATATATGCAATGTATAATTTGTTAATAAACATAATAAAAGAGGTGTTAATTTTTCAAGCAGCAAGGTGGGTGACTTACTGCACTCCTATCAGTCAAGGAATGATGTCTAGATTTTGCACTCCCTGGAGTCCAATCAAGAAGTGATGAAAATATGTTCTCCAGACGCAATGTCAATTCCCTCTCTGACAATATCTCTGGTACTTCCATTGTGGGGTCTGAGCCCAATTGAAATTTCCATCCTGGAACATGGTGTTTCTTGATAGGCTGTACACGCCGATATATGAAGCTTGCGGCAACGTGTATGCCGGTATATCCTTTCAACTTGAGATAAGCAATGTGCTCTAATATAGAATCAACCTGAGACTTCTTGTTTGGATGAGCCTTTGCTGACCACTTGGGTCGTGGCTGGGGCGCTTCGGTCGTAGTTTCTGGCAAAGGTGGAGCATGGTTTCTATGGTAAAACCAGTTCGCGTGCCACCCCTTGTTGGTTGATGGAAGTGGCACATCAATATACTTGGATTTATTTCTTAATTGGAATCCAGCCCCCCTATGACATTATTATTGTTTGACTTCAAAATAAAGAGTTCTTTGAAGGTATCAAAATGGGGATAGATACCCAAGAACACTTCACACAGGTAAATAAATATAGAGATGTGCAAAATGGAATTCGGATTTAGATTGACAAGATTGATGTCATAGAAGCAGAGAAGACCCCCAAAGAAGTCGCAACAAGGGATTCCAAATCCATGATAGAAAAATGAGGAGAAAACAGTGATTTGGTCGACGGGAGGTTGGGGAAATTTCTGACCTATAGCCTCAATCCATCCTCCGGTCTATTGATCCTGCAACACGCCGTCAATCACCAGTCTGTTAATTTTTTCTGAATCCATGGCTGACGCAGGAAACTCCTTGATGACGGCAGGGATGTCAAAAATTGTCTCTTCTTCGTCCCCTTCTCAGGAGAAGATTGCTTCTGGGATTGTGCCTTAGAGCATTGGCGGGTGCGCTTTGGGGCCATCGCTCTTGGTTTAGTGCAGTGGGAAGCAGTTGCGTAGAGTTTTCGAGAAGAAATGGAAGTCTGAGATCTAGGGTTTGTGTGCGCAAAATGGTGGCAGTGGCGAAATGAAGACGAAGGGATGCGACTGTTTAGAGGTCCTTTTATAAGGGATAAATGACCTGGTGGGCCAAGGCTTCTCGTAATCTGTTAAGTCCAGTTTTGTTAATTGGTACGTGCATTTATTATATTATTAAGACTCGTTTTCAGAGTTGATTTTGGACATTGTGGATCTTAACATTAGTAATAAATCACTCGGATTGTTGCGGTTTCAACCTTAGAAATTGTACCTTTCGAGATTCCGTGATAAATTACTCGGATTGTTGTAGTTTCAGTCTTGGAAATGATGCCTTTTGAAATTCGTGATAAATCAATCGGATTGTTGAAGTTTCTACATTGGAATTTGTAACTTTTGAGATTTTTATGATAAATCACTCGGATTATCTCGGCATCAATCTTGGGGGTTGTGTTTCCGTGTTATATTACTACTATTGATACATCCCCAATCTTGGGGGCTATGATAATTGAATTTCGTTGTTAATCATTCGAATTAAGGGCACTTCAGCATTATGGATATAAATATTAATTTGGTGATGCATCAGTCGACAAGTGAGAAAATATGGAGCTTGTTTAGACAAATTGGAAGATTCAGATGACATTATGCCCTTTTCTATTAAGGGACAAGATTAATTGAATATTTTTCAATAACTCAAAAGTTGCTTCGGTGTAGACTCAACACCCTTCTGAGTTGGGGGCTATATTCATAGGCTATGTCTTTTTCAAGGATTTATGAATAAGAGTTATTAGAAGAAAAAGCACTTCCCAATTTCATAAGATGTCGAGGTAAATCAAGACGACGATTTAAAAAGGAAAGTGCTTGAGGGCTACTGTGGGACATATGTACCCGGGATACTTAACCACTCGGCTAATTGGTCGAGTGGGCCGGGGGCTCGGTATGGTGTATTCGGCCCAGAAGATATTTACTGAGATACTTGTTTGAGTAGGCGGCAAGTTAGGTTAGCAGATATGTTGGATAGATAGAATCTGTTGTAACCGACTAAAAGATTACCATGTAAATCCCTGCCCTTCGGATATATAAGGAGGGCAGGGGGCCTTTGGCAAGAGACAGACTCGTATTGGAACCTTAATTCCAGTGCGAACCCTAGCAATACAGAAACACCAAACAGGACGTAGGGTTATTATCCTTCGGGAGGCCCGAACCTATATAAACTTTATGTCCTGTGTCCATCGATCTTTTATACGCATACGCATACCTAGATCTACTATCGTGAATATCTCTCGACAGGCCTGTTGAACACAATGTAGTTGGATCTAAATGGGTTTTCAAAAATAAGCAAGATGGGAGAGGCTTGGTGGTGAAGAACAAGGCAAGATTGGTGGCTAAAGGGTATTCTCAAATGGCTAGAATTGATTTTGAATAGACCTTTGCACTGGTGGCACGCCTTGAGGCAATTCAGATTCTTCCAGCTTATGCATCACATCATGGGTTCAAGGTCTATTAAATGGATGTCAAGAGCACATTCCTCAATGGAGAAATTAATGTGAAGGTATATATGGAACAACCACCAGGATCTGAAGACCCTAAGTTTCTAAATCATGTATACAAGTTGAAGAAGGTTCTTTATGGACTCAAACAAGCACCTAGAGTATGGTATGAACATCAACAGAGATTCCTCATGAAGAATGGATTCACCATTGGGAGTATTGATAGCACACTCTTCACTCGTCATGTTGGGAAAGACCTCTTTTTTTGCCAAATCTATGTTGATGATATAATCTATGGATCCACCAATAAGGCCTTCAACCAAGACTTCCGAGATCTTATGGCAAAGGACTTTGAGATGTCCATGATTGGAGAGTTGTGTTCCTAGGATTCCAAGTTAAGCAATTGAAGGAAGGCAACTTCATATACCAAGAGAAGTACAGAAAAGACATTCTCAAGAGATTCAACATGGAAGATTGTAAACCCATCAAGACTCCATTGTCAGCAAGAAAACCATTCGATATGGATGAAAAAGGAAAACCCGTGGACATCATGTTGTATAGATCAATGATTGGTTCACTTCTCTATCTCACCATATCAAGACCGGACATCATGTTTAGTGTATGCTTGTGTGCAAGATATCAAGCTAGCGCCAAGGAATCTCATATGAAAGCTATAAAGAGGATATTGAGATATCTCAAGTACACACCTACCTTGGGATTGTGGTATCCAAGAGGAACCAATTGAAATTGAGGGATACTCGGATTTGGACTATGTGGGGTGTCAGGTAAATAGAAAGAGCACTTCCGGAGGATGCCAATTCCTTGGAATATCACTTGTATCTTGGAGCTCAAAGAAGAAAAAATCAGTTGCTCTTTCCATCGCCAAAGCGGAGTACTTGGTGGCAGGTGCATGTTGTGCACAACTTCTTTATATGTGCCAAATGCTCTCGGACTATGGCCTTGAATACACATGCATGCCATTATATTGTGATAGTGATGCTGCAATCAAGATGACACTAAAGGAAGGTGATCATGGTTATGCAAAGCACATTCAAGTTAATCATCACTTCATAAGAGATCATGTTGAGAAAAAGGATATCGAGTTGATACATGTGAGGACAAATAAGCAATATGTGGATATCTTCACCTAGCCTCTTGAAGAGAAGACGTTCAACAAGCTTAGGAGAGAACTCGACGTTCTCGACCTTTCCAATTTCAAGTGATGTATCCTTTGAGCATGTTCTTGTAAATAGTGTAAATTATCTTATGTGTTTGTTTCCTTGTTTGTGTCTTGTTTTGTGCCTGTTTCTCTTCTTTTGTAGGTTGACTTCGGATCTCATGGAGATAGCAATGGACATGGGTAAATGAAAGTTGCCTAGAGGGGGGGGGGTGAATAGGCAACCTAAAAATTAATCCTAAAAATAAACACTCAAAACAGTCAAACTGTGACTGTTGACGGAAATTCCGTCACCACGAAAGTTCGGTCCCCTTGATAGAACTTCACTCAACCGAGTGAATAATCAATGGTGATGTGGAATTTAACGGGATAGAGATACAATACTTGCATAGTAGTGAGGCTAGCATAGTGAACAACTCAATTCCTACAATAGATAGCTAATCCACACAATAGGCAAGTAAATCGAGCACAATATAATGAAGAACAAACAAGCACAAGATAAATGCAGGAGAAGTAAAGAGGACGCGGTGATTTTTACCGAGGTTCGGCAACTACACAATATAGTTCCAACATCCTCATTTAGGAGCTACGCAAAGTAGCCGGGTCTCTCTCAACCCTTTTCCTCGCCAAGTTGTCATAATGATAGTGCTTGGATTTCTTCCTTCACGTGATTCTTTTCCTCCGGAGGTGAATCACACCTTCACAAACATCCCAGTCTCATCACAATAAATTGGGAGCTCAAGGGCAACGCCTAGCCGTCTAGGAGACCAAGTCTCCAAAAGTAACAAGCAAATCAAATCTTGAAGTGGAGGGAAAGATGTGCTCAACCTTTTGATTGGATGGAATGAAGTTTTTGATGGTTAGATCTCTCTTACAAAGGCTTGGAATCTCAAGAAAAAGTGTATGAGTGAGAAGGGAGAGCTTTGGCTGAGTGGGAGTGTAAATCTCAAAGTGTCCAACCCTTCCCACGGGGGAAGGGGTAAGCTATTTATAGCCAAGTCTCAAAAACTAGTCGTTACAGTGTTTCTGGGTCTGACGGAACTTCCGTGAATTCAAATTTAGCCGTTGTGTGGTCCTAGATCTGAAGCAAATGTTGTGATGGAACTTCCATCACAGGGGTGACGGAACTTCCCTCACTCTCTGATTGGTGCTGCGCTTAGTTTTGTAAGCGATGGAACTTCTATGGAAAGTTCCACTTTGGTTGTGAAGGAACTTCCGTGAAACTAGTCATGGAACTTCCATGGCCCTCGAGTTGGTTCAGTCTCTAGAAATGCAACTGACAGAACTTCCGTCACTCTCTTTTTGGCTCGAATGACTTGGTTCTTATTGGGCTTTTTGTAGCTATAACTCTCACAAAGCTTTTTGGTTTGCTTAAGCACATCAAATCCCTGCAAGTAAGATTAGTTTACCCCTCTTAATAGTTCGGCATACCTATGACTCAATAAATTAGCAAATCTACACTTCAAAGCTCTTTTGAGTCCTTTCCTTTTCATCTTTTGTAGAGGGATCAACTTTCTTACAAATGTGGGTATAGAATTTTCTTTTGATACTCTTCACATTATCTCCATAATCATGTTAGCAAATTTTAATCTTATGTCATCATCCACCAAAACCCACTAGGGGGCCTAGATGCATCTTCAATCTTCCCTTTTTTGGTGATTGATGACAATAGATTAAAAAGGATACAAAGAGATAATCAAAAGAAACAACAACTAAAATATAGCGGAGCTCCCCCTAAAGATATGCATGATTCACAAAAACATGTGAGAGAGCTCCCCCTATATTTTATTCCATGTGGGGTGCCTAAAGGTGTACAAGTGTGCACAAAGGTGATGATCAATAAAGACGCAAGCACACTTAGCACAAACAATGAATAAACAAGCACCACATAACACAATAAAGATCATGAACCAAAAAGCATAAAATATCACATAGTCATATTACAATAAAGGGTTCACAAATAGTTTTCAAGCACACAAATATAAACTTGTCCATGTCCAAATACTTCTAGCCTATTACAATAGATAGAGAGAGGTGAAGCAACACTCAAATCCTTTTTCAACGCTTATCTCTCCTCCTTTGGCATCAAAGCACCAAAAAGAAGAAAAGAGAGAGAGATTGGCAATGTGAAGGATCACTCATCATCTTCAGTCTCCTCATCTTCATTGTGTTCCTCACTACTTTCCTCAACAACCAGTGGAGGAGGAGTTGGAGTGGAAGAGGAGGCAGCAAATGGGTCTTCAAAGACAAGAGGCTCTCCATCACTCTCACACTCGGATCCATCGGGGGACACCTCATGGCCTTATGCCCTTTGCTCATTCTTGATCCGCCTAGTGAGCTTTTTGAGCCTTCTCTTGTTCTCCCAGGTCTCCTTAGCAGTGAAGCAATAAATCTTGAATAGAGCCTTGAAACCACATAGAGAAGAGGAATCTTGCCTTGGAGGAGAAGGAGGTGGAACCTCTACCGCTGCTGCTCGCTCCTCAAGAACCCTAGCAACTCTGGCCCATCTAGAGGAGGACACACCGGGCTCCTCGGGAAACATGGGTCGGGTAGCATGCTGCACTCGGGGCCTTAAGGGGAGATGCTTGCATTCCTTCTCAAACACAAGTCCCGTCTCAGACTCAATTATCTTCATGAGATAGGGTGCATAGGGGAGCACTCTTCTAGTGTCAAGTGATGAGATGTGAATCTCATGGATGATGAAGTCCATGACACTAAAAGCTACAGCCTCAGGGCAAAATCTAGCAAGAATGTTCCTGGAAAGCTCAACAAGAGAAGTAGCATACCCTGCCTTTAGAGCAATGGTGACCCGAAGCATCTGGTTCAGGGTGAAGTAGAAGTTCTTCATGCCATTAGTTGTTCCTAGATAGTTATGGTGAGGCTCAAGGTACATGAACCCCAGCTTAGCATCTTTCATCACTGGCTCATTGGAGATCTTCTCCCTCTCATTATCATCATCATCCTAGAGGAAGTGGGAAGCAAACTGGGAGGGAGAGACCACTTACTGCACTTCCTGAGTCATCTAGTGAATGTACCCCCTTGGATCAATGTAGAGGGTGGATTAGAATTGACAGATGACCTCCTCATTACAATCATAGTTAAAGGCCATGAGGTCATACACATTCTTTGCCTTGCAAGCTGCAATGATCTTATTGAAGGTTGCATTGTCCTTGTCCTCCATGTACTTCTAGTCTATCCACTGGTGTTGTGCTAGCCGGTTGGTTCTGTTCTTCTCAATCAACATAGACATGTAGTAGTCCTGTTGAAACCAAGTGAGAAACCTATAGTCACTTGCTTCCTTGTATGCAACACAGTATTTATTCTTCCTTCTCTCCTCACTAAGGGCCTCGACATCCTTCTTGTAATCCTTGTATATGTACCCTGCATGATATTGGGGTGCATGGACTCGAAGATCCAGAAAACATTCAAAGCATCATACCTCGGGCCTCGACCCCTCCTGGGCACCTTGACATGTGCACAGCAAGCGGGGAGAGCACCTCCACGTGCCACATTGACAGTCAGAGCTGTCCGACTTGCCTCTCCACTAGTGCTGCCCTTCCTCGAAGCAAGCCCCTTCCTCTTCTTTTGCAGGGCACAATCTCCTCACTTGAGAGGAGAGCGAACTTGCTCTTCCTCGCTTGACTCCTCAACCACGGGTGCATTCTTGGTCTGTGCCATTGCAAGAGCCTAGGTTGACAAGGATAGGATCAAGACATTAGGTACGAGTCACCAAAGAATCAAGAGTCAATCAAAGATGGTGCACTAAACTACAGTCGATGGAAGTTCCGTGAGAAATCACAAAGCTTTGGTCATGACAGAAGTTCTGGTGGAACTTCCGCCACTTGCAGTTTGCACCAAAATTGACATAACTCCTAGATCCTACCGCAATAACTCAAATGCTCCTGGGAGATAGTAGACTAGGCACAAAGGAACCTATCTATCCAAAGAGAATGGAGACATTTGAAGGCTTTGACCAAGAACTCAAAAACTAGGTCAAAGTTCATACCTAGGGCAAAAGGACGGAAGAAATTGATGAAGATCCCAGAACTTCTGCGGAGGAGGAGTGGAATCTCCTAAAACTCAATGGATTTCGCCAGTTGAATCTCAAAATCGTCACAAATCACCACCTTAGGGTTTGAGGAGAGGAAAGAGAGTAGAAAGGCCAAATGAACTGTTTGACTCGGGAGGAAGAGGGTCCCGACTCACTTAAACGGGAGTGACGGAAGTTCCATCATAGGGTGATGGAAGTTCGATTGCTATCAATTTAGAGCAGACAAGTCCTCGAGATTGATGAAAGTTTTGTCATTGAGTGACAGAAGTTCCGTTGCTCTCGGGTAGCAACGAAATCAAATTTGAACCACTCACGGAAGTTCTGTCGATGGGCGACAGAAGTTCCGTGACTCTCTGTCTTAGTCAATTGTAGAACTTCTTCCTGACGGAACTTCCGTCAATGGATGACGAAAGTACCGTCATTCTCTATCTTGAATAGTTTTTAGGCGTTTAGAACTTGGAACATTTGGACAATACTATATATATATATATATATATATATATATATATATATATATATATATATATATATATATAATATACATGTTTCAACTGGTGAATAGCAACAAACAACCAATCCGAGCGACATTCACATGTTGCAACATTATGATCTATTGATCAACTCCAAGAATTTTCACAATCAAAGACAATGGTAATTTTTTCAAATTTTATTTTCAAAGCACTAGACTGGGAGCACACAACACAATCCAAGCACAAGGTTTCTACTCCACAATGGATATGTCAAGAATGTTCAGCTCACACCTAAGTTCACAAAACCTATTCTCATCTAAGGGCTTGGTAAAGATATCGGCTAGTTGTTTGTCAGTTCTAACATAGCTAATCTCAATATCCCTTTTGATTGAATGATCTCTTAAGAAGTGGTGCCGGATATCTATATGCTTAGTCCTATTGTGATCAACGGGGTTATATGCAATCATGATGACACTCTTATTGTCACATAGGAGGGGAACTTTGGTCGTAGTGTATCCAAAGTTCTTTAGAGTTTGTCGCATCCAAAGTAGTTGTGCACAACAACTTCTGGCTGCCACATACTCCGCTTCAGCTGTGGATAGGGCAACGGAATTTTGTTTTTTGGATGACCATGACACAAGGGACCTACCCAAGAATTGGCAAGTCCCAGATGCACTCTTCCTATCAACCTTACATCCGACGTAGTCGGCATTGGATTAGCCAACTAACTTGAACTTGGAGCCCTTTGGATATCATAACTCTAGGTTTGGTGTGTGAACTAAATATCTTAAAATTATTTTGACGGCCACTAATGACTTTCCTTCGGAGCTGCTTGAAACCTTGCACACATGCACATACTAAGCATGATATCGGGCCTAGATGCACAGTTGATCCACGGGCTTACTATTTACATCTAGTCCAAGATGTCCATTTGTCTTCATAGGAGTTTTGATGGGCTTTGCCTTGTCCATGTCAAACTTCTTGAGTATGTCTTGAGTGTACTTGGTTTGACTTATGAATGTTCCTTCTTTGAGTTGCTTGACTTGAAAACCTAGAAAGAACTTTAACTCCCCTATCATGGATATCTCAAATTTCCTAGTCATAATCTTGGCAAACTCATCACAAAAAGATTGATTAGTAGAACCAAATATAATGTCATCGACATATATTTGGTATAAAGATATCATTATCAACTTTTTGTGTGAAAAAAGTAGTATATGCCTTGCCAATTGTGAAGCCCTTATTAATCAAGGATCCCTTGAGGTGTTCATACCAAGCTCTAGGAGCTTGCTTGAGGTCGTCGAGAGCTTTGTGAAGCTTGTATACATGGTTTGGCTTCTTTGGGTTTTAAACAAGTAACGATGATAAAACATAGCCATTTGGGATCGAGTTGTTACCCCACTTTGGATATCATCAAGAATATTGTCAACGGGGTGATCCTTTTGAATGCTTTGATGGACTCGTGGGTGTATGAGTCTAGATGCATCTTCTTCTTCTTGATTGTTGTCATCTTGAGCATCTTCTCCTCCACCATCTTGAACTTGATCTTGGTTGTTGCCTTGATCTTGATTGTCACCATGATCTTGGCTACTTCCTTAATCTTGTTCATCTTGAGGATCTTGTGGCAGAGGTGCATCTTGACTTGAAGAAGATGGTCCATCTTGACTTGAGTTTGGCTCTTGTGGTCTTATCTCGCCAATTGCCAAATTCCTTATTGCATCACAAGGAGCTTCACCACCTACATCACTTGAATTAACTTGTTCTACTTGACATCCATTAGATTCATCAAATTGCACATCACAGGCTATCTCAATAACCTCGGTATCTTTGTTAAAGACACGATATACATAGACATTAGTTCTATATCCAAGGAGAAAACCTTCATGTATTTTAGGGACAAATTTTGAAGATTTCAATTTCTTGTTAAGAATAAAACACTTGCTCCTAAAAACACAGAAATATAAGACATTGGAAAGGTTATTGGTGAGTAGTTCATATGGTGTCATTTTCAAGATCTTGTGAAGATATAACCTATTTGTGGCGTGGCATGCACTGTTGATGGCTTCGGCCCAAAAGGTGTCCGACGTCTTGTATTCATCAAGCATTGTTCTTGCCATCTCTATGAGTGTGCGGTTCTTCCTTTCGACTACACTATTTTATTATGGAGTGTATGGAGCTGAAAATTCATACTTGATACTTCATTAAGATATTCTTTAACTTATGTATTTTTGAATTTGGTTCCATTGTCACTCCTTATCTTCTTGATCTTCACTTCATATTCATTTTGTGCTCTCCTCAAAAACCTCTTTAATATACCTTGTGTTTCACTTTTGTCCTTCAAAACGAATACCCAAGTGAAACGAGAATAATCATCAACAATTACAAGACCATATTTTTTACTGCCAATGCTTATGTAGGAGACCGGTCCAAATAGGTTCATGTGGAGCATCTCCAATGGTCTTGTGGTCGTCATCATTGTCTTGATAGGATGAGCAGCACCAACTTGTTTTCTGGCTTGGCATGCGCTACACACCTTGTCCTTCTCAAAAGAAACATCCTTTAGTCCGACAACATGACCTTCCTTTAGAAGCTTGTGGAGATTTCTCATTCCAACATGAGCTAGTCGACGATGCCATAGCCAACCCAATGTGGGTTTAGCAATCAAATAAACACTTAGATTACATCCATCATTGTTGTTAAGATCAACAAGATAGATTATGTCCTCTAAGTACCCCTTGAATGCTATTGAGGAATCTCGCTTCCAAAAAATGGTCATGCCATCATCAGTAAAGAGACAACTATAGCCCATCTCACAAAGTTATGAGACCAATATCAAGTTGTACCCTAAACCTTTCACAAGATAAACATTACTAATTGAAAGGTCATGGGTGACGTCAATTCGTCCACGATCAATTACCTTTCCTTTTCCATCATTCCCAAAAGAAATGCTTCCACTTGGTATGTTGTCATGTTCAAGCATGGAAAACATCGACTTCTCTCCGGTCATATGATTTGAGCATCCACTATCAAGCACCCATATGGCACCACCGGAGGAGTATTCCTACAAAACAAATCAAGTTTTGTTTTTAGGCACCCATACTTTCTTGGGTCCCTTCACATTAGTAACAAGAACTTTGGGCACCCACACGCAAGGTTTCCACATAGCATTGTGTGGCCCAACAAACTTAGCAACCACTCTACCATAATCATTACGGGTTAGCACATAAGTTGCATCAAAATCATAAAAGGATATGTTTGAGCCTTTGTTGCTCTTGTTGACTTGAGGTGCAATCTTTGGCTTTATGATCTTCTCTTGAGCCACTTGCTTTCCCTTGCTTGTGGGCACAAAGTTGATCTTCTTGTTGTAGTTCTTCTTTGGTTCATTCTTGTTGAACCCAAGTCCTCTCTGGTCATGCTTGGATCTTGGCTCATCAACAATTTTCTTGATTGCTTCAACTTGAGCCTTCTTCTCAAAATCCCTCACTTGATTGTTGAGATCTTCAATTGTTGCTTTAAGCTTAGTGAACTTCTCAACATCAATGTTGTGGCACCTTCCACAACCTTTGCTTGTTGAAGCTTGAGATGCTTGAAAATCTTCCAATTTCTTCATTAAAGATCTTGACTTGACTCGATCTTGACTTGACTCTATGATCTTCAATGGCCTTCACAAGAGTCTTGTTCTCTTCCACCAACAAGTCACACCTTTCTTGAAGTTTTTCACTTGTAGAGGTGACGGCACCACTTGACTTGTTGACTTTGTCAAGGTTCTTGGTCAACATCTTGTTCTTTTCTCTTTCTTGCTCAAGTCAATATTTTTGCCATTTCTTTTCATGTTCTTTGATTTCACCATTAGATACGAATAAGGATACCTTGAACTCTGTTTTTCAAGCGGTGAGTCTCCAACTGTCATCTCTTTTCATGCTGTTTTTCAAGCGATGAATCAGGCATTAATTTGATTCTGAACAAACTGGAGTTCTAATGGCTTGTTTGCTTCTCTGACCAGATTACTTTAACCCCTTCCATGCGTACGATGAAGGGAACCTGTCGTGACTGGTAATCACTTTATTTTTCATAGTTTTCTTTTAAACAGACCAGTTTTTGCCGACATGCATTTAAAATGCGGCCGTGATTTGTGAAACGATGATATGGTTCCCTTTCAAAATTTCTTAAAGATGAACATAAGGAACCGAGTTTCTGTTTTCGCTCCTTCGGCCTAAATGAGCTAGGCTGCAGCAGAGGCCGAACCTGCCACAATGTCCATTGCGAAGAGGGCCATACCGGAGGCTCCATCAATTGAAGAGGCGAACCCAATCGTACGTGGGACCTGGCTGAATGCAATCGAGGAGCATCACCTCAAGTATTCGAGAAACCGTCAAATCAATGACATTTTGGACATTGGCTGCTCTGTCGGAGTTAGCACCAGATAACTGGCTGAGAAGTTCCCTTCGGCTAAAGCTGTAGTAAGTGCTCAAATCTGCTTAAGCCCCTGCTCTAAGAGCATCTCCAGCAGATGCTTTAAAAATTAAAATGACCTCATGACTTAAAATTTCGCAATATAAAGCACGAGTATGCTTCAGCGAATGCTTTAAACCAACCTCATACCGTAAAACTTTTTACAAATCCTTTATATTTGCTCCCTTATGTTGCATATTTATAGCAACACAACTCATACTCTATCATGTGTGCTTTATCCACGAGTCAACGTTGACGGGAGCCAACTGCAACTCCCGCCGCCACCAGACCTCGTCTCCAGGCCATCGACCTCGCGTCTCGTCCGCCAAACGTTGCCACTCGGCCGTCCGACCTTGCCTCATATTCGCCGGACCTTGGTGCTTGGCCGTCGAACCTCGCCTCTCATCCGCCGAACCTCGCTTACAGGCTACCAAAGCTCCATGATGGGCCAATAACGTTGCAGTCCTCCGTCGCCGTACCTAAGACCTAAGTTCAGCAAGCCTTGAGCGCGAGATCGTCGTGCGCTTCGCCCTACCCCAATCTCGACGACAACCACGATGGTGATGGACAGGCATGCGAGGCAGCCGTCAGATAGCTCGCCGAGTCAGAGGTCGAGTGCGTGCGTGTAGTTGTCGGCGCCCATAGGACGCTAATCCCGTCGCCGCCATGGCGAACGACAGTGCGGTGAAGGCGGGCGCGAAACACATCGACCTTCATCCCCTCATTAGCGGCGGCGGGGCACAACCGGTTAGCGAGTGACAGAGGAAGTAGCCGACACCGTTGTTGTCCCCATCCTCATAACCTTGCTGATGAGCTTGCCCTCCCTCCGAAACAGGGACGGTTCCTACTCATCCGGCCGTATTCAAATAGGGACGGTTTCTACTTAGCCGTCCCTATACTTGATAGGAAGTATAGAGACGGTTCCTTCACATCCATCCCTATACTGATAAGATGTATAGGGATGGTTCCTCCACAGCCGTCCCTATATGTCAGATACATATAGGACGGTAGGGACGGTTCCTTCACAACCATCACTATATATAATAGTTATAGGGATGATGTCCCGGGCACCCGTCCCTATATGTTTCTGACATATAGGGTACCCGTCTCTATATGTTTCTGACATATATGGACGGTTCCTCCACAGCCGTCCCTATATGTCAGATACATATAGGGACGGTTCCTCCACAACCGTCACTATATATGATAGTTATAGGGATGATTCTTAGGATGGTGTCTATTGGCACCGTTGCTGAGTTTATAGGGACGGTGTCCCCTAGTCACCTGTCACTATACTTAACAGGGACGGTTTCATTGACCCGTCCATGAATCCTTCTATGAACGGGGCCGCTGCATGTCGCTACAGCCAACGATCTAGGGATGGGTAAGACGTCGTCGCTACAACTTGACATTTAGCGACGTAAAAACTAAGACGGTTATCTTTTATGTCGCTATAGTAGGTAGAAGCCCGACCCGACCTGACATAGCGGTCACAACCTTGTTGATGAGCTTGCCCTCCCTCCCACGCAAGCAGAGGGACGGGCTGGAGGTGCGCTTCGTAGCACACCAAGGACATGGGAAGGCGGCATGTGCGGGCAGAGGAGGGGGCTGGCCGTGCACACAAGGATGGAGATGAGGTGTGTAACGTGCCGGCAGCGTGCGAGAAGAGAGAGGAAGGGACGAGCTGGTCTCGCTTCAATTCCATCTAAGAAGAGCTTGCAGCTCGTGCAAGAGGAGGAGATTTTCGCTATTTTGACCATGAACCAGTGGGCTTCGCTAGAATGACCACAAAATCGTGGGCTTCTCTAAAGTGATTATGAAATCATTGTCTGTCCGCTAAATAAAATGACCATAGGCTACTTTCTAGACCAAAATACCCTTGCCTTTCTTCTTCCTCTCTCCTTCTCTCTTCTCTCTTCCTCTCCTCTCTCTCTCCTAGTCCACTGCTGCTCGTCTCCCCTAGACGCATGACCGACTTGTCAGCGTACTCGGCGGCGCCTCCATCAGAGGCAACATGGTGGCCCGCGCGGGAGACGCCGCAGCGGCACGATCGCAGCGCGGCGCGCAGTGGAGGTGGAGCAACAACACATGAGGTTGGCGAGCAGCGGTGCATGGTGGAGGCGTCGCGGCGGCAAGCAGGGGAGGAGAAGCGACGAGCGAGGGCAACGCGACGCGTAGGGAGACGGAGCGACGGGCAGGGGCTGCAGCGACTCGCGGGGGAGGCGGCCGACGAGTGAGACCGGCACGACACGTAGGGGACGTGGAGCGGCGACTCGTCGGTCAGTGGACTATAGGAGAGAGAGAGAGAGAGAGAGAGAGGAAGAAGAAAGGCAAGGGTATTTTTGTCCAGGAAATAGCTTATGATTATTTTAGCAGAGAAACAATTGTTTCATGGTCATTTTAGAGAAACCTATTGTTTCATAGTCATTCTAGCGAAGCCTACTGGTTTCGTGATCAAAATAGCAAAAATCTCCCAGAAGAGGCGGTGCCGTTGGCCATGAGTTGCTCCATGAATTGCCGACATAGGAATGAGAAGGAGAGGGAAGTATATGATACCAATTTTGTAACTTTTGAATCTTTAAAATTGAAATTGACAGGATCTATAAAATCGGATATATGCTCAAATGTTTAGCTTCTCTGTCTGTAAATTGCTCATTAACTCCACACTCTGTAGGGACTAGATCTATCACCATACTTCCTTACAGTGGCGGCACAAAAAGAAGAAAAATTATCAAGGCAAAACCCAATTCGTTGGGTTCACGCAAATGGCAAAGACACTGGACTGCCGTCGGATTCGTTCGACCTAGTTTCCCTCGCTTATGTGGTAGCTTTCTCAGATTGATGTGTTACATTTTATTGGTGCAGAAGAATAGTAGAGCTCATCACTGACGCGGGAATGTTTAACTTACGGAATATCTGCAGTGCCATGAGTGTCCTGCAAGAGCCATAACAGGATTGGTGAAGGAAGCGTTCCGACTACTCCGTCCTGGAGGGACCATCGCTATCACCGACAATTCAGTAAGAAACCCCGATTTCCCTAATTACCCATGTGGAAGTTTTTATTTAACTACGACTAATTTATCTCCATTGCTTCTTCTGCAACAGCCGAAATCTAAAGTGCTTCAGGTAAGCTTCAGCACCATATTAAGCTTAAATCATAAACAGTATTCGTCACGGTAACTTATCAACTTTTCAAAATCGTTTTAGGAACTATCCCCGGTGCTGTTTACTCTGATGAAGAGCACCGAACCGTTTCTGGATGAGTATTACATGCTTGATCTCGAGGAGACAATGAGACAAGTCGGCTTTGTTAATGTTAATTAACTCTATGCTGACAGACCCAAGGCATAGAACAGTCACTGCTACTGTGCCTACTGATTGAATCATAATGTACAAAACAAATCACGAATAATCACAGCTGTCCACCAATCAAAATTTTGTTCATCTTAATTTGGTTGGTTGTATTTTTTGAACAATTATCAAGGTACTCTAACGAGACTTCCGACTTTTGCAACTACATGGACATTTCGCAACTGGATCTGTCAGCATGATGGTGTATCGATCAGATGGTTCTGAGCCAAGGACCTTTGACTTCCGTATTCTTTAATCAGAAGCAGAATCACTGTTAACCTTTAGTCTAACCAACAGCAAAACAAGATGTAATGGATTGCAAATTGAACGAGACTAAAGTGCTACCATGGGAGAAGATTTGGAAAACCTGGGCACCAGCCAAGTGCCAATTCTTCCTCTGGTTAGTCGCACATAATCAATGTTGGACAGCTGATAGGCTTGAGAAACGTGGACTACCCCATCCTGAGAAGTGCCCATTGTGTGATCACGAGGAGGAATCCATCAATCACTTGCTGTTGTCTTGTGTTTTTGCGCAGCAATTCTGGTTTGATATGCTCGCGCAGGTCGGTCTCCAAGCATTCTCTCCACAACCATCTGATGATTCTTTCTTTACATGGTGGGATAAGATTCAGAGAGCCTCTAATGGATTACTTCGACATGGACTGGATTCTCTATTAGCTATTGGAGCTTGGATTTTATGGAACCATAGGAACCATTGTGTTTTTGATGGAATCTCACCTAGCATGACGAGTGCTCTGACCTTGGCAACAGAGGAACACCGCCTCTGGTCCATGGAGCTTGAGGGCTCTCCCTCTTGGCTGCTCCCCTACCAGGAGACTAGTGTAGCTCTTAGAGGTCGATTTATGCCAAAGGCACGAATGTAAACTAAATATCACGTGCGTGTGTGGTGTGTGTTGTACTCGGGTTCTTGTCATGTTCTCTTCTTAATTTAATGAAGCGCAGCTCTACTGCGTTTTCAAGAAAAAAAAAAGCACATGCAGTTGGAATTTCCATCCTAAACTTCTTTTTGTACATAAGCACAAAACTATGAGTTAACCTACTTTTGTACAAGTGAAAAAAATAGGCGATGTCAGCACTTCATCATCCACAGCTTCAGTTCATAGTTAGCCATCAGTTGCCTTTCGGTATCTTCAATCCTATACTTATGCTCTGAATTTCTGCATTTCCAAAAATAAATCAAGCTAAACTCCAAATAACAGAAAAATTCTTCTATTTGGTTAACGCACGAGCAATCTCTTCAAACTTTCAAACTATCAGATTATAGTTAACAGAGATGGTGCTTACGATAAGCTGATGATACTAACCCACTCCATTCCTCGAGTAAGAAATCAGAACTAACTAAAAAGCAGTGGTTGGATTCACACCACTCCTTTAACTTCTACCGGTGCTCCTGCGCATGCACTCCCGAGATGGTTGGCTGATCCTTAAACTCCTCCCACGCCTCCAGCTTGCGTTAGCAGCGAGGAGCTCCACCAGCACATGCGCTTCCACCATTGATGGCTATGGCGAGCACAGTCACGCAACAGCGAGGCCCAGCGTTGGACAAGAATCAGGATCGGCTTCATGCTAGCCAAAAAGCAGGCATGTCGGGAAAGAGGTCGAGTGGACAAGGAGGAGCACAGGGTGACACACGGGCGGGTGGCCAACCAGTGAAGGAGACATCAAATGGCGCAAATTCCTTCCATGCCGTCTTCGACCTCGTGCCTCTTCACGGTGCCACCAAATTCCATGGTTGGCAGAGGGATAACACTTCACGGCTCCACCAAATCTCTAGCAAGATGAATCATATTTTTTTCTTTTGAATCACGACGGAAGGCAGCCAGACGTCCTTTTGTATTTAACCAGATTGATTTCATTTTCTTAGTTTGTTTTTGCTAGCATACTGCCCCTTTCTTCTCTATATGGATCCAGCTCCATTCGTTTCCTTTGGAGCTCGATCTGGTTCGTGTATGAGGCCTCCAGCCCAGCGACCTTTGTCAATATTTCACAGCCCATTATCATGTTTAATGGCCCACTTTGGACAATGCTCAAGGTCCCAGCCCAATAAACCACGCACTGTGAGTTCTCTTCTACCCTAGCGTTCATGCATTTTTTTTTTTTTTGTCATTTACAATCTGGCGCCGCCACCGCTCCTTTTGCACCAGACAGAGCCACAAGTCCGTCACATCTTCCAAGCACCCTCTTCCTTCTCCTTCAAGTCCAAGCTCTGTTCACCTGCACCAAGCCATCTGCCCTCCGCCGTTTCTCTCCTACATCGCGAGAATCGGAGTGATGCTCAAGCTCATATCATATCCATGGTTCCTGCCATCCGCTACCTCTGACCTCTCCGATCGATAAAGCCCAGTCTGTGCACCAGGTAGCTCAGCCACCGACTTCCGCATTTCGCCAAGGACCACACTCCACAGCAGGTATTCCTGTCGGCCGGGCGTCGGTTCATGTGTTTGTAAACGAGCCTGATCGAGTCCAGCTTGAGCTCTTGTGAGCTTGCTTGAGCCTGACTGCAGGATCGATTAGATCTCAGGCTCGAATCAGGATCGGCTTGAACATGTGTCGAGCTAGATCTTGAGGCTACAAGGTCGCTCAAGCTCGACTTGTTGACAGCCCCAATCGTATCAATGGGGAAAAAGCCAGATCGGAAAGAGGAAACAAGAGGAAGAAGCAGCTGACATGTGGCCGGAGGGTAAAATTTCTCCAAAGTGTTCTCGAGGGAATTAAAATTTAAAACCAATAGCATCTATTGGATGTGGTGGTGGATATGGGATTAGAGTTTAAGCCAATGGCATAGAAGAAATGTTCCCTATATAACATGATATATCAGAACCGAAAATTTAACCGTGGTTGTAACCACACCAGATGTGACATAGTACCTCTGTAAAACATATTAGCATTTAAGCTTCCAATTCACATTCCCTGGACTTTTCCATTTTTTGTACAAATAAAAAAATAGTTGAACAACTAAATAGGTACATGAAATGGAAACCCCAGAACATGAGACATACGTTGCATCAGCAAGAAAACTAACCTTCACATGTAAGGAAGATGCTGTTGATTCTTTCGTACCCTCAGCTCAGTAGCAAGCTGAGTGCACTTCTTTTTTATTTCCTCTAGTTCATGCTCCAGGTTCCCAATCTACAGAGAAAAAGCATTCAGTTCTGAACAGGCGAGATGTGATGCTAATACCTAACTAGAGTTATGTGTGGTATGCATACCGTCTGCTTCAACTGGGTGTCTTGTTGACGTAGCTCTTCACGCCTGCAAAGAATATTCTCAATTTCATTGTGCAAATAATGTGTTGTAAGATGGGCTATACACAACACATGCTACTACATATAACTCCAGCAATTGAATAAGCTACTACATGACCCCATGAATTGAATTAAATGTTACTAAAGACAAGGGAAACGTGATGTGAGCAGATATGTATGTTACTGCAAGTTAGATATGTATGTTACTGCAAGTTGTATATTAACTGCAACCACTCAGTCGCCAAACTTCCAGGTAGCACTTAGCAGCAACTTTCTTCAAAGAGCACAATGGTCCAATTAAGTAGTCCAAGTTCTTTGAAACAAACATGAGCGATGGACATTTTATGTTGTTAAGAGTGTTGCAAACTCAGTAACCAGTGCTTGTTTAGTCGTCATGCCCTTTAGTAAATAGACTAATGCAACATTATACCGGATCCATTAAGGCATAAAGGGGCTGCTTGGTTGCCAGCCTTAACTTGCCACACTGTAGGTGGAGGTGGCGCCACAGATATGGCGTCGATTTTCAGCGCCACACCTGCGACAAAGATGCGAAGCAAACAGCAGTGTTGTGTGTGGCGACGAATTATCAGCATGAACCAAGCACCGGCCAACTTTTTGCAGCATCGCACAGCTTTGGTGTGGAAGGCAACCGAACAGCCCCGATAATATTTTCCCATTACCATTTATACAGCTTAGTTGACTGGTTATTGCAGGAATGACAATTAATTAGAAGATTGGTAGCACAAAGAAACTGGAGGGCACAGTATGGTTAGATACCAGATAACAAAAAAAAAAAAATACAACTATAAGCAAAATCATTCCAAGTTTAAATATGCAAGATTGGTAGCTGCAAAATCTGTGCAGAAACATTACCATTACTGTTGCAGTAACTACATACAGTGACAATTTCACGCTGAAGCTCACCCCAGATAGATGTCAATAGTAAAACAATTTACCTTGAAAAT
This sequence comes from Eleusine coracana subsp. coracana, assembly GCA_032690845.1. Lineage (NCBI taxonomy): Eukaryota > Viridiplantae > Streptophyta > Magnoliopsida > Poales > Poaceae > Eleusine > Eleusine coracana. The sequence continues at coordinate 31,279,591 of CM064420.1, read as the reverse complement.
AAAGCAATATTTTCCTCACTTAGCTTCTCAATAAAATCAGGATCCAGAAGACCATGAGAGCCAACTTCTACAACATCCTGAGAGCAAAGAAAACGAAGAAATGTCCAGATGTCAATTACACTTTGAGGAATGTTATGAGTGGATAACAAACACTGTACATCATTTAGGAAGTCGAACTATACTCCATCATGCAAATAGCATATGTTCAACTACTGTCACAAAATCTCACTGCCCTAGCAAGATTGCAGTGACCCACCAAAGGACACCTAATCACCCACTTTAGGCTGTGGGGGACTGGGGAGTATATGGCATGTGTCAATAAATTATGAGACATAACGATGCTATTCTGAAATAGACCAACTCCTTAAATAACATCAGCAATACATTAGTAACTCCTTTAGCATTAGCACATAAAAGCGTTGCATAACAGTACGGCCTTGGCCAGTGTTGAGGTAAGGCCCAGAACATTAACAAACAGAACATGAAGCCAACAACAACCCACTCAGCACATGAGCAGAACCAAGAAGACAATCAAAGCAAAAAACAACGGAGGGCAAGTGTAGAGCACCAAGGTTGAGACCCCCAGTGGAACAGCAAAACGGGGTGGTGATTGCAAAATCAATCTGATTACTTGGTGTGCGTGGGGTGTGTTGTATGGGCTCTAGTCCCTTAATTCCTTCTTAATATAATGACATGCAGCTCTCCAGTGTGTTCGAGAAAAACAAATCAATTGGCACGGTCTCAGGTTCTCAGATACCTTGTTGAGGCTAGCCCAAGCGATGTTCAGTTCAAGCAGTCAGTTGCTTAAGCCTAGCATACTAGAAAGAGGCCCTGCTCCAGCCCTCCAACCAAATGGATGTGTAGGATCTGAACATAACAAAATTTGGTTGCATTTGTACAGGCTTTGAATAACCCAAGAAGTGGTCATAGGGCATTGTTCTCCTGAATAAAAGCTATGATGGGGAGCCTAAAGAATGAGAGAAACCAACCGACAAGAGCAACATGATATAATTGAAAGCCTAAGGGTACAAACCTCATCCAAACCTTCTGATTCCGTACTGTTATCATGCACTTGACCAGATGACTGTGAATGGGTACCTGTCAAATTATTCCGATGTAGAAAGACATTAAATAGAGAACAAGGAAATCATTAACTGAATTTCCACACTATAATGCAACCTGTGATTTCAAGTGAAATACTTAATATAAGCAAGCAATGAAAAAAAAAACTGACAGTACTACGTGACTACAATACATTCATCGATTGAAACCCCTATGGCTATGCACCAGTGTCATCCAACAGTTAATTTGACAATACAACAACAACAACAACAACAAAGCCTTTTATCCCAAGCAAGTTGGGGTAGGCTAGAGATGAAACACATAGGAACACGAAAAAGGATTTGACACCCCACCCGGGTCTGATGTAGCGCGTCGCTAAGAGGGTTGCGCCCCAACGAATTTCTTATGGGTTTCATATCCATTTGAGTGGCTGGTTTTTACGTTGGTTCGCTAAACCTAACACAACCCTCCTCCTTTATCCAGGCTTGGGACTGGCTATGCTCTAGTGTCATCCAACGGTTAATTTGACAATAGCAGACTGAAATTAATCTTCAGCTTATTTCCAATTCACATTCAGAATGTTTTCCTTCGACGTATTTTTGGTTTCAAATGTTAACTTGAGCATCACATTAATGGATATATTTCCTCCATCCAACCAGCAAGCTCTAGGTATGCCCAAATTCTACCTAAGCTTCTCTTAGAGGGCTTACGAAAGTTTTTGCTCACATTTCTGTTTTGATATCACTTCCGTATTAATCAGAGAAATGTGTGCCATTGTTTTCTCAAAAAAAAAAAACACTGAATCTCAATGTTTTTCTATGGAGTATAGATTACTTAAAGTAAAAATACTGTGATATGCTACGATTTTGAAGAAAAATATTATTGGTGTCTCCATGCCTTTTTGTTAAGCTAAACTCACATCATTGCAGTGTATCACTATATTAGTATTTTCAGTCTATTCCATTATTCACTAGGACGATTACACCAGAACAATCAACATCACCTACTTAATTCACTTCACAAGAGAACTGTACTAGACAGCTAATTCATTAACATACAACAAATGAAAAGATTTGATGATATTGTATGAAAACATTTGTTTTTAATGGTACTTCTGTTAGGAATTGAATCACTCAATCCCTTCTAAGTGCAGGAAACGAATCACTCGTTCCTCACTATACTCCCTCTCTTGAATCACACACGAGAGCACCATATATTTCATATATCAATAGCTTACAAAACATCTCATAGCTTCACACTATGAGCTTACAAGCTCTCCATCTAAACTACATCTCTACTCCTCTTAATTTTTCTACATAAGGGGTGCTGCCCCTTTTATAGGACTGCTAGGGCGGTTGCTACAGTAACAGCCATAGCTACAGTACCAATCACAACTACTCTACAGCTCATGATCAACTCCAAATTTACTTCTAATTGCTTTAACGCTATGCATATCCAGCTACTTAAGATAATGCATGAACCATCCAACACCTTCTAAAATGTTCTTCATTAATCTCCAAGCAACCATATGCATACTTATCCATATGACAAGATTATTTCCAACAACTTCAACCATATAGAGACTACTTTAGTAAAGCAGGAAAATAGAACAGAAGAGGAAGCATTGGATTGCGCACCATTAGCAGCCAAGCCAATAGCTGCTACATCATCATATGTCTCTGGTAGCAGATTTGATGAAACCCCCCCAGTCCTACGAGGACCGGAAGCTTTCCGCTGAACCTGAATTCCAGGACCAACTGAATCCTTGAGGGTGGCTTTATACTGGGATCTTAAATGTGGATCAACTGGCTGGTACCCAATCAAATGACAATTTTCTTTCCTACAAATAAAACAAATCTGTTAAGAGTTACTGTTCAAGGTAACAGAATGAGATGAAATGTTTTCAAAAAAAAAAAGATTGAGATCGAATGACTGCACACAATGTATCCAACTTCATGCCACAGTATGTCAATTTTCATACATAAGAACTGGACCAACAATTCAACCCAACACACACACTCAAGGCCAAAAAAAAATCAAGATCTTCGTGTGCAAAAATAAAAGAAAGCACTATGAAGCAAATTGCACAACGCACTTACCAGTAGTCAGCAATAATTTGCCTAAGTTTTGTTTCTAGACGAATGAATAGTGGAGTCCTCTCAAAGTCTTGTTTGTCATGTGCTGGCTCAATAAAATTTGCTTCAAGTACACCTGAGTTATAAAATTGTCATCCCAGACAGAAATAACATGAATAATAATTATTGCAGTTACTAAACATGTGAATAAAACATACCAACTACACTCCTCCCTCTACTAGATCCTTCCTGAAGAACCTTCCAGAAGGGCTGGCAAAGAGGAAAATAAAAAATACACATAAAATCAGTTCACACCAAAACTGCACTGTTAAGTATTTGATTGAACATCAGTATCAATGTCTGAGCTTTAAGCAATGTGAATCATAATATAAACAAAGACTGACCTAGAGAAAGATATTATAGCAATAACAAATGAAATAAAAATCAACAGTAGCGGCTTCCCCTACTGTAAACCCCTAAAAAAATAAAACAAAAATAACCCTGATCTGCAGAAAGTTATTACCATTATAAGACGATTTTTGTGGTAGACATTCATCCCAAAAATGCCCAAAACAGGGGCCTCCTTTGCAAAGCCAACATCTACTTTCACTGTGACCTGTTACAGTTGAAGTATATGTAAGCGAAAGTATAAAAAATAATATCACACACAAAAGACACGTTGTGCCAAAAAAAAGTTTGAAGCTGCTATTTCATGATAAACAATGAGTTGAAGGGTAGCTAATCAAGAACATGACAGTTTTTGTGATTTCAACGCGTCATACAGCTGAAGAACAAATCATTGATGATTATAGGCTGTAAAGAACTGAAATAAACTAAGATGCAGTATAAGAGATGGAAATTGTAAAAATCTACTCACCATTTGAGAATCATGTGCGACCTGAGGTTTATATGTAACAACTTTCTTAAACTTGAGTTCATCAGTGACAGTTATCTGCTCAACAGGTCTTCCTCTTAATATAATTTGAAAATTGACAAACTTCTTGAGATAAAGGATGGAGGTATACGCCTGCATATGGATATAACATATTACAATGCTGATATACAAACCAGATAGAACAAATCCAGAACACAAAGAATCAAAACTTACACGCAATGAGAATCTAAGCCTGTATGATATATGTTGTTGCACAATTTCTTTCTGAATCTTTGTGAATCCACCACTTGCACTGCCTTGATCTCTAAGCAATATGTCCTGTAAATTCAGAATTGGGGGTTCAGGAAAATAATTAATCCACTGTAAAAAACAATCAGGAGGCAATTTAAAATAGAACATGGCTGTGCAAAAGAATCAACAACAACAACAACAACAACAACAAAGCCTTTTTATCCCAAGCAAGTTGGGGTAGGCTAGAGATGAAACCCATGGGAACCCAAAAAAGAAGAGACAGATGAACAAAAGCCAAAAGAAAGAGAAGAAAAAGGAAAGAAAAAAAAAAGAGACAAAAACAAAAGGAACAAAAGCCAAAGGAAAGAAGAAACGAGTAAGCAAGAAGGGAAAAAAATCACGGTTCCGGCACATCTATTGCTAGTCTCCAAGCGCTCCTATCCATAGCTAGCTCCTTAGGGATATCCCACGCCTTCAGGTCTCTCTTAACCGACTCATCCCAAGTCAAGTTAGGTCGGCCTCTACCTCTCTTAACATTAGCATCTCTCTTTAGAACCCCACTACACACCGGCGCCTCCGGAGGCCTCCGTTGGACATGTCCGAACCATATCAACCGATGTTGAACCAATTTCTCCTCGATAGGTGCCACTCCTATCTTATCCCGGATATCTTCATTCCGTATTCGGTCTCTTCTTGTATGCCCGTAAAACCAACGCAACATACGCATCTCTGCTACACTCAATTGTTGAACATGTCGTCTTTTCGTAGACCAGCACTCAGCACCGTATAACATCGCCGGACGAATTGCCGTCCTATAGAATTTGCCTTTTAGCTTTTGTGGCACCCTCTTGTCGCATAAGACGCCGGATGCTTGACGCCATTTCAACCAGCCGGCTGAAATTCTATGCCTAACATCTTCATCGATGTCACAGTCCTTTTGCAACATCAATCCTAAATAATGAAATGTATCCTTCTTGGCCACCAATTGTCCATCAAGGCTAACGTCTCCAACCTCATGTCTAATCGCGCTAAACTCACACATCATATACTCGGTCTTGGCCCTACTAAGTCTGAATCCCTTGCACTCTAATGTGTGCCTCCACAGCTCCAACTTCCTATTAACCCCATCCCTACTCTCGTCAACTAACACCACATCATCAGCAAAGAGCATACACCAAGGGACATCACTCTGTATTTCTCATTTAAGTTGTGATGTGCCATGGCTTCAGAAGGCATAAATATCCTGCTCTGCAAAATACAACATAAACACAGAAGAGCTACGCTTCATAATATTAAGAAGAAAGAGGAGACAAGAACCCCGTTACAACACAAACCCCACAAACCCAGTTACAAAAAGAAATTATTGCAAAATACAACAGTTAGGACATTGTTTCAGAACATTCATGTTTTTCACGTTGAAATCAGCAAATTAGCTTGTATCATCTTCACATAAATTTAGAACACATGCATAAGTATACTGCCAAAGAACAAAACATTATTGCATTCAAATCCAGTCTCATGTGTGTCTTGTTTGGCACGGCTTCTGCTTCTTATAAAACAGCTTAACTGATAAGACAGTGAAAAGAATCCGACCGAACGAGGCTGATATTACCATTACTCTGAATATGCTGCAGCTGTTCGGGGAGGCTTCTGGACTGCGCAACAACGCACAAAAAAGCGGCGTGTTTCCTATTCGCTGCAATGAAGCTGATCCGAATACACTACAAGAACTTTTGCCTTGTGAGTTGGCTGACTTTCCATGTCGATACCTGGGTCTGTTACAAAAGATCAGCTGCAGCCAATTATTGATACAATTGCTGATCTACTCCCAGGGTGGAAAGCTGATCTAATGACAAGGGCTGGTCGCAGAATCCAGGTTCAGTTTGTGCTTACAAGTATGATGATCTATCTTGCTATGGCTATAGACCTACCTGCTTGGGTTTTGAAGGCAATTGACAAAATTAGAAGAGCCTTCCTCTGGCGTGGCCGAAGGGATGTAAAAGGTGGCAATTGTCTTGTGGCTTGGGACAAGGTGTGCCATCCTTTGGAGCTGGGGGGGGCTGGGAATCTCTAGTCTAAAGGAGTTGGGATGGGCCCTCAGAGTGAGGTGGCTCTGGCTGGAAAAAACGGAGCCCAACCGGCCATGGTCAGCTCTACCAATCCATGTCCCGAACAAGGTATGAGCTTTCTTCTCGGTGGCCCTGCAAACTGAGGTGGGTGACGGCGAGCGAACTCTCTTTTGGCGTGATCGCTGGTTACATGGACAGCGGATTGAGGATATTGCCCCACGGTTATTTGCTATCATTCCTAAAAGAAGAGTAAGCAAGAGAACTCTCAAGGAAGCACTAACAGCCAGAACATGGATTTCTGATATTCAAGGGGCTATCACAGTGGGAGTCATTGTGGATTACTTGCGTTTGTGGGACATTTTATTTGAGCTAGAATTGCAGCCAGGAGTGAATGATACTCATCTTTGGAAGCTGTCCACTACAGGCATTTATTCAGCTAAGTCTGCTTATGAAGGACTGTTCTTGGGTTCAATTTCCTTTTAACCATATGAAAGAATATGGAAAACTTGGGCGCCGCTGAAGTGTTGTTTCTTCATGTGGCTGGTAGCACACAGAAGGTGCTGGACAGCTGATCGATTCGCTCGTCGAGGCTTGGATAATCAAGAATATTGCCTTCTATGTGACCAAGAAGCTGAAACCATTGATCACCTGCTGGTGTCCTGTGTGTTTGTGCATCAGTTTTTGTTCCACTTCTTGTGGCAGTCTGGGCTTCAGGAGCTTGCCCCACAAATGCACAATACTTCCTTTATTGACTCGTGGAAATCAGCCGCTGAAGTAATGTTTGGCTCAGCAAGGCGAGGTCTCAACTCGATCATCAGCCTCGGAGCCTGGATCCTTTGGAATCATAGGAACCGGTGTGTTTTTGATGGGATTGCTCCAAGCCTTGCGGCTGCCTTGGTGCAGGCAGGTGAGGAGAGAAGGCTTTGGGAGATGGCAGGGGCCAAAGGGATTTCTTTCCTAATGGCCCCCCTCCAAGGTGATTGGAACAGTGAGTCGTGGTTTACAATTGTAACTCAAGTTTTTTGTATGTATGTTTAAGAGGGGTGTGAATGTGTGTGTTGTACGAGCTCTATCCTACCAATTTCTTCTTAATATAATGATACGCAGCTCTCCTGCATGTTCAAGAAAAAAAAAACGCTTCTCCTAACTTCTACCTTTTAGTTCATTCCAAGAATCTGCCTAACTAATAAGCTGTTAAGCTGTTGCGGAATCCTTGTGTTTGGCACAACATGAATAAGCTGCGAAAGATGTGCCAAAAAGGGTCATAGGCACTAATTGTCACAATAAGCACAGTTCACTAAATATACTCAAAAAATCATTTTTGCTCTTTTCCCACAGGAATTGAATAACCACATAGCATGCATCACGTATAATGCAAAAAACAAGTAACTTCCCTAACAAGTTTTAAAACCTCCCACAGTTCATTTTATAGGACGTATTTAGGATTTGTAATAACAAAAATTGATAAATTTTGACCAACAATTAGTCAAACTCGACATGTTCAGTGTCGAAATGCCGAATGGATTTTGGTTTCTCAGACATTTTTTAAATACGATATATTCTAAGAAAATTTAATGGTCAGACGCTTTTAAAGACTTCTTCAAACCTTAATGTTCCATGTAAATAGGAAACGGAGGGGTATTTTTTTTCCTAACTAATTTCTATCACAATCCTCTAGTGTGCAAATAATGAGTTTACCAGACACCTGACCATGTAGTTGAAATCTGTAGTGGAAAACAACAACCATGGACCATGTAGTTGAAATCTGTAGTGGAAAACAACAACCATGAACTACATGCATGTGGAAGTTGCCTTCAAAGCAACAAAGCATTTTCACCAGAACATATATCATTTCTCAGAACCACCATACATTCATTTACTATACTCTATGCCAGGGTTACAAGAACCAATTAAAATGGACATAATGATCAAGCATTGCATTATACTTGCACTGAAATATTCCATGAATATTTACCTCATCATCATCGTCAAAGTCAAGTTCCAAAAGGCCATCGTCATTCATCCATAAATTGTATATTGCCACTTTAGTGCCACGACTACCAATATCCTGAAACTGAATGCATATAAAAAATCAGAACACAGCTACCACAGAATTTTTATTGCTTAGCTTCAGAAAATTATGGTAACCAACTTAGCTTATTAAAGAAGAAGTACAAACAAACAGAGCATGCATGTTATTCCCTAAACAAAAAAAAGTACGCATGCCTAGAATCTTAGAAAATAGTTGGGACAAAACATAAATGACAGAGGGCTGGGGAAAATGAACTATGACTAAAGGTGCAGTGACAAATAACCCTAAATACTCTAACCATACTGTTGTCCACTCCTCTGTGTAATAATATAAATATGCTGGATCTTCCCAACTCCACTTATCCGTATCATTCAGTAAAATGCCTTTACTGATGTTATGAATTGGCTGTTCATACATGGTACCATAGCACTCATCGTTCACCCACAATTTGTGGCTCAATAGGCGGTTGGTGAAAAAACAGGGAATTCCCTTTTCTTTTGGGAGGGGAAGATTAGTTTGTTGTTGTTCTTTTTGTTTAGCTGCCATCTACAAGTGATTTCTATCTTCTAGACTCTAGCTCCTGGCTAAGCACATTAGTTATTGTTGTCAATCAAGCAAAAAGAATATTTTAGTCTCCCTCCCATAGCATTATTACATATATATGATCTATATATTCGCTTTGGCAAGAATCAAGTTGGTTTGGAAAGTATCTAAGTGACTAAGTCTCAAGGTAACCTAGTATATAACTATAAATCGGTGTCCTATGCTGATTGGGCTACAGAGTAAGACTAGAATCAACAGGGTCTTGCAGAGTCACATCTCACATGGTCCAAGGACTCCAGGACTATTATAACTCTCTTAACTGCCTTCTGACAAATGTTGTTCAATCCTTCTAAAACATACAGGCAATTATCCTAGTGTGGACACATGATTGCTCATTGCTCATTTGTGAATAATAAATGATCGGTTTCAAAAAGTTGACTGGGGAACGGACTAAATGACTGAAATAAATGTGCATCACCTGTTGTAGAAGTTTGTCCTTTGAAGAAAAAGGGGACCAATCAATTATTATCTTCAGACCATTATCCCAATCGCCCTGTGAACCATACACCAAAGGTACAATATCCCCATCTTGGATTTTAAAATCAAGCTGCAACAGTTCGTAGAAAATGTCAGATTTAGAAAGACAAAAATTGCTGAAATAAACATCACTCAGCAAATTTCATGTACCATCGGAACGATTATGTCGTCCTTCATTGTTCTTCTCAAAAAGGTGTAGGAGAGCAACCCAATACTCAGAGTAATATTACTGCAGGAGCACGATAAGATTTAGCAAGTGTCACAGATTCTTTCAAAATAAATCAATCCTCAGTGAGATTGTCTAACCTTCCACGAATTGCACGAGTGAAAACAATTGCATCAGCACCAAGTCTCATTGTACTCGTCTTAAAGCCATTTCCATCTGTCTCATAAAAAAAAGGTAAGAAAATAATACACTAAGGCTTCGTTTGCAATACAGGAATAGAAAACAAAGGAATAGGAAAAAATACAGGAATGAGTAAAACACAGGAATGAAGATAGTGACAAAACCGCAGGAATTAAAAATAGAGGAAATGAGAACTCTTGGTGTTTGGAATACAGGAAAATATTAGCTCTTACAGCATTCTTTTTCATATCTAATTAAAAATATAATTTCTGTTTTAAACTCTTGCAGCATTCTTTTTCATATCTAATCAGAAATATAATTTTTGTTTTAGAACAATATAAAGCAAATGGTGTGTATTTATAAAAGAAATTTTATAAGCAAGTAATTGTTTCATTGTCCATTGCTACAACTAGGCTGTAGCCTAGGATGCGTCTTCACCTTTCAATGTGCTCCTTTCGTTGCTTTCAATAATTAAAAATGGGCAATTCCTAATCTGAAAAAAAAAATCTATTTCTACAGCCATGACGGGAGGGAGACAGGAGCAGGGAAGAGAGACAGAACGCGTAGCGTTCCCTTGGCTCTGAGTGGAGGATTTTGTTCCTTTGAAATAGACCAAGTTTGATTCCTTTCCGGAGGAAAGGAAGGCTAGTTTCCACCGTTCCAAACACTCTTATGCACATCCTTTCCATAGGAATGGTTTCATCCAAAATTCCTTTGAAAATCCCTTGTTCCCAACGAAGCCTAAAGTGTGAGGCATAGGGATACTAGATCAAAAGAAGTTGATAAAGCTGTTTCAGAATAAAAATCAACAAAAGATAAAGCCCTTATTTTCAACTTAAGATCGCTACAAGTTGTAAACGATTTGAGCAATTTGGATTTGAAACGGCAAAGATCGTTGCAATTTGAATGGACAAATTTATGATATTGTTATCAATGGTGTCTAGGAGATACTATACAAAAATATTTATAGTTTCTGTTTATGTGAGAAACAGGGCCCTATGAACTGTGGCACAGATTATCATTCGAAGGTCTCCAAAACCAAGGCACCTATGACACAGGGTAACCATATAAACTTAGGGCAATTACATCAGAGGACTTGTTTTCAACTCTAATGTTAAAAAAGGACCTCTTTTTCAGACTTTGCAAGATCGGACCTCTTTTTTGAATCTGAAGCAGGCATCAGCCCCTATTCCGTTTGCAGCCCTTAACAGTGTTAAATCTCAAGGAAAAAGACATCTATGCCCTTATAACAATAGACCTATCTGATAACATTTTTTTTAAGCCGCCGCCAAACCACGCCGACGGCAAGCCGGTGGACCAGGCAGCGGGGGACAAGGGCAGCGTGCACGCCGCGCAGCCCCACACTCGCGCACGCCCGCCACCTCCCCCGCCACGGCGCCCAAGCTGCGCGGCCTCATGCCCGCTCGAGCCCGCCCCCATCGCTGCACAGAAGCTGTGCAGCCCCGCGCCCACACGCCCGCCCCTACCGCTCCGCCCCCATCGCTGCACAGAAGCTGTGCAGCCCCGCGCCCACACACCCGCCCCTACTGCTGCGGCCAGGCCGCTGCTCACCTACACGCGCGCCCTCCCCCGCCGTTACGCCGAGGCCGTGCAGCCCCACCCTCGCCGCAGCGCCCAAGCCACGCCGTGCAGCCCCGCCCTTGCCGCCGCGCCCAGGCTGGGCGCCGCTCCAGCTGCTGCGCTGAGGCCACGCATCCCCGCGCCCGCTGCCGGTGCAGCAGAGATGAGAAAGGAGAAGAGAAGGGTCGGACATGGGAGGGCGCCCCTGTGATTGGCTGGAACGGGAGAAAAGAGAGGCAATCATGTTTTTCTTTTTCCTTTTTTTTATTTTGAAAAATTGAGCTGACTGGACAAAGTGAAAACAGGAGCTAACGGCTGCTTCAGAATCAAAAAAGAGGTCCGATCTTGCAAAGTCTGAAAAAGAGGTCCTTTTTTAACATTAGAGTCGAAAACAGGTCCTCTGATGCAATTGCCCCTATAAACTTTTAGTGCTGTTTGCATGAGGTGGTTCGCTCCAGGGTACTGGCATTTACTTCAGAATTAATCTTGATATGGATCCAATTCGTCAAAGACAAGAGGCCAACCCAAAATCAGAAAAAGGAGGCCATGAATCCATGATGGTAAGGAGAGACAATTTGGAGGTTCGGGATGAAGAATCACACAATTAATACAGTTCAGTAAAAGTTAGGAGAGATAAAGAGCCCATGACCCATGTACAGTCCAGGTTCTAGTCCTAGGAGGACTTAAACATCTGGTGCTTGGTACGATTTTGTAACAGATTGAAGCAACTAAGAATCAATTATTTCCCACCTAAAGTCCTCTTGTCCATGCCTGTTTCTATTATTCTATCTCTCCCCCTTTAAAACCCCACTTAGTTTTGCTTAGAAATTTCCTTTAATCACGACCAGTCAAACATAAGGAACAATCAATATTATCAACACAAATAAAGGGGTTTTCATGAGGCATAGGTGTATTTAATAGTCAAAAATGTTAGTCAAGGTTGTAAAATCATCCTATTCAAACAGAATGATACTTACACTGGCCAATAGTGGTCTTAGATTTCTTGGTTGAGAATCCTAGACTCATGCATCGACGAATACCTTCGGGATCCATTCCTCCTCCATCGTCTGTGAATAAGCTCTAGGTTAGCAGATAATATAGAGAGTATGCATATGACCCCCAGCCTACTTATTTGATAATTCATGCTTTGTATCAAATACTGAGTTACCTTGGAAAACAAGCATTGGGCTATTGTCTTTCAAGTTGGTGCTTTTATCCACTTTTATGTATGTTGCACCATTGCATATCTGAGAACAAATATCAGAAGAGAATCACTGATGCTGCATCACTATGCACATATCAACCTAGGAAAACTCTGGAACACTAGCTAGTTTTAAGCTAATTGGCTTCGAGAAGATATTACAAACCTCATCCACTGCATTGTCAAGAAGTTCAGCAATAGCTGCAACAGAAAAAGAACAAGAAACATGTAAGAAAGCATATCCGATAGATTAGAAAGCAAATTACTGAAAAGAAATCACGAATTTTAATCAAGATAAATAGAATAATTGCATATATCGTTTTAGAATCATCCGTTTCTCATCAATTAAAACATAATAATTCACTAGCATATAATGTTGAAAAGTGGTTTCAGCATGGTACTTATTTATTTTTATATTTTCGTAAATTTTCTTATATTAATTGACAGTCACATGAACTAACAGGGGGAATTGGAAAAATAGGGTATGATAGAAAACATGTTTCCTCATTTAAGTTCATAAGGAGGAAACTGGGCCCTAAAGGAACAAAAAGGAGAGACGACTGCACTAAGTGGATATTCCCTCTTGTGAGTATGTTTGATGTTCGAGTTCCAACTTGAGTTCACAATGAAAACCTCCAGTTGGGAACATCGTGTATATATAACAAGAGGGAGTAAATGTTTTGTTCTAACCAAAATCCAAACACATCCATGTGCATTGTGGAGACAAGAAAAGACTAGAAGATATAATGTCATTTATGGTTATAGAAAATATGTATTCTATGATGTACTATTTCTTTTCTAGGTCCAAGTAAAAATTAATAAGTAGCCCATTCTAGCTCCTAACAGAGGAGGGTGATGATATACTCATCAACTATGCTAGTCACAGGGGATGTTTCAAAAAAAAAAAAGTTACCCCTCTCTGGTAAAACTGTAGCAAATGTACAAAAGATGATAATAGCAGCTGAAGATTCATTTATCGGTTATGCACATCTCCACATTAACCTAGAGAGAGAGCAAGCGTGCAAGAGAGTTAGTGCCAGCACAATCTACAGATCGAACTAAGAATATGTTTCGCCTCAAGGTCAGTCAAGCAAAATTTTCTACATAATTTAATCAAAATACAGTTCCACTGAAACCAACAGGCTGCTGGGAACCACTGCACCATATGGATAACCCATTTTATCAATCAATGAATTACTATGACTGAATAAGGTCACCAAATAATTCTGACGTTTCTAAAACTTCTGTCCGCGCTCTGACACACTCAGGTACTATGAAGACTATGGAGAGGCGTGCTCCGCCGCGCCCATATAGACTTATTGTTGAAAATTTGGAAGTAATTTTATGTTTGTGTAACTCAGAATTGCAAATACTGTCAAATGTGTAGTAATACTCCCTTGGGCATGCAAAGCACGGCAAGCGATCTTATTTTGTTTGTAACTTCGTATAATAACATTTTACTTTACAGCAACAACAACAAAGCCTTTTTATCCCAAGCAAGTTGGGGTAGGCTAGAGATGAAACCCATGGGAACCCAAAAAAGAAGAGACAAAGAAACAAAAGCCAAAAGAAAGAGAGAGAGAAAAAAAAAGGACAAAAACAAAAAGAACAAAAGCCAAAAACGAGTAAGCAAGAAGGAAAAAAGATCACGGTTCCGGCACGTCTATTGCTAGTCTCCAAGCGCTCCTATCCATAGCTAGCTCCTTAGGGATATCCCACGCCTTCAGGTCTCTCTTAACCGACTCGTCCCAAGTCAAGTTAGGTCGGCCTCAACAACATTTTACTTTAAAGAAGAAAAATGACCCACAGCACAGAAAATGCAGGCACAAACATTCATGAGAAGTCACATCCTACCGTAGCCTTCTCTTCTTTTTTTTTCCGTTAATTTCTCTCCATTCTTTCGTTGTAAAGGCTCGCTGGCAAGCAGGCAGCAGCAGACATGCCACGCGTCCATGCCCTTTGACACTCGTCTTCTCTCCTCGCTCGGTGGCAGGCATGCTCAGCAAAGACACCATAAGCATCCTCCATAAAATTTGGCCCTAATAGGCATCCTCCTTCCTATTGCTCTTGCTACCCAGTTCCCACTCGCTCACAGTATCACACAAACCAGAGCCAACAACAACCGGACGGTTCCATGGCCCCTTGCTCGCTCCATTGAGCCTGCAAGCAAAGACTGCAGAGCGAGAATAATTCTCAACTACGCCTTCCTAGCTGCTGATCTTTCCCTTCTTTAGAGATCACGAGAACATATACCAATATATTTTTGCTTGCTCATCCCCATGCCTTCTTCCTCTGCTTTTCTTTTTTGATGGAACACTGCCAACACTAACCATGTGGCTTGGTCCTGTGGCCAGCACGGAAATCAGAGAACAGGAGAAGAAGTGAAGCAGAGTGTTTAAAAATTTCCATGCATCGCCGGCTCCATGGTTTTTGTGAGGGTGGTGGGTCACCATAGGACGTCACATAGTTTTAGTTACGCCACAACGCCTAGTCGTCGCCTAGGTGCTGTGAGGGGGGTTGATCGCCACAGGATGCCACAATGCCACAAAAACCATGGCCGGCTCTCACCAGTCCCGATGCAGTTAGAAGGCCTCTGCCAACTCGGTGTTGGTGCAACATGAGCCGAGGAACAAAGAGGGCCATGGGTGAGGCCCATCGAACAAGCAGCCAGGACAAATGACGGGAGCCCAGCACGGGCGCGTTGTTCTGCCTGCTGCTGTGCATGGCGGCACGCCACTGGCCAGAACGGCATGGAAACAGTTCTGATTGGCGTAGAGGCTGCCGGGGAACGGTAGGGGCTGCTAGGTCACACCCCATTAATCTATAGATGTGTCACCCTCAGGATACCGGGTAAAACTCTTCAAGATAAAATTCAATAAAAAACACGGCTAACATTAGTAGCAGCAACGGAGACTAAGGAGTACACCGATCACATGAATCAAAGGGATAAGTCTGCCAGTTTCTAATGTATGTTTCCTCTCTTCAACCTAAGAACCATAACGGAGTCATTCCTCTTCTGTAACATTCAGATCGTCTCGACCACAGCTTCACCAAAGCAAAAGAAACAAACAATACCCAACGGGACGGAGGGCAAGCGAATCAGCACTAACCTCCGAACGCCCACTTGTGGGAAGTCGCGTTGGTGTGGAGGAACTTGGGGTGCACACGAGCGCGGTCGAAGTCACCCGTCTCTAGAGCATCTGCGACCAGAAACAACACCATCAGCAACGGAGCCGGCCTCGGAATTCCGGGCCAGGAGCACAATTCGAGGAGTCGAATCGAACCGTGATACTCGCGGGTGGGGGCTGCGGGAGCCTCGTACGCGCCGGCCTTCCAGAAGCTGCGGCAATCAAGGGCTCGACCGCCGCCGCCTCCGCTGCCACTTGAGGCGCCGGCCATTGCCGCCGGCATTGAGAGGAGTGGGTTCGGATTAGGGTTAGCGAGACTCCGCCGCAGAGTTTTTTCCGACGGGTTCCCCACACGGCGGGTGGCTAAACCAGCGTAGATCGACAGTCAGAGTCGTATGTTGAGTTTGATTTTCACGATTTAGTATAATATATCCTTTCTTTCTTATCTTTATTTATTTATATCTTTATATTTATCTCATCTCTTTCTCTTCTCTTCTTCTTCTCTCTAATAAATTTAGGTGTGAAGTCGTACGTCAGGTTTCGATGTCCACGCGTTTAATTATGTCGTGTGGTGTTAACAAAACTGAGAAGAGGTATGATCTAAATTACTTTATATGCTAGCAAAGTATCCTTGTGTTGTTACGGACATAAAAAAACAAAATACCTTTTATAATTTAACTATAAATTATTTATATAATATAATTATTAGATATGTATAATATTATTAATATTTTTTACATGAAAGATTATATTTGTATTATCATTGGTGATTCTTAATATATCATTTTATATGTTAAAAATAACAATTTTATTATTATTTTTTACCATATTCTAGAAGCTTTATCCAGAAGGAAAAAATAATTCACGAAATCCAGAAATAACACTACATTGTAACGTAATTTTAAAATTGAAGACTTGCTCTAATAGAAAAGTTAAAACATGAAAGTTGTAGATCTCGTCGAGACCTTTTCGAAACATATATGGATCATATTATTGGGACTATAGAGTTAGGAGATATAGGTCCCGCACAGAGACCTGTACAGAGGAGTCCGAATCAGAACAAATATTTTTGCATCGTATATTTGGAAACCAAAATTATGGGATCTAGACTTCCATTGAATACCAAAGTTTACCTCATTTGAGATCTGGATATGGGAGTTATGATTTTTGAAATGCGGTACTTGATATAGAAGGTACGAAATCGATTTGGATTCAATCTTTAATTTTATGGACATGAAGTGAACGATCACACCTCAATTAATAGATTATAGAGATACTTCTTATTTAAATTCGGGATAATTACATAAATCACCCCTAAGTTACTTGGCGTTCGAGATTCTGATCCATAAGTCTTTTCATTGTAAATTAACACCCACCAATATGTTTTATTGAAAAAACTACCCAGTTAACATATGTTTAATTGATATCATATCTTATCAATGATATAAATTTAAAAAAGCTAAACTAAATAAATTTAATATTATTAAATATTTTTAAAGTGTTTAATTCCTCTTATTTTCATGAAGAATGTATCCGAATATCAAACTTTATGGAACATCGTTTAAACTTCAATTGACATTTTTTTCCATATTTTCTATAAAAAATATATAAATTATACTTAAAAAATTTTGTATGTTTGATAAGAACACCATTGGCTACTTCAAATAAATAAATAAAATATTAAATGATTTGCACATGCAAAAATTAGGGTGGTTTTTTAACAAAATGGATGGATGAGGATTTACAATAAAATAACTTATGGATGGAAATCTCAAACTTCAACTGAATTATGAAATGGTTTTTGCAATCAACCCTTTAAATTCACTGAATTTACATACTCCGTCATGCAGGCACTCACTTAAATACTTCCAGAATACGGATGTTCCGTCATTTGTCAATCCTATAATGATAGGGACTTGGTAATTTTCAGCTGATTGAAAATTTGGGCAATTTCCAATCACCACTTTGAGCCACTGGATCTAGCTCTAATGGTTTATAATTATTATAAAAAATCCTAACAAACTAAAACATAAAAAAACAAATTATTGAATAAAACCTTTCAGTCGATTAAAAGTTAGAAAATATAATAATGATAACAATCTGTAAGCATGTAGCTTGCCAGACAGGTCCATCAACTTGTTTGTTCTTCAAAGATAACAGCTTTGCCACGCTGCCGAGTGACTGTATCAAACATTTGTCACATATTCGCAAAAAAAAAAGTGACATTTATCAGAGACTCGGGTATGTACGCCTAGACATGAACAAACACTTTCTTGGCCACGAGAGGGAGGCTCGATATTCTTGTCCATAACCTTGAAAGTTGTGCTTGCTGTCGATAAAACCACTGTGCCACGCGTGTCCTACACATCATTGGTGACGACCTGCTAGAGGTGTGTGGAGCATGAGTACCCGGATATCTATCTACTCGAATAAGTTAACGAGAAGGCCGAGGTCTAGAAGCAATGTAATAGAGATAAAACCTTAAAGATTATCACTCAGATGATTACTTGGGTTAGGTGGTAAGTTAATATTAAAAATACATGTTAAAGATAAAATATGCTGTAACCAACTAGGATACTCACTATATAATCCTGCCCTCCGAAAAAAAAGATGGCATGTGTCCTTAGAGTGATCATCAAAACTAAAACCCTAACCCCTGTGCAAAACATCGTCAATACAACACACATCAAACAAGACGTAGGGTTCATATCCTTCGAGAGGCCCGAACCAGTATAAACCTTGCGTCTTGTGTCCATTGACTTCTTGAGCTCATACATATACCTAGATCTACTGCCAAGTATATATCTCGATAGTTGGTGCGCCAGATAGGTGCCACGTTAAGTTCCACTTTGTCGACCACTGAAAGATCCTCATCAAGCAAGATCCGGTCATCTCTCCGACGCTCACCATTGCCCTAATAGATCTAGGCATGTCTGGAATTTCGCCAGCAAGCCACGAGGTAGATCTACCATCCCAATTCCCGTACGGGCTTAGTAATGTGGCCGCAAAGTTTCAAGCCTTCCAAATCGAGGCTCACTCGATTTTCCCGGGCAACTT
The DNA here is from genome assembly GCA_032690845.1 of Eleusine coracana subsp. coracana. Taxonomy (NCBI): domain Eukaryota; kingdom Viridiplantae; phylum Streptophyta; class Magnoliopsida; order Poales; family Poaceae; genus Eleusine; species Eleusine coracana. The sequence goes on along the minus strand of CM064420.1, from coordinate 31,260,834 downwards.
TGTTGGGGAAAAGCCCACCCCTTAGTCTCCCCAAGGCTAAAAAACAGTCCAGCAATAAGAAATAAGCTTCAGCTGTGCTGACAGCCCAGAGGACCTTCGGCCCGGGAGGCGTCCGAAGGCCGGTATGGTTGAAGGTTGTACGACATGGCAGGCCCCAGGCGCAGGCATTAGGGAATGACAACCGGGGGCATGTACCGGATGCAGATTGAAGTACTAGAATACCCTTAGGTCAAGTAGTAAGATATGTAATGTAAGGTCCGAAGCAAATCTGTAAACACACCCAGAGGGTAGGTGAGCATGGATCTATAAATGCTCACCTACACCTCTGAGCGAAGGGACATCTCTCTGCCATCCGAACCTTCTTGTACGGACCTGATCGTATAATACAAGTTCGCTGTCCGGAGGGTGCAACTCCAGGCCCTCCGGCATTGTGCTATTGCTCAGTCTTGTTCACACACCCCAAAAGCTTGACCGAGGGGCCTTCGGCCCAGTAGGCCAGTGTAGCTAGTCCTCGGCTCGCCCATTATGTGTTTGTTCTGGACTTGTAACCACAACAACTGGCGCCGTCCGTGGGGAGTTGAACATTGAAGCGCGTAGACATGACAGGAGGCAAGAGGCCACCCGCTTCGGGTCTATCGCAACCGGCAACAACCCGAAGCAGGGCGGCAGTGGAAGTCGCTCGTCTGGAAACATCGGCGGCGGCCGGGGCACGCCCGTTTCAGGAAGAGGTCGAGGGGCTTGTCGAAGAGGCGTCTGATGAGGTCAACAAAGGTGGGCACGAAGCTGTGGCTGAGGAAGAGATTGCAGAGGGGCAGCTCACTCAAAAGGAAGTAGAATATGCGAGTCGGGTGGTAGTGGAGCATATCAGAAAGCAGCAAGAAGACGCACTGCGGGAGGAGGAGAATGTGAGGCTGATGGAACAGGAAGTCGAGAGGCAGAGATGGGTAGTCGAAGAACAGATACTGCGGACACAGGCTCTGCAAAATCTAGCGCAGCAAGAGGCTGGCTACAACCAAAGAATTGAAGCGGCTAAGAGGCGGCAGGAGCAGCTGAGCAGACAGTTGGAGATCCTTCGGAAAGGTGGGATCCTCGAAGAGCGAGCTCCAGTGTATGAGGAATTCCGTAAAGATGGGGCAAGGGCACATTCAACTGGAAGCCTTCACCCGGTGCAGCCATCGGATCCTAACTCTCCTCTGGCAGTCGAATTACAGGCGGTGCAGTGGCCCGCGTGGTTGGCTTCGGTCAAGCTTCCAACATTTGTAGGGACTTTTGATGCTAAGGAGTTTTTCATGAGGTATGAAACGGCTGTGGAGTCAGCCGAAGGGAATGATGCAGTAAAGGCCAAGGCTTTTCCGCTAGCATTGGAAGGAATAGCAGGCACCTGGTATGCCAAGCTAGCGTCAGGGAGCATTCGATCGTGGGCACAACTTAAAGAGGGAGTCTCGATGCATTTTAGGAGAAATTGTGCCAAGCCGGTGGGAGTTCGGGATCTGGCTGCATGTGTGCAGAGAGAAGGTGAGACACTGGCCAACTATACCCGGAGGTTCATATATTTGAAGTGCCAAGTGTATGACATTCATGAGGCCACGGTGATCGAGTCTATCGCAAAGGGGCTTCAGATGGGAGCGGCCAGGAGTGCTATTCGGGTGAAGCAACCTTGGACCCTAGATCAACTGTTGAGCATCTTAGAAGGGCAGGTACGGGTGGAAGAGGATGAAGAGGAAGAGCGTTGAAAGGTGCACTCGGGAGTGATGATGGGATGAGGGCAGGGTTTGAACACCGGAGGCTGGCGTTTAAATCAGGGCAGAGCAGGCCGCGGCTTTACTCGGCGCGAGGTTTTCAATGTCCAGCTTGGAGGGACCTTGGGATCAGCACCCAGATGTTCTCAGCCGCCTCCACCACGTTCGGGACCAAGGCAGTCTCGGCCAGGTCAACTCTTCTATTGTGCGTTTCATGGCCCGGGGTGCTCGCACAGCTCCAATTATTGTCCTGATATCAAAGCACTATCCGAGGCAAGAGTGCGGCGAGAGGCTGAGCAAACTAGGCCGGTGCTGCACACTCAATACACACATGCCCCTGCCTTCTACCCCCCTTCCCCGCATTTTCACCAACCGTCATTTCCGCAATACCACCATCCCGCCCCACCGCCACAAATAGTTACACTACCATCCCCTCCGGCTCAGCTTGCGCTTCCGTCCCCTCCAGCAGAGCAGTTACCACCTCCACCACAGCTAAAGCCGGACGACCGTCTGGAAAGGGCGCAATCTGTACAACATATTCAGAATCCGAGGGTATCTCGTGGCATGATCTTTGCTATAACCGGAGGATTGGGTCATGAATTCTCCTCTAAGAGGCAGCGCCGAGAGCACGTTCGGCAGGTAAATCACGTGGCTAGATACCCTCCGGTTGGGGTTACTCGCTGGATGGACGTGCCGATTTCATTTTCAGCGGCTGATTTGAGGCCGATGATTTTTCCGCATGATGATGCCTTTGTGATGGCTGTCAACATCAATGGCTTTGATGTACGGAAAGTCTTGATTGATGGAGGGAGTTCGGTCGATGTTATTCTCTGGAGTACTATTAAGAAGATGGGTTACAATAGATCTGACCTACAGGCTTCTTCAGTTTCGCTGCAAGGGTTTGGAGGAGAGCCCGTTTATGCGATAGGCATATCGTGCTCAAAGTTTTGTTCTCTAGACTAGGGGGCGCCGAACGGAGGATATTCGGTTTGATGTGATAGAGACGAACTATCCTTATAATGCCCTATTGGGCCGGAGGGTTATCAATAGATTTCTAGCTCTACTTCATCATGGCTACCTATGCATGAAAATGCCCGGACCAGAGGGTGTCACACAGTGTATGGGGATCAAGCTGAGGTCCGGAGGCTGAAGTTCAGGTCATCACCGGGACAACATCATATCCATGTTATAGCTGAAGATTGCCATACCAAAAATCTTGCGGTGGAACCATCGGCAGCACCTAAGTGGGTACCGAAGGTCACACCGGTTGAAGGCACCAAAGAAGTTGTGCTATGTGTCGATCGGCTGGATGAAACAGTGCTGATTGGCAAGGAATTATCACAAGATGTAGAGGTGAAGTTGATGCAATTCTTGAGAAATAATAAAGATGTCTTCGTATGGTCGCCGAAAGACCTCCCCGGTATTGACAGATCAATTGCTGAGCATAGGTTGGATGTTGATCCGAAGGTGCATCTGGTCAAGTAGCGAATCAGAATTTGGATAGAGGAAAAGGCTAGCATCTTGAGAGCCGAAGTGCAGAAATTGCTGGTTTCAAACGTCATTCGGCCTATTGACAGAACCACTTGGCTTGCAAATCCTATGCTAGTTAAAAAAACCAAATGGCCAGTGGCGCATGTGTATTGATTTTACAACTTTGAACAAGCACTGTCCGAAGGATGATTTCCTGCTGGCTCGTATAGACCAGTTGGTGGATGAAACAGCAGGATGTGCGCTAATGAGTTTTCTAGATGGTTACTCGGGATTTCATCAGGTCTGGTTGGCTACAGAAGATCAGCCTTTGACAGCTTTTCAGATACCAGGGGGGACTTATTGCTACAACCGAATGCCCTTTGGGTTGAAGAATACCGGGGCGACCTTCTCTCGTACTGTTAAAGCTACATTGAGTCGCAATGCGGCAGCTTATATTGATGATATTATTGTCAAAATTGTTGAAGAGGGGGACCATGTGACAGACTTAGCAGAAACATTCACAGACCTGCGAAGGGTAGGAATGTGATTAAACCCAACGAAGTGCATGTTCGGGATGCGTTCGGGAAAGCTGCTGGGGTATCTGGTGTCGAAGGAAGGCAATCATGGATATGCAGCCTCCGGCCTCTATCCGGGAGTTGCAGAAATTCACTGGCCGCATTGTAGCATTGAGCAGGTTTATCTCTAGATTGGCCGAAAAGAGTTTACCTTTTTTCGAGGCACTCCGCGGTCCCCGGGCGTTCACATGGGGTGAGGAGCAATAGTTAGCGTTCGAGGCACTTAAAAAGTATCTTGTTGAACTTACCACTCTCAAGCCACCCCAACCGAAGGCTCCTCTGCTGTTATATATTGTTGCGGAGCCGAAGGCAGTGAGTGCAGTCTTGGTCTATGAGGCACCGAGGGGCAGTGATGCTTTTCAGCAGTTGTCGGTGTACTATGTGTCGGAAACATTGACGACATCACAGTGTAACTACACTATGGTAGACAAAATGTTGTATGCTGTGGTCATGGCCTCACGTAAGTTGCGATAGTATTTTGATGATCACCTTGTCACTATACCTACCAGATATCCGCTGCGAGACGTCCTGACAAATAATAAGGCTTCCAGTGCTGTGTTGAAATGGGCGGCTGAGTTGGCCCAGTATAACATCACCTTTGTTGCTCGCAAGGCCATCAAATCCGGAGTGTTGGCGGAGTTTGTGGCTGAAAGGACTCCTCATGGTCAAGCCAAAGAGTTAGCTCAGGATGTTCCGGAGGACCCAGTTTGGACAGTTCACACCGATGGTGCTTGGGGGGGCCTCCAGAGCAGGGTGTGCTATAGTTATTACATTGCCCGGAGGGCAAACCATGCGATTCTCTACCATGTTGGCCTTTCAAACAACAAACAATGCTGCAGAATACGAAGGCATATTGTTGGGTCTTCGGCAGGCTCGAGCCCTTGGGGCTAGGTGGCTGGTTATTTACTGTGACTCTCAGTTGGCCTCAGCTCAATTAGCAAAAGGATATCAAGCTAGGGATTCTGAGATGACTCGGTATATTTGCAAGGTGAGGGAGATGGACAAATACTTCTTGGGTTTTGAAGTTCGTAATATTTGCTGCATTAAAAATGGAGAAGCAGATACGTTGGCTAAGGGCGTGGCCGGACATCGTCCGGTCGCTGGTGATGTGCTTCATGAGGTTATGAGTGAATCAGCAATAGCGCCAGAGGCAAAAGGCCGAAAGGTGCTGGCCGTCACGACCGAGGATTGGCGGGCTCCTATTCAGGCATGTCTCGAAGGGCGCTACATCTTGGATGACAAAGAGGAAAGGATACTACATCGCTGTCAGGGGTACACTATTGTTGATGATATCTTATACAAGGGGGGTGTTTGTGCTCCTCTGCTTCGCTGTCTCGGCCGGCCGGAGGGGCAGAACTTGTTACGAGAAATCCATGATGGGCTATGTTCATCACACTTGGCTCTGAGGGCACTGGTTGCCAAAGTGTTTCGCCAAGGGTTCTACTGGCCTACTGCAGTTCGGGATGCCGAAGACCTGGTAAGGATTTGTCCTGGTTGTCAATGGATGGATCATCAATCTCACCTACCTGTCACAGCCCTGCAGCCAATCCCTTCGATTTGGCCGCTCGCTCGGTGGGGGATAGACATTGTAGGGCCGCTGCCTACGGCTCCGGGGGGGGGGGGGGGTCTATAGATTTGCCGTGGTGGCCATAGAATATTTCTCTAAGTGGGTGGAAGCCGTGCCGCTGGTTCAGATAACAGCTGGAAACGTCAGAAAATTTTTCTGGAAAAATGTGGTCTGCTACTTCGGGGTCCCGCTAGAGTTAACTATGGACAATGGTAAATAGTTCGAGGGGCTTGAGTTTAAGGAATATTGCCTTAGTCTGAGAGTTAAGAAATGTGAAGTCTCTGTCATTAACCCGAGGGCCAATGGACCTGTGGAACGAATGAATGGGGTGCTGTTCTCCGGGATTTCTTGTTCACTGATTGGCCTGCTGAAGGGCAAATGGGTTGAGGTGTTGTCGAACGTTCTTTGGTCTATCATGACAACTGCTACAAGGTCCACGGATTTTTCACCTTTTCGGTTGTTGTACGGTGCCGAGGCAGTCACTCCAGAGGAAATACACGCCGGGTCACTGCGCTCACTCAGGCCTCATGTCAATGAAGATGATGTGGCAAAAGATATGCTGGAGGAAGTGCGTATGCAAGCAGTGGCTAATTTGCACAAGTACATCACGTCCTTTGAGAAAACATACAACTGCAAAGTTCACCCTAGGGAGTTTGCGCCTGGTGACTTAGTCCTTCGGTGCAACCCTAACCCAATCAGCGTCGGCAAACTGTGTAGCAAGTGGCTGGGTCCCTTCATCATAGACCGATCAAACAGGCCGGGGGCCTATCATCTGCTGGAGTTGGATGGCTCCCCAATGCAGCACACTTACAATGCTGACGCTTTGAAGCGTTTCTATGTGTAAGGTGCTGGCCATTCCGACAGTCACCATACTTGTCTTGATGTAGCAAAAGCCGGAGTCGAGCGTTTGTGCTCTTGGTGCTGTGCTTAGCTTGGTTAGTGTGTCCCGGGCTGTGTCCCGAGGAGCCATTCGGGCTACGTCTTAAGAAGTTGTTACGGGCTGTGTCCCGAGGAGCCATTTGGGCTGCGTCTTCAGAAGTTATTTTGGGCTGTGTCTCGAGGAGCCATTCGGACTGCGTCTTCATAAGTTGTTCCGGGCTGTGTTCCGAGGAACCATTCGGGCTATGTCTTAAGAAGTTGTTCCGGGCTGTGTCCCGAGGAGCCATTTGGGCTGCGTCTTCAGAAGTTGTTCCGGGCTGCGTCCCGCAGAGTCCATCAGGCTACGTCCCGCTCACTCTTATTCAGTAGGGACTAGCTTCTGTCATGATAGCTTGCTGCCTTCGAAGTACCGATGCAGAAAGTGGGCAATGTTTAACTGCCAAGGGGCTACGACCCTGTCTTGTGGCCCAATGTTTTTTGTACCGTGTTGTCCATAGCCGCCGCTCGGGGGCGCACCCTTCATTTGGTGTATGCCAAGTAAGTTGAGTAAGGCAAGCATGTAAAAGCCTCGGGCATATGGTAAGGTATGGTGATGTTTCTTAAGGTAATTTTCGTCCTTATAATGGCAACTACGGCCTAATGGTCCCCGAGAGGACGCAACATGTGTCATATGGGCAACTACGGCTCTCAACCGAACAACTACGATTCGATGCCGGACAACTATGGTCCGATGCTCCGGAAGGGTAAGCCCAGAAAGCCGGGTGCGATACGGGCCCGATGCCGAACAACTACGGTTCGAAGCTTGCCAAGGCCTGACAAGGCGCTTGGCACGTAGAATAGCATCTGGTATATAATTTGCCATTTCAAAATACTTGGGCATAATTTAAAATATGAATAAGTTTATCATTTCTGAGTGCCACACGAGCCCGAGGACAGAGATATACAGAATTTGCCCGAAGGCGTAGGGTTTACAAAAGCCCGAAGGCATTGAACATATAGCGGCCCGAGGGCCCATTACGCTAAGGAGCCAGGGGTCCTTGTACTAAGCGAATTTGTCTAGGGCAACCATTTCAGTTCGCCGAGCATATCTGATAGCTCACGGTATTGCTCAGCCAAATCGTTGAGTGCAGCCCTCGACTGTTATATGCGGCGATTGCCTTGCGCTATGCTTTGCCGGTGCTGTTCCAAGTCAGCAATAATTTGCAAACGGCCGAAGGGCATCTGCGCGGCTTGCCGGAGAGCTTCTAGGTCCAGGCCCGACGAGCTGCTAGACGAGGCATCACCCTGAGAAGGGCTTGGGCTGCTGCTTGAAATTTTGATTTGCTCTGCCTTCAGCGCTGGCAACAGGATAAGGGGTTTGTCCGCAATACCACCGCTTGCCTTCCGGGCATCGTGAGTTACGTGCCGTCGGAGTAGCTCTTCCGGGGACACGTGCTGGCATGTTGCTTTGATGTGTTCGTTGTCCTCATCAATGGAGGACAGAAATTCTGTAAAACCCCCTTCGGGGTGTTCGCACTTCCAACGTCTCCATTGCACACCACAAATCAAGTAGTCGCCAGGGGCTTCCCCGACTCCCAACACTTTGATGGATACAAGAGCTATGTCCAATATCGTGGCGCCCAACGGAACGGAGGTTGCATCCTCGGAAGGTGTATTCTAGAGAAAGATAGCAAGGAAAGTCTTAGGGAAAATAAAATGGATAATTTAGGTAGATAATAAATGGGGTTTCATTCAAAATAGACACCTAAGTTACAAGGTGAAAGCCGTCGGAGCGCTAGACGCTTATGACCGCTGTACAAAATCCTATCCTTCGGAACACTAGCTAGCGTAGGGGGTGCGGTGTCCTTAGATAAGGGCGAACTCACACCTGAATCTCCGGAGCGGCTGTTGAGGGTGCCTCGGGGCCGTGGGGCTGTTCAGCGCCGGAGCCTGGGACAGCAGAGGTACAGGCACCAGCAGTAGAGCTGGCATCATGGCCCGAAGCACCAGGGGCTCCAGTGGTGGTGCCACCCGCATCACGAGTTGTTAGGCCAGGCTCCCTCTGTCCACCAGAAACAGGAGTGTAACCGGTGGTGGGGGCAGACACAGCCAAGTGAGAAGCCGCCTCGCGAGCAAGGTCTTCGGCAAGATTATTGCCGAAGGGCTGCCAAAATTCCCGCCCCAAGACATTGCCGATCGGACTCAACCGTTCCTGCAGCTGGCTGTATTCGACACGGTCTGCTCGGCATTGAGACAGCAGTTGGCGCGCAGCTTCACGAATCTCCGAGCGTCGGGGAGTAGCCAACGATTCTAGTGTAGCGTAAGCCATCCTCCAACCTATCGAGCATATATATTATTATCAATCAAGGCCTAAAGCCGCCTCATCTCACGTCAAAAGTATCGACTAATATTAGCCGCCTCATCTCACGTCAAAGTATCGAATTCTATATATTAGCAAATCTCCGACACGAGTTGCCTACCGATTGAACCATGGCACCTCAACCTCGTGCCGTCTCCTTCCACCGCCACCTCGTGCTCCTCTTCGTGGTCGTCGCCGTGGCAACACAAGCGGCCTCCGCACAGAGCACCGACGAGACCCTGGGAGCACCGGCAGCAGGAGCAGCATCATCGTCCTTCCTCTGGATGCAGCTCTCTGCTACGACTCCCTCCTCCCGCACGCAGCCGAGTTCAGACCAGCCATGTCCGGCTCGCCCGCGTGGCGGCTGACGTGGCCGCGGCGCACCTGCGCGTGCTCTTGGCCAATGTCAAGGAGCTGCTCCACCTCAACCACGCCTCCAGGACAGGCACGTCCGCCGGGGACGTGCTGCACGACTGCGCGAGCACGGTCTCGGCCGCGGCGAACCTGGTACGTGGAGCTCGCCGGGCTGGACTCGAACGTGAGCAGCAGCGGGCAGACCAGGTGGGAGGTGTCCATTTTCTTTGTTATTTTGTAATTTCAGGTAGTTTGTTTAATATGTGAATAATTTATATCTTACATATATGTCTATTATGATATAAGTTGAACAAAAATTTTATGCTCCTTCAATCGAGAATATCCAAGTTTTGGAACCTGGCTCCATCACTGTAACCAGGGGACTTGCGCCGACGGGATCAAGGAGGCCGGTGCCGCCGAGTCGACGTCAGCATGGCGAAAACGTGGCAGCACACTGTCATAGCACTTGCGCTCGTCAATGGCATACCGCTGCAATGAAGTGCTTTACAGTTCCAACGTTTGTTGCTGGTAGCTTGTCGAATTTGTGGGAGTGACTTGCCTAGTTTTTGTGGACTGGCAAGTATGAATCCTGTACTCTCTTGTCCCAGAAGGCACTTTATAATATAATAATATACTACTACTGTTTGTTACTGAATCCTAGCGATCACATCTCAGGCCTTCCTATGGCAGCTTCACGGCATACTTCAAGTGGAACCAACGACCTCCAGCCTGAATCAGTCTTAACATGATAGAGAATTCAAAACTTGACCATGGTTATCCTCGCGATCAGATTGCTTTAATTTGGCACGAAAGCAATATAACCAAGCATCTCGCCTAAATCGACTTCACAACATGTCCAGGAAACCCAGGAGCTGTGCAGTGCCAGGAAATCAAGAACGAAATCGAGTCCAGAGCTACCCGTAAAGTGTTGATCTGCTTCATGCCGATGCCAAATTGCAGATCTCCAGGGCATGTTCCCGGTGGAATTGGAGATATGGACTTGCAACAAAACAGAAACAAATATAACTTTGTACGAGTCCCCATTAGTACTCTAGCAGACTATCATTTTATCTGCTTAATCCTGATAGTGCTATACTAGCAGAGTATCAGAGATCATATTCCAGCTGCTGACCGTTGATTATTAGGACTGAACCGAAGGACAAAGGCACTGATTAGTCAGTACGACATAATAGAGTAGTATTAACCTATCTGTCTTCAGCTTGTTGCCGATTTTTCTATGCGCCAGCCAAACTTTCACATGTGTATCCAGCTGGTTTACATATAATGCTCTGCGGGAGGATGGCGTGTGCATTATCTTAAACCGTAGCGATGAAGCTCGCATATGGTTAGTAGACTAGAAAACGTTATGAAGAGCTTCTTTATACAAAATGTCATGTCAGGTACATCTATGATAATAATACAAAGGTGTATGTATTTTTACTTTAAACAGTAGCTCGTAATTGAAGGGCCCCTACACACTTTCGGTGTATCTGCTTCTATCAAAGTTAATGTCTAAATGTCACGTCTGGTACATTTCTATGACAATAATACAAAGGTGTATGCATTTTTACATTAGAGAGAGGACCGTAGCTCGTAATTGGAGTGCCCCTAAACACCTTTGTTGTATCTTCTTCTATCATAGCTAATGTTTTCCTTTTTTATGACTGAAACGTGGCATCGTAACCAGGTTATGTCTGTGGTGTAGACCTAACAGTAACTATTAAGGTCCTATTTGTTTACCACTAGATAATCTTATTTATTTAATCTTAAAGACAAACAAACAGCGATTATATGGCCAGGTTATGATAATTCCTTTTTTTTTTTGCGACTCACGAACCCATTCATTCATGGATAACAGGGTTACAATCTTCCGGCCAACGGGTTCTCAATGCAAGTTGGAGGTTCCTACCACACCTTCCACTTGTCATCACCCGAGATCTATTTAGGTAGCAAATGAGCTATCGTATTACAACTTCTACCAGTAAAGGACCCCTCAGCCCCTGGCAGATATATATTATTCCTGCTGCATCGTGTTGGGTATGAGACTTTAACACCCCAACCTGATGCTACGTCATTTAAGGATTGGGGGCAACATTCAAATGATTTGGTTGGTGCTGAGGCACGTACATGTTTCAATTAGCTAGTCATATATCGGAAGCACGGATACTATGGATGCATTGCAAACGCTATGTATTTTAATGGAGCAGCTCCTAGCATAGTTGATGCCTTCGGGACAGAAAAGGACAAGGCACAATCATGGTGTGGGAGACGCCCCCCCCCCCCCCCCGCGTTGTCTCTTGCTGAGGCGACTCGGGGGCGACCGAACCCTAGCCGCCGCCAACCACACCGCGCCCACATCGACGGCCGCCGCCGCTGCCGGTCGGCGGTGGCGGCGGCCAGCGGAGGCGCCCAATGGCAGCCATCCGCACGCCCTGGAATCCACCCCCCACCCACCCACCCCCACCCACCACCCATCCCTCCATCTTCTTCCAATAATCATGACTGCAACCATGGCCGGCACCCGTTGCTTGCCGGATCAGGGCTCCATTGAGCCGGATCCGAGGGTTGAAGAGCGCATGACAATCTGGGGGGCGACGGCGGCACCCAACTGTGGCTGGTCACGGATTCCCCCTTCGTCTCCCACCCTACCATCGTCGTCCTTCTCCCCTACTAACGAGTACTCGGCGGCTTCGTCTCCCCAAGCCAGGATGGGGGATGTTGCGGCCAGATCTGAGCTTCCATGGGTCGGATCTGGTTGTGATCCTCCCACCCCCTCAAGCTCCTCCCTACGACGGCGTGCTCGGCTATGGCTACGACAACGCAAGGCCCAGGGTGCTTCGGCGCTGTAGCTGCAAGATCGACATCGTCGAGGTTTCCCCATGTTCACTGCTGGCCGGTCTCTCCGTCACACCATTGGCCGGATCTGGGACCAATTCCCCCTAATGCTCTACCCGACGTCTGCGCCTACTACGACGGGTAGCTTTGTTCATTTGGAGGACGCCTGCGCCTACTACGATGGGTAGCTTTGTTCATTTGGAGCCAGTGAGCTACCGACTTCATCTGGCAATGTGCTCTAGGATGGTCTCTCTTTGGACAGATCTCGCATTCCAGGGTCCGATTTGACGCCTTCCTGGCCACCCCGTGCTCCTCTCCCATGCTTCTCCTGTATGCACAACATGAGGTGGGTGGCCAAAAGCATCAACAAGCCGGGGAACATTGGAGATCTGGGCTATCCAGTAGGTGAGTCAAATCTAGCTCTTTGGGGAGTTGAAGAGCACTCGGCAAAAGCCTTCTGACAGCGATGACGCCATTGGGCGCCATTCCTCATCTTGGAGACGTTGCTGCGGTAGCTGCTTCGCCAATCACACAAATTCTCCTGGTGAAGACCTAGATTGAGCATGGGGAGCAATGGTGGAATCTTTGTTCCACGTCCCTCTTGAGGGCATTGCTTTGGAGTCGCTGATTTGGTGTTCGAAGCTTAGCTTAGATTGTAGTCTTCACAGTATGTAATCTCTCTACTCTCACCGCTTCTTCAATTTTTTTTTGTAAACTTGTATTGGGTCAATATGGGGCCGACGCCATTGTCAATATAATGGAATTCATATGGGGAGGTCTCCTCCCCCCGTGACCGTCGAAAAAAAAACAACCATGGTGTGTATTATGGCTGGGGTTTGGGGTCTTCTCCCTCAAAGACGTGCATGTATCACCTGAGATGTTATAAAAAGGTTTTTTTTACCTTAATTCACCTTCTGATACGTAACTCTCCTACATGTTTGAGAAAAAAATAGAAGGAGGTTTTGAACTTCCTTGATACGCAACTCTCCTACACATTGGTGGCGCCGGCTTCAAAAGGCAGTGGAGTAGCCGGTAGCGTATGTGACAAAGTTGAAGGGGGATCATACCATGGCAAACCCTGTATGCATCAGATCCTCAGGTCCTCTTCCCAGAGATCGAACCACGTCCCTACGGTACCTACAACTCGATACAGGAAGAATATCACACAACGACGCCAAAACCTCTGAACAACAGATGACTGTGAGAGCAAAAGCAGCAGCACCAGCATCAAGGTGATGAATCACGGTACAACCTCAAGTGTTGCTACTCGCTAGGATTTTGGAGAGATGGACAACGTTTGATCTGTTGATCAACGGGATCACACATGATCTCGAGGGCGTCTAGTTGGTCGATGTCTGCAAACGGCATGGGCCTCGTGACCATATGGCGAGTAGGCGACCGGGGGGGGGGGGGGGGGGGGGGGGTTACACAGTCGACACCAACACAAGCTCACGACACAACATGATCTATGGCCCTGGTGATCAATCTCCATTGGATAGACGATGATCGAGAACAGATTAGAGTGAACAGGTTTTTTGTATAGGGAAGACTGAAAATCCAGTCATAATTAGTTTTGAATTCGTTTTCTTTTCTTACTCATGTATTTGTATGCAACTTAAACCAATAAGGACACTTTTTTCTCTACGTGTTTCCTTGATTCTGTCCCTCTGAATCAGAGTCGAAACTGACTCGTTTTTTCTGAAATTGGGTCTCTTTTCTCTCTGCGTGTACAGGAATTGATGTTTTCCAAAACTGGACTCCATTACTTGGGGCTTACGGCAGAATTTCCCTCTGTCCGTGTTGTTTTTCTAAACTGGACTCTAGTTTTCACGGACTCCAAATTGGACTCCAGTTTGCACGGGACTCTGTTTCCCTCTATGTTGTTTTTCTAAACTGGACTATGGACTCTGGCTTACGGTAGTTTTGTCTTACGGCAGTTTTGATAGCGTACGGCAGAATTTTTGATGGCATGAACGTTTCTATCATAATTAATAAGGAGTAGAGATTATGCTTGCTACCGGAACTGCAGAGTGTTTCATTATATAAGTTGTAGCAAACTTCTCCAAAATTCCATGGCTGAATACTCGTGGCTATTGGTAACAAAACTGTCTGTATGATTGTGGCCTTCAAAAACTTCAGGTGCAAATCAATTTTTAGCGGCGGATCATATTACAGGCCACCGTTAAAAATAAACTTTATTTTTAGCAGTGACTCATAATATGATCTGTCGCTAAAAATTAATTTTTAGAGGCGGATCACATTATGGGCCCCCGCTACAAACAGAGCCCAGTTAAAAATCAGCCCATTTAGTCTATAAGAATAGAAACCCTAACTACCAACCCTACTCCCCTCCACACCGCTGCCGCCCCCCATTTCTCTTTCTCTGCCCCCCCGTTCTCTCTGTCTCTCTCTCTCCCCACCACCTTTGTGCGTGGAGCCGGGAGGAGGGTCAACGGCCTGCTCTCCGGCCGGATCCATGGCGCGCCGGGAAGAGGGGTGGTGACCTCCTCCTCCATCTCCAGCGGGCGGCGTGGCGAGAGGCAGAACATGGCGATGTGGGGCCGGGAGGCCATCGGTGGCCGGCCTCCTCCGGCCAAATCCACGACCCGCAGGGCTAGGAAAAGGGGCGGCGACCTCCTCCTCCATCTCCAGCGGGCGACACGATGAGAGGCGGAGCACGGCGGCGTGGGACCGGGAGGAGGGGCGGCCTCCGAAGGCCGGCCTCCTTCGGTAAAATCCACGGCGCGCCGGGTCCGGAGGAGCGGCGGCGACCTCCTCTCCGACCGGATCCACGGTGCACGAGTCCGGTGATGTGGGCCTTGCTCCTCCCGTCGGCCGGCGTCACAGCCCACGAGTAGATCTGGCTGACGGCGCTGGCCCGGGGGTGCGCGATGATGGTGACGCACGGCGGCAACGGAAGCGTCGCCGCCTCCCCTCCCGGCCCGGTGACGCGTGACAACAGCGAGCACGAGCACTTGCGGTGGATCTAGTCGGCCTCTTCATTGGGCGGGCTCGAGATGATGGATCGGGTGCGGGCTCTTGCGGGCTAGCAAGTCTTTTTTCGGATTTACGAGTAGCGGCGGGTGAAGTTGTCACCCGTCGCTACTAATCTTTCTGTAGCGGCGGATTATTTCGTGTTCTGGATATCCGCTGCTAATGACTATTATTTTTAGCCATGTTAATTTAGCAGTGGGGCGGCCCACCCGCCGCTACAGGCTGGTTTTGTTGTAGTGATTGTTGTCAAGTTATCCTTCTCTCATTTAGCTTCAGCATTATACAAGAATGTTCGAACACCTCTTTGTTCAATGGCAGAGCCAGGAATGAAGTTAAGGGAGTGCTGAGTAAAGACGGGTTAAAAAGCTCACAACACCAAAGGCATAACGTGGCATGTGACACAACACAACACAACAATTATGAATACAAAGAACACAAGCGGCATGCAAAAAAAAAGTAATTGGCAGGGAGAAACATGACCACAAAATTTTGTAAGCTTCTAGCAACATTTCTTTCTGTGTAAACTGATCAGAATAAAAAACTGAAACCAATAACGCTGTAAACTAATAGTTCGACAAGCATGGCACAACGGTCTCGTGCACATGGATTTCCCCCGTGCAGCCATGCGATACGTGCGGAACTATGAATGCCGATGTGGAATTTGGGACGAGGCAAGGAACCTGCTAGATGAGAGAATGCGATGGCCGGCTCAGCGGATCTCAAACAAGAAACTAGCGATCGTAGAAGTGTGTAGCCATAGCTTCCTTACATTTGTGTTCACTCTCGATGGGCCAACCTACAGGATGTTTTTTAACAGAGGAAGTGCCAAATTTACATGAGGCGTAATAGAATTTTTCTGGGGCAAGGGGGTGCTGCAGCCCTCCAGCATGGGGTGCAGCTCTGCCCCTATCTCTGTGTTGTAATCAGTTGGAATGAAAATAATTTGGAAACAATCTGATAGATCGCAAGAAATTATGTAAAGAGACTGTCAATACAAAGATGTGTGTTTACTCAGAAACATAGGATTGACATGAGAACATTATGCACCTTAGCTTATTATATCATCAGAAAATGGCAAGAACTCAGCTAACAGCAGCTGAAAGGAAGTTGTCTCATCAGTGTTTACAAAACAGATAATGATGAAACCTTATCAATGAAAGTTGGTGCACGTAAGCTCTGCTGCAGCAGAAAAAGCTATGTGAACAAAGTGTATGTTCCCTCCAATTTTTCTTTTGTCGTCATTAGGACAAATTACTAAGTGTAGATTTGAACTAGCTAGTTTGTCCTAATAGTAACAAGTATTATCGATGATACATACCATCGGGTACCTTATAGATAAGAAAAGCAAAGTAGACTCTTACTAGGATAAGAACAGTAGACCGATTAGGACACCATCATATAACCCTGTCCCCCCGGATATATAAGAAGGGGCAGGGGTACTCCTCAAGGGACAAACAATAGACAAGCTGAATTAGATAGATCCCATACTGGACATAGATTAGACATAACTAAACATCATCGTCTAGGTCTACCCTTCTCATCTAGATCTTTAGATCTAGACATATCAATACAAATACCCACAGAATACAGGACGTAGGGTTATTATTCTTTAGGAGGCCCGAGCCTATATAAATCGGTGTCTTGTGTTACCATCATCTTTCGATCTTGCGTATATCCCTGTCCTACCTATAAATCCATATAGATGAACTATCCTATATCTATTGCCGAGATTAAGTCTCGACATTTGGCGCGCCAGGAAGGGGCCAGCACGGTGATCGGCTCGTTGAGATCGGTGGTTTCAATCTACTACTTCAAGATTTCATCATAAGCAGACCGGTGTTGAAACGTACGAGTCACCGTGTTTTCGAAAGATTTCTTCTTTAAGATCTAATCGTGAGTAGACCGATGTTGAAGCATCGTGTCATCACACAAATCATCACGTCTTCATCAAGACGACTCCCAACAAACTAACGACGACACCTTCAACGAGGATGACTGCTATTTGGCGACATCATCCATTACGACGATGCTTCCGACAACTCGATGCTTCAGCGGATTCTGACGACTCGGTGACATCACCGCGACTCGATAGTTTGACCGCTCACGGCCACATGTACATGCACGGGGGATACTCCGCCTTCACCTGGCCACTCGGCTGCTCGGTCGCTCGACGACGTCTTCGATGATTCAGCGCATCGGCAATCGCCTCGACTCGATCACTCGGCGACATCGCCTCGACTCGGTCATTCGGCGACATCGCCTCGACTCGGTCACTTAGCGACATCGCTGCAACACTACGACTCGATAGCTACTCAGCGACACCGTCAATGACTTGACGCATTGGGTTTTCACCCACTCGACTACTCAACAACGCATGTGATGACATGGCGCTTCAGTGTTTCGGTCACTCGACCATACAGCCACTTGGCCACGCCTTCGATGATTCGGTGTCTCGGTCAACCACTCCAAGTTTTGATGTTCCGGCGACATGATGGCTCGATTTCGATGTTTGACCACTCGCCAACAACATCAGCACGCTCGGGGGCTCATCTTTAACTCATTGAATATCAAATCTAAGTATCTTTATACTTTCTCGATTTACTTTCGAGGTTTAGGGCTCATGTCCTTCATACTATTTTTCCCACGGCCGTTTATTTCTGTTTTCTAAGGAGAAGGTCATAGGTTTTTTATGAGTAAAGTTGAGCTTTTAAATTAGTGCTCTTATTTGTGACTTTATTCATCTTTTTATTGCCTCGGTTCTTTAATCCTTCGTATTAAACAATTGAGTCAGGGGGCTATTTGTGTATCTGTACACGTGTTCTCCCACTTTTTTTTGTGAATCTAATAGTACACATATCGGTCGATGACCTTTCAGTAGTGCATCAGCCCTGACACCATATGACCCATGTCGTCTGTTCTAGTTTCACCTTTTTTGGCTTCTGCCTCGACCGATATATTATATTTTATTCGTAAATTGGTCTTATTTTTTGGTCTTACACAGACTAGCGACTAAGTCATAAAACTTTTTTTCTACGCGACAGACTGCCACTACACTAAACCCAGAGCCAAAGTTGCGAGAGGTCATGTGTCGATTGGTTCTGATTGCTACGCAAGAGTAAATTATGATCGATATTGTAGCGGCAGAACAAGCTCCGAGCTCTTTATATTTGTCCTAAGTATCCTACGATAGATCAATCCAGTTGCTAACGCGCGAATACGCTGCTATGCGCTAGTTGGTCTACCTACAGGAGAAAAATGGATACGCACTTGACTTTTCAGTCGACTGATTTGTTTGGCTTATAAAAATAAGTTTTCAAGCAAACAATGTTAATTATAACTAATTATCCTAATTTCCTTTATTATCAGGAACATTTTTTATGGATAGGCGGATACACCACTCGATATAGAGTGATTTCCTCGTCTTCATCGGTCGACAATGCCAGCTCCGACCGCTTTCATCGGTCGGCCATGCTAACATGGACTGTCTTCATTGGTTGGCTTACAGCTCCGACTGCTTTTGCCGGTCGGCTACACCAGCTTCGACTGCCGCCATCAGTCTACTATATCATATCTGACCGCCACCATCGGTCGGCCACATGTCAGACTGTCGGCTTCACTTGATCATCGTGACTTCGAGTGATTCCTACTTCATCAGCGGTCGGTAGCTACAATAACCTTGACTGTCTTTTTCACTCGATCTTATCGTCATGAGTTAAGTACTGCTGCCACTCAGACATGATATTCTGAGTTGAGCGCGACCGACACTCATAATGGCAATTGTCTTGGGGGCTTCTTTGAAGAGAGGTACTTTATGGTTGATGCTATAATATATAAATATATGATTTGATGATCATATAACAGTGGTTTGATGGTCACTCTATCAAATATGCTTCTTTGATGAGAAGTGCATTATCATAAGTGGTTGATGCCATAATCATTTAAAGCATGATTTAATGATCATGTCACTATGACTTGATGGTCATATATGCAAAATATTGAGCATCACTCGACTGATTGAAGTCAGTTTATAATAGTGAAAATAAATCTCAAAGATATGAGTGATTACAATTCTTAAGGAAAGGTTACTTAATCATGATTGAAGTCATGGTAACTTAGTACTTGGCTATGATTGATGTTATAAAGTCTCGTTCATTCGGTTGTGATTGAAGTCACCCGTTTAGAACATAATCATTCGGCTATGATTGAAGTCACCCGTTTGATTCATAAATCACTCATAGGCTACTCGGCCAAAAACTATGTCATTTGATTATGATTGATGTCATAAGCTTACGTTCACTCGGATGTGATTGATGTCGCTCGAGTATATCATATAGCACTCGACAATGATGGAAGTCATTGGTTTGAGTCATCTACCACTCAGCGGTGATTGAAATCACTCGACTAAGTCATTTATCACTCGGTAATGATTGATGTCATTCTATTGAATTATTTATCACTCGAATTTGATGATTTGAGTGATTTTTCCTTAAAGAGAGCTAACACGACTATTCTTGTTTTGGACTCTTGCATTATTTACAGTTTTTAAATGATACAAGAGTCGGGGGCTACACCTAATTAGGTGCACCTACTCGGTGCACCAGTTGATTTCTCGAAAACATTTTCAGATCTTTGAGATTCTTACAAGCTCGCTGATATAAAGCTGAAGCATTATATATGGCACGAACCAATCGAAAAGCTACTGAAGATTATCATCCAGCTTACAAGACTCTCGGGGGCTTGTCGATGATACATACCATCAGGGTACCTCATAGATTAGGAAAGCAAAGTAGACTCTTACTAGGATAAGAACAGTAGACCGACTAGGACACCACCATGTAACCCTCCCCCCCAGATATATAAGGGGGGCAGGGGTACTCCTCAAGGGATAAGTAATAGACAAGCTGAATTAGATTGATCCCACATGGGACATAGATTAGACACAACTAGATATCGTCGTCTAGGTCTATCCTTTTCGTCTAGATCTAAATAGATCTTTAGATCTAGACATATCAATACAATACTCACAAAATATAGTACATAGGGTTATTATCTTTTGGGAGGCCCGAACCTATATAAATCGGCGTCTTGTGTTACCATCGTCTCTCGATCTCGCGCATATCCCTATCCTACCTATAAATCCATATAAATGAACTACCCTATATCTATTGCCGAGATTAAGTCTCGGCAAATATGGTTACAGTGGCATCTGATATACTTGTATCAGGAAGTTTCATTACTGAACTAATCACAGTGTTGCTTCCTCTGTAACAATGCTAGTCATCTATTATTTGGTTTATTATGCCAGTAGCGATAAGACCGGTGAACCTGCGGACCGTATGCCAATGGGGAGTTCCATTTTGCCATCGTCCAATCAATCGGAGGAACTGTTCCGGACTTCCGGTGTTGTCCAAGGCACTTTACTCGGCTGCTATACTATATCAAACCCGTGCGTATATATATAAACAGAAGTGTGCATCCAATTCTCTGCACACATGCATGTCACAACAATGGCGCCAGCAGCCACCTTCCTCTTTATGCTCTCCGCCGCTGCATTTTTGACGACGTTGTCGAATGCAGCCTCGGCCTTGTTCTCGTTGCCGCCCGCCGCTCCACCACCGCCGTGCGTGGCCCTACCACCGACGGTGGCATTCCTCCGCGCTCGTTGCGTTAGAACATTGTATCGGGTGACCTGCTACGACTCCCTCATCCCCTACAGTTGCACGTTCCAGACCAGCCACGTGAAGCTCGCTCGCGCGGCGACTGACGTCAACCACGTCCGGCTACGCACCCTCTCTAAGCATGTCAAGGAACTCGTCGCCATTGGTGGTGCCGGGGCCTCGCTCCGGGACTGCGCGAGCACCATCTCATCGGCCGCCGGCCGTCTGCCGAGCTCGACAACGTGGGACCCGTGGCGGGAAGAAGCGGAGGTCAGGTGGGCCATTTTCAACGCGCAGACATGGCTCAGCGCGGCAATGACCAACGAAACGAGGCGACGTGCGCCGACGGGCTCGGGGCAGCTGGCGGAGCCGTTTCGCGGGAGGTTGCGAGCGCCAAGGAGCATACGAGCCTCGCTCTCGCCCTCGTCAACGGCATACCATTGCCACCGTAATAACCTGAATTGTTTCATTTTTGTGCAAGGGAACTGAATTGTTAACGGAGTAGCGTCCACTGCAGATTTTCTACCGTGGAGCAATTTTCCTTACTGCATTTTTCTTTAACTAAAGCTTTTCGCATCCACTAGTTTAATTCTCGTCGTTGATAACACTATACACATGCGACTTGTGCCCCTCATGCCTTCCGCACGGCAGGCTATATCTAGCGGAAGCGCGCGTGGTTCGGACATGATTTTCCTCCATTCGCACGAACGCCTCCGCCTTCTGCTTTCCTCCGCATTCGCGCTCGCCGGTTGTAACAAACGCGGACACTGCCATCGCAGCTCTGATCCTCCTGGTCGAAACAATTCATCCTTTGGCTGGAACAATTAATCCCTATACGGCTATACCTGGAACAATCCATCGCCATGTCTGGAACAATTGACCGACGGCCATAAGCGGTCCCGGACTCCGGTAGTGGATCTAAAAGGCTACTCCCTCTGTTCCCATATACATGTCGTCCTGGCCGTGGGTAGAGGAACCAAGGAGCAGCACAGTAATCATTCTTTTTACCCCGCTATCCCTATTCAATATGGAAAGTGGGCAGTACACAATTTTGCAAGTGGGCAACTGCAGACACCTTCATTAATTACATTAGTACACCCAGTTGCCTCTTCGGTGCATCACAGAGGCACAAAAGACAGAACTCCTACACTGGCGCAAATTTACATCAGTACATTGGAGCCAGTTTTCATTAGACAAAAGAGAAGCAACACCGCAAATAAAAATTTGAAATTGGTGCCAGAAAATGTCATGCACTGATGTTGCATCTATAAATAAGCTCACTTGCTTGTGAGCTCCTCATTTCTCTACTCCTATGTTCTGTTCATCTCCTCATCTCAGTTCTTCCCAAAAGCAAGTTGATGTTTTTAGGGGTCTTGGGCCAACCAATCTTTGATGACCAAGGAAATGAAATACTTACAGGCAAACTTGGCATTTTCCATTTGGTAAAGAGGTATATTGAGATGTTGTGTTGATGCCGCAAAGAGCGAGTATTTTGTCATCCTTCCCACATTTCCATTTGACATGCTCGCTGATAATTGGACATGAAACAATCAAAACAAGCAACATGAATGTACTCGTGCAAGTAAAACAAATGGGACAAAGGACATTAGAAGGCAACACACCGTAGTTGATCTGTCAATGATGATATAGGAGGAATAGTTGGGGCAAGCGTTGCACCCGTTGATGCCCTCTCGCACGAGCACGGGTACTTTCTGCATCGTCATGTGCCTCGAGAATACCGTAGTTGAAGTCAACGCCTATTTCAACCGGACCATCCATCCTCCACCACTGGCCACTCCGATATCTTACCACACCTCAACGCTCCCATGTACTACTCTGCGTCATAAATTGTGTGTGGATCACCAATTGAACAGGGACCCACGGGGAGATTGATACTATCTAGGAGTGCCAAGAGGGGGGGGGGTTGAATTGGACCGGTAAAGTGGATCGTCAACCCAATATAATTTCCATCGATTGCTCACCACCTAGGTTAACGACAAGTCCTATGCAATTCTACTAAAGCCAAGACCCTAGCAAAACTAGTGGAATGATGCAATGTAAGCGGTGCCAAGCCAATCATCTAGAAAGCAAGCCCATGGCACCTATCTCTACTTACACACACAAGTGCAGAATTAAAGACGACAAGTAAAGAGGGGGTTTAGAGAATGCTCATGGATTTTTAGCCCGAGGTATCGAGAGGATGGCACCTCCCCCTGTCCCGCATTGGATCGACTCCCGCTGGAGTATTGATCCCTCCCGCCACCTGCCGTGGAGTCGTTGCACACAAGCTCGTATCACTCCCGGAGTGACGGCGTGGTTGCATGACCACTGCTCATTGGGCCCTTCGCCCCTCGAGCATAAGCTTGCCTCCCTCAAAAGCTTGCTGCACTCTCAGAGTGCACGCACATGCGCTCTCTCAACGATACTCCTTCCAAAAGCGAGCTCAAACCTTGTACAAATTTGTGACGGCCTTCACAACACGTCACGATAACGAAAGGCTCAATCACTGACACCTAACCGGTAGTAACAATAGTAACAACACCAATCCTCTCTAGTGTCTCCTAATGTCACGATAATGCCATAGACCAATAGTAACAACACCAATCCTCTCTACAACCCCTCCTAGGCTAGAGACTCAGGACGCTCTTATGTTGCTCCAATCTTTGCTCTAGTGTCTCCTCTTTTTCTCTTGGCTCTCTTCATGTTTGCCCAGTTCTCCAAATGGCCAAGAGAGGTCTAAAAGACCCACTCAACAGCTATTTGTAGTCTCCAACTCCAAAACTAGCCGTTGCTAAAAGCTGGCGCACTAAGAAGCCACTCGCCGTAATGTATCATCTTACAGTAAGGCAACCTTGGGGAGTAGTCACCGTAAGGTACGGTGACCTCCCTTAGCACCTTACGGCGACCTCAGATCAACAATGCCTCTCTGCACAAATCTTCTTGGTTACCGTACCATACAAGGACCTCATCGTAACATCTTCAGAGAGTACTATTTTCTGGCCACCAACTCCTCGTAGTCACCGTACCTTATGGTGATCTCGCCGTAATGTCCAACGGCTCCTTCTGAGTTATGGCCACTTCTCCTCTCTTTGGGTCACCGTACCTTCACGCTTGTTGACTCACCGTATCCTACGATGACCTCGTCATACCCTAGGACGAACGCTTGAGCGCCAGTCCAGAGACTCTGCCCCTTTTGTACAACTCTTTGGCATTCACCTTACTCTACGGTGACTTAACATCCATACCATACAGTGATACGCACATACTTACGTGTGTATAGGAGCATTTCTCAATGGACCCTATGATGACCACGTCGTACCTTACAGTGACTTGTCCAAAAGCTGAAACTCCTTGTCCTCTTGACCCGTTTCCAAGCTTCCAACCTTGATCAATCCTTCTCCTCTTGCTACTCCAAGTGTCCTAGAGTGTTACTTGAGCATCCCAACACTCTAACCCTAGAGAAGCCTAAGAGAATGACTCGTGCCTCCTGGATAGTCTGGTTTTTCCTATGGACTGAAGTACTACAAACTAGCCAAGTGATAACACGCACTTGGACCTAGCTGTCCTTAGCCCCGATCCATTGTTGACGCTAGTTAGTGTGCTAATTTATGCATCAAAAGCTCCTTGTTTAGAGCATAAATATCATCATTATAGGCAATTAACCCCTGAAAATGGTAGAATATTTGTACAATTGTCGTTCTAGAGATTTATTGTAGAAACAGGTGAAAGTCTGATATTTTGGGATGTTTCCTGTGGAATTGCACCTTTAAGAGATCAAGTGTAGCAGAGAAGGCCCTGTGCCGATCGACATAGGGGTGATCCGAGCCGATCCAGACTGGTCCACTCCTCAGGACCTTCTAGAAAGAAGATATCCGCAAAATACTTGGAGATATGCTTTGTGAAGAATTAAAAGGAAACTTTAAACATGAAATACAAGAGTTTACTACAGAAGACTTGATGAGGGGACCCACATGGAAGCTACAGAAGACTTGGAAACTGACTTAGAGGAGATATCGGGCTAGACACAAAGTGTGCCGATCGGCACGATGCCCTTTTCCAAAGGAACCAACTCCATCTCGAGTCGCACCTATATAAAACCTAAATTCTGAAGGTAGCGGCGGTAGGAGGGACAACAGATCTCATGAGTTTAGAGCCATCGTAGCTTTGTCACATTTTTCTCATCTCTTGTTGCTAGGCTTTGCTTGGCTAACCTAGCCAAGTTAATGATCGCAAGGTCGTAGGCTTAGAGTTTAAAGGACCGCTAGTGCTTGAGGTGATCTGTCAAGGTAGGCCTACTAGATGGTGATGAATCCTGTACTATGTATCATGTTGAAGTAATATCTAGTATGTTAATGAATGTTTTAGAGACTCGACTATGCAGGATTTGATAATTCTTGCATGTGCCTAATCTTTACTTAGTACATAAGCTAAGTATTTAGATGCTATCTTAATCGTGGTGATTAGGATAGTACTCAGGATCTTGTATTGAATCAAATTTGCATGTATAGCTACTAATGCATGGTAGGAGGTACATGTAGAGGAGAAGTTGTAGACCGATTAAGGGGACTGCTCATGACAGGAGACCCTCGGAAAAGTTTCCTCATCACTCATTTATTGTTTCTTTTACTAAGTAATTCCGCTTATGATACTACTAGATTATATTTTGAGGTTATGAATTCAACTAGCAGATTATCTAGTTAAAAACTCATTAAATATGTTTTCTTTAAGCTTCTTTGCAACCATAACCTGCCTTCGCACAAAACAGTCTTCGTGCCGATCGGCACCGAATTATGCCGATCAGCACACCCTTAGCAAACCGACAAAACAGCATCATTTTCAGAAGCTTAATTAGATTTTTTATTAATAACTTTGCATGACTCCCACTAGTCTCTGTGGATTCGATTAAACCTTGCAATACTTTGAGGGAAAACTAGCTACAACTCTACATCGTCCTCTTGCGGTATATAAGTGGGTGCATAACAACGATCAACAAGCATGTTTTCCGCCATTGCCGGGGACTAGTGTTCGAATTAAGCATTGTTTGAGATTTATGTATCTAGTTTTTTTTCTTCCATTCTTTCTATTTTCTTCTAGTGCGTATGCCCTGTTGACTTATACAAAATAGATATGGATAGCGCTAAGTCAAATAAACCTCACAATTACATCGACAATCAATAATCTCTCTTTTGGAAAAGGCGGATAGAAAAGAAGAGCAAGTCAGCCAGAGACATTGGAGGCAACAGAAGCAGACCATTCAACCCCAAGGCTTTGTTCAAGAGTGTAGAAGCAACAACAATGGCGGAACAACCAATTATCGATCGCATGAAGACAACCCTCGCCAATGTTGTCAAGACAGAGCACACAACGCAGGAAGATCCTTTTCACTTGGAGTGTTACATGGGAGTGGTGCAGCAGCAGCCATTTTACAGGTTCTGAAGATTCCAACACACATCTGCAACATTTTCTTGAGATCTGTAGTACTTTTCAGTTGGAGCATATGATGACAGACCAAGTTAAGGTGCGTCTATTCCCCATCTCGCTTATTCGGCGTCCTAAGAAGTGGTACCATGCGCTACCAGCAGAAAAGAAGACCATTTGCGCACCTCTTGCAACAAAGTTTTGGCAAAGTATTTCCCCCTAGCGAGGCTCAAGCTTTGAAGAACCAGATCCTAAGATTCACTCAATATGCTGATGAGAGTATTGGAGAAGCATGGGAAAGATTTGGTGAATACAAGGATGCTTGCCCTCACCATGGTCTTGATAAATGGGAGCTAGTTGAAAGATTCTACATGGGATTGAACCAAACTTCCCGTCAGCGTTTGGATGCTTTGGCTGGAGGATCAATGATGGATTCAACTCCAACACAAGTAGAAGATTTGATCAAGAAAATTGGGCAGAATCAAGCATGGAGCAGTGAAAGAAACTTGGAAAGAATGAATCTACAACTGTCCACTGGAAAGATGAAAAGCGTGGTGGAAAGATCGTATGATGAGTTGCTAATGGATAAGCTTGATGCAATACAAAGGAGGCTAGAGAAGAATGATCATATACCTAATGAAGAAACTATCAAGCAGCTGGCAGAGTCTCATTCCACGTGTGAGGAATGTGGAGAATTTGGCCATGTTGGTAAAGATTGCCCCGAAGATTCCAAGATGCGTAGCAATGTGAAAAGACAAGGTTGGAAGCCTCCATATCTGCAGCAAAAGAGCAACTTTACTCCTGGATCATCTATGCAAAATGCAATTCCTCTTTGTATTCAATGCCAAGAGTTTTCCCAAAATCAAGAAAAGATCAATAAGGACACCCAAGCTAAATTTAAGGAGGTTCATCATGTTCTTGAAGGAATCAATGATAAGGTGATTGAGGTTGGAAGCTCTAAACAACAAATCCTTCAATATATGAAGATGATGGAGAAGTAAATGGGACAATTGTCAGAAACTATGCAGGGTGATAAAGGAGCTATTCTAGGCAATACCCGTTCTGCAGAACACCTGAAGGCGATAGCAACCAGGTCTGAAAGGAAACAGAGGAACCCACAACTGCAGCTAGAGCAAGGAAGGCCCGTGCCGATCGACACAAAGGAGATGCCAATCGGCACAATGCTGATGCCAATCGGCACGAAGGAGATGCCAAATTGCACAACGTTGATGCCAATCGGCACATACAGGATGCCGAACTGATAGGTCTGATAAATGGTACTGACAGCAATGAACATGGTCCTACTACTTTTCTATACTCGTAGCTACTATCCAAGACAGAAAGGACGCAACCCTATGACGAGCAATTCTCTCGATTCATTGACATCATGAGGAAGTTTTATATCAATGTTCCGTTCCTTGATGCTCTGTAGGTTTCCACCTATGCTAGATATATAATGAACATCATGCAAAGCAAGAAGCCATTGCCAGCTGAAGGAGTTGTTAAGATGATAGAGGAGATGACACTAGCTATCAATGATGTTGCACCGGAAAAGAAGCCCAATCCGAATGCCCTAGCATTCGCTGTCTTATTGGGTCGCAGAATTTTAAAGGGCTCTATGTGATTTGAGGGCAAACGTAAGTGTTATGCCACACTATGTTTTCTCAAGTCTAAATCTGCCTGATTTAGAGCCTATGGCTATATGCTTATAATTAGTCGACCAATCTGTTCGTTATCCCGATGGTATTGCAAGAGATGTGCCTGTTTAGATAGGAGATCATATTGTCCCTGTGGATTTCATAGTGTTGGATATTGATAGGAGGACAAAGACCCCATTGATTTTGGGCAGGCCATTCTTGAGGACTGCAATGGCAAGCATTGATGTTGGAAGCAGAGAGATTAAATTTGATATTAGCGGAGCTTCCTACAAATTCAAGTTTCGCCCCAAGGGAGAAGAATGTTGTAAGGTTTCTGAAGTGGAGAGATATAAGTCAGCCTATCATATTGTAAGGATCATGACCATTGAGGTCACCCTGAGGTATGGAGTTTTGGTGATGCATGACAAACATGAAATGTGACTAATATCTACACGAGTGTTGTTCGTGTAGGAAACCCTTTCTATCTTATGATGATTGTCTACGGCGTCCTTGGCAATGGATGACAATGACCGCAAGCATGGAGGCTTGTGAACTTGATGGAGTCCAAGGGTTGATGGAGATGGATCAAAGCGGAGAACAAGCTATGGTGCAAGTGTTTGGAACACTTGAGTAGTTGTTAGGGTTTTGAGTCCACAGGAAAAACCGGACTATTAAGGGGGTTTGAGCCTGCCGTTGGTAGGGGCATCAATAGTGAGCGCCCGTGCTGGCTCGGGGAGTTCGGCAAGTTCTCGAGGGAGGCAAGCTTGTGCTTTGTGCAGCGGTGACGCACACCGTGTCTTCACTCGAGGAGTGATTGCGGGCTCATGGGTAAGAACTCCACTTGGTGGCGGGAAGGACCGGGACTCCGGTGGGAGTGGCCCAACAAGGAGTAGGGGAAGGCGCCATCCTTCCGAGACCTCGGGAAAAAATCATGAGCCATCTCTTACTCTACTCCTTACTTTGATGCATTATCTTCCGCATTTACATACCGTGCTATTCATGCTTGTGTGCTTGTCTTTCTCTAGTTGACTACCTTGTAGACTTGCATGAATAGGCTTCTTTACTTGCTAGTAGTGCTTAGTCTTCATACTTGATCACTAGCATATATAGGCTTTGGGTTGATTGATCACCCTAGTATGTATTATGCTACTCATGCTTGTATGCTTTCTATATGCTTGTTGATCTAGTAGCTTTGCTTGAGTAGAACTCCTTGCTAGCTAGTTGTCTGCTTCCGCAAATCTTTGGTAACTAGCTTGCATAGGAGTTGCATTGCGTTTGTGTGATCAACTAGTATGCTTAGGTTGTTGTTCCTTTCATAGGTTCATTATGTTGCTAGTGTGATCACCACTAGGATTGTGTAGGAGTTGTTTTTGAGTGGTCGGTTTTAGGAATTGGCGAATTTGGTATATAGTGCGAGTTCCCAATTCACCCCTCCCCCATCTCGGTCACTCGGTCCTTTCAAGTGGTATTAGAGCCAAGTGCTCATCATAAGGCTTAACCGCCTTGAGTAGTGACCGTGTTGAGTTGGGATGTCATCCCATTCGGGGCCGGTCATGGCTCATGGAAGGATCGCTTTAAAAGCTACCTAAATGCCATGATTCCGGATGAGTTGATGGATACACTTGTGGACTTTGCCAATACCTTTACCGATGATCATGTGTATGATGATTGCGTGGATGTGCCATGTACTAGTGAGTGCTAGACTCTTCTAGCAATGACTTGATAGGTTGCTCTACTAGTATGCCTAACTTGATGATTGATAATGATGTGTCTCTTGATCTTGCTTGCTCTACTAGCATTGACGATGTTTGTGAGTCTCCTATTGATCATGCTAGTAGTTCTATTGTTGAGGAGTTCTTTGCTTTGCATGCTAATGATAATGAGGACTTACTTGACTCTCTTATTCGCTTGCGAGGTATTGTGGATAGGATTGGGGCAACTTCTTTTGAGCTTCCCAAGATTGTGATAGTGGAGAAGATCCTCTCCTTGGTTCCAAGTAGCAAGCTCTTCTATGTCACACTTGACCTTCTCATGGAGAAGAGTCTCTCCGTAGAAGATGTGATTGAGCTGCTCTTCAAGGATGAGGAGATTGTCACAAGCATGGCATGGAAGAGGACATTGAAGGCAACTCATGAAGCATCCTCGAGCAAAGGGAAAGGAGTAGCTTCGAGCTCAAACTTCTTTGATCCCTCTACAAGATTGTCTTGCAACAACTTTTACAACCCCTTTGGGGCAAGACATACATCGGGCGCTTCATCAAGCTCTACCTCAAGTGTCATTCCAAGTCCTACTCCAAGCACTTTGAGTGGACCGAGCATTGGCGTAGGGGGAGCACCAACAACAATGCTCGCTCGATCATTTGAAATGATCAATCTTGCGGCTTCGGCTCCGACGCCTCCACCTCCTCCGCTCCCTCCACCACAAGATCATCTTTGGCATCCTCATCGAGCTCACCAACAAGACCTCCTCTTTGAACTCGGTAAATTTGTGAGAAATCCGAATGATGACCTTTATGAGAATCTATTGAGCATCTATGATCTTGTGTGTAGAACTAACTCTTTCAGGGGTTTTTGGAAGATTGCACCATATGAAGTGATTGACAAGCTCCTTCAACAGATC
The DNA here is from genome assembly GCA_032690845.1 of Eleusine coracana subsp. coracana. Taxonomy (NCBI): domain Eukaryota; kingdom Viridiplantae; phylum Streptophyta; class Magnoliopsida; order Poales; family Poaceae; genus Eleusine; species Eleusine coracana. The sequence goes on along the minus strand of CM064420.1, from coordinate 31,230,752 downwards.
ACAACTCCTGAGAGGAATTTCTTACTTGAGGAGGTAGTCAATAGGAGACATGAGCTCTCAATTGAGAGAGCAATGGAGATGATACTTGTGCTCCATTCTCAAGTGGGACATGTGCTTGAGCACATCACTGGACTCTATGATCCTCCTCATTACTACATCAACCTTGACAATGTGCACATGGGGGATGATCATGGACATTGGAGATATCATGCTCCTCACTATCCCATTAGGAGGAGACTATTGGATGGGATTGCAAGAATCCCTATCTATGAGGATGGTCTCATTGCTCGACACCATGAGGTTAGTGCTAGTCAATCAAGTAATGCTTTGGATACTAACTCCTCTTCCTCTAGTGCTTGTCTTATGGCTACTACTAGGGTCAACTACAAGAGTGGAGGCACTCATTAGATTCTTGATAGTGGGTGCACTCAACACATGACCGGGAAGCCAACCATGTTCACCACCATTGATGGAGATGAAGAGAGTGAGAAGGTGACTTTTGGGGATAACTCAAAAGGGAGAGTTAGAGGCTCGGGCAAGGTGGCCATCACAAATGACCTCCATCTCTCCAAGGTCTTCCTTGTGGAAACCCTCAACTTAAACCTTCTATCTATTGGTCAACTTTGTGACATGGGTTTCAAGTGCACGTTTGATGAGGATGGTGCAACAATTGAGAATGTCGAGAGAGGTCTAGTATTTCATAGAGTGAGACATGGGAACTTGTATGTCATGGACTTCAAGTCAAGCAATATGCCACCAAGCACTTGCCTATTCACTAAGGCATCCAAGGGATGGTTGTGGCATAGAAGGCTAGCACATGGTGGAATGAATTAGCTCAAGAAAATTGTCAAGAGGAATCTAGTTGAAGGAATCAAGTATGTGACCTTTGAGAAGGATAAATTGTACAGCGCTAGTCAGGCGGGGAAACAAGTTGCATCCCCACATCCCACCAAGTCATTCATGTCTACATCTCGTCCTCTAGAGCTCTTGCACATGGACTTGTTTGGACCAACATGTCACAACCCCCTTGGACCGATGTTCCTGAGGTGCTGATTAAGCAGACACAAGATAATACAACAACCGACCAAGTTCAAATTACGTAAAAAGCAGTGTTGTTTATTATATATCAGAGTTAAGTACTTAAGTGCAGCAGAAATATTACAAATCTCAGTTTTAAAAGAAGCGGAAGATAACGTGATTAAACATCTACAATTTACAACTCGACGATAATAGCAAGTGTGATAAATCTAAGCCCATACGGATTATCACTAGCATCACACAACAGCAGCGGCTACTCAGTCTCCCAATGGGCAGATCATCCCTCAGGGATAGACATATCCCAAGGAAGAACACCCATAGGTAGATCATATGCATCAGTGTTATTACCTGAAATAAGGAAAACCATAACATGGCAAAGCCTGAGCTACTAAGCTCAACAAGTCTTACCCGACAAGTATTAAATCTAGACATGCTTAGGCTCAGAGATGGATAAAAGTAAATTTAGTGAATCTGCTAATAACTATAATAGTGTAAGATAACTTGCATTTCAATATAATAAGTACAACAAGCAATCTGAAAATTTAATTAAGTAATAAAGAACTTTAATTCAGATTCAATAAAATTCAATATTCTTCATCCCAACATTCCATTAATTAATATTAGTGAGGTTCTTAAGCTATGATGTGACGCAGTGAACAAGCGGTACTCATTACTACGAGGGACAGCGATTGCAATCGTTTTACACCAGCTGGGAAAACCCGAAGTACACGGCATACACATCATTCATGAACACGTATGACAACTATTCACAAAGTCATAATACAAGCCGATCCGGGTCTAAAGGCCCGAGTGGGCAGCCGTTCCACGGTAACGTCGGGAATCTGTCCACTCCTACCGGATCACACGACCAAGTGTTTGGGTATCGTCCAGCAAGCATATGACAATGCTACATCAGTTTACTAGTTCCCATATACTAGCATGCATTCGGTACTGCTCAATACTTGCTCAGCAGGGCCGACAACGGACGGGTCCTAGGTCGACACAGACAGGGCTACAGCCTTGCAAGCCATGTCCTCTGAAGGCACATGATCTTTGCCCTTTCACCTACGGAGCCTGTCCATTTCTCAAATTTTAGTTGCTGACCTAAACGGACTACCACCTTGCGAGACAAAAACCACCACAAGTACTTTGCCTTTGCCCTTTTCAATACAGACCCGTTTAGTCCAAATTTTAATATTCTTACTTCATCATGTTATTAATATTTCAAGTATCATAACAGTGTACAACCTATAACTAAGTATAATAATTCCTCTATTAACTACCGATACCTGTATACCATGTCTAAAATAAAATAGGATATTTCTAGGAAATGCAGGTGGGTTTTCATCCAACTTCTAAACTTAACGCACAAACAACCTATGCACATCTAGCAATTTCATTACTGGAATTAATCAAATTAATACTTGGGAATGTTCTGGGGCATGCTTTGAGCTACAACCACGGAGTTAGTACTGATGTTAGGATCTTCTTATGTAGAAAAATCCGAGGAATCCTTTTGAAAATCCTCCGTAGTAGAGTTAACGTTTCCTATGAAATACCGATATATCAATACAGAGAATACATAGATAATGCAATAAAATGTGATGCATAAGATGAATGAGCATATCAGTAAAATTTGTTCCTCAACATTGTTCTCGAAGCCATATGCTTCAGAGCTAGCAACTCTAATAATAGGAATTTACCAATAAAATTTCCTATTGCATTTACATAAGGTTATTTAGACATGAAAAGCAAATAATTCATTTAGTAAAATAAAAATTTTGCTACTGAACATGAGTGATCTACAGGTGATTCATATATGCATGATCAGCAAATTTGCCATGTTTCACTACTATATAATGAGCAATTAATTAATAATACCTTTAGCAAGATTTAAGAGTAAATAAATTCTAGTAAAATACGAATAGCAGATAAATTCCTACAAAAATTCATGGTGATGAAACATGGTAAGCATTATTTTTGTGCACAAGTGTAAACCCTAAATATTTATAGAAATTACTCTAATGCAACTCTAAGCATTTCAAAGATAAAATCATACTTAATTTTATGTCCAGAAACTAGGGTCAAATAAATAATTTCTTGATAGGGCATGTCATGAGAATTCTAAAACAATTTACTTTGCTATTTAACCAGATCTATAGTTAAGCATATAGATTTTTTAGTGTTTATAAGGATTAAATCCTACATCCAAACTTTATATATAAAACATACAAAGTAATATGTTCACTGCATAGTACTCATCACAAGGAAACCAACAAAATTTACTTTGTTATTTTAGGAGCTCTAAATCTCCAGATATGGATTTTTCAAGTTTAATAGTTTTTCTGGGTTTTTATTTGAACTTCGTAGTATTTGCGAAAATGCCATCAGTTTATTTTTAAAATGATCTGGACGCGCGCGTGCGGCGGCGCTGCTGCCGAGTGGGTTTGGAGCTCGCCGGCGGGCACTGCTCTCCCCAAAGTGGAACTTCATGCTCACCAGGACGTTGAGCACACTGAGGCGAAGGCACTGACGGGGTTCGTGAGGCACTGGACTCACCGGAGTTACGTCGACGGCGAGGAGCGGTGTAACAGAGGTGGTCGACGATGGCAGGGGCTCAACGTGGAGGCCGAGGAGAGAGGCGAAGTGGTCGGAGAGCACCAGCCGACCTTGACGGAGCCCGGCGTGGTCACCAAGGAGACGGAGAGGCCTTGGTTCAAGCTGTCACCGTGCACCTCCCATGGCGGCCGACGATGGTGGAAGGGGAAAAGTTTGAACGGGGACGAGTTCTAGCCTAAACCTTCAATATAACCTACCTAGGAAGTGCGTTAGGGAGGCACGCATCCATGAGGAAAGGATCGAGATCAAGAGGCTCACCAGAGAATGTGAATTTCTAGAAGTCATGATTCGGCAACCAAAAATAGGGCGTTCAATTCTTGCTTCAAATTCTCACTGCGTGGTTGATGATCGGGACTGAGTTCCCTCTCAGACATTCCTAACCTCACGACACAATCATTCTGTTCTTTGGTTCAAAAGCAAAGCAATGGAGAGGCCGGGTTGAGCGAGGTGTGGAGGTGCGGTAATGGCGACCGGGAGAAGAAGAAACGAGGCCAGGGATGGGGTGTTCGCACGGAGACGCCAAGGAGAGAAGAACGGGGAGGCCGAGGAGGAGTCGGGAGGAGAATCGAGGCACGGTTTTGATCCCTGGAATCGGCAGAGGAGCGATGACATGTGGGAGGTGGCGTGTCGGTGCGCATGGCGTCGGGTGCCAGTAAGAAAGAGAAAGAGGAGAGAAGAGAGAGACTGACAGCTGGGTCCCACCAGCAGGTTTTAACATTTTCTAGAATTTAACTCGGCCACAACTTTAATAATTGATTTAAAATAGTTCCAAACTCCAAATTGACTTGGGAAAAATTTGTACAGAAAATTTGAAATGTGTAGATCACAATGTGATTGGTGTCCAGTTTCAAAATCAACTGGTTTGAATTTGCCAAAAAATTGAATATGAATAAAATTCAAACTTCTAAGAATTAATTAGGGTATTTCCTCTTTGAATAAAATTCTGAGAAAATTCCTAAAATTCCTTTATGGCCCACCCTATCACATACATTTTTGGTAGCACCAGGTTGTATGCCAAATTTGAAAGTTGCTTCATAACTTAACCATACTTTGGTTTAAATTCAAATTCAAATAAATTTGAAATGCAACCAAAATTGAATTATGACTTGATGAACCAGAACTAGGTGCAATTTATGTGATCAAAAGAATGTAGTGACACAGGGGTGTCACAACCCTCCCTCCTTAAGAAAATCTCGTCCCGAGATTTATAGTGAACTAGAGGTAGGAAAAATACAAACGTTACTACCTGAGAAGTGATGCAAAAATTCCGGATAGTGGGTATTCAGGAACTCTACAGATTCCCAGGTTGCTTCATCTTCAGAATGATTGTTCCATTGAATTTATGAAACTTGATTGTTCTTTTTCGAGTAACTCGATCTTTTTCATCGAAGATTTTTATTGGATACTCAGAATAAGTCAAATCAGATTGTAGATGTTCACAATCATCCAAGATAACATCTACAGGGGGCTTAAGGCATTTCTTCAATTGAGAGACATGGAATGTATCATGCACATCAGAAAGATTTTCAGGCAACCTTAACTTGTAGGCCACATTTCCACATCGTTCCATTACTTGGAATGGACCAATATAACGGGGAGCTAATTTGCCTTTGACTCCAAACCGTTGAATACCTTTCATAGGTGATACCTTTAAATAGACATGATCGCCCTTTTCAAAAATTAGCGGTCGATGTCTTTTATTGGCATACATCTCTTGACATTGTTTTGTCGCCTTTAGATTAGCTTGAATTATTCGAACCTTTTCTTCAGCTTGTCGCACTAGATCAGGTCCGAAGGTAACTCTTTCTCTAGATTCTGTCCAATTTAAAGGAGATTTACAACTACGACCATATAATGCTTCAAATGGAGTCATACCTATACTTTCTTGATAACTGTTGTTATAAGAAAATTCCAAGAGAGATAAATAATCATCCCAATTACCACCATGTGCTAAAACACAAGCTCTAAGCATGTCCTCCCAAATTTGGTTCACACGCTCGGTTTGTCCATCAGTGGTAGGGTGATATGCAGAGCCTCGAATTAAATGAGTACCCAAAGATGCATGAATTTGTTCCCAGAATCTTGCCACAAACTGAGAACCTTGATCTGAAATAATGGTCTTTGGAACTCCATGTAAACATAAAATTCGAGAGATGTATATTTCAGCATACTTCTTGATATCATATTGAGTATTTACTGGAATGAAATATGCTAATTTAGTAACTCGGTCCAGAATTACCCAAATAGAATCATGTTTCCGGGTAGTTAATAGAAGACCCACTATAAAATCCATACTAATATCATCCCATTTCCAAGCTGGAATGCTTAGTGGCTGTAATAAACCAACTTTCTTCAAGTGATCAACTTTGATATGTTGACAAGTATCATATTCCGCGACATAACGGGCAACTTCCCGTTTCATTCGTGTCCACCAAAAATTTTCCTTCAATCCTTGATACATTTTGTTGCTACCAGGATGAATGGAGTACTTGGATTGATGGGCTTCATCTAAAATCTTGCGATGTAATTTAAAATTTTTTGGGACAACAAGACGATTGTTAAACCATAACACACCATTTTCATCTTGGCGGAAACACGTAGCTTTTCCATCCTTGATATTTTTCCTGATGTGTGCCATGCCTTTATCATTTTTCTAAGCAACAATTACTTCATCTCTGATGGTAGAATTTATTGCTAAATTATGTATAGCAACCATAGGTAAAATATGGATGCTTGGTTCAGTAGACAAAATGTCCTTGCTGCTGTCCCAAGTCACTAAATTCAGATCGTTGCAGTGTTCTTTTCGGCTCAAAGCATCGGCTACAACATTGGCCTTACCGGGATGGTAATGGATATCCAAGTCATAATCCTTAATTAGTTCAAGCCATCTGCGCTGACGCATATTCAGATCTGATTGAGTGAATATATATTTGAGGCTCTTGTGATCGGTATAGATATGCACTAAATTTCCCAACAAATAATGTCACCAAATCTTTAGTGCAAGAACCACCGCTGCTAATTCCAAGTCATGAGTTGGATAATGTCTTTCATTCTTGCGTAATTGCCGAGATGCATAAGCAATCACTCGACCTCCTTGCATTAAAACACAACCCAATCCCATTCCAGAGGCATCACAATAAACATCAAAGGATTTAGTGATATCTAGTTGAGCTAGAATGGGTGCAGTGGTAAGTAATTTCTTCAAGTTCTGAAAAGCTTCTTCACATTGTAGAGTCCATGCAAAGGTCATGTTGTTTTGCAGCAGCTTAGTAATAGGTTGAGCAACTTGAGAGAAATTTGGAATAAACCATCGATAATATCCCGCTAGTCCAAGGAAACTGCGGACTTGAGTGACGGTTCGAGGAGGTTTCCAATTTAACACATCTAGTACTTTTCCTAGGTCAACAGAGATGCCCTCGGCTGAAACCACATGACCAAGAAATGGTACTTGTATCAACCAAAATTCACATTTGCTGAACTTAGCATATAACTTATGATCTCGCAAGCATTGAAGCACGACACGAAGATGTTCCGTATGTTCCTCTTCAGATTTGGAATAGATAAGAATATCATCAATGGAGATCACCACAAACTTGTCTAACTCCGGCATAAATACTGAATTCATCAAGTACATAAAATATGCTAGAGCGTTGGTCAATCCAAATGACATAACCAAATATTCATAAAGTCCGTATCTCGTAGAGAATGCGGTCTTACGAATATCCTCTCCTCTGATTTTTATTTGATGGTAGCCTGATCGAAGATCAATCTTTGAAAAGACTTTGGCACCAATCAATTGATCGAATAAAATATCAATCCTGGGCAAAGGATATTATTCTTGATGGTGACTTCATTTAATGGCCGATAATCAACCACCAAGCGTAGGCTATTATCTTTCTTCTTTACAAACATTGCCGGACAGCCCCAAGGTGATGAACTTAGGCGTATATAACCTTTGTCCAGCAACTCCTTAATTTGTTTCTTGAGTTCTTCCAATTCATTCTTTGCCATTTTATATGGTTGTCGAGAAATTGGAGAAGTCCCTGGTTGTAAATCAATTCTGAATTCAACCTCACGGTCAGGAGGTAGACCAGGAAGATCATCCGGAAAAACATCTGGGAACTCACAGACAATTGGAATTTTATCCGTAGACTTTTCCTCAAGATGATGGACAGTAATGGCACTGACCGGCGATAGATGCAAAGAAATTGAGTCAATGCCATGAACTGGAGAATTTATGTGGATAATACGAGGTACAATATCTAATAAGACCTTATGATATGTCATCCATTGCATACCAAGAATCAAATCTATGTCTTGCTGGTCTAGCATAATAAAATCAGCATAATAGATCTTTCGGTTTAGGGTAATAGGGGCGTTGGACAAAATTTTGTTGGCACAAATTTGCCCACCCGGAGATTTAATATTATACGATGTATTTGTAGCATGTGTGGATAAATTTAGCCTTTGCACACATGATTTACTAACAAAATTATGCGAGGCACCGTAATCAAATAATATGATGACAGGCGAATCGTTAAGCGAGAACATACTAGCAAGTACCGGCTCACCCTGAGGAATGTCATCAAGATTAGTGTAGTTGATATGTCCAGATTTATTGCCCTGCCCACACTGTTGATTTGCAGCACGGTCACGAGCTTGTTTTCCAGCTTCACTTCGGGGGATAAGTACATTCCTTCGAGAAATGACCGACACGGACACAATTGTAATAGGGATAAGGGCTGTACTGTCCTGTTGATGGTGCATTGCGTGCATTCTGATTTTTATGTTGTGAGGGTGCATGCGACACTTGAGGCTGTTGTGGTGGTGCTGGAATACGAGACTGTTGTGATGGACGATTAAAATTTTGAGGTCCCGGACGATAAAATTGCTGCTGTGGTGCTGCCCGATATCATTGTCCTGATGGAGATGTATATACCAAATGATGTTGGGGTGGTGGTGCAGCAGTGTTTCCAATGGGTGGAGCCTTCCTTTTACGCTCGTCATTTTGCACTTCACGATAAGCATCTTCTTGGACAATGGCAGCATTGACAAGATCATTAAAAGTTCCCGTTGTCTGCCAAGTCAACTTTTCCTTGAGTGCGGGGTTCATACCGCGCTGAAATGCAGCACGCTCTTAGCTTCCGAATCCACATACAAAGGAGCATACTGTGCCAGATGATTAAACTTCTAAGAATACTCTAGCACGGTCCTCCCTCCTTGTTTCGAATCTAGAAATTCCTAGAGCTTTCTCTCCATAACTCCAGCAGGTATAAAATGGGAACGGAATGCATTTTTTAACTCGTCCCATAGCACAATATGACCTTCTGGAAGTGAGGCCATATAATTTGCTCACCATACATTTGCTGACCCCAGAAGTTGTTGTGCAGCGAATAGCGGCTTCTGGGCATTTGAGCACTGTAGTAGCCCAAACTTTGATTCGATGATGTGAATAAAATTATCCGCATCTAGTGGCTCTCTAGCATGCTCAAAGGTTGGAGGATGTGTGGACAAGAAGTCTTGATAAGTGCTTTGCCGTCGCTGATCATCATGACGCCCGCCATTATGGCTCAGGAGTTGAGCTATTTGCCTGAGTAGCTCAGTATCTTCCTGTCTTGATTCAAACACCATAGACATAACTTGAGCCCATGGATTTGGTGGCAGAGGTGGAAGATCATCATTTTGAGCTCCTTGTTGTGAGCTCTCCGGCTCACCATGGCGGGTGGTAACCATTCTGAAATTTTAGATCATACATTAATTCATCTTGAATACATGAATGAATGAACAAAGCATAACTTGACATGAGCAAGAATAAAATTTCAGAATTGACCCAATAGTTAAAACAACCACAACCATTTTTCATTCAGCTCTCAAAAGGAAATACATGGTTGTAGCATTACAAAGTTAGACTAGATATCATACATTCACCACACTTCATGATATGATACAAGGATGAGTTCAAACAACACTACATGGTTACTACAATATATACACATTATTACATCAATACTAGTACAGCTCATAAAACCATCTAGTTCCTCATCTAAAGAGTGAGGGTGCTGCTGACAACATCCGTGTCATCGTCCTCATCCATAACGGGAGGAAGAGTAGAAGAATCTGCAGCAAGGTTACCCAAAATCAGCTCATCTGGAGGGATAACCTGAGGGTGATGTTGTAGCTGATGTTGTACACCTAAGTGGTGTAACTCCTCAAAATCATGCTAAGCATCCTCCAAATCAATTTGCAAGTCATGATTAACCTCTTGGGCAAATACTAGCTGTTCTTGAACCTCAGCTAGCTGCTCCTCTCTAACAACTAACTGCTGCTCAAGCTCAGTGATACACGCAGCCTGAGTAGCATTAAGCTGGAGCTGCTCATCAACATGCTCCCTCTCATGCTCAATAGCAAACTGAAGTCCCTCTACCTGTAGGCGTACTTTAGACTCACGGTGCTGCCAACCAGTATAGAGCTCTGTGGCATAGTGATAAGGTATCACCACATATGGGTTATAAGTAATGGCTGACATGTCCTGAACATGAGACATACGGAGACGCCATAAGTGGTTATTGGCCGGGTCTGTCACAGGCAAAAGAGAATACACCGTTCTAGCAACGCCGGTGTTGTTCTCACAGAGAGCCATCTCCCAAGTCCCAAAGAAATGGGATTCCTCTACTGTCACAAACCAGTCATCATGGTAGGGATGGGTGAGCTTAGGAGGAATGCACACATGCACCATACATGAACCTCCAGGCAAATCAGTGTATTCCCTACCAACATATGCAGGTGGCTCAGTGTACCCAAAAGTTCGTAACATTCCCCATAAGAATGTCGGCAAACCGGGACGGTGGAGAGCCTCGGTGTAAGTCCAACCATCATGTAAAATGTGTACATGAGGATCCATCTACACAAAAGAATGGTTCAGTCATATTATTAGAATGACAAAACCAAAAACTTTTAAGGCAAAATTTTATTGTGAGTGCTAACGATTAATTTGTCACTAGCACAAGAACAGAATTTTACTTTCTATGGAACAAGGTGTCAAAGTTTCACAGTTATGGAAATTTTAGAGTGAACTCAAAAATTATGCATAACATCTTCACATAGAGGACTTCATAATCTTTCCAGAATGTACTCATACATGTTCACCACATCAAGGAAAATAAAGATGTGAAATTCTTAAGTTAATGCTGGATCATACGGATCTGGACTATGTAAGGTGTAAAAGTTTGCATTCTGGAGCCGTGTTGAAAAGATTTAAATTTACAATTGAGTTGTAAATTGAATATTTCTTCAGTATATTTCCAACCCATATTTTCTCAACAATTTAGCCAAAATAAAACTGGAGTTATGAATTTTGCAATTAGCTCATTATTCTGTCAGTCTGAACAAGGATCAGAATATCAGATTGAACTTTTTCAATGAATCTGACCAAATTTAGTCCAGAATCAGGCAAAACTCATGACGAAGGAGTTGTAGCTCGTCAAAGGACCTTTCCAACGGCTACTCATAGAGAAATTTAGGATAAACATGTCAGGAGATATGAAACTTTTCCTATGAGCTGTCAGATTTTGATCAACAGAGAACAGATTTACAAAATCTTCAGTTCTAGAGCATTTATCAACCGAATTAAATTTCGACAAGAGTTGGAACATGAAGAGGACTTCTAGCTCTTTCCAGAAAGTATTTACATGCTCCAAAATCCTAAAGGACCAATAAGCTATGAATTTTTGAAAATCAGGACAGATTAGTTTAGTGTGAACAAAATAGTTTTGGTTTGGCAGATTGGTTTCAAGCTTTACAAATTATTTTGCTCATATTTTAAACACAAAATTGAGAAGGTAAATCAGAGTAAGATCAAATTTTAGTGCATTGGATTAAAATGTCCATGCCATGAATGCAAGTGAATTGTTTTTTATCCTAACTCTTCCTCACTCAAAAGAAAATATATAGACACATATACTGACACATTGCGGTATTCGTAATTTTTGGTGACGACCCATACTCACGAGCAAACATTCTAAGTTTTCAACACACACACACTCTAACGTGGTTAGTGTACCTGCAATAGATTATTTTAGAAACATTACATCAAATTCAAAAGAAACTACGAAAATAAGCAGTTTATATACTACTTGGCAACGGTTCATGAAACGAACCGCCTTGCGAAACCACGGTCCTCGCAAGCGGACCCATGCTCATAAAACTACCATGATGAGCATCCTCTACAATAAAAAAAATTGGCACGGTTTATGGAAGAAACCGTCTCACAAAACCACAGCCCTTGTGAGTGAACTCTACGCTCCAATACTTGTTCAAGCAGCCAAAAAGAAAATATGTTTGCAACGATTCATGGAAAAGAATCATCTCGCAAAGCCACAGTCCTTGCGAGCAGACTATAAATGTCAAATGGAAACCCAATTAGCAAACCAACTCAAACATAACCCGTTAGCTTGTCACCATTCTAACCTTTACTAAATAGTTGGGCATATACTAACGTATCCTCACCGTATACGCCATATTTTCACAATATGTCTAAATTGTTGTATTATCCTGGAACATAGCTCTGGTACCAGCTGTCACAACCCCCTTGGACCGAAGTTTCTGAGGTGCTGATTAAGCAGACACAAGATAATACAACAACAGACCAAGTTCAAATTACGTAAAAAGCAGTGTTATTTATTATACATCAGAGTTAAGTACTTAAGTATAGCGGAAGTATTACAAAGCTTAGTTTTAAAAGAAGCGAAAGATAACGTGATTAAAGCTTAGTTTTACAACTCGACGATAATAGCAAGTGTGATAAATCCGAGCCTATACGGATTATCACCTAGCATCACACAACAACAGCGGCTACTCAGTCTCCCAATGGGCAGACCATCCCTTAGGGATAGACATATCCCAACGAAGAACACCCATAGGTAGATCATATGTATCAGTGTTATTACCTGAAATAAAGAAAACAAGTCTTACTCGACAAGTATTAAATCTAGACATGCTTAGGTTCAGAGATGGATAAAAGTAAATTAAGTGAACCTTCTAATAACTATAATAGTGTAAGATAACTTGTATGTCAAAGTAATAAGTACAACAAGAAATCTGAAAATTTCATTAAGTAACAAAGAACTTCAGTTCAGATTCATCAAAATTCAATATTCTTCATCCCAACATTCCATTAATTATTATTAGTGAGGTTCTTAAGCTACGATGTGACACAGTGAACAAGCGGTACTCATTACTGCGAGGGACAGCGATTGCAATTGTTTTACACCAGCTGGGAAAACCCGAAGTACACGACACACGCATCATTCAAGAACACGTATGACAACTTTTCACAAAGTCATAATACAAGTCGATCCGGGTCCAAAGGCCCGAGTGGGCAGCCATTCCACGGTAACGTCGGGAATCTGTCCACTCCTACCGGATCACACGACCAAGCGTTTGGGTATCATCCAGCACGCACATGACAATGCTACATCAGTTTACTAGTTCCCATATACTAGCATGCATTCGGTACAGTTCAATACTTGCTCAGCAGGGCCGACAACGAACGGGTCCTGGGTCGACACAGACAGGGCTACAGCCTTGCAAGCCATGTCCTCTGAAGTCACATGATTTTTGCTCTTTCACCTACGGGGCCTATCCATGTCTCAAATTTTAGTTGCTGACCTAAACGGACTGCCACCTTACGAGACAAAAACCACCACAGGTACTTTCCCTTCGCCCTTTTCAATACAGACCCGTTTAGTCCAAATTTTAATATTCTTACTTCATCATGTTATTAATATTTCAAGTATCATAACAGTGTACAACCTATAACTAAGTATAATAATTCCTCTATTAACTACTGGTACCTGTATACCATGTCTAAAATAAAATAGGATATTTTCAGGAAATGCAGGTGGGTTTTCATCCAACTTCTAAACTTAATGCACAAACAACCTAGGCACATCTAGCAATTTAATTCCTGGAATTAATCAAATTAATACTCGGGAATGTTCTAGGGCTTGCCTTGAGCTATAACCACAGAGTTAGTAATGATGTTAGGATCTTCTTGTGTAGAAAAATCCGAGGAATCCTTCTAAAAATCCTTCGTAGTAGAGTTAACGTTTCCTATGAAATACTGATATGTCAATACAGAGAATACATAGATAATGCAACAAAATCTGATGCATAAGATGAATGAGCATATCAGTAAAATTTGTTCCTCAACATTGTTCTCGAAGCCATATGCTTCAGAGCTAGCAACTCTAATAATAGGAATTTACCAATAAAATTTCCTATTGCATTTACATAAGTTTATTTAGACATGAAAAGCAAATAATTCATTTAGTAAAATAAAAATTTTGCTACTGGACATGACTGATCTACAGGTGATAGATATATGTATGATCAGCAAATTTGCCAAGTTTCACTAATATACAATGAGGAATTAATTAATAATACCTTTAGCAAGATTTAAGAGTAAATAAATTCTAGTAAAATAGGAACAGCAGATAAATTCCTACAAAAATTCATGGTGATGAAATATGGTAAGCATGATTTTTGTGCACAAGTGTAAACTCTAAATATTTATAGAAATTACTTTAATGCAATTCTAAGCATTTCAAAGATAAAATCATACTTAATTTTATGTCCAGAAACTAGGGTCAAATAAATAATTTCTTGACAGGGCATCTCATGAGAATTCTAAAACAATTTACTTTGCTATTTAACCAGATCTATAGCTAAGCATATAGATTTATTAGTGTTTATAAGGATTAAATCCTACATCAAAACTTTATATATAAAACATACAAAGTAATATGTTCACTGCATAGTACTCATCGCATGGAAACCAACAAAATTTACTTTGTTATTTTAGGAGCTCTAAATCTCCAGATATGGATTTTTCAAGTTCAAAAGTTTTTCTGGGTTTTTATTTAAACCTTGCAGTATTTACGAAAATGCCATCAGTTCATTTTTGAAATGAACTGAACGCGCGCGCGGCGGCGCTGCTGCCGGAGCGGCTTTGGAGCTCGCCGACGGGCACTGCTCTCTCCAAAGTTGAACTTCATGCTCACCAGGACGTTGAGCACACTGAGGCGAAAGCGCTGACGGGGTTCGCGAGGCACTGGACTCACCGGAGTTACGTCGACGGTGAGGAGCGGCGTAACAGAGGTGGTCGGAGAGCACCAGCGGACCTTGACGGAGCCCGGCGTGGTCACCAAGGATATGGAGAGGCCTTGGTTCAAGCTGTCACCGTGCACCTCCCATGGCGGCCGACGATGGCGGAAGGGGAAAAGTTTGAACGGTGATGAGTTCTAGCCTAAACCTTCAATATAACCTACCCAGGAAGTGCGTTAGGGAGGCACGCATCCATGAGGAAAGGATCGAGATCAAGAGGCTCACCAGAGAATGTGAATTTCAAGAGATCATGATTCGAAAACCAAAAACAGGGCGTTCGATTCTTGCTTCAAATTCTCACTGCATGGTTGATGATCAGGACTGAGTTCTCTCTTAGATATTCCTAACCTCACGATGCAATCATTCTGTTCTTTGGTTCAAAAGCAAAGTAATGGAGAGGTCGGGTTGAGCGAGGTGTGGAGGTGCGGCAATGGCGATCGGGAGAAGAAGAAACGAGGCCAGGGAAGGGGTGTTCGCACGGAGACACCGAGGAGAGAAGAACAGGAAGGCAGAGGAGGAGTCGGGAGGAGAATCGAGGCGCGGTTTTGATCCCTGGAATCGGCAGAAGAGCGATGACACGTGGGAGGTGGCGTGTTGGTGCGCATGGCGTCGGGTGCCAGCAAGAAAGAGAAAGAGGAGAGAAGAGAGAGACTGACGGCTGGGTCTCACCAGCAGGTTTTAACATTTTCCAGAATTTATCTCGGCCACAACTTCAATAATTGATTTAAAATAGTTCCAAACTCCAAATTGACTTGGCCAAAATTTGTACAGAAAATTTGAAATGTGTAGATCACAATGTGATAGGTGTCCAGTTTCAAAATCAACTGGTTTGAATTTGCCAAAAATTTGAATACAAATAAAATTCAAACTTCTAAGAATTAATTAGGGTATTTCCTCTTTGAATAAAATTCTGAGAAAATTCCTAAAATTCCTTTGTGGCCCACCCTATCACATACATTTTTGGCAGCACCAGGTTGTATGCCAAATTTGAAAGTTGCTTCATAACTTAACCATACTTTGGTTTAAATTCAAATTCAAATAAATTTGAAATGCAACCAAAATTGAATTATGACTTGATGAACCAGAACTAGGTGCAATTTATGTGATCAAAAGAATGTAGTGACACTAGGGTGTCACACAACACATTACAAGAGTTTAGGAGGCAATCTATATTGCTTGGTACTTGTTGATGATTTCACGAGATATACTTGGACCTTCTTTCTTGTGGACAAATCTCAAGCCAGTGGTATCTTCAGAAAGTTTGCCACGAGGGCAAAGAATGAGTTCAATGCTAGCATTATGAAGATAAGGAGTGACAATAGGATGGAATTCAAAAACACCACAGTGGAAGAATATTATGACAAGAAGAGGATCAAACATGAATTCTCCGCTACATATACTCCCAAGCAAAATGGAGTAGTGGAGAGGAAGAACAAGACGCTCATCACTCTTGCTCGTGCCATGTTGGATGAGTATGGAACTCATGAGATGTTTTGGGCGGAGGCAATCAACACGGCTTGCTACACCTCCAATCATGTCTATCTCCACCATTTGTTGAAGAAGACACCATATGAGCTATTGGTGGGACGAAAACCCAATGTTTCCTATTTTTGAGTCTTTGGATGCAAGTGTTACATTCTCAAGAAGAGGAGAAAGCCCGGGAAGTTTGAGAGCAGAACTTATGAAGGCATTCTTGTTGGGTACTCTGGGACTTCTAAAGCATATAGGGTCTACAACTCCACCACCCGATGTGTGGAGGAATCCTATGACGTGCAATTCGATGAGTCAAATGGGTCCCAAAAGGAGGATGAATTTCATGAAGTGGACATTGGTGATGAGCCTATGAGGGAGGCTTTGAGAAACATGCCCGTGGGTGAGGTTTTACCCCACGAGGCCAATGATGGGGATGTTGATGAGCCCTCTACTCCACCACCTCAACCTACCTCCTCCTCTGAGGCACAACAAAAACCCCAAGATGCCACAAATACTCCCACAAGCTCCTCCCTAGATTCATTGAGAGTACAACCACCAAATGATAAGGAATCTCAAGTGAGAAGTGAGCCACAAACCTCCTCACATACTTCATCACAAACCACTTCTCCTAGTTCTTCACAAGATAACCTTCCATCCACCTCAAGCCCAAAGTCCAAAACAAGAAAGCATAAGAGTGACTCCTCCACCTCTCTTAGGATACAAGACACTCATATATCAAGAGAGCAAACAATTCATGATGCACAAGACACTTCACCAAGAGCCTCTCCCATACAAAGAAAACACCATCCTAGACCCAAGGGCATCTACAAAGATCATTCACAAGACTTGATCATTGGGAATCCATCTCATGGAATAAAGACAAGGAGGAATCAATTCAAGCCCAACTATGCGAGTAAAGAGAATAATGATGAGGCCAATGTTGAGATTGAGAAATTCTCTTTTGTCTCTATGATTGAGCCCACTACTATTGATGAAGCTATGGATGATCATAAGTGGGTCATTGTCATGCAAGAAGAATTGAACAACTTCAAGAGGTACAAAGTGTGGAAATTGGTTAAGAGACCCAAGAATCATAATGTGGTTGGCACCAAGTGGGTCTTCACGAACAAGCTAGATGAGAAAGGAGCAATTGTCAAGAAACCAGGCTCACCTAGTAGCTAAGGGATATTCTCAAGTGCTGGGGATTGACTTTGAAGAGACCTTTGCTCCCGTGGCCCATCTTGAAGCTATTCAGATCTTACTTGCCTATGCATCACATAATGGCTTCAAGCTCTTTCAAATGGATGTCATGAGTGTTGGAGATATGCCCAAGAGACAATACGGATTTGATCCGTATGTGAGGGTCATACGGATATTGATCCGTGTGAGGAATTAGTCCACTAATGGGCCAACTAGTCGAGGCCCATTAGAAGGGTCTATTTAAGTGGAGGAGGGGCTTAAGGCGCAGGTGATTCCACCAGTCCTTAACCCTAGCCGTCGTGCTCCTCTTTCTCGCCCACAAAACCCTAACCGTGTTGCCGGTGCTAGCACGCCGCGCACGATGCTCCAACCCCGTACGTGTGGATACCGCGAGGAGGCGCTGCTGCTGCTGCGGTGCCGACGGCTGGACTAGAAGGAGACGATTGACGTGATCGACTACTTCCTCTACACCGACGCGCGACTACGTTGGATCGAGCTGCTCCAACATTCGCTTCCACTCCGCCTGCACGTCTAGTGGTAACGATCCATGATCCTCTCTTGCAAGGTTTCCTGGTTGAACGGTAGAAATTTTATATGCTATCGTAGCCTACCCGTTCCCCAACAGTGGTATCAGAGCCGACCTTGTGTAGTTTGTGATCTAGATCTTGTGCATATAGTCGATATGTTGATGTACTAGATGAGATCTATTACATGTTTTGTGTTCGGATTGATTAGATCAATGATGATAGGGAGGTTCACAAGGTAATGGGCGGATAGCAATACATGCATCATTGATTTATTTGTGTTCCTTCTTCGTGCGCGCGCGACTTGTCCCTACCGGCTGGAATCACCATCGGGACTAACTGCGTGCGCCAGTAGAGGAGCCAATAGTATCATAATCATGTACCACAGTCTACTCATGAAAACCTAATGGAAAACTAAGCCATTGTGAATGACTCAAAATCGGGCAAATATGATTTTCCCGATAGGATTTCCATTGTGATTTTATAGATACGATCTGTGAAATCCTGTGAGGTTTCAGGGCGTCGTACGGACACGCCTAGATTGTTACAACCCTTTTTGGCCACATGTTAGCATTCGCTTCTCGCCTAACTTGTTTTTGCAGAGAATGTTGTGAATGGTATGGCCCAAAAGATGCATGTGATGTATATATGTGATTTACATGGCCTGCGTGTCATGATTAATTACAGCTGGGTTGAGGCTGTCATATTCTTGTATAACGGCCTGCGTGTCGAACTGTGATGCTTGATATTCTCATGTAATTTATTACTAGCTATTAGTTGTAGTAGCTAAGTGTTAGTTCATGAAGGCCTCAAGCATGATGGTTGAAGGGACGGGAGACATGGCGATGACAATGGAGATGGAGATCACCAATTGAAAGGGGCCATACTATTTCACAGTCAATATGATTGCCTGTGATGATGTTCCTATCATCCTATTCTTTCATATGTTATTTATATTAGATATGATTAACATGCTAGAATAGGTTCCCTCAAGAAAAATTAAATTATATGCCCTTCCAATAGCTGCACCTATTAAAATTATGATCATTGTATGGTAGGTCTGCCAAAGTAGAGTACCTCAACTATCTTAATTATTAGGATAAATGTCGGACATTTATATGCATAGTATTGGTTTAATTAACAAAGCTATCAAAACGGTTTTGGGCTTTGGGGCATGGTGTTGGCGCCGGGGCATGTGATGCCACCCAACAAACAAGAGTCACATAGGGATGTGATTAGCAAAGTGTTGCTTACCTATGTCACTACATTTCTAGCGGTGATGCCAAAGCTCACTAGGATCTAAGTTGAATATGGATCTTGAACCACTATATGTCGTTTTGAGGGAAAACGATTCCAAGCATATAGTGGAATAATGAACTTTTGTTAAAATGCTTATAAGAGTTTTATATTTACATAGTGCTTATATTTGCATATTTTCTGTTGTAGATCATGGCACCAACCGCTAGTAACACTTTCAATTTGCGCTCAATTCTTGAAAAAGAAAAGCTTAGTGGAACAAACTTTATTGATTGGTATCGCAACTTGAGAATTGTTCTCAAGCAAGAGAAAAAGGAATATGTTCTAGAGCTTCCCTATCCTGATGATCTGCCAGAAAATGCTACTGCCACTCAGAAAAGGGAGTATGAGAAACATGCCAATGATACAGTTGATGTTAGCTGTCTCATGCTTGCCACTATGTCCTCTGAGCTCCAGAAGCAATATGAGAATGCGGATGCCCAAAATATGATTGAGGGACTTCGTGGCATGTTTGAGAACCAAGCAAGGTCTAAGAGGTACAACATCTCAAAGTCCTTGTTTGCGTGCAGGCTAGCTGAAAATGGTTCTGTCAGTCCTCATGTGATCAAGATGATTGGTTACATTGAGAATCTGGAGAAACTTGGTGCTGCTCTACACCCTGATTTGGCCACAGATGTGATTCTCCAGTCGCTTCCTACAAGTTATGAGCCTTTCATTTTGAACTTTCAAATGAATAGCTTAGAGAAGACATTGGCTGAGTTGCATGGGATGCTTAAGACAGCTGAGGCAAGCATAAAAAAATCTGGTCCAAGTCAAGTTAACTTGGTTCAAAAGGATAGCAAGAAACGAAAGCGCAAGACTAAGGCTAAGGCTACAGATCAGATCTCTAGCACTAAGCCTAAGCCTGCAGCAGCTCCTAAGCCTAAACCGGCGGGTAGTGATCCTTGTTTTCATTGCAAGAAACCCGGTCATTGGAAGAGGAATTGCAAGCTTTATCTGGAAGAGCTGAAGAAGAAGGGTGGAGACACTTCTAATTCAGGTATCAATGTTATTGAAATTAATAATGTTGCTACATGTCCTTATGATTCATGGGTATTTGATACCGGATCGATGATTCATACTTGCAAATCGTTGCAGGGGCTTAAAGAAGCAAGGAAATGTGCAAAAGGCGAGGTGGATGCTCGCGTCGGCAATGGTGCAAAGGTTGCTGCGTTGGCCGTCGGAACTTATCCACTTTCATTACCATCAGGATTAGTTTTGGAGTTAAATAATTGTTATTATATTCCCGCCTTAGGAAAAAACATTATTTCTTCAAAATGTTTGGAGGAAGATGATGGTTATGAGGTCATAATAAGGAACAAGTGTTGTTCCATTTATTTGAATAATATTCTCTATGGTAATTGCCCATTGGTGAATGGATTATATTACTTAGATCTTGAGAATAAGCCTATTTATAACATTGATGCGAAAAGGCTCAAGCCTAATGATTTGAATCCCACGTATACTTGGCATTGTCGTTTAGGTCATATAAATGAGAAGCGCATAAAGAAACTCCATACAGATGGTCTTCTAAGTTCTTTTGATTTTGAATCAATTGATACATGTGAATCTTGTTTACTTGGCAAAATGACTAAGTCGCCTTTCACAGGAAATAGTGAAAGGGCAAGTGAACTATTGGGACTTGTACATACGGATGTATGTGGACCAATTAGTTGCACGGCCAGAGGTGGTTTTCAGTACTTCATAACTTTTACCGACGACTTTAGTAGATATGGTTACATCTACTTAATGAGGCATAAGTCTGAATCCTTTGAAAAGTTCAAAGAATTTCAAAATGAAGTACAAAATCAATTGGGCAAGACTATTAAACGCCTACGATCTTATCGTGGTGGTGAATATTTGAGCCATGAATTTGGTGAACATCTAAAGCAATGTGGAATTGTTCCACAATGGACTCCGGCAGGAACGCCCCAATGGAATGGAGTATCCGAACGGAAGAACCGAACCTTGTTAGACATGGTTAGGTCTATGATGAGCCAAAGTGATCTTCCATTGTCCTTCTGGGGATACGCTCTAGAAACTGCCGCTTTCACACTTAATAGGGTTCCATCTAAATCCGTGGAAAGGACACCATATGAGATATGGACTGGGAAGCGTCCCGGGTTGTCTTTTCTTAAGATTTGGGGATGTGAGGCTTATGTAAAACGTATGACGTCTGATAAGCTTTCTTCCAAGTCTGATAAATGCTTCTTTGTAGGATACCCTAGGGAAACCAAAGCTATTATTTCTACAACCGGGAAGAGGGCAAAGTGTTTGTCGCTCGTAATGGTGTTTTTCTAGAGAAAGAGTTTCTCTCCAAAAGGGTAAGTGGGAGAACGGTGCAACTTGAAGAAGTTCAAGAAGCTCCAGAAAATGTTTCTTCTTCCGCTATACCACAATTGGATGAACAAATTGTTGTTGAACCAATTGTTGAAACACCAGCCCCGCGTAGGTCAGAAAGGGCATGTCGCGCTCCTGAAAAGTTCACGCTCCTAACCACGGGGCAGCGAGACATATTATTGTTAGACAATGATGAGCCTAAGACTTACAGTGAAGCAATGATGGGACCGGACTCTGAGAAATGGCTTGGAGCCATGAGATCCGAATTAGAATCCATGAGAGAAAATCAAGTTTGGAACTTGATAGATCCGCCTGATGGTGTAAAAACCATTGAGTGTAAATGGGTTTTTAAGAAAAAGATAGACATGGATGGAAATGTTCACATCTATAAGGCACGATTGGTGGCGAAAGGTTTTAAGCAAATTCAAGGGGTTGATTATGATGAGACCTTCTCGCCCGTCGCTATGCTAAAGTCTATACGGATCCTTCTAGCAATTGCCGCATTTTATGATTATGAGATATGGCAAATGGATGTCAAAACGGCTTTCCTTAATGGAAACCTAAGTGAGGATGTGTACATGACACAGCCTGAAGGTTTTGTCGATCCACAAAATGCTAGGAAGATATGCAAGCTTCAAAAGTCCATTTATGGACTAAAGCAAGCATCTCCGAGTTGGAATCTTCGCTTTGATGAGGTAGTCAAAGGGTTTGGCTTCGTTAAAAACGAAGAAGAGCCTTGTGTTTACAAAAGGGCTAGTGGGAGCGCGCTTGTCTTTCTGGTCCTTTATGTGGATGACATATTGCTGATCGGTAATGATATTCCAATGCTTGAAGCTGTTAAGACTTCTTTGAGAAAGAGTTTCTCAATGAAGAACTTAGGAGAGGCAGCTTACATTTTGGGCATTAAGATCTATAGAGATAGATCAAAGAGGCTAATTGGATTAAGCCAAGACACGTACATTGACAAGGTATTGAAACGGTTCAATATGCAGGATTCCAAGAAAGGTTTCTTGCCCATGTCACATGGGGTTTCTCTTAGCAAGACTCAGTGTCCCTCGACACCAGATGAGCAAGAGAAAATGAGAACGATTCCATATGCTTCGGCTGTTGGGTCCATCATGTATGCCATGATAAGTACTCGCCCAGATGTAGCCTACGCTCTTAGTGCTGTGAGCAGATACCAGTCAAATCCAGGAGAAGCTCATTGGGGAGCTAATAAGAATATCCTAAAATACTTAAGAAGGACTATGGGTATGTTCCTAGTCTATGGAGGTGAGGAAGAGCTCGTTGTAAATGGTTACACTGATGCTAGCTTCCAAACCGACAAAGACGATTCGAGATCACAATCTGGATATGTGTTTTGCCTCAATGGAGGCGCGGTGAGCTGGAAGAGTTCCAAGCAAGATACGGTTGCTGACTCAACAACGGAGGCTGAGTACCTTGCCGCTTCAGAAGCTGCAAACGAAGCTGTTTGGATCAGAAAATTTGTTTCTGAGTTGGGTGTGGTTCCTAGTGCATCCAGTCCAATGGACCTCTATTGTGATAATAGTGGTGCCATTGCGCAAGCCAAGGAGCCTAGAGCGCATCAAAAGAACAAACACGTACTGCAGCGTTATCATCTTATTCGGGACATCGTCGCTCGAGGTGATGTAAAGATATGCAAGGTGCACACGGACTCAAACATCGCTGATCCGTTGACAAAACCTCTCTCTCAGCCCAAGCATGCGGCACATATGAGATCCATGCGTATTAGATATCTGCATGATTAATGTATGAGAGATTGTGTAATGTCTATGTTTATGTGTGATTGAATAAAGTGTTATTCTGTTCTATGGATAATAATTATTGCATTGATTGACAAGTGCGTGACTTGTTTGTGAAACTCATTGTTCTTTTATAATATTATCCTAAATGATCCCTAGTTCCTTATCATTGTGTTGGACAATAATGATTCATGGACTAGCACATGTATTGGTTGATGATCGTGTTTCACAGATCATTGATATGGAGATATCAAATCAATAATGTGAACACATGTTGGAGAACATAGTGTTGGACTGACCCACTATTAGACTTTGCTGAGATGTTATTATTGTGTCATCAATTATTGTCTTGTATGATGTACCTTTGGGATCCTTAGACCTGAGATTGTCATTGATTCCCAGAATGTGTAATAGCATATTTAGGGATTACCAAACGCTATTCCGTAACTGGGTAGTTATAAAGGTAATTTTCGGGTATGCTATGAAACATGTCGTGGGGTGTGAGCGGTCAAGATGGAATTTGCCCCTCCTAATAACAGGAGAGATATCTCTGGGCCCCTCGAGTTAGATGGATTTAGAAGTGCATGGCCATGCCAATGTGATTAAAAGTTAATCATAATGACTAAAAGTTAGTCATGATAAATCCACTAGACGTTCGAGTGAATGGTCGAGCTATTATAGGGATGGCACGTATCTTGCCTTAAGCTTGACTAATATCGTGAGGCAAAGGGATCGTTGACTACGTATGTCAAAGGTTCAGCTGATATGATCTTTATGTGTACACGAGAATCAGTATGTGCTGCTAGGTGCCGCTATTGATTTATGATTTGAAAAATGGTTTTCACATCATTGTCGTGTACATGTGAACCTAACGGGTCACACACTTAACGGGTTGGAACATCGCTTGCCTATGTGATTGTCTCTAGTGCAAGTGGGAGATTGTTGGAGATATGCCCAAGAGACAATACGGATTTGATCCGTATGTGAGGGTCATACGGATATTGATCCGTGTGAGGAATTAGTCCACTAATGGGCCAACTAGTCGAGGCCCATTAGAAGGGTCTATTTAAGTGGAGGAGGGGCTTAAGGCGCAGGTGATTCCACCAGTCCTTAACCCTAGCCGTGGTGCTCCTCTTTCTCGCCCACAAAACCCTAACCGTGTTGCCGGTGCTAGCATGCCGCGCACGGTGCTCCAACCCCGTACGTGTGGATACCGCGAGGAGGCGCTGCTGCTGCTGCGGTGCCGACGGCTGGACTAGAAGGAGACGATTGACGTGATCGACTACTTCCTCTACACCGACGCGCGACTACGTTGGATCGAGCTGCTCCAACATTCGCTTCTGCTCCGCCTGCGCGTCTAGTGGTAACGATCCATGATCCTCTCTTGCAAGGTTTCCTGGTTGAACGGTAGAAATTTTATATGCTATCGTAGCCTACCCGTTCCCCAACAATGAGTGCCTTCTTGAATGGAGAAATCAATGAGAAAGTCTATGTGGAACAACCTCCGGGGTTTGAGGATCCAAAACATCCAAGACATGTATACAAATTGAAGAAAGCTCTCTATAGTCTCAAGCAAGCACCAAGGGCATGGTATGAACACTTGAGGAACTTCTTATTCAAGAATGGATTCACCATTGGAAGCATTGATAGCACCTTATTCACGAGGCATGTTGGGAAGGATCTCTTTATATGCCAAATCTATGTGGATGATATCATCTATGGGTCAACCAATGAGAAGTTCAATGAAGAGTTTCAGGAGATGATGGCTAGGGAATTCCAAATGTCAATGATTGGAGAGTTGCACATGTTCCTTGGATTCCAAGTCAAGCAATTAAGAGAGGGAAACTTCATTTATCAAGAAAAATATACCAAGGACCTTCTCAAAAGATTCAACATGGAGAATTGCAAGCCCTTGCACACACCTATGGCTACAAGCAAACCCTTGGATGATGTTGTGAAAGGGAAACCGGTGAACCCCAAGCTATATAGATCAATCATTGGGTCTTTGCTCTATCTCACCGCTTAAAGACCGGACATTATGTTTAGTGTGTGCTTGTGTGCACGCTATCAAGCAAATCCAAAGGAGTCACACTTGAAGGCCGTGAAGAGAATAATGAGATACCTCAAGTACACACCTACCATGGGCTTATGGTATCCTAGAGGATCAAACTTTGAGTTACTTGGGTATTCGGATTCTGACTTCACGAGTTGCAAAGTGAATAGAAAGAGTACATCAGGTGGTTGTCAATTTCTTGGAAGATCTCTAATTTCTTGGAGCTCAAAGAAGCAAAACTCGGTGGCTCTATCTACCGCCGAAGTGGAATATATGGCGGTGGGAGCTTGTTGTGCACAACTTCTCTACATGAGGCAAACACTCTCAGACTATGGCCTCAACTACACCCAAATGCCACTATTTTGTGATAGTGTGGCAACAATCAAGATGGCCCTCAAGATGGGAGATCATGGTCATGCAAAGCATATTCAAGTGAGGCATCACTTCATAAGAGACCATGTTGAGAAGAAGGACATTGAGTTGGTGAGCGTGAGAACTCATGAACAATTGGCGGACATCTTCACCAAGCCACTTGATGAGAAGACCTTCAACAAGCTAAGGGGAGAACTCAATGTTCTCGACCTCTCCAACTTCACATGAGTAACCCTTGAGCTTGTCCTTTGTACATATGTATAGTGCTTTGTTTGTTCTTGTTTATGTCTTTGTTTGTGCTTGTTTCTCTTCTTTTGTAGGTTGACTTCAGACCTTCTTGAGATAGCAATGGACATGGGTTAAGCTTGGGAAGGTGGTTCATGGTGTATCCAAGGCTTTGAAGAATGGTCCATTGTGAGCAAGCTTGAGAAGGGAACAACTCGTTGTTGACACTTTGGTTTGTAGTGGTTCTCTCTCTTTTGTTTACCATCGCATCATGCATTGCATACTTGTTGCATTTGCACTCTTTGCATTTTTGCATCCTTGCATTGTGATACCATACATTCTCCCAAGCATGTGTCTAGGGGGAGTTGCTCATTTACAATGTGAGTACATGACTCTCTAGATGATCAAATAGTGATATTTGTGCTTCATGCCCATTGAGTCATGTTCGACCGAGCTTCGAGGTTAAATCTACTCATGTGGCTCAAAGACAAATGGCTCATACATTCCCACCTCCCTAATGACTAAATCTTGCACATTTGAGATAATCTTTTGTTGAGTCATAAGTGTAGGGGGAGCTACGATGGAACATCGCTACAACCAAGAAGGAGCACCATGAAAGGGGGAGTTATTCTAACTCTTGCCAATTATCTTATGCCTCTTGGTTTTTGTTATGTTTTTGTGTGGTTTTTGGTGATAGGTGACAAAGGGGGAGAGAAAACATGAAGATCCAAAAGCCAAGTCGTCTAGGTCAAAGAGGGAGAAGAAACTTGAAGACGGCGGTTGATAACACAAAGGGGGTAGAGGAGAACATGAAGATTCAAAAGACAAACCTGTGAAGAATGGAACATGAAGATCACATCAAGATGAACATGAACATGAATATAACAACAATGGTGTGTGTCTACGACAACAATGAACACCTTCACAGACATGAGCATCTACGTCCTTGGTACATGTCTACATCAACAAGATCGACTACCATGACACCAAGGCGGGCGCAAATTCAACTCAAGCTCAATATCAAGTGCGCTACATAATTGGGTAGTCTTCCCTCAACACCTAGCACATCTCAAGAGGGAGACTACTTCCAAGGTAAGGACCAAGATACGCCCTTCAATCTGTTCTTTTCCTTTGGTTCTTTCTTGCTCGTCCATTTTTGGATCATTGTAAGTAGTAGTTGTCATCCATCACCAAAAAGGGGGAGATTGTAAGGATCATGACCATTGAGGTCACCCCGAGGTATGGAGTTTTGGTGATGCATGACAAACATGAAATGTGACTAATATCTACACGAGTGTTGTTCATGTAGGAAACCCTTTCTATCTTATGATGATTGTCTACGGTGTCCTTGGCAATGGATGACAATGACCGCAAGCATGGAGGCTTGTGAACTTGATGGAGTCCAAGGGTTGATGGAGATGGATCAAAGCGGAGAACAAGCTATGGTGCAAGTGTTTGGAACACTTGAGTAGTTGTTAGGGCTTTGAGTCCATAAGAAAAACTGGACTATCAAGGGGGTCTAGGTCATTCTCTTAGGTCATGTCTAGTCGGTGATGTGCAAGGTTGCTCAGTAAAATCACAGGCACTAGATGACAGTGGAGAAGCCAAGGAGCTGTTCGGAGAAGCCGGGAAACCAAATCAAGCGAGGATGACAAGTTTCAGCTTCTGGACATAGAGACCGGACAGAGGGGTTAGTGGAGACCGGACTGTACGGTCACTATGTGGAGTTGTCTAGGACTTCCAGCGAGGAGCGAGGAATCTGTCTGTGTGAGGGACCATAGAGATCAGACGGTACGATCTATAGACCGGATGGTCCGGTCTGTACGGGTGAAGCATGGGGCAGAGAGGAAGCTAGCGTCCTGGAGTCCGACGACGATGTCCAACGTGTCGGACTTGTCCGATAGTTGTACAGATCGGACGGTCCGATCTATTGACCGAACGGTCCAGTCAGTACAAGAGGATTGCCTGGACAGAGGAGCCGACGGCTGGAGAGAGCCGTTATAGAGTGACCGGACAGTCCGGTCAGGCAGTCACCGAACAGTCTGGTCAGTGTGTCCAGAAAGGCAATTTCGTGGAGCAACGGCTAGTTTGAGGTTGGGAGCCTATATAACTTTATTGTTGGGGTCTTGGGGACCTCTCTTGGCAAGAGGAATACCTGAGGATAATTGGTAAGGTCCAAGAGGAAAAGAGGAGAGCACTAGGAGAGGATATTGGATATCTTGAGAGTGCTATGAGAGTAACATGGAGTGATTTTGCACATCTAAGGCTAGGGTGTCCTTGAGGGTGTGATCTAGATTGTTACTCTTGGTCTATGATAAGACCTAGACCGGTTAGGTGTCGGTGATCGAGCCTATCGTGATTGGTTGTGAAGGCCATCACAAGTTTGTACACGGTTTGAGCCCGCCGTTGGAAGGGGCATCAATAGTGAGCGCCCGTGCCGGCTCAGAGAGTTCGGTAAGTTCTCGAGGGAGACGAGCTTGTGCTTTGTGCAGCGGTGACACACACTGTGTCTTCACTCGAGGAGTGATTGCGGGCTCGTGGGCGAGAACTCCACTTGGTGGCGGGAGGGACCGGGACTCCGACGGGAGTGGTCCAACGAGGAGTAGGAGAAGGCGCCATCCATCCGAGACCTCGGGAAAAAATCATGAGCCATCTCTTACTCTACTCCTTACTTTGATGCATTATCTTCCACATTTACATACCGTGATATTCATGCTTGTGTGCTTATCTTGCTCTAGTTGACTACCTTGTAGACTTGCATGAATAGGCTTCTTTACTTGCTAGTAGTGCTTAGTCTTCATACTTGATCACTAGCATATATAGGAGTTGCTTTGGGTTGATTGATCACCCTAGTATGTATTGTGCTACTCATGCTTATATGCTTTCTATATGCTTGTTGATCTAGTAGCTTTGCTTGAGTAGAACTCCTTGCTAGCTAGTTGTTTGCTTCCGTGTATCTTTGGTAACTAGCTTGCATAGGAGTTGCATTGCGTTTGTGTGATCCACTAGTATGCTTAGGTTGTTGTTCCTTTTATAGGTTCATTATGTTGCTAGTGTGATCATCATTAGGATTGTGTACGAGTTGTTTTTGAGTAGTCGGTTTTAGGAATTGGCGAATTTGGTACATAGTGCGAGTTCCCGATTCACCCCCCCCCCCTCTCGGTCACTCGGTCCTTTCACATATAGGAGTTGATGGTAATTGGAGCGATGCTAAGGAAAAATTCTACAAGATGAAGGAGGAAGGAATAGAAAACCTTGTAGTGCCGCAGTCATGTTCTCCGTACAGCAATACTAAGGAGTGAGTTGATGGGGAGGTCAAGCTCTATGACCTTTTTAACTAAGAGTGCTTTTTGGGAGGCAACCCAAAATCCGGGAGATGAGTAATTAGTCTAAGATTCTTGAGTGTTTGATGCTTGCGGGAGGGCGACCCATTTTTTGTAAAATAGTGCTAGCCGAGAGGGAAACCCAGTATTTAAATTGTTTGCTTGTGTCCACAAATAAAACTCCTAGAATAAAAAAATGATTAGCTCAAGTGTTTGTTTAAATTTGTGTGCCCTCTGTGCTATCTGTTTGTTTCTTCTAGTTTGTGTCATGACTAATAGTCCTGAGGAGCATCTACATCGAGATTCTAAGCAATGCTGAAGCAGGACCCCCTTGCTATGCCTCTGAACCATATGCATTTCCTGCACAGATGGTATATTTCAGACAAAGCAAACAACCATCATTACATAAGAGGAACCCTAATAACATTAGCATACCTTTTGCAGACTGGCGGTCAGCCTAGAGCACTCCTCCACAACGCGTTCCCACTGAGGTCGGCTTATTGCGATAGCTTCATTCATGTGCGTAAATAAGAAAGTCAGCTGAATACGCGCATTCAAATATTTATTAGTACTATAGTGGTGTACTAGTGCTAACAATGCGACCGCCCTCAAAAAGAAAGGTTTCCAAGTCGAATGGTAATTGCTGGTTATTACTACTGAGTGCACGTGCAAACGTGGGATTTGGGAGTACCAATTCCTTGTGTGCAGCACCGAAAACAAAAAACATGGAACCACAGTCCTTGTATAAGTTCTTTGCAGATAAATTGATGCATGAAAAGCATAAAGTTTGCTCGCCAACTTTAGGACAAACACATGCAGATGGAGAGCATGCTAGTTGTGGCTGCTTCTATGATTTAGACCGTAAGCCATAAGCAGCTTCAACAATGAGATTGGTGCCAAATTTTGGAAAATATGTAAGAGAGTACTAGATACTTCTTTCCTAGTAAATTAAAGCACCCAACAAAACTGAAGTACCTATTAGGCCAGTCCGAGTGGAGGTTTCATTAGCATTAAGTGAGGTGCCACATAAGCAAATGAGATGACATGGCGTAGCAATTAATACAAAACTAGGCAAATGGGTTTCATAGGGTTGAAACTCTGTAAATTCATGACCATTGGTGTGTGGTCACCCCAAAAGGTATGAATGTTTTGGTGATTGAGTAACAACAAAATGGTTACTAATGCCTACATCTAGTGTTGTGGATGTAGATCAATATTTTATCTCAAACTTGGTAGCGGTGAAAAGGTCGCCTTAGTGGTCAATGGAGGACTCGGTGAGATGCCATGAAGATCTTGATGGAGTGTCGCGGTGATGGAGATGGATCAATCCTAAGGATGGCTAGGACCAAGTGTGTGTGATCACTTGGCTAGTTTGTTGGTTTGAGTCCATAGGAAAAACCGGACTATCAAGAGGGCAAGAGTATTTCTCTGAGGTCTCTCTATGGTTAGAGTGTTAGGATGCTCAAGTAAAGCTCTTTCGGCACTTAGAGAGGCAGTGGAGATGGATTGGCCAAGGTTAGAAGCTTGGAATCGGTCAAGAGGATGAGGAGTTTCAACTTCAAATA
The DNA here is from genome assembly GCA_032690845.1 of Eleusine coracana subsp. coracana. NCBI lineage: Eukaryota > Viridiplantae > Streptophyta > Magnoliopsida > Poales > Poaceae > Eleusine > Eleusine coracana. Next base: position 31,199,798 of record CM064420.1, on the reverse strand, counting down.
GAGTCACCGTAAGGTACAGCGTGATCGTCGTACGATCCATTGAGAAATGCTCTTGTACACATAGGTATGTGGGTATCACCGTACAATGTGGGTTTAGGTCACCGTACGGTATGGTGAATGCCATGAGATGTACAAAAAGGGCAAAGTCTTTGGACATGGTACTCAAGAGGTCATCATACAGTACGTGGAGGTCACCGTACTGTATGGCGATAGAAGGAGCGCAAGGAGCCAATTTTCTCAGAAGGAACTGGAGGAAGTTACGGCATTGTCACCATATTGTATGGTGACTACTTCCTGAGATCTCCGTACTGTATGGTGATACAGTATAGTGACGGTTCCAAGTTGTGCCAGCTTTTTAGCAACGACTAGTTTGGTAGTTAGAGACTACAAAGAGTTGTTGGTTGGGTCTTTCAGACCTCTGTTGGCCATTTGGATAGCTGGGCAAACTTGGGAGAACCAAGACAGCCAAGAGGAGACACAAGAGCAAAGGTTGGATCTATCTTTGAGTGTCATGAGTGAGCAACACAAGAGCATCCCAAGTCTCTAGCCTAGGAGAGGCTGTAGGGAGGATTGGTGTTGTTACCCTTGGTCTATGGTAGGACCTAGACCGGTTAGGTGTCGGTGATCGAGCCTTTCATTATTGTGACATGTTGTGAAGGCCGTCACAAGTTTGTACAAGGTTTGAGCTCGCCTTTGAAAGGAGCGTCGTTGAGAGATCGCCTGTGCTTGCGCTCCGGGAGCGAAGCAAGTCCTTGAGGGAGGCAAACTTATGCTCGAGGGTCCAAGGGACCAATGAGCAGTGGTCACGGAACCACGTCGTCACTCTGGGAGTGATACAGGCTTGTGTGCAAGGACTCCACGGCAAGTGGCGGGAGGGATCAATACTCCGACAGAAGTCGAACCAACGAGGACTAGGGGGAGGCGCCATCCTCCCGATACCTCGGTCTAAAAATTCATGAGCATTCTCTAAACCCCCTCTTTACTTAACGCCTTTAATTCTGCATTTATGTGTAAGTAGAAGTAGGGCTGCCATGGGCTTGTTTGCTTATTGATTGGCTTGGCATCGTTTTGCATTGCATCATTGCACTAGTATTGCAAGAGTCTTGGCTTGAGTAGAATTGCATAGGACTTGTCGTTAGCTAGATGGTGAGTAATTGGTTGAGTAGACGATCCAAATTTGAGGTCCAATTCACCCCCCCCCCCCCCTCTTGGCACTCCTTGATCCTTTCAAACTCATTTGACACCGTTTCATAGGTATGAAACTTCATTAAAACTCCCATTGAGAACATAAAGTTTCATCCCAATACATTTTGACCAATCTCAATGTAACAAATAGATGTTAATTTAATGCTATAACTTATATATAAAATTGTGAGATAAAATATGCATTAAGAGAGACTATTTCATGTCAAATTAAATCTTCAAATCTGATGTGGCACTCTTCAAAAGTGTAAGATGAAACTATGCATTGAGACTGGCCTTAAGCGTCCACACTCCTGATTTGTAGGTTTGGAAAATAACACTAGCACACCGGACATACAGTGGCCGAATCCGTATCTCTACAAATCAGTGCCCAAGCAACTCTCATATTAATTCAGATCCAGATGATTCACAAAGTCGACAAAGCAAACAACATTGGAAAATCAAAAAGCTATGGTCCCGTCAATCTATTGGAGAACGTGAATAGTAAAAGCTCACTAACAACACAGGAAATGTATCTTCATGCTTCCGCTTCAGTGCAGGTATCCCGCCTAGTGTCACCGACATCCAGTGAGAATGAAAGGCCCGTGGGAGGGAGATGTGTGTGTAAGATTCATGACCATTATGATGTGGACAAGGGTTCCCGATCTTCCGAAAGATTCTGGATACGTTGATTTGTTTGGAGGCGACACACAAATCGATCCGGCTTCAGAACAGCACGTTCTAAACTCCGCAATTGCAGCACGACATCTCCTCTGGTTATCAACTGTCCTAAAATGATTGACCTCATCGAGAAGGCTAATCTCTGCCTGCGAATCAAGAACACAAGCAAGAACAAAGAAGAATGCAACACAATTGCAGATGTATTATGAATCTCACGAAGTTGGGGTCTCACAAACCGTGATCACGGCAAAACTGTTATGAACAGAATAATCTAAGCAAAACCCAAATCCTAATGGTGCGGTGGCGACTGTATATGAAGACCCTAGGATCATGCAAGACCCTCTGGACGCTCCCATAATTGGGCTCAACTAGATACAAAGCCCAAAGACCAAAAACAGGTGATACAGCACCAAAACAGATTCGAGGACCCTCTCTTGTTTCGACAATTTCCAATGACTCCTGATAAATTTTGACATGAGACCGACGGCATTGGAAAGGTCTTCTTCTTATCTTTCCGTGCATATGTAGAATGTCCAAATCCGAGTTCGTATGCGTCCTGGACATTCATTTTAGTTCAGACTGGTCCTGAGCCCCAAAACAGACTCGAAGTCGGTTTTGGTTGGGCCTCCATCTTGGCTTCCACGTCCTTGCTGGTCCTCCACGTCTTCAAGTCCTTCTCCCATCATCTCCTGGTCCTCTCCATGGTTCCTAATTATAATATAATCATTAGGTAGCAAACCATTCTCAAAAGTGACATATAATGAAGAACGTAGGAACGAGCTCACCTCTAAATTTAGTCGTCGTACACGAGCTCTAGTCATTGGACCTTGCAAGTCCAGAATTGGAGGAGTGTTGCATGTATCCTTAGGAGTGATGTCCTCAATATCCTCCCCGTCTCGATGTGGAGTCGTCATCGACTCAAGCTCATCCTCTTCTCCCAATTATGGTTTCAAATCTAAAATGTTATAAGTAGGACTAACCCCGAACTCGGGAGGCAACTCAAGTCTGTATGCATTATTATTAATCTTCTCAATTATTTTGAAAGGACCATCAGCTCTAGGCATTAATTTAGACTTTCTCAAATCTGGAAATCTATCCTTTCTCAAGTGTAACCATACTAAATCTCCTACATCAAGTTTTACTTCTTTTCTACCTTTACTACCAGCAATTTTATACTTGTCATTCATCTTTTCAATGCTAAGTCTAGTGGTCTCATGCATTTACAAAATAAATTCAGCACGCTCCTTAGCATCAACATGAACTCTCTCATGAATAGGTAGAGGAAGTATATCAAGTGGAGTACGTGGATCAAAACCATGCACTACCTTGAAGGGACTTACGTTGGTAGTAGAATGTGTTGCCCGATTATATGCAAACTCAACATGAGGCAAACATTCTTCCCATTGCTTTAAATTTTTCTTCAAAATAGCTCTCAACATAGTACCCAAAGTGCGGTTCACTACCTCAGTTTGTCCATCAGTTTGTGGGTGACAAGTTGTAGAAAACAGCAACTCTGTACCCAACTTATTCCAAAGCGTGCGCCAAAAGTAACTCAAGAATTTTGCATCACGATCTGAAACAATAGTAGAAGGCATACCATGCAAACGTACGATTTCTTTGAAAAAGAGATCAGCAATATAACTACCATCATCAGTCTTATGACATGGTATAAAGTGTGCCATCTTAGAAAATCTATCCACAACAACAAAAATTCTATCACTCCCCCTCTTAATCCTAGGCAGTCCTAAAACAAAGTCCATAGAAATAACCGCCCAAGTAATAGAAGGAATAGGAAGTGGCATGTATAAACCATGTGGATTCAAGCGAGACTTAGCTTTTTGACATGTAGTGCAGCGAGCAACAAAGCGCTCAACATGTTTCCTCATCCTTGGTCAAAAGAAGTGTGTGGCCAAAATATCCTCCGTCTTCTTGGCACCAAAATGACCCATCAATCCACCTCCATGCGCCTCTTGTAACAACAAAAGACGAACGGAACCAACTTGAATGCATAGGCGGTTAGTTCTAAACAAGAATCCATCAATCAACACAAATGTGTTCCATGCACGACCTTCTTTGCAATGCAGCAATACATCCTTAAAATCAACATCAGCATCATATTATTCTTTAATTGCCTCAAGTCCAAAAATTCTACAATCAAGTTGAGACAATAAAGTATAGCGCCTAGATAAAGCATCAGCGATCACATTATCCTTCCCTTTCTTATGTTTAATAATGTAAGGAAAAGACTCAATAAACTCAATCCATTTAGCAAGTCCCTGGTTCAAATTACATTGAGAACGAATATACTTAAGTGATTCATGATCAGAATGAATAACAAATTCTTTGGGCAATAAATAATGACGCCACGTCTCTAAAGAACGTACAAGTGCATACAATTCCTTATCATACGTGGAGTAATTCAAAACAGACCCAGTAATTTTCTCACTAAAGTATGCAACAGGTTTACTATCTTGCATCAAAACACCATCAATGCCTATACCACTAGCATCACATTCAATCTCAAAAATCTTATCAAAATTAGATAATTGCAGCAATGGTGCATGTGTAAGTTTATCCTTCAAAGTATCAAAATACTCATGATGTACCTTACCCCAATGGAAATCAACGCCCTTCTTTGTCAACTCATGCAAAGGTGCAGCAATGGTGCTGAAATCTTTGACAAAGCGGCGGTAGAAACCTGCAAGACCAAGAAAACTTCTCACCTGTGTGATAGTTTTTGGTATAGGCCAGCTCTTTATGGCTTCAATCTTCGCCTCATCCACCTCAATTCCCTGTGGAGTCACAATATAGCCAAGAAAAGAGACTTGATCCGTGCAAAAGGTGCACTTCTCAAGGTTACAAAATAAACGTGCATCTCGTAAAGCATAAAAAACAACACGCAAATGATTCATATGTTCATCTATGGATTTGCTATAAATCAAGATATCATCAAAGTAAACTACCACAAATTTGCCAATGAAAGCTCTTAAAACCTCATTCATCAAGCGCATGAAAGCACTAGGTGCATTAGTTAAACCAAAAGGCATTACTAACCACTCACATAATCCGAATTTGGTTTTGAAAGCTGTTTTCCATTCATCTCCAAGTTTCATTCTAATTTGATGGTAGCCACTACGCAAATCAATTTTAGTGAAAATTATAGCACCACATAACTCATCAAGCATGTCGTCTAGCCTTGGAATAGGATGATGATATCTAATAGTAATATTATTAATGGCTCTACAATCTACACACATACGCCAAGTACCATCTTTCTTAGGAACCAAAAGTACAGGAACATCACAAGGACTAAGTGATTGATGAACATACCCACGATCTAAAAGGTCTTCAACTTGTCATTGTATCTCCTTAATCTCCTCAGGGTTGGTCCTATAAGCAGCACGGTTTGGCAAAGTAGCACCCGGAATCAAATCAATTTGATACTCAATCCCTCTCAAAGGTGGCAATCCCGGGGTTATCTCAGCTGGAAAAACATCCTCATACTCCTACAAAAGATTAGTGACAGCAGGAGGCAAAGCATTAGAAGCAATATCATCGAGCGAAAACAAAGCTTGTTTGCATATCAAAGCATAGCAAATATCATGATTATCAGAAATTTCAGCAAGCTCAGATTTTGTTGCAAGACATGAATGACCTTGTAATTTAATTCTAGCACCCTTAGAACTTGAAGAATCATTAACATTACTAGGTGTAGAAATAGAATTTATAGGTTGTTGAATTTTAGGACCTTTATTTTTCAAACTAGTAGCTCTTTCTAAATCAGCTTGTACAATTTCAGCAGGGGTCATTGGTAACAAAGTAATTTTAGTTCCTTTATTCATAAAAGTATACTTATTACTTCTACCATGGTGTACAACATCATTATCAAATTCCCAAGGTCTACCCAATAAAAGTGAACATGCTTGCATGGGTACGACATCACAATCAACAGAATCCACATAAGAACCAATGGAAAAAGGAACTCTTGAAGTTTGTATTACCTTAGGTTTTCCAGAGTCGTTTAACCACTGAATGTAGTACGGATGTGGATGTGGGCGTGTGGTCAAAGCAAGCTTGTTGACCACATTAGAACTCACCAAGTTATTGCAGCTCCCTCCATCAATGATGACACGTGCTCGACGGTTTTTGATGACGAAGAAAATCTGGAACAAGTTATGGTGCTGCATCGTCTCGGGCTGATGAACTTATGTGCTAAGGACACGTTGAACAATAATGTTCATGTATCCCATGGTGTCTCCGCCTCCAAGGATGAGGTCACTGCTGGTGGCAGCGACGTCCTCCTCCTCATCCTCCACATCGGAGGTGCTTATATAACCGCCATCATCTGTCACCACATATGTCCGCCTACTTGGACAATCTTTCTGCACATGACCAAGTCCATGGCAGCGGTGGCACTGAATCCCTGTAGTGCGCCCCGTCGAAGCAACAAAGGAGGCACTACTAGCTGGTACCTGCACAGAAGTTTTATCTGAGCGTGTAGAAGATGTAGGGGCTGATCTTGGGGCTGCAGAAACAACACTGGTTCCCTTGGTAGCTGCTAGTGAGGGCAGCCGGAAAGATGGCCTGGGCAGCTCCGAAGTCCCCGTCGAGCGTGGGGGGTAGGAGTTCCTCGACTTGCTGTACTCCTCAAAAGCCTAGAAAAGTCCCTATGATTCTTTCTCTGCAAGCATAGCATACTAGAAATATTGGATGAGGGTATAATATTCTTTATAATCAAGGATGTCCTGAATTTCTTTTCTTAAACTAGAATAAAAGCGACAAATCTGATCCTCTACTTTTTCAACTACAACACAATGAATCAAACCATTCTAAAGCTCACAACGAATCAAACCCTTCTGAAGCTCACTAAAGTACTCTTGAACAGTTTTATCTCCTTGTTCTAAACGCTGTCATTTATTACGGATCTCTCTATAAAAGAAGGAGGAACAAAACGATCACGCATTGCTACCTTAAGTTCTTCCCAAGTAGTAGGCAAATCAGTTTCAGCAGCTAGACTACTCCACCAAACAATAGCAAAGTCCTTAAACTCACCAGTAGCTTGTCTAACTCTATGTTGTTCAGAAACAAGATGGGCATTAAATTTTTGTTCTACAGTCATCTCCAAATCTAGATAAACATCACCATCATACTGACCCAAAAACGAAGTAATTGAAAACTTAATTTTAGCATATGGGTCATCTGGAGCATAGTTACCGTGTGGACGACGATTGTAGTTATGGAAACCACCCATACCTTGAGTATTACGGTGCAAATAACGTCGTAACCTTGCGGTCCTTGTAGCTGACCTATCCATGGTGCCATCAGCCTTATACACCATGTCTTCATCATGGACGTCTTCAACATCGTTGTCATTGGTGTTTGTATCGTTGGTCTTGGGAGCGGTCTCCAACACGACAACCTGATCAGTTAACTTAGAGACCCGCTTCTCCAACCGCTCGATGCTTTCTCCAATGTGAAGCTTGCTGACCGCATCAGTAATAGCTCTGGTGATCATCTCTGCCAAATCACTCTGAGCAGCCTACAAAGCCTTCTGGAGCATCTCTTGGCTCACGCACTCAGCAAATTGTGAGGGTGAAGCCATCTCTCCGTTGTCACTTCCTGCCATCACAAACACCAAAACAGGAAACAAACAGTGAAGGTTATCCTTATAAAACAGCTAAGTAGTGGTGCCTCTCAACACAGCAAAAGGAAACTCCTTACAAAGCTCTTACAAAGTTTTGAAAAGCAAAGCAAAGGATACCAGGAAAATGTGTTCCATGATTGCAAGGGTCACAAAATAACCTATGTGCTGTCCAGAAGAAATATGTAGAGCTAGGAAAGGCCAAATATATATATGTGAGTAGCACACAAATCAAAAACAGATAGTAAAGTTGAATAAGTGCCCAAGTAACTTGTCCCTAATTGCTGGTCTAAGTATGTCCTAGAACAGTAGTGATAGCAAAGTAGAAACAAGGAGACAAAGGCACATAGGCGATAATAGGGGGCTAAGTGCAAAACAACCAAATCCAGAAATTTCAGGGGGCTAGATGTAGCACTAGTAGAAATCCCAAATTTCTTTTTTTTATTTTATTTTTTTGATATTTTTTCTCCAACTCACTAACATTGGCGGAGAATCCACAGAAACTTTCAGCTCAAATAGAGCTAGGATGTGGCCTCCAGAAAATCTTGAAGTTGCAGAAAACATCGGGTTTAAACTTGAATGAATTTTTTCTTTATCTTCCCGATTTGTTTTGAATTTTTTGACGAGTGCACACAGGGTGTAGCCGAGTGTGGGCATGCTCAACTTTGGGTCAAGAATCTCCTGTACAAATTTCAGCCAAAACAGACAACCGAGCGAAAAGCTATGCCCATTTCACCGAAGGGGGGTCGGAGTCAGTTTTCCAGAAACCCGAGTCGGGTTTGGGGTCGGGTTTGGAATCGGGTAGGATTTTTTTTTTTTGCGGCATGGAGGCAGCGGAAAGTGGAATTTATGGGTATTGGTCCGGGGTGTTGACGGTGTGTTTAGGGTGGGATTAGGGTGGGACTAGGCTAGGTGTGTCAATCAATCAACCCTAGCACAAAAAGCCAACAAAGCAGAGGATGGTGAAGGGGATGGCGGCTAGGGTTGCAAGGGAAACACTACTAATGATGAAAATACAAACTAAACCAGTGACTTAACAAGAACTAGGGCACAAACTCAAAACTATGAACTCTGAAATTGAAATATGCAAAGGCTAAACACGTGGTTATGGGCGGAGGGGAAATTTTTTTGGGGCTTTTCTATGGACGATAGGATGAACACAAAACAAAATTAACTAAGGGTAGTGCGAACCTGATGGTGCACCTGAAGCTATGATAACCACTTGATGTGGACAAGGATTCTCGATATTCCGAAAGGTTCTGGATACGTTGATTTGATTGGAGGCGACACACAAATCAATTCGGCTTCAGAATAGCACGTTCTAAACTCCGCAATCGTAGCATGACAACTCCTCTAGTTATCAACCGTCCTAAAATGATTGACCTCACCGAGAAGGCTAATCCCTGCCTGTGAATCAAGAACACAAGCAACAACAAAGAAGAATGCAATACAATTGCAGATGTATTACGAATCTCACGAAGTTGGGGTCTCACAAACCATGATGACGGCTGTATATGAAGACCCTAGGATCGTGCAAGACCCTCTGGATGCGCCCCTAATTGGGCTCAACTAGATACAAAGCCCTAAGGCCAAAAACAGGCGACGCAGCATCGAAACAGATTCTGGACCCTCTCTTGTTTTGACGATTCCCGATGACTCCGGATGAATTTTGACATGAGACTGGCGGCATTAGAAAGGTCTTCTTCTTATCTTTCCGTGCATATGTAGAATGTCCAAATCCGAGTCATATGCGTCCTGGGCATCCATTTTAGTGCGGACTGGTACTAAGCCCCAAAACAAACTCGAAGTCAGTTCTGGTTGTGCCTCCACCTTGGCTTCCACGTCCTTGCTGGTCCTCCATGTCTCCAAGTCCTTCTCCCATCATCTCCTGGTCCTCTCCATGGTTCCTAATTACAATATAATCATTAGGTAGCAAACCATTCTCAAAAGTGACATATAATAAAGAACATAGGAACGAGCTCACCTCTAAATTTAGTCGTCGTGTACAAGCTCTAGTCATTGGACCTTGCAAGTTCAGAATTGGAGGAGTGTTGCATGTATCCTTAGGAGTGATGTCTTCATCATATTGTGGGTCACCCCAAAAGGTATGAAGGTTTTGGTGATTGGATGACAACCATGTAATGGGATTAATGTCGACTTGAGTGTCATGCTTGTAGGATCTTATCTATCAACCCTTTATCTCAAACTTGATAGCAGTGAAAAGGTCGCCTTGGTGGTCAATAGAGGACCCGGTGAGATGCCATGAAGATCTTGATGGAGAGTCACAGTGATGGAATTGGATCAAGGCTAAGGATGGCTAGGCCCGAGTGTGTGTAATCACTTGGCTAGTTTGTAGGCTTGAGTCCATAGGAAGAACCGGACTATCAAGAGGGCACGAGTCTTTCTCTTAGGTGTCTCTAGGGTTAGAGTATTGGGATGCTCAAGTAAAGCTCTTTCGGCACTTAGAGAGGCAGTGGAGATGGATTAGCCAACGTTGGAAGCTTGGAATCAGTCAAGAGGACAAGGAGTTTCAGCTTCAAACAGAGTCACTGTAAGGTACAACGTGGTCATCATACGGTCCATTGAGAAATGCTCCCATACACACAGGTATGTGGGTATCATTGTACGGTATGGGGTTAAGTCACCGTATGGTACGGTGAATGCCATGGAGATGTATAGAAGGAGCAAAGTCTCTGGACGTGGTGCTCAAAAGGTCCACTTGGAGATGCCATGGAGATGTACAGTACGGCGATAGGAGGAGCACGAGGAGCCGTTTTTCTCAGTTGAAACTAGAGAAGCTATAGCATGGTCCCCATACGGTATGGTGACCCCAGAGGAAATGTGAAGACCAGAACTCACTTGGAACTGGTGAAGCTATGGCATGGTCACCATATAGTATGGTGACCCCGTAAGAAATGTGAAGGCCAGAACTCAGATGGAACTGGTGAGGGTACGACATAGTCGTTGTATGGTATGATGAAAGGAGCAGATTTGTGCACGGAGGCACTGGAGATCTGGAGTCACCGTACGATAGTATGAGAGCTCACCATACATTACAGAGACTATTCTCTGAGGTCGCCAGCTTTTTAGCAACTGCTAATTTGGTAGTTGGAGACTACAAATAGCTGTTGGGTGGGTCTTTCAGACCTCTCTTGGCCATTTGGATAGCAGGGCAAACTTGGGGAGAATCAAGAGAGCCAAGAGGAGACACTAGAGCAATGATTGGATCTATCTTTGAGTGTCGTGAGTGAGCCATGCAATAGCATCTCGAGTCTCTAGCCTAGGAGGGGTTGTAGAGAGGATTGGTGTTGTTATAATTGGTCTATGGCAAGGCCAAGATTAGTTAGGTGTCGGTGATTGAGTCTTTCATTATCATGACGTGTTGTGAAGGCCGCCACAAGTTTGTACAAGGTTCGAGCTCGCCTTTGAAAGGAGCATTATTGAGAGAGCACCCGTGCATGCGCTCCAGGAGTGCAACAAGTCCTTGAGGAGTGATACGGGCTTGTGTGCAAGAACTCCATGGTAGGTGGTGGGAGGGATCAATACTCCGGCGGGAGTCGATCCAACGAGGACTAGGGGGAGGCGCCATCCTCCTGATACCTCGGGCTAAAAATCCATGAGCGTTCTCTAAACTCCCTCTTTACTTACCGTTCTTATTTCAGCACTTATGTGTAAGTAGAGATAGGCTGAATTGTGGCTACTTGCTCTTAGATCATTTCGTTGTGCTCTTAGTGCTTATTGCTTGTTTGGCTTCTTGTGCAACTTGTGCTGTTTTGCTTCGTCACTAGATTACCTAAGTTGTCTCCTTGTGCTTGTGCCTTGTCTTGAGTTGATTGCTATCACTAGTATGCATAGGAGTTGTTTGGTGTGTGACTCACTAGCATGTATATGTTATTGCTAGCCGCTTTGGCTTTGTTATCCTTGCTAGTATATCTCTACTAGAGTTGCTTAGGATTTGATTGAGTGCTCAGTCTAGTGTGAGCGAAATTATTATACCTTAGAGTTCCCGATTCAACCCCCTTCTCGGTCACTCAATCCTTTCAAGTGGTATCAGAGCTTTGTTGCTAATCATAAGGTTTAACTACCTTGAGTCATGACCATTGGTGGTAGGGATGTCATCCGTTTTGGGTTCGGGTCATGGCACATGGAAGGATCGTTTAATAAGCTATATAGAAGCCATGATTCTGAATGAATTGATGAATACTCTCAATGATTTTGCTAACACTTTTACCGATAATCATGTGTATGATGATGACCTAAGTGTTAATGTGCCTAGTTCTAGTGAGCTTGCTTCTTTATCCTTTGAGGATCCTTTAGTTGATGCTACTAGTATTCTTAGGGCCATTGATATTGATGATGATCATGTGATTGATGTCGTTGATTGATGTGGTTGAGCCCCTTGATTGTGCTTCCGCTTCTAGTAACACTAGTGTAAATGATGATGATGCTTATGAGTCCTTCATTAGTAATGAGTATGTCTTACTCATGAATGAATTTTCTTGCATGATCTTGTGACTAGGATTGGGGCATACAAGAATTCATTTGAGCTGTCAAGCATTATGGTGGTTGAGAACATACTCTCCATACTTCCACATAACAAGCTCATCTACCTCACCATGATGCTCATTCACAACAATGACATATCTATTCCGGAAGTGATTGAGCTGTACTCTAAGTGTGAAGATGAAGACACAATGAAGAAGGGAAAGATGTCAATGATTGAGGACTGAAGTTATTGTCAGAAGCAATGAGCCAATCGTCTTTGCATCCTAACTAGCTCCGACCAATTAGAACCTGGAACGACATGACATCCCCAATGACATGTAAGCCCAAAGTACCTGAATTGACATCAGGTTCTCCATCCAATCCTCCCTCGCCAATAGCAGAAACGATAAGCATGGGCTCACCATGTTCCAGGTTGTGTCCATCTGACAGCTTCACGATATGGTTTTCCAAATGACATAAATCGAACAACGGCAATGCCACTTGTCAGGTTGATTATTCTATGCATCAAATCAAACCGTAGCAAACCCCACCAGGTCCACTTGAGTCAAAAAAGGATTGACTTTATTGTTAACTATATTGCAACACAATTAGCACTAAAGTCTATTCGCAAGCATGATGTATTTTGCTACACAGCTCGCTTATATGAGCTGATAGTAACATACAAATTGGCAGATTGCACATCGTCAAATGGATTTTATGTGACAAATAAATTGGGCCTATGCTTTTTTGATAACTATCATGCTAGTTAAGAAATAAGGTCCAATAGTCATCTCTAGATACAAGGACAAACATATAAAAATAGAAGTGACTAATTGGACCAAAATCAAGCATCTTATATGATGACCATACATGCTTAATTCGAATCAACTATAACATAGTTGTACCCCTACAAGAAGAAACATCTTACATGCCAGTCTTGAACAGTCGGGCAATGTGGCTGCTACTTGAACAATCGAGGGTGCGGAAGCGCGACTCCGTCGAGTCATTGTCGTCAGAGGAGAACCGAATCATGGTGGCAATGTAATTGGGACTGCTTGAAGTGTGGGAGTATTGGAACCGGCGGGCGTCGATGAGAAGAGGATGGAAGAGGGCTTCATGGGTGACGATGGCCCCTCCTAGACGGTTTATATAGGGAAATTCTCGGTATGGTGGCAGTTCATATTCATCTACATTGGGGATCCGACAAGCACGTCTCGACATGGCTACCCGCCTTCTTCAGTCGCATTGAGAACCACCGAATGTGAAAAAGTTTTGGATCTAATCCATGAGTCTCACAGGATGAATGGGTAGACCATATCATTGTAACAAGACCATAGAGTATAGACTACTGCGTAGTCTGTGACTTGGGGGCCAGCTTCATTTAAGGACACGTGTTAGCGAGACTGTTTCACACGTGACACGACCATAGAGTACAGACTTCTGGGCAGTCTATGCACCACCCTCCTGACGCATCCCCGTGAATTGATACGACTGATCAGGGATCCAGTGGGAGCATATCGTGGGATACACACTACAAGAAATCATACGACCAGTAACGAAGCTGTGTTCCATCGCTATTTAGTGACATAATTCCATCACTAAAAATACCACATTTATTTAGTGACAAAAATATCAATTCCTTCTGTAAATCACACGCCGCTAACGTTGTTCCGTCATGAATAGTTTTATCGGGGCCACCTATCGGCACTGTGTCGATCATTTGCAATGGAACAAACCGTCACTAACATGGACCACGCTAACTTTGCATAGTGTGCGCCCACGGGTCGGGGTTTGCCGGCCATTAGCAACGGAAAAAATCATCATCAGTAGAAACAGTAGTCTGTGTACATCATTGTGACATCAGTTGTGCCGCCAGTCAGGTTAGTATGAATCATCTGTGACAAAACAATCCATCACTAACACAAACCATGCTGAATCAGCAAAAAAGTGGGCCCACACTATGGGGTTATGCAAACATTAACGACGGAAAAAATCATCACTTAACGTACGTGTTACTGAGTCAGCGGGTGCGATCCCACATAGCGGGTACTCCGGCCATTCTTGACGATTCTAGACCGTCACTAATTCTACACTACACATGTGCTATCATAGTGTCAATGTGATGGAACCCACTTTTCAGGTTAGTTTATAGTCCGGTCCCACATGTCGGTGTTTCGAGCTATATTACTGACAGGTAGAAATCTTTGTTACTACACGTCGGCGCTACAGCCCCACCTGTATGGTGTGTCCCGAAATCTGCGATGACATTGGTCATCACTAATGTTGGCGTTCTATTTCATGGGCCGAATACTTTGTTACGCCGAACACCCAAGCAGTATTAGGCCGAACACCCAAGCTATTTCTTTGTCACTTTCTTGGGCCGGTGCCTACAAATATGGTCGGACAACCTTTCCTCTGTCCTACTCTGCTCACCGTTTCTTGAACCTAGTCTCAGTTTTTCAAATATTTTGTTTCTTCACCATGTCACTTGGCGCTCAATTTTTCATGTGCTGCAGGAAAGTGCCAGCTCGTGGCGTGGCACAGGCTACAAAAATTTTGATGTCGTGCACCCCCGCCACTGGTAAAATCGACTAGGCGGCATCTGCCTGACGTAGTCCAGGACCAGGAATTTTCGACAGCGAGCGCACTACTTCCTCCTAGCCCCGAGCGGAAGAGAAACTCTAGGCTCCACGCGGTGGAACATCCCGGTGGAGACGCCAGCTATAGGATCCGACAAAGGTATGCAAATCCTCCGCTTGAAATTGAATTGGGCACTTAGATTGTTGCCTGCTAATGTACCTCGTTTAATTGGAAAAATTTGATAGATGGACAGGAGTTGGATTCATGGTTATATACGATTTAGCAAAGCTCATATTGCCGGGGTCCAGGAGTTCAATGCCTTTGTGGAGTCCCGATTAGGCAAGCAATCGATGATTCTTTGTCAATGTCCTAAATGCCTTAATCATATGGCACATCCTCATGCGATTGCGTTGGATCACTTGTTGATGAATGGGATGTCAAGCACATACACCACATGGATCCATCATGGGGAAGCTGACAATGATGGATACGATAATGAATTCCAACCCTATGATGATGCTGGCGATGATGGTGGTTACGATGATGATAGTAACTGTTAGACAATTGTTATTGTAGTTGTTTTGGTTTCTATGTCCCGTACACATGATTATAACCTTCCTAATCTCTTACGGTGATATTCTATAAACCGCGTAGGATTAGTTATGGAAGGTTACGAGGCCTGGCCTATTTATGTATGCTTGGCCATCGATTAATGCATCAATGTATTTGCATTGTTCTACATGGTATCAGTAGGTTAGATCCTATACGCTTCCGCTAATCAAGCTGCGCCGGCGCCGCCACTTCGTCGTTGCCATGCGCGTGACCTCGACGCCGAGCGCCTCAAGGCTGAGGCTGCTCGCAAAGAGCTCGTGCGCCAGATAGCCGCCCTCACAATCGAGAGACGTCAAGAGGCCGCTCGCCAAGAAGCTGAGCGCCTTGACGCCGAGCGTCGTGAGGCTGAGCGCCGGGAGGCCGCTCGCCTTGAGACTGCACAACGTGAAGAAGAAGCCCGCGTTGCTGCCTATGCTGCCCAGGCCGCCGCGGCCACTGCCGCCCTTCATGCCCAAGCGGTGGCCGTGATGAACATCAAGGTCTTGGTGCCTGTCGTCCTCGAGTTTGCCTCGCCGCACTTCCATCGATGGCACGCCTTATTCTTGAACACCCTCGAAGAAGTACGCACTCAGCGATCACGTCCTCTTGGATGATGACTTCTCTGATGACATCTTCTGGAAACGGATGGATGCAACGGTTCTCTCCTGGCTCTATGGGACCATCAGCCCTGCACTCCTCGAGGTTGTGATGACTCGTGATGAGGGACCACCGACTGCTCGCCTTGTATGGTTAGGCTTGGACCGTCAGTTCATTGGAAATCAAGAGACACGTGCTCTACACCTTGACGCCCGGTTTCGTACTTTTGTTCAAGGAGATCTATCAGTCTCCAAATATTGCCAGCGTCTCAAAGCTATGGCTGATCAGTTGGGTGATTTGGGCGAGCCCGTCCGTGATCGTACATTGGTTCTGAACATCCTACGTGGTCTCAATGACCGTTTCAGCTTCATGGCAGCCCTGATTCAGAGACAACGTCCGTTTCCAATATACTCTGACGCCCTCGCTGATTTGGAACTCAGCAGAGATGAACATGGAGACTAAGCAGGCAGCACCCTCTCAGGCTCTCGTTGCTTCCGCAGCTCGTCCCCCTGTCCCACCTGCACCGTCGTCTTCGTCCGGAACCAACAACAACACCGGCGGCAACGGCAAGAAGACTCGACGCGGTGGCAACAAGAAAAACGGCGGCGGCGGCTCGCCTGGCTACGCGCCTCAGGGCACAGGCGCGTCGTGGCCTGGGGCTGCTGCCTCCACCAGGCCGACTGGCAGGCCCAACCTTGCTCCACCAGGATGGCCGACGCCCTACAACCCCAGTGGGGTATTCCAGATGTGGGCTGGCCCAGATCATCGCCAGCTCGGACGTCCGCCTATAGGCCTTGCGTCTTACTACCCGACCGCTCCACAGGCCCTTGTTGCTGGGCCGAATGCAGCGCCCCTCCCTGGGCCGCTGTTCCACGCTCCACAGGGCCCGCTCGCGCCCCCACCAGGCTTCCATGGTCCAGCTGCGCCTGCTGGATGGCTCGCGCGCCCAGGAGGCCTTATGTGGGACCAACAGGCATTGGCGGCTATGCACAACAATCCGACGTTGACTTCACCAACAGCAGATTGGCTAATGGATACAGGTGCTGAAGCACACATGGCCTCAAACTCCGGTATTTTTTCCACATATTTTGCACCCTCATATTCTACACCCTCTAGCATTGTTGTTGGTAATGGTTTAGTTTTACCTGTTACTTACACCGATTCTGTTTCCCTTCCATCTAGCCATGGTCATTTACGCATTAATAATGTTCTAATATCTCCTCGTTTAATTAAGAACCTTATTTCTGTGTGTCAGTTCACTGTTGATAATAAATGTTCTGTCAAATTTGACCTATACGGTTTTTCTTTGAAGAATCTCAAAACCAAGAACGTGATCGTCAGGTGCAATAGTTCCAGCCAGCTTTACCCCTTCCTGGGTGTTTCAGCCACTTGCTCTTGCTGCTAGCACCACCTCTGCTATGCTTTGGCATAGGCATCTTAGTCATCTCGGTCATGAAGCACTAGCTCGCTTAGTAGCTTCATCAACAATTTCTTGTAATAAACGTGAGTTAGAAAACATTTGTCATGTTTGTCAGCTTGGTCGACATGTCCGCCTTCCCTTTGGTTCCTCTAGATCTCGTGCTATCAACAACTTTGATTTAATTTATTGTGACTTATGGACATCCCCTGTTGCTAGCATATCTGGTTACATGTATTATCTCATTATTCTTAATGATTGTTCTCATTATTCATGGACTTTCCCCCTACGCCTCAAGTCTGACACCTTTTTCACACTCACTTATTTTTTTGCTTTTGTTTCAACTTAATTTAACACCACCATTAAGAGTGTTCAGTGCGATAATGGTCAGGAATTTGATAACTTCTCTGCTCGCACGTTCTTTCTTACTCATGGAGTTACATTATGCATGTCATGTCCGCACACCTCTCCACAAAACAGCAAGGCTCAGCGTATCATTTGGACCACCAATAATATTATGCGCTCACTTCTTTTTCAGGCTAGCATCCCTCCCTCCTATTGGATCGAGGCTCTTCATGCTGCCACTTATCTATTGAACCGCCTCCCAACCAAGACTTTAGCCCACTCCTCACCATTCTTTGCCCTATATGGAGTTCAACCAACTTATGATCACCTTCGTGTCTTTGGTTGTCGATGTTATCCTAATCTATCTTCTATGGCAATCAATAAGTTGGCGCCTCGCTCTACTCCTTGTGTTTTTCTTGGCTATCCTTCCGAACACAAAGGATATAGATGCTTGGATCTCTCCACCAATAGACTCATTATTTCCCGACATGTCATTTTTGACGAGTCCTCGTTCCCATTCTCTGAGGTCACGTCACCTCCTTCATCCGACTTTGATTTCTTATCAGAGTTTGATATTGCACCTGTTATTCCTATTGGATCTGTCTCTGTTTCAGGTACTACGGCTACTACAGGTTATGTTCCCGCTGCCCCTGTTGCACCTCTGCAGCAGGATGTTGCCAGCCGGGATACTGCTATGAGCAACCCTAGACTCCGCGCGTTGCTCCTTGTACCGCTGCCCCTGTTGGTCTTACTCAACAGGATGATGCCAGGATGCTGCCAGCGGTACCCAGCAGGCATCACCACTGGACGTGTGCAGCTTGTCTTAGTACAGATCACTAGGGAGTGGTGTGCTACCCGTCTCCCCTGGCCTGCTGCCCATTACCGATCAGCCTGCCTCCCCTGGCGTGCTGCCCACTGGAGAGCGGCCTGCTTCCCCTGGCCCGTGGACCACAGGTGCGAGGACACTACCTGCGCCCGCCTCCCCTGGCTGGCGGCCCATTGGCGCGTCTGGCGCCTCCCATGGCGTGCGGCCCGGTGGCACGCTGCCTGTCGCTTCACCTGGCATGCAGCCTGTGGTCTCCACTGTGGGGCCTGACTCATCCAACCTGATGCTCACTGGTCCTCCTCCGAATGTTGTGCTGGCAGATCCAATTACCAATGACCATGGCATGCTTACGCGGGGAAAGCACGGATTTCGACAGCCAAAAACTCCGTTTGATCTTCATGCGGCTCCTCTCTCTCCTGTGCCAAAATCTTATCGTGGAGCTTTGGCCGATCCCAATTGGCGCGAGGCAATGACAGAGGAATATTCGGCACTTCTTGCTAACAATACATGGGACTTGGTTCCACGTCTGACTGGTGCCAACATTGTCATAGGCAAGTGGGTTTTTCGTCATAAGTTTCATACATATGGTTCTTTGGAGCGATATAAGGCTCGTTGGGTTCTTCGTGGTTTCACTCAACGTCCAGGTGTTGATTTTGATGAGATAATTAGTCCAGTTGTCAAGCCTGCCACCATTCGTATGGTGTTATCTATTGCTCTTTCTAATGATTGGCATGTTCATCAGCTGGATGTGAAAAATGCCTTTCTTCATGGGACCGTGGATGAGACAGTCTATTGTGTGCAGCCTTCAGGATTCGTTGATAGTGTGCATCCGAATTTTGTCTGCCGTCTCAATAAATCTCTATATGGTCTGAAGCAAGCTCCTCGTGCCTGGTATAGTCGCTTTACCTCTCACATTCTGTCTCTTGGTTTTGTCGGAGCTAAGTCCGACACCTCATTGTTTATTTATCGTCGTGGCATCGACACTGTTTTTTTGCTTCTCTATGTGGATGATATTGTTTTGACTGCTTTGTCTGTACCTCTTCTTCGCCGAGTTATTGTAGCACTTCAGCAAGAATTTTTGATGAAGGATCTTGGTCCCTTGCACCATTTTTTGGGTCTTTCATTCACACGTCAGGATGATGGTTTCCTCCTCTCTCAGCGCCAATATATTCTTGAGATACTTGAGCGTGCTAACATGTCGGAGTGTAAACCATGTTCCACGCCGATTGACACTTGTGCCAAGATTTCAGCTGTTGAGGGTGCTCCGGTCTCCGACCCAACACACTTTCGTGGACTTGCAGGAGCATTGCAGTATCTTACGTTCACTCGGCCTGACATTGCTTATGCTGTCTAGCAAGTTTGTCTTCATATGCATGATTCTCGGGAGCCTCATTATAACTTGGTGAAACGGATCCTTCGTTTTCTTCATGGTACTATGGATTTTGGTCTCCAGCTTTGTTGCAGTGATCTGTCCACCTTGGTTGCTTATTCAGATGCCGACTGGGCTGGTTGTCCTGACACTAGACGTTCTACTTTCGGTTATTGTGTTTTTCTAGGGGACAACTTGATTTCCTGGTCATCAAAGCGACAACCCATAGTGTCTTGTTCTAGTGCTGAGGCAGAATATCGTGCAGTTGCCAATGCTGTTGCTGAGACTACATGGCTTCGCCAATTGCTTCAGGAGTTGCACATTTCTATCCAGCGCGCCACCATCGTTTACTATGACAATGTGAGTGCAGTGTATCTCTCGACAAATCCGGTGCACCATCAACGCACCAAGCACATCGAGATTGATCTTCACTTTGTTCGTGAACGTGTGGCTGCCGGTGTGGTTCGTGTTCTTCATGTCCCAACATCTTCTCAGTATGCGGATATTTTCACTAAAGGACTACATCTACGGTCTTCGTCGAGTTTTGATCCAGCCTGAATGTTCGTCCCTATGGTTGACCACGTTCAGGCTGCGGGAGGGTGTTAGACAATTGTTATTGTAGTTGTTTTGGTTTCCATGTCCCGTACACATGATCATAACCTTCCTAATCTCTTACGGTGATATTCTATAAACCGCGTAGGATTAGTTATGGAAGGTTACGAGGCCTGGCCTATTTTTGTACGCTTGGCCATCGATCAATGCATCAATGTATTTTCATCGTTCTACAGTAATGACAACGATGGTAAGGATGATGGTGATGTTGCTGCTTGTGTGCATGACCTGTTCTTCTCGGCTCAGGAGGAGGGTGGCAATGCCCAAGTGATTTTTGCAGATGTGATACAGCAATTACAGAAAGAGTTGTACAAAGGATGTGACTGGTACACAAAATTTTCATTTGTTGTCAAGTTACTTCACATCAAATTATTCTATCAGATCACCAACATTGCATTTACTTCACTAATGCAGTTGATGAAGTCAGCTTTCCCCAGTAGCAAAATTCTGGCATGGTACAATGAAGCTCAATAATGCATTCGTGCATAAGGGCTTGGATATGTCTCGATCCATGTGTGTCCGAATAATTGTGACCTATTTTAGGGGCAGAACAAGAAACTAGATGACTACCCAGTCTGCAATGAATCGAGATGGAAAAGTGGAGATTTTGCAAAGCGTGTTCCTGAGAAGGTGTTGAGGCATTTTCCATTGATTCCGAGGCTACAGAGAACGTTTTCTAGGAGGGAAACGGCACAGAACGTACAATGGCACAAGCATTTCTGAAAATTGGTAGAGAATGAACTGAGCCATCCAGCTGATGGCGAAGCATGGAAAGGCTTTGATAAGAGATTTGGATGGTTTCTAGGTGATTGCAAGAACCTAAGACATGGCCTTGCGACTGATGGATTCAATCCATTTTGCCAACTTAGCAACTCCTAGAACATGTGGCCAGTATTTATTACGTCGTTCAACATACCGCCTTCGGAATGCATGGAGCAATCCAACTTAATGATGGCCTTGCTCATACCAGTCTGAGTCCTCCAGCTAAGGATTTCGACCTGTTCTTGGAGCCTCTGATCGAAGAGTTGCAACAACTCTGGAAGGGTATCCTTACTTACGATGCACTTATTGGGTCAAAGTTTAATCTACATGCAACAGTGATATGGTGCATTCATGATTATCCAACATTGAGCACATTATCTGGTCGAGTCACCAAGGGTTATTATGTTTGTGTGCGCTGTGATAAAGAACCTTGCTCAAAATGGTTAAAGAACAAGATATGTTATATTGATCACCGCTATTTCCTTCCATGGAGGAAAAAGAAAGAATTTAATGGTAAGAATGAGGACCATGAGAAGCCAAGACAATTTACTGATGAAGAGCTGTTGCAGCAACTAGAGAATGTATGAGACGTTAGACCAGGATTGAGTGGTCCATGAAAAAGGAGGCGGGAGGCAGAAGGTCACCAATGCTGGAAGATAAGGTCTTCTCTGTTTGACCTGCCGTATTGGACAAGTCTGATTATGGCGCATAATCTTGATATCATGCACATGAAAAAAAAACATTTGTGGGGCCCTCATTGGAACATTGCTCAACATTTCTGGGAAGACTAAGGACACATATAATGCCAGGCTTGATTTGGAAGACATGGGCATAATGAAAGGTTTACAATTGCAGTGGCAGGGCGATTCGTACGTTATCCCAAAAGCCCCGTATGTGTTGAGTAAAGAGCAGAAGGACAAATTTTGTTAATTCATATCACAGGTGAAATTCCAAGATGGATACACTAGAAACCTTGCAAGATGCATTATTGCCGATGGATGCAAGCTGACGAGACTAAAAACCTATTATTTCTGCCTCTTGCCATCCGAGGATTCATTGACAAGCAGATATATGAAGCAATTGCTGAATTGGGCAACTTCTTTCAGCAACTGTGTTGTGGAAATCTGAAGTCAAGCATTTTGCAAAAATTGAAAGAGAACATCCCATGCATTTTGTGCAAACTTGAGAGGATTTACCCCCCCTCCCCTGCCTTCTTTGATGTGATGGTGCACTTGGCAGTGCATTACGATGCAATCCTTAGAGGCCCAACACAATATGGATGGATGTATCCAGTCAAAAGAAGACTATGCAAATTGAAGAGCAAGACCTGAAGGATCCATTGCAGAAGCGTATGTCGCTACTGAGTGCTTGACATATTGCTCAAGGTACTTTGATGATGATGTCGAGACACGATTCAATCAGATGGGCAGAAACAAAGAGTACGTTCCTCCTACACCACAAGGTGATCTCCCTGTTTTTCAGCATGGCATTCATTTTCTTGGAGTCCCGAAGATTATTAAAGAAGCACAACGTGATCACGCCAAAATGATCTGGTATGTGCTAAACAACAGTGACGAGGTCCAGCCATATATAGCGTATGTATCCCTCTTTTCGCATGTTGTTTATTCTTTTATACAACCTATTAGTTAGCTCTAATTGTGACTTAAATTCTTGATTGCAGGCAATACAGGCAAGTCTTAAAGGAAGAAGGAATTCAAAATGTTGAAAAAAAGGTTGAGAAAACATTTGCCTCATGGTTCAAGAGTCGTGTGAGTTTTTGTAGCAATGACTTTTTTTTAAAACGATGATCTACTTTGTATACATGTCCAAGCATACATATATAATTTATTTTTGTATAGATTGCTGGTGAAAAATTCCATCAGGGCCAACAAGTCCCCGACGGCCTATATGCATTGTCGTGCTACCCACACAAACGAGCTAAGGTATATTTATGATGTATTGTTGACACTGTGCGGTACCACACATTGGACCGTGAACGAAACAGAAAGACGCAGAACAGTGGAGTAATGGTTGCAGGTTCACATGGAGATAAGGATATAGAATTCTACGGTTCACTTAGAGAAATTATTGAGTTGAAGTATAACTCTTCCATGGGCACGCATAGAACAGTTGTTCTATTTTGGTGCAACTGGTACAATTTGGTGAGAAAGAATGCCATGAAACAGGACGACTACAACAAAAGCATATACACTGGATCACTTTGGTACAAAAAAGAGCCTTTCATTTTGGCACAGTAAGCAACAATGGTGTTTTACTTGCCAGACACACAGAATCCTGGAGACTGGAAAGTTGTGCAAAAATTTGAGCATTGGAACATATGGAGTGTTGCTGAAAATGATACTGAGATGGGGTCCAGTGAAAGGGAAATTGTAAACCAAGACGATCAAGCCACAGAAGCACGTCCAGTGGTACTCGAAGTACCTAATGTCAATCCACGTAATTTGGAGTGCGAGGAGCGTGTTACCGTTCCTGCAAGTGTGATTGAGGAGCTTTGCAAAGAAAAGGTGACTACACCAGATGAAAGCGACTCTGAGATCGAAGATGACACTCACCTGCAGTACCAAAGCGACGACGATGATGGCGGTGCAGTTCATGACGACAATTACGATGATAGTTAGTAGCTGGTGGCTGGTGAATTGTGATACTCTCATTTCTGTTGCTTCCCAGTTCAGTGTCATCGTTTGTGTTAAACTCATTTGTTTTGTTAGTCATTTATGTTGCATGTAAAGTGTTTTGTAAATGTTAGTAACTCATTATGTGTCCTAGGTAGGACTACCAGAGACCACGTGTCACCAATCACAACAGCTTAATCCGTTGAAGTCTACGTGATAACACCATACCTTTCTTTGTGCTATATGCAATGTAAAGTCAAGCGTTCATAATATGTACCCATAAAACCTTCTGGTGATTCTTGCTAAATAAATGAAGTATATGTCACAAGTTTGGGCTTCTTCGGGTGTCACTTCATTTAGATACCACCGGTGTATAAGAAAATTTTCAACTATACAGTTCATTATGTTAGTTGGGAAACAAATCATTTGATCAAATTGTGTAATATTGCCAAAATACAGCTTCTCTTAACGACTTAATCCGTTGTAGTCTACGTGATAACACCATACCTTCCTTTGTATTATTTGCAGTCAGCCTTGGTGGCCCAAGATGTGTGTCCTAGTCAAGATAGGGGTTTTAAAATACTAATCTGCATGTATAGACAATGAAAATACAACTGAGTAGTTTATACCCAAGCGGAAGGCCTAAAGGCAATCAAATCACTGGAGAATAATGAGGCCCTGGGCCACTGTCCCCTAGAAAACTAATAATTCCCCTATAAAACTAATAATTCCACTGATTAATGAGGCCCTGCATCTAGCTAGTAAGAGTGCAGCAAAATTAGTGTGGCCAGCCACCCCTAGATAGGGATGAAAACGGATCGGATCGGAGCGGATAATGTTTTTTCCATATCCTAATCCATTTTCTTACATCGGATTCGGATATGGATGTGGATTTTTTCGGATGTCGGAAATGGGACGGATCCGGAACGGATGTGGATCGGAAGCTAGAATTTTAATGTCGGATATAATACGTCTTTTAGTAGAGAATTATATGGTGATTAATAATTTAGTAAAGCATATTGAATAGCTAGGAGCACCCACATAGTAGCCAAATAAACTATACGACCCAAACTATAAGTTATCACATTTTAAAATACCAAACACACAAGTAAAAACTAAAAATTCCAAAAAAAAGTCCTTCAATTTCTACTTATTTCTCTGCTCTAGGCATGCTATGACGCCATTTTCAAGATTCATCATAACTACACATTAGTTTTACTTATAATGTTGATCCTTATTATATATTTGATTAATTGATAGAAACATATTTACATATATGTTTTTTGAGCCTTTAATATTATCGGATAATCCTATTTTGAACTTCTGATAATCCTCTTTAATATCTCGAATAATCCATATCCATCGGATTTTGCTAATCCCATAACCTAATTCGTATCCGCATGCAATCGGATTTGGATCAGAACCACTAGGATATCTAAAATGTCATATCAAATCCTCAAAAATTAGATTCAGACCGGATCAGATCAGATAATTATCCACACCACTTTCACCTCTACCTTGTTCACGGTTCTTAAATGCTAAATCTGACCATCAAATCCTTGTATAAATAACATAAAAGGAATAACTAACATGGTGGTAGGAGCTTGTTACTAACAATTTCCACAAGTGTTGGTAAATATTTGCATGTAGTTGATTTATTAACAAATTTAAGAAAATATCAGAGTTACAAGAGGAGAAATAATAAAAGCCCATAAACATGAAGTAAGAAGCTATCAAATAATATATTATACCTCACCATGTTGAAGCTATTGTCAAGCCGATTGAAACGCATATATAACTTGCCTAAATCGGACTTCGGATATGAGAGTTATGATGCATAGAAGATCATGTGTTTTGGGCTGAACCAACGCGGACGTCAGCATGATGTCAGCGCGCGCGGGAGAGGAAGAGAATGACGGTTTAGGTTGCTTGGCTGAGTGGGGAAGTCCATTATTTGGCCCTTAAGGATGAGGGATAGGCCAAGAAATATTCCCTTATTCTTAGGAAAGGTTCTCCATTCTCCCAAGTCACCCCCCACTATAAATAGAGCCCCTCTCCCTCTCATTTCAGACAACACAAGAAGAAGAGACTAGAGCTCCACTCAAAAGGTTTTAGCACTGCTAAAGTGCTTAGAAAATAGGGAGAGAGTGAGGGAGAGTTAGGAGGAGGTCCGGGTTTGTCGGCACCTTCTCCATGCTTATACCTTGATGGATGCTTTCCTTTCTTAGTAAGTATTTGAAATCTTCCTTTGGTATTCAAGTTTCTTATATAAGTAAGTTCTTTCATTTAATTGTTTGCTTGCTCATCGCTCTATTTATTTAGAGTGCCTTAGTCTTATAGAATTCAAGATTAAGGTAGTAATCGATAATGTAGACGTGGTGTCTATGTTAGAGGTTACCTTTGTTTGCTTTCTATCACACGGGTTGTTGAGGTAGTCGGTAGATGGTGATAGCCCTATCCGTCCATTGTAATTCTTCACGTTTGGATACATCGTAGGCTCTTGGCCGGAGGCACTTGGCAGACCAGGGGTAAGCCGACGCCCTACGTAAACAATTAGAGATTGGACCTACCTTATTCTAAGATCCTTGACAATAGGAATCCGCTCTATCCTATGCCTACCACATTCTTGTTGTCCTTAGATGAATCTGTTTAGAAGGTAATTACTCAAACATTCCCTGTGAATTCGATATCCTAGAATACTCCAAGATGAAGTGCTACATCGGTATCTGTGCGCTTGCGGATTTATCTGTGATCATAAGAAATACAACAAGCATTATCTTTGAAGCATGTTTATCTTCGTATCTTTTTATTTTTCTTTTACTTATTTTTTATTCCTTTCGCGAAGCCTTCCACCCATGAAGATGATGATTTGAGAGTTACTTCTAATTATTTTGGAACCGAACCATCACCTTCCTTACCTATGCCTTTTTCCTTTGGATCTCATTACTCCATTCTCGATGGTGATCAAGGATCAACCATGACCTCCTTCGATGAATTTTTTGAGAAGGAGAAACTTTGGGCCATTGGAATTCTTTGTCCATTGACTCTAGAAATAGGAAGAGGAGATTCAATAGGTGAGCATGAGAGCTTATTTCTTGAAAGCCTACATGATACATGCTCACTTAATGGATCTCTAGAGTCAATCAACTTTTGTGCCAAGCGCACCTACGAGGGCTACAACTACCTCAAGAGCCTCATTAACAAAATATTTGTTAGGATGGTTGTAGATGTTTTTGTTTACCATAAGTATTGCATATCTCATAGTTATACTTTGGCACTAACCTTGCAGCTCAAGCTTTAATAACACCAAAAATGACGGTGGACTGGGAACTACATTGTCAATAGTAGCTGCAATATGAAGTCCCTGTGGTCAAGCTTCTGACCATAAACAAAGCATTACCGGGAGATGGCCCGGATTATCACCGCCCTTTTCTTCAAATAAAAGCAAGGACATGTTTTTAGGTTATGTTAGCCTTCAGGTATTTTTGGTCGCTAACCATTTCAGGTTGAGATTAAAAAGAACGATGGTCATTCTGTACGTGAGAACATAGGATCTGCATCAATTTTAAAACCATGGTATTTTTGGCCAAGGAATCCACTACAAAAAGGCTACAACACTACACTCTTGATATTCAGCATCTCATGATACATAAATCCAAGTGTGTGTGGGGGGGGGGGGGTGGAGTTCTGTAAGTATCGCGTAGCAAGTTTCATTCTTACCAATTTTATCACGGTTTAGAGGTGTTGCTAATTCTTGCTTTCATGCCTTGCTTAAAAAAAAGAAAATAAATATTAAGAGGCGTTTTAGTTTATTTTTCCTTTTTATTTCCTTTCAATCTTATAGTGCACCTAGAAAAGAAAATAATAATAAATAAATAAATATAATTGTGACTCTATCGGGCCCATAAAGCCGGTAGAGTCCCTTTTTGTTTTCTACCCTTTTTTTTGTTTTTCTTCAAATAAAGAAGCCAGGTGCAGGATCAAGTGTGGGGGAGGCCTCCAAAGATTTTCAACGCACAAACAACACAAGGCCTCTCACCGACACATTGCACATCATCGGTTAAGCCAATATGTCAAAGGTCGAGGTGACCAGGCACCAAGCGACATCGACCAACCTACAAGTATAGTTGACACAAGCATGGTGCTCTTAAGCTTCCACATCTTCCATAACGATGGTTTACGCACTCAATTCCTTGACCTCCCTATTTTGTGAGTTAAAATTATTTGCTCCTGAATCAATCACAAAAATTTAACTCAAAAACTAAAATGAACCTTATGGAACCCTCATTTTATTTCATGCTTCTATTTGGTTTGCTTGCATGCTCCTTATTCCTAGTTCATAGACCTGTTGCTTGTGAACTATATCTTTAGGAAAGCATATCACCTAGGTAGTTGATGCATGACATATGGTTTGATGAAATGAATCTTTCTCTTACGCTTGATGTGCTTGGGAATTTTTCTTACAAAAATTAAAATCAATAGCTTGATTCCTCAATGATTATATCTTCCTACCAAAGCCATATAATGAACTCTTTGAAAACCTTATGCATATGCTACTTGTTGTTTTGTTGAACTTTGTCAAATTGTTGGGACCCTTGTGAGTTACTTTTTATGAATTTTTCATCAAGATTATGTTCACACCACTTTGATAATACTTCTTCACTGGAAGTTAGCACCACAATATCCATCATCCATGCGCTAAATCTTCTACACTCGAAGATAGCACTTCCATGTCATCATCCATCCATTAAATAAAGTACTCCATCATACTGATGAACTCCCTCCCCAAATATCCCTATAAAAGAGACATGGGCTATTCATGATTTCAAAAAAAAAAAAGAGTGAAAAAAAGAAAAAAGAGAGAAAGAATTAGCCCATGCTCTCAAATGCATATCGAAGAGAAGGGAGGGAGCATCTTAAAAAAAAAGGGGAGTATTCACATTCAGTCATTTTCCATCCACATATCAACATGTGCACATGCTTGATCAAAAGTTCACGAATTGTTCTCCATGGATCCGGTTTTTGACTTAGTGATATATGAGACACAAAGCCATATTTAGAAGTAGGATGAAAAGAGGCAATGTCAAATGCCCTGGTGAGGAACCTTACACATTGAGCAATTTGAGAGAATCATTTGAGGAGTATAGTTATGATTTGTTTTGAAACTCTTTTAAAAAACCCAAGCTACACAGCAGAACGAGTGAAGAAGATTGGAGTCAAGACCGTTCCATTCCTCAACCACCCAAGGTAACATGATAGATACTTCAAAAGTTCATAGGTACAAGTATGACATGGGATAATTTGCATGCTAGCATCATACCAACTGATGTTATGATCCACCTTAGTCTTCAACCTTTACTCGAGGACGAGCAAAGGCTAAGTGTGGGGGAGTTTTATTGACGGTCCTTAAATGCTAAATCTGACCATCAAATCCTTGCATAAATAACATAAAAGGAATAACTAACATGGTGGTAGGAGCTTGTTACTAATAATTTCCACAAGTGTTGGTGAATATTTGCATGTAGGTGATTTATTAACAAATTCAAGGAAATATCAGAGTTACAAGAGGAGAAATAATAAAAGCCCATAAACATGAAGTAATAAGTTATCAAATAATATATTAGACCTCACCATGTTGAAGCTCTCGTCGAGCCGATCAAAACGCATATATAACTTGCCTAAATCGGACTTTGGATATGAGAGTTATGAAGCATAGAAGATAATGTGTTTTGGGCTGAACCGATGCTGACATCAGCGCGCACAGGAGAGGAAGAGAATGACGGTTCAGGTTGCTTGGTTGAGTGGGGAAGCCATTAGAGCAATTCCAACCCTTCCCCTATAATCCCATCACCTAAAAGAGGTTAAAGGGGATCCCTCCAACCCAAATTCTGAATTATAGGTGATGGTATTGTAGCAGTTCACCTATTCCATCACCTAAAAGGGTAGGATCCACCATTTAGGTGAGGAAAGGTGATCCCCTCCATAATAGAAATGGTAGAATAGATTTAGGTGATCACCTAACCAAGGGGATGGGAAAGGGAAACTGATAAAGAAGTTTTTTCCATCCCCATTCCCTATACGATAGATTTTTATGTTTAGGTGATAGGAAAGGGGAAGGGTTGGAGTTGCTCTTACTTGGCTCCTAAGGATGAGGGATAGTCCAAGGAATATTCTCTTATTCTTAGGAAAGGTTCTCCACTCCCCCAAGTCACCTCCCACTATAAATAGAGCCCCTCTCCCTCTTATTTCAGACAACACAAGAAGAAGAGATTAGAGCTCCACTCAAAAGGCTTTAGCACTGCCAAAGTGCTTAGAAAATAGGGAGAGAGTGAGGGAGAGTTAGAAGGAGGTCCGGGTTTGTTGGCACCTTCTCCATGCTTGTACCTCGATGGATGCTTTCCTTTCTTAGTAAGTATTCAAAATCTTCCTTTGCTATTTAAGTTTCTTATATAAGTTCTTTCATTTAAATGTTTGCTTGCTCATCGCTCTATTTATTTAGAGTGCCTTAGTCTTATAGAATTCAAGATTAAGGTAGTAATCGATAACGTAGACGTGGTGTCTATGTTAGAGGTTACCTTTGTTTGCTTTGTATCCCATGGATTGTTGAGGTAGTCGGTAGGTGGTGATAGCCCTATCCGTCCATTGTAATCCTCCTCGTTTGGATACATCATAGGCTCTTGGCCAGAGGCACTGGGCAGACCAGGGGTAAGCCGACGCCCAACGTAAACAATTAGAGATTGGACCTACCTTATTATAAGATCCTTGACAATAGGAATCCTCTCTATCCTACGCCTACCACATTCTTGTTGTCCTTAGACAAATCTGTTTAGAAGATAATTACACAAATGTTTCCTATGAATTTGATATCCTAGAATACTCCAAGATGAAGTGCTACATCGGTATCCATGCGCTTGCGGATTTATCTGTGATCCGTGGTGTCTATGTTAGAGGTTACCTTTGTTTGCTTTGTATCCCACGGGTTGTTGAAGTAGTCGGTAGGTGGTGACAGCCCTATCCGTCCATTGTAATCTTCCACGTTCGGATACATCGTAGGCTCTTGGCCGGAGGCACTTGGTAGACCAGGGGTAAGCCGGCGCTCAACGTAAACAATTAGAGATTGGACCTACCTTATTCTAAGATCCTTGACAATAGGAATCCTCTCTATCCTATGCCTACCACATTCTTGTTGTCCTTAGACGAATCTGTTTAGAAGATAATTACACAAACGTTCCCTGTGAATTTGATATCCTGGAATACTCCAAGATGAAGTGCTACATCAGTATCCGTGCGCTTGTGGATTTATCTATGATTGTAAGAAATACCAACATACCCCTAGATACGCATGTCCAGCTTCTTCTTACTTGCAGCCTTCCTCTTTAACGTATTGATTTCTTTCACAGTGTGCTCCACACATTCTGCCAATTCCGCTCGTCGTCCCTCCTTTTAGTTCCACAACACCCTTTCAGGGGTACTGCCACTAGGATTGTACTCATTCGATTCTAATAGTGCCATAGACACCATGGAACAAATCACTGGACCGTGATTGTTTCGTATCTTCTTGATACTCTAATGATCCTCATCGATGACTCGCTGCACCAAATATTGTAGACACAATTAGACAAACTAAAAATGTTCATGTTCGCGAGGCTAGTTCGATACAAAACAATACTAGAGCGGTAGAGAGGCACCTACCACTTCTTTGCCATCCCTCTGGACATTCTTAAATTGTTCCCAGGCAGGATTTCTTACTTCAGACTCGAACTGAGATAGCAGTTTTACAGCTTCAGTTTCGTTGAATATAGGAACTGGCATGCTCTTGCATGCCTTTATAAATGCATCCTTATCGATGTCACCTGCCAACTTGACGCCAAACTTTGCTTGTTTCCTTCATCCCTCAGGAAAATACTGTGGATAACAAAGAAACAAAGATTGCTGAACATCATGGCACATGCAATGCAATTAAGCACACTGATAAGTGCCCGCTCTACCAAAATATTATAATTCATGCGAACTGAGGGGAAAGCGGAGAACTAAATAGCTTTCTTACCATCTTCAACAAACATTCAGCCGAATTCAGCTTCTGTCTTTGTCTCTGTTCAAAGTTGATCATGTCCGAATATAAGGTCTCAGTGAGATCCTTGTCATCCAGTGCCTCCATCAAGTCATTCTTTAGTTTTGACACTTCCTCTTGTAGTTCTTCATAGGATGGCAATATATGGGTCTGGGATGCCTCCATCGTACATGGCACTTGCTCTTGTTGTTCATCATTTAATAGCAAGCTTTTGGACTCCTCCATCGCTCCACAAATAGCAGTTCAGGTCTCTGGGAGACCAAAAAAGTTATCAAATTGCAAGTTTGCAATAGCAATATTTTGGTGGACTGCGTCAGGACTCAGGCCTGTGTTCTTAGACTCACAGGAAAATCCTATTAAAGAATGATTCTCAATGGACTGTGAACGAGATGCCAGAATAAAACAATCAATTCCAACCTAAACTCAAAACTTGAGGAACACGCAGGATAATACTATGTAAGATTAATTTGGAATTTGCGGTGAATTAGAGGAACTCACTATTGACAATTTCAATCTCATCGCTGTCCAATCGCATAATCTGGAAGAAAGCCGTCCAAGATTGATTCGGAATAGGCGATGAACCAG
Organism: Eleusine coracana subsp. coracana; assembly: GCA_032690845.1. Classification (NCBI taxonomy): domain Eukaryota; kingdom Viridiplantae; phylum Streptophyta; class Magnoliopsida; order Poales; family Poaceae; genus Eleusine; species Eleusine coracana. The sequence goes on along the minus strand of CM064420.1, from coordinate 31,167,421 downwards.
AGGAACTAAATATGGCCAAAATGAATGTCGTCGTCATCCAACCGCCGTGTCTGGAAGATGGTAAAGGCCACAAAAAAATCAAAATGTCTATAAATTAGTTTGTAATTCAGATGCAAGGAATGGAAGAACATCAAATAGAAATCAATCAACCAACATATTACAGTACATTATTCCATAATCCTTTCGAATGCACCTCTCAAGACTGCAGAGAGGAATAGTGGTCTCCACAGACGGAGTGACGAGGGAGACGAGGGCTTTAAACGTAAGATACAGAGTGGGGCAGGGTGGGGATCTTTGTGGTTGTGTGTGTCAAATAGATAGTGGGACGGATCGGTTATGTGATAAATACAGATGTATGTGGTGGAGCGGTTCCTCGAACATTATTTGTTCTCATCCGAAGATTGTTTGATCTTTTTGTGTCCTCAAGATAAAGTCATGTGTGTATTATCTCTACTAGCGGGACCTTTAGTTGTTCATTATATTAGTTGGGAATGAATCATCTGATCTATTTGTGTAAGTATCGCAACACGCCAAAATACAGCTTCTTTCAAAAAGATGAATAGGGACACGAACATACAAATCTTCATCTACAGGAGTCATTCATTGTTCAGTCTCCATATTACATTGTGCCATAATCGTTGTACATCAGAATACAAAAAGGATATGGAGGGGTGACCTAAATCTATTTCTTCTACCCATGAGACGCTAATTGTACCTAAGCTTTACAAACTCAATGGCACTACACTTAGCGGTCATGAGATACCAAATTGGCATCCGAATCAAATTTTCCACGATGGGAATAAGCACCCAATGATGGTTATCACGCTCGAGATCAAATTCCAACGTGTCCTCATCATCGAAGTCTGCTAGGTATACACAATTTGGCCTGATCTTCTTAGATCTAAATGGCACATTGCAGAAGAACGGGTTGTTCAGGCCGAGAAACAGAGACAGTCTGCCATTGAAAAGCACGAGACGTTTCCATGCAGCTTCGTAAGGATCGAAGGAGTGCATTATGATGCCTTCTAGGTAGTAGAAATTGCTCTGATGGTTAACGATATCCCTTCTATTTCTATTACGGTTGATACCCCTCTCATGCACGTAGATAAGAATCCTTTATCCTCAGAGTCTTCTCCCAGTTGGATATCTGGCCCGGGCAATTTCATCGGAGCCACTCCTGGTCTATTGATATCCCAAAAAAAGAGGTCACCAAATTGGTCTACCGCGACCACGTATTTTCCTTCACCGGCTGTCGCATCCATGTAGTAGAGCACGGATTCTACAAATGATCCCATACTTGTAGTAGGGTTGGCCTCCAGCAAGGCCCAATGATCCCATCCTTCACAAGTAAGAGCTAACCTCCATCGACCGAAGATTGCGACGGCTTGGTACCATTCATTCGGTGTGCGGGAAAGTGCTACGCGATGGATTTTTGTGCAACCATAATCTTCAGGAAAATTTATGTTCAAATTAGCGAAGGTAGAGATTCGAACACCATCGATGGTCGAGAAGGATGGCAACTCTAGTCTTCTTCTGCTGAAAGGATGGAGAAGCTCTATGTTACAGCCGGCATCCATCGTGACAAGCCACTCATCCTTGCCACCGATCCAATTTCTCTCGATCAACCCTTCGGACATGCAGCGGAAAGACATGTCCTTCGACATGTAATGTAGCCCAAAGTCGAGTAAATTCAGTTCACTATCAAAGTCATCCTCAGGAGGGCGAGATGTGACAAGCAACGGAGAGGAGGCATCTAATCGCTTAGTCCCGAAGCATGCCCTCATGTATTTGCTGCAAGTGGAAGTGAAGCTGAGCATGTCTTCGGCATCAAGCCGTTCCACGATGTTGAAGTAGATGTGATTCGAAAGGTCCGACGCTTGACATAGCCTAGTCTCTCCACTGTTGAAACTCATTGTTGACACTGGCGGTGGAGAGCCCGTATGTAGAAGAGGCACGAAGAATGTTCAGCCTGAGATACCACAATCAAACAATCAAATTATAATTTTCGTACACCAAAATTTGCAAACTTGAGAATTGAGATGCGGCAACAATCAGAATAAGACGCGTTTTCATCTTCCCGCACTTCCTATTCACACTCCACTCTCTATCCTCTGTCACGCATGACGGTTCCTGTCACACCGCTGCCCTCCTCCTAGCATCCTCTGAGGCGTCCCCAATGATGATTCCGCGGCTTTATTCTCCAACGCACCGATCACTACCACTCCCCAAAAACATGAGGAATGCACAGGATAATACTATGTAAGATTAATTCGGAATGGCGATGTACCAAAGGAACTCACTGTGGCCAATTTCCATGTCGTCGCCGTCCAATCCCTGAATCTGGAAGGCCTCGAAGGCTACAGAAAAATCAAAATGTCGACAAGTTAGTTTGTAATGCTGATGGCAGGATCCTTAGAACATCAAATCGATGAAAGGGTTAATAGTAAGGTGGAGATGGCAGAATTATTGTTTGTAGAAGCAATGTCGAATGCACTTCTCAAGACTGCGTCAAACCCGGGGGTAGATTTGTCTCCGCAGAAAGCAGTTGTGAAGGATTTTGGTGTGAGATTGATAGGTAGGGGAGGGAGACGAAGGCTATGTGTCCGAGATAGAGAATTGTGGGGTGGGGCGGTGGAGCGGTGCAGTGAACTCTCTGTGTTTGCGTGTGTGGGAGAAATAAGGGTCAGATCATTACTTGATTTTTATTCGTTCTCAGGGGAAGGTCGGTTTGTCTTATATTGTATGTGAAGTCCTGTGGTCACTCATTGTACTCACGGGACTATTCTTTTTTTTTTTTTTGGGAAAACTCACAGGACTATTCTGTTTGTTGCTGTTGATGGATAAGAGTTCACACAATTGGAGATGATATGACCATCACATAATTGGAGATGATATGACTATTAGTTGTTTATGGATCACTACACCTTGGATCATTTAGACATTAAATTATCTCGAAGTTAAAATTAATAGAGGATGGGGGGAATTGGCGTCCTAGGAGCATTTAAACTATCGCCTTTTATTCATCAAAACTATCGGGATACTAGATAGGAACATTGGAGGGAGGCTTACCGTTCCCATCAGTTTGTTCATATGCTTCATAAGAGTTTGATCTTCTCATCCGAAGCTCCTTTGATCTTTTGTGAACTCGAGGGACCGTCCTGTGTGCATTCATAGTACCCACTAGACCTTCCTGTGAATGTTGCTATATAAATAAATTATATGTCACACATTTGGGCTTCTTCAGGTCACATCGTTTAGATACCACTGGTGTATAATAATATTTTCAACTATACAATGCATCATATTAGCTGGAAATGGAATCATTTGATCGATTTGTGTAAGAACCCCAACACGCCTAAATACATCTTCTCTTAAAGGATGCCTACTTCTTGAACAAACACGTCTTCATCTTCATTTGACTTATCTATTCAACGTCCAGAGTACATTATATCATAATTGTCGTATGTCAGAATAAATAAAAGATACATATGAGCTACATGTCGTTCTAAATCTATTTCTTGTACCTAAAGGACGTCCAATATCATGTCTGAGTGTTGCATACTGAGTTGCATTACAGTAAGTTGTAAGGTGAGACCAAAAAGGCATGCGAATCAAATTTTTCGCTACAGAAATATGCACTAAATACTAATCTCCACACTCCATATCGAATGCCAGCCTCCTCCCTTCAAGGATGTTACAGCGTTCGTCAGAGAGCCATCGAGGCTTTGCCGTGTGTGGTCGCATCACGTGGTACGCCTCAGCCGCGGCGCTCTCCGTGAACTCCTGCTACGCGCCAGAGCACCGCTGCCCCATTGACGTCCGCTTCCTCAACGAGCCCAAGAACCACCAATCCCTCCCTCTCGACGTCGCCCAGACTTCCTCGCCGGCGCTAGAATGACACTGCTGGGCATAACGTGCTCACAGCTCACCGGATAAATACATGCCTTAGATTCAGGCAAAAGTATTTTCAAGTCTATTTATTTTAAGCATAAATGCAGACCGTGTCAAATATCTCTTAGGCTATAAATCTTTTACATGGAATATAGGCCACATTGTATAAAACTCAGCCGCGATAGCAGCCCAATGTTCCGTTGCCGTGTTTACAAAAAATATAATAAAGAATACGAACGGGGAAAAATTTGGCGAGCCCACGCAAATTAACCTCCCTCCCCCCCCCCCCCCCACGGGGGGCTTTTAAAATTTCATGGTCTATGCGGAATGTCTTTTCTATGCCTGGCTTCTTTGAAGAGAGTATGTACTCTTTTCCTTCGCTTCGAAGGGCAATTTGGTAAACTTAGCAAGCACAGGCTTTAAAAATCTCTTTCAGGGTTGCAATCGCCATCACCCTTTACTACCGTGGCATTGCCTCGATGTCCATAGTATTCCTTGCAGCCGCCATCCCGATCCACTGCCGCTGTTCTTTGCATCCTTATAGTTCCCTTTCGGTCCTATCCTCCACTGGCGATCGGTCTTTCCCCAGATTATCTGATGGCACCAGGCAGGCCACGACGAGATCCGACTCCTCCTTCTTCGCCCTTAGCAGGTACACCCTCCTGTCATGTACCCTCAAACGATATTTTTCTGTTCGTATAAGTCTTCCTCTAAAAGGAAATATCATACTCTGAGTTGTTTACTTTTATGAATTTGTAGAGCCCGAGCCCGTGGGGTATGAGAAAATGAGGTTTCAACTTACGTCGAGGAACCGGGCGTTTATGACAAATCTTGGTGTAAAGCAGGGGGAAGCCATCGTGCACGGATGTCGGTCGCAACCCATGGTATTTTTTTTGTCCCCCTGGGCCATTTGTGCTTTCGCGGTTGTAGTGTAAATTCTCAGCCGCTTGGATTCAGTAATCTATTAAATCTTTATACCTTATTGACCTTGTATTTTGCCGAACGAGGCATCACAGGGTGCGAAGTATAAATGAAAGAAGAAAGTGATGGTGGAGGATCAATTAGAGGTTACGAGAGTCACCAGACAGAGGACCAGGGAAATGGCTTCAGTTGATGAATCTTTGGCTACAGTATGTCCATAGAACGTCACCGAGCAGCTCCAGGATGAAGATGCACATGCAGGCAAGTAACTGTATACACCTTGTGCGATGCAAATGTTTGTTCAGATTTTGACATAAAATGTTGTAGCTGCTTTTTAGAGTTTTAATGCTGCAGCTATTTTTGGTAGCTGTTCTTAAATATTGGGTCGGTAGGACCGAGAAGTGGTCAGTGATTTGTTCTCTTCAAGTTTTCTTTGATTTTGTATATCTCCGAGTAAACCTTCTGTAGCAAATTTCTTATGCTTGCAATTTTATTTCATTGACACTTGGTTCTATGGATGCAATATTTGTCTATCAATTGCTCTTCCATGTATTTCTATAGAGCATATTAATTATTCACATTTGGATCTACAAATGCCATTTTGATAGATGTAGAAATGTCCACATCTCAAATCGGGCCCTGCAGAACTGGCAAAGATCTTGATAGGATAAACAGAGGTCTAAGCGAGAAGATCACTATCCATATTTCTGATGGGAAGAAACGGCCAGAGGCACCCCTTGAAGCTGCAAAACTTCCATCAGAGGGTGGGGTCGTACTGATGCAGCATATTCCAGTCCTCCCTCACTAGAAGCATTACAAGATGGACCACTCTCATTTTTTGGACTTCATGGGAAAAGTTGCTTTAAGTATATGAACATATAGTCAAGAGCGCTCTATTCTTAATAAAAGTACAACGTATGCATGTGCTCTGCTCCTGATGATTATACTCTTTATTAGGGGCAATTTTCCATGGACACCAGCTGCAGTGCAGTGCAAGAAGCATGTGTTGATATGCTCGGGACCGGAACACGCCAGATGAGATATAGGCTGAAGAAGAAGTACTTCGATGGCATACCAGCAAATGAATTGAGGACCACTACACCTGTGACATGTATGACTGACGAGCAATGGAGGTCACTGGTACAAATGTGGTCTAGCACGAAGTACCAGGTATGGTTCAATTTCATACTACCTGATTCCTCTTGCCTACATAATGGAAGTTGCATTTGTTGAGCCATGCTGACACAAATGTACCTTATGTAGGACCAATGTGCTGCAAATAAACTGAATCATGCGAAAGTCTAATTTCTTCACCACACAGGCAGGGCCGGTCCTGGAGGGGGGCAAAGGGGGCGGCCGCCCTAGGCCCGCAAAACCGAGGGGCCCTGACTCATATATATGCATATATATGTACAAGTAAATTTGGCCCATATTTTAAGTTAAAGCGGAGCAGTTATTAGGACTAGATTCGAGTTCGATTGATTTCTTGTATAATTGGTTTAAAATTTATAATCAAACAAGAAGATTGTTTGACTAATATTTTTATAATTTTTTGTGCCATGTCAACTAGAAAATATTCATTTGACATGAGAAAAGGAGAAATAAGAAAAAAAAGATGAGTTCTTCAAATCTGATGAAGGAGCCATTGATAAATCATGTCAACTAGAAAATAACCTAATATTTTTATTACACATCAAATCTTATTTACTATGTTCGTTAATGTGGCATCAGCTGAAAGAAGCTTTTCAAAGTTGAAATTATTGAAGAACTATTTAAGATCTATAATGTCTCATGAAATATTAAATGATTTTGTCACTGTATACATGGAGAAAAAATTGTTGGACAAGTAGTGACTTTATCGCTAAAAATATTCGCAGGAACTTTTAAGATAATATACAATCATTTTTTATAAATTTAACTTTGTTTTAATTAGTAATAATGTTTTTATTATATTGACAAAATTTAAGTGTATATATGCATGTATATATATAGGGCCCTAGCTTGTAGCTTCGCCCCCAGGCCCTAAAATACATAGGACCGGGCCTGCACACAGGCTCTCGGTGTTACGTTGCACAGGCCCAAATTGTGGTAAGACACTAAACTGGCTTGACATTACTACTCATGAAATGATGTTGAGGTGTGGCGTGTGATGGCTTCGTGAATTGTATGATAATTGGCTACACATCATTTAGAGAGACGTGAACAATTTAAAGATGCAGAGTCCACGGAGTTTGAGTTGTAGAAGGAATTTCACCATAGCAATAAAACTGGTTTCAGTTCTCCTGTCAAGAAGGCAATTTAAGTGTAGCTTCCATCTGGTTTCCTTAGTGCGCATGAATCCTGCAATTTGTACCTATTTTTTTTTATTATGGACTGCAACCTGTCCTTTCATTTTGCTAGGAGGACGTGGAAGCATTGATCAGTCAACCAGTAGAAGATGGTGAACAACCCAAGTTTATGCGAGAAGCTCTTCAGACCGTTGTTCATTCAACCACGTTTCTGGAGGTTGTTGGCATTGAATCGAAGAAAAGTTCCAGAAGTGCCATCTGTGCGCAGGTTGTAATGCTCCATCATCAACTTGAACTCGAGAAAGAAGGTGCAAACAGGTCTTAAGGCGCAACTTGAGTCGCATAAGGAAGACTTGGTAGTATTGAAGAAGCAGGCAGAAGAATCAGACGCAACTCAGCAACAACAGAGTAATGAGCTTGCATCTCTGAAACAAAAATTTAGTGATATGAGGACATTCGTCCGTTTTCTTACTGATGGCCGTAGCAGTCCGAGCTGATCTACGCTCTTCAGTTTACCATCACTGTAGGTGTGGCTATGATCTTGCTACTTGGTATTTTGTGCACCGTTTCCTCAGCTGTCCATCATTTTCTGAATGTTTGTGCTAAGTTAACGGTGAATTCATGTCTCTGAGAACAATGCTGAACGGATGAATACCATTTATTCTTACCATTGTATATAATGTATTGAAACATTATTGTTATTTCTTATTGTGGATTCGGAAGATTAATATATATGACGATATCAAACATAGGCTGTTAACAGGCTAGGAGAAAAAAAACAAAGGCCTGCTGCCAAAAATGGGCTATAAATAGGCTGGGCCAACACACGTCATGTTTGCTACAGTACATGCCTATTCCGGAACACACAGACTCATATTCGGCCTGATTTTCATTGTGATGAAATAGAACCCATCTAGATGTGGGCCCTCACCGTACTGAATTTTAAATATTAATGTAATACAGCAGGCCCAAATAATGGGCTTTAACTGGGCCGAATTCAATTAGTGATGATTATTTGTGTCACAAAACCATGTGTCACATTGGATCACGGTCTGACGCGGAAACCACCTTTATTGACGGAAATGATTGTCACTAGTTTTTAACAGTTCCGTTCTAATGGAGCCCTTTTTTTTGTCACTAATCACTACTAATGACATACGATTGCCAATGAAAAATTTTTGTCGCTAACATGATTTTTTTGTCACTAATCCACATTAACAACAAAATTTATGACTTTTTTTTGTCACTGATCGGACCATTTCTTGTAGTGACACTATCGAGCGAGTAAAGAGGCATCCTTTGTGATCATCGATAAGATAGACTTTTCGAACCTTCATTTTGGCTCTCCACCTATGCCTGATGTGTGTCATGCAGACTTGCATGGATATTTGTTTGTTTGTTTCATTCGTGCACCAGATTATAACTTGTACGTGTGTTACTATGTGAGCTCTTTCTCTTGGCGACTATATTGGTGGGACTATAAAATGAGCACATTCACATAAAATCTTTTTGTTTCACTCTTCAACAACTTGCTGCATTGGGAACCGATGGGCACGTCACAACGTGAATCCCCGCTTTCTTCAATCACATTGAGAACTGCCGAATACGAACAAGTTTTGCATCCAATCCATGAGCCTCACAGGATTAATGGGTAGACATTGCTGCATTGGGAACCCACTAGCACGTCCAGGCATGACTCCCCGCCTTCTTTAATCACATTGAGAATAGCTGAATGTGAACAATTTTTGGAGCCAATCCATGATTCTCACAGGATTAATGGGTGCAACAAATCATTATAACAAGACTATAGAGTAGTACTGCACAGTCTATGATTCGGGGACCAGCTACTTTTTGGGACCATGTGTCAGCGAGACTATTTCACAATGAGACTTTTCGGTCCTTCAGCGGTTGAGGATCTGTAGTATAAATTGGCACCGGGACTTTCTTTTGTTCTGCAGCAGCATCCGACCATTCTTCTCTGCCAAAGAAAGTTGCTTTACAGAATAGTAGACTAGTCGCCAAACTATGGCATCGCCTCCTTCTTCCTCTCTGCAGATGGCGTAACCTCCTCCTCCTTCGGCTCTGACACCACCGCAGGCGGCACCAATGGCATCACGACCACCACCGTCCTCGACGTCACCTCACCAAGATGTTTTAGTTTTATAATTAGTTTCTATATTTCTGCAATGTAAAAATAATGTTAGTTCCATATTATATTAGTTTTTCATTTCAGAAAGATGTGGATGTGTCTGTTATTGCAGCACCTGCCACTTTGAGTGTGGTTTGTGCTCATACCAACAAATGTAACTCTAGTTCTGGATCATGCGTGTCATGTAGGCTAGCACGGTTATTCATATGCGTGTTTCCTTATCGCGCCAGATTATCCTGTTGTTTCAACCTAATTTAGTTTCTGAAGTCCTTTTTGCACATTTGCATAGAAACTATGATGCCATGCAATGGTGAGTTTGTGAACTGGCTTTATTAGGAACCATTATAACCTTGCATAATGTGGTAATAAAGATTTGACTCTTCGATTTCCCAACAAATCGACTAGATTTTATTCCTAAACTTAATCAATCTCTAAGAAAATACAATAAATAAACCCTAGCGGGTTCACTCTCCATACTCCGACTCTACGCCTTCCTTTCAACACAATCAATATCAACTCTGAGTCACTGACGAGTTGCCAATTTTTGCTGCCAACTTCCATCAATCTGGCTCAGCAGGTACTGTTGTAGCATGCAAAGGTGAATCATGACAGGCATCCAGGTTTCGGCCTTCGCACCTCCCACGGCAAAATAAGATGACAAATGCGTGCCACAGTTCATCGGCTCCCATGAAGGACTTTACAGGTGTACACAGCGGACAAAATGGCCCGACTAGAAAAGGATCAAAGTATCATCCGATGTGTGGCAAATACCACCACGAGATAGTAGCCCTTGTGACTAGCACCTGGCAAGGCAAGCGCGCCACTGTAACCCCCCCCCCCCCCCCCCCCCCCCCCCCCAACAAGCATCCCCGTGAATTTATTTGACTGATCAGTGGTCCTGTGAGAGCATGTCGTGGTATACACTACCGAGCAAATAAAGTGGCATCCGTGTGTTAGGGAAGTGCAGCTTGCCTTGCCCACAAAATGCGACAACCCACATGGTTGTAGAACTTGCCAGAAACCCATCTTTGCTAGAAAAATGAAGAAACTTAATGAGGTCATCGTCGGGTACTCTTATGAAGGAATGGATAACGGGAAACTAAAGCGGCTTCCGTGTGTTATGAGGAAGGAGAAAAGGGAAGGATAAGATAGGCAGGAGACCAAGTTGATGCGGTAACCGAATGTAAGACGCAAGAAGCACAAGTTCGGTAGCCAGTTCGCTCTGCCCAGTGCGCATAGGACAGTTCATCGGATGATACTTTGATAAGAAATAACTAATGAGTCTACGACATGTAGCATATCAGTAGTACAAAGCCATAGTCGTGGCAATGTTTTCTATGATCCGTTGACCTATGACATGAGTACCAAAAGCAGGGCAAACTAGAGTTTGGGCGGCATTCTGATATCAGCTTTGTCGACTTCCCTTCCTGTGCATAGAATATATATTGGAGTGTCTGATCATTGAACTTACCAAAGGCACAAACTAGTAAAAAATTGTTCACTGCATTACATTGCATAAAATATTTTATTACAACTAGAACCTCAGAATTCCAACATCAAACGGAACTAGAAGGAATAAACTAATCATTGTTAATGAATAAAAACAAATAAACTAAAGAATGAACTATGGGTGGCTACGATCAATGTGGCAAAACTAGAATACACGGTTGTCATCGTTATTCCCTGATAATTCAACAGCATCAAAACGAAAGAACATAACAATGTCTTGTTCATTGACATGTACCATAAAATGTCCCTGCCGCCAAGCATCATACTCATTCTTGCAGATTACCTAGCACCTGTTCTCGCCAGCATCAAATGCAATCTTCACTCCGTAGTTAGGACCCAGAATATTGTGGCAGGTCACCGCAATAACCAACCACTGGTTGCCATGAACACGGTAGGAGTAGGATGATATACCAACAGTAAACAAGGCTCTTGTCCCGGAACTACCCCAAGATAGTCTGCCACAACCTTACAGAGACGCGCCATACGAACTGAGGGTGGTGCGGCGACGTCTGCAGCAGCCGACGAGGGAGGAGGTGGCGGTGGTGGGGGAGGAGGGTCACGGTTAGTACGGCGACGCTTCGTGCTTTTTGGTTCTGCTGGAACTGAGGAAGAACCAACCCTCGACATCTTGAAGATTGGAGGATGGATCGGTGGTGAGTAGTATGGAGGTAGAGGTGATACGTGACTCGACCTGGCTGCCTATACATAGACGTTCAACGGACGCTTCACCGTTGACACTTCCCACTCCCTCTGTTCCACTTTTGATGTATGCGTAGATACCGGGTAACATCCCACGATTACAACAACTTAACTATTCGGTTACCACTAGTATTTACTTTGGTTAGCACGCTGCTAACCTTGCCGCGAACTTAACAAGTAGGGTTCTATAATAAAAAAAAGATTAATGGGGGCAAACACGTATTTTTGTTTCAAATATTGCTTGCAAACACACACGGTTTAGAGCATGTGTATTGGTGGCACCGACTCTACAGTGGTCCATCCACTCTTCTCTCTTCTTAGCCTGGCTGTTGGCAACTTCAACTACATCCATTAGGACCTCTAACTAATGCTAAGCTGATTTTTAGATCTCAGAAATTCATTACGTCCAAGGCCTTTGGTGCTGGGGTAAAAAATTTGCACCGCTGCTCTGTATTTTTGGCTTTAGAACTGCATTGTATCTATTTGCATCAGTGCCATCTGGTTTTGGGCCCGTGGCACTTCCTTGGCACCCCCCCCCATGCACATGCTCTAACACGTTTGTGTCCTTTAGGAACTAAAATTAGCAAACTAACAATTACAATTAATCTTATGGATCCTAACACAGACCTAACAGACTAGAACCTGGGTCATGAAATCCATAGATACAGCTAACCCCACAATTTCAACCAAGTACACAGTCCACACGATAGAATCAAGATTCACGTGTTGTTAACAAAGCTATTGCAACACAGCGGACTTTCTTGTGAGACACTAGCTACCCCTTTCCAGTTAAGTTTCTATGTTGCTCTAAAAAAATGATTTCGTGGCGCTATCATGGTACCGGAGACGTTCCACTGGCTTCCTGTATGGATTATGACCATTGAGGTACCCCGAAGGTATGGTGTTTTGGTGATGAATGACAAGCATGAAATATGACTAATGCCTACATGAGTGTTGTGCGTGTAGGAAACCTTATCTACCTTATGATGATTGTTGACGGTTGGCTTGGCGATTGATGACAATGACCACAAGCATGGAGGCTTGATGAGCTTGATGCAGTCCAAGGGTTGATAAAGATGGATCAAAGCTAAGGACAAGCTTGGAGCAAGTGTTGAGAACACTTGTCTATTTGTTAGGGCTTTGAGTCCATAGGTAAAACCAGACAATCAAGGGGGTCTAGGTCATTTCTTTTAGGTCATGTCTAGTCGGTGATGTGCGTGTATGCTCAGTGAAATCACAGGCACTAAGTGGCAGTGGAGAAGCCAAGGAGTTGTTCGGAGAAGCCGGGAAATGAAGTCAAGCGAGGACGAGAAGTTTCAGCTTCTGGACAGAGTGACCGGACAGAGGGGTCAGTGGAGACCGGACTGTACGGTCACTAGGAGACTAGGGACAAGTCTGCGAGGAAGTCTGTCAGTACAAAGACCTGCAGAGACTAGATGGTCCGGTCTACAGACCGAATGGTCCGGTCTATATGGAGGTGGTTCAGGACAGAAGGGTGCAGAAATTGGAGCTCTCTTTAATGGAGAGAGAAAGTCTGACCGGATGGTCCCGCAGCTAACCGGACAGTCCGATCAGTTCAGGAGATTGCAGGCACAGTGAAGCCAACGGCTCTGGGAGCCGTTACAGGAGTGACCAGATGGTCCGGTCATGCAGTGATCGGACAGTTCGGTAAGTGTGTCCAGAAAGGCAATCTCATGGAGCAACGGCTAGTTGGAGGTTGGAAGCCGATATAACTTTGTTGCTGGGGTGTTGGAGACCTCTCTTGGTCAATGGAATACCTAAGAGCATTTGGTAAGGTCCAAGAGGAAAAGAGGAGAGCACTAGGAGGAGATATTGGATATCTTGAGAGTGCTAGTGAGAGTAATAAGAGCATCTTGCACATCTAATGCTAGGGTATCCTTGAGGGTGTGATCTAGACTAGTTAGATGTCAGTGATCGAGCCTATCATGATCGATTGTGAAGGCTATCATAAGTTTGTACACAGTCTGAGCCCGCCGTTGAAAGGGGCATCGCTAGTGAGTGCCCGTGTTGGCTCGGGGAGTCCGGCAAGTTCTTGAGGGAGGCCAGCTTGTGCCTTGGTGGTAGCGGTGACGCATACCATGTCTTCACTCCGGGAGGGATTACAGGCTCATGGGCGAGAACTCCACTTAGTGGCGAGAGGGACCGGGACTCCGGCGGGAGTGGTTCAACGAGGAGTAAGGGAAGGCGCCATCCTTCTGAGACCTCGGGAAAAAATATCATGAGCCATCCCTTACTCTACTCCTTACTTTGATGCTTTACCTTTCAGCTTTTTTATACCGTGCTATTCATGCTTGTGTGCTTGTCTTGCCTTTGTTGATTATCTTATAGACTTGCATGAATAGGCTTCTTTACTTGCTAGTAGTGCTTAAGCTTCCGTATTTGTTCACTAGCATGTATAGGAGTTGCATTGGTTTGATTGCTCACCCTTCATGAGTAGGCTCCCTTGCTAGCTTGTTGTGTGCTTTCACGTGTCTTGATTACTAGCTTGCATAGGAGTTGTATTGCCTTGTGTGATCCACTAGTATGCTTAGGTTATTGTTCCTTTCATAGGGCTTTTATCTTACTAGTGTGATCACCACTAGAATTGCTATAGGAGTTGTTTGAGTGTTTGGTATTTGGAAATTGGTGAATTTGGTACATAGTGCGAGTTTCCGATTCATCCCCCTCTCGGTCACTCGGTCCTTTCACTTCTGCTAGCAGCGAGAAGACGTCTATGAGACAACCCCTGACCGGTTCCCTCAGATCTGCTCCAAACACTATTCCTCCATTTATGCTACCCACTATAAGAAATGGTCTGATCAGTGATGAAAAAAGGTCACAAATTTTGTTGTTAACACGGATTAGTGACAAAAAAACCAAGTTAGTGACAAAAAATTTTTGTTGGCAATCGTGTGTCATTAGCACTAGTTAGTGACCAAAAAAGTGATTCCGTCGTTAAGTTGCTAGCAACAAAGTGTTTCCGTCACAACTTAGTGACAACAAATTTCGATGCAACTTTTGTCACTAACCCCATGGAGCCATCCGACTAGGCGCCTACGTGGCATCCGCCAGTATCGTCACTAACAAGATTTAGCCTGTTACGGCCCGTCTCTTAGCAGATCGACTAGCCCATTTCATTATGTCACTAAAAGGACAAGGCCTGTTAAATGCTCGTCTCTTACAAGGCCGAATAGCCCATTTTGTTTCATCACTAAAAGGGCTAGGCCTGTTAACGGCCCGTCTCTCACCAGACCGACCGGCCCATTTCGTTTCATCATTAAAAGGACAGGCCTATTAATGGCCTGCCTACAAACAGGCCGAACAGCCCATTTAGTTTTCATCATTAATGAGATTAAGCTTGTTAACGAGATTAGCTTTCTTATCGGCCATGTCGCTTAATGGGCTGAAATAAAATAGCCCATTTAGTTTTCGTCACTAACAAGATTCAGTTTTTTTTGCTCTAAACAGGCTTAAAATCTCTAGCCCGTTAATTTTTTGTCACTAATAATATAAGGCTGGTTAAAGCCCATTTATTTTTGGGCCGAACAGATTGGTCTATTCCATCACTTTATAGGCCTAAAATGAGGCCCATATGTTTTTCGTCACTAACTCAGATTAACCTATTTGTGGCCCATTGCTGTATGGGTCAAAAATTGCGGTCCATTCAATTCCGTCACTAACGATATTCGTTTGTTGTTTGGCCCAATGATAAGTCCAGTGGTCCAATAGCATCGTCATAACACAAGTCGAGCCACTATACAAAACATACATTACAGACGAGACTTTGTGTTCACCTAGAGCGCATGGGTACCAACCAATGACCACAAATACGCCTTGTTTCTTTCAATGAGATCTACTCGTATGGTCTCATAAGGTTTAGCCTTTGGTTGTGATTCATCCTCAAGTGATCGAGACATTGATCCATCCACCTCAGGTTGAGGATCATCAAGTGCTTGAGACATTGAGTCGGTATCATCCTACGAAAGGAACAACTACAAGTAAAAGGCTGAACAAGTAACAAGGATTTGACACAATTGGACAGATTAGGACAAGACTTATAGGAGATATCAGATTATCCTCAAGGTCAGGCATGGTTGGTGCTGCAGCTTCAAAGTTTTCTGGCCCCTAAAATAATTGCAAATGGTTTAAAACTGTTAGGAACAAAGATGTCAAAACAAATTAACAATTTGTAATGACATGCATCATCAAGATGCTTTCATACCATGCTAAAGCTGCATTGACATTCATTACAATGGACATAGGGATGTCCCGGTCTAACAAGCATTTCTAATGTAAGCTTAACCTGCAGATGGTACATATTAGTGACAGGAGCAGTGGAGGATCCAGGACCAAAATCCACGAGCAGCTAAATAAGCATGCAAGGTCTCTTCTTTTTTGTTTGTCATGCACCGACCAGCCAATCATGAATCATGCAAATAACCCATGTCCCAGGACTACAAGATGTAATAATGCATATGGAAAAATAATTGATTTGTTCCCACCATACTGGTGGATCTGCCCCTGGACATGAGCTAATAGTACAGTCTTTGTAACATAAGAGGCAACCTAACAATATTAGCATAGTACCTTCTTCCAACTGGAGGTTGAGTTGGACCACTCGATCAGGCCTTCGGGGTTCATAAGCCTCTACAACATACGCTTCAACTACAAGTGGCATATTTCAGAGAGATGAGCTAACACTAGGACACTCTTCATAACATAAGAACACAAAATGATTATCAAAGTACCTTATGGGGACAGCGTGTCAAGAAGGACCACTGCTCTGAAATCCCGTGCTGGTAAGCCTCACCATGCTAAGATTTAGCTACAGATAGCACATTTATGTGGCATGAGTTAATAGGACAGTCTTGATAACATATGAGAGAAACCAAACAACATTAGCATAGTACCTTCTGCTGACGGCATGATAAGCTGACCCAACGTTCCACAAGGCCTCTTGGTGTCATAAGCCCCTCCAACATTAGCTTAAACTGAACATGGTACATTATGGTGAGATGAGCCAATAGCAGATCCCCTCCAACATTAGCTTAAACTGAACATGGTACATTATGGTGAGATGAGCCAATAGCAGATACTAAATAACATCAGAAGAACCCAAACAAGACTTGCATTGTACCTTCTCTGGACAACACGCCGAGCTCAACCACTGCTCCACAATGCCTTCCCAATCTTGCGGGCTCATTGTGGTTGTTCCTTTCAATCGCATAGAAAAACAAGTCAGCTAAATGGACACATGAAGTATTTGTTGGTGATTGTGATTCAACTGGTAGGACTTGTAGCAATCAGAACAAATAATGCTCAATGGTGATCACAGTATAAGAACTTTCAGAATTTCTGATGCAAATATCGAAACCAAGCTATAAGCCAATTTTGGGACAACAAATGCAAAATGCAGATGCCCATTGGCGTATCCAGGACTAGAATTCACCTATGGAAAACTTGTAGCTATGAGACGAGGTCGCTTTTTTTTTCTCGAATATATGAGACGAGGTAGCTAAACATGCATATAAATAGGCATGCAAGTTCTATTCTTTTCTTTTTGTCATGCAGCGACCTAAAATCTCAAGTGAACCAAGGATTTGCCAATCATGATTCATGCAAATAAACCCATGCCCCATGACTACAAGAGGTAATAATGGACACCAAAAAATAATAGAATCGTGCACACCATCACTGGTGGATCCGCCCCTGGGAATACCAAGTGTGCTACTTGGCTGCTATCCAGTAGTACAGATCTGACAATGAGCACTGCATGGATTCGACTTGAGCCAGGCCAGATTCGACATGCAAGTTCTATTCTTTTCTTTTTGTCATGCAGCGACCTAAAATCTCAAGTGAACCAAGGATTTGCCAATCATGATTCATGCAAATAAACCCATGCCCCATGACTACAAGAGGTAATAATGGACACCAAAAAATAATAGAATCGTGCACACCATCACTGGTGGATCCGCCCCTGGGAATACCAAGTGTGCTACTTGGCTGCTATCCAGTAGTACAGATCTGACAGTGAGCACTGCATGGATTCGACTTGAGCCAGGCCAGATTCGAGTAAACAGGTTATGGGGTACAAAAAACTACATTTGTATTTAGAAATAGAAACATATGACTCAGCTAAAGTCGGCTTTAAGCATACAACCTATGGATTATCAGAATTTTTTTACTGACATTAGCAAATAAAAGATCCATGTTCCTGGACCTGAATCTCTACTAATCATGGGCCAAGATATTAACATATAAAAAATTCTAAAACATACGAACCGAAAAATCAAACAGGCAAACACGGTTGAACAGATCAGAAAAAACATACCTTCATGCTTGCGCTTAAGCGCAGCCCTCCCCACTGGTTCCATAGGCATCTTCTGAGAATGACTATTACTGGAGTGCCCTTATCAACAGGAGAAAGGAGTGACACGGCCGGCAAAGGGGAGAAATACTGGGGAATCAAACACGGAACAGGAAACAAGCGGGCGGGGAATCTTTTATTTCTTGGCACATTATTTACTACATTACCCTTACTTCCATGACGGGAGAGATCCCTATATCAGGCAAAAAAAAAATATTTCCTATGCACAGATTCGTGAATGAAAATTTGAAAGGCCCGTGTGCTGCAACAGCTGGTTTCGGCAGGCGGGCAGATGGTAAGTGGGTCCCGTGAAAGGCCCGACCGCCCCGCTTGTGTGACTAACTTTGCCACGCAATGGTCGATTGTTTAGTTCATTACCACGGTTATGACATTCCAGATCTTATTAACCCTCTCTGGCCCACATTTCATTCTAATATTAAGCTGGGTGACTATTAGCTTGAAAAAATGTATTAGTGCTGCTTTGAACCTATAGCTCATACTATCTTCTACTTAGAGGGAGCTAGTGCAGCACCTCTTTCCACTAAACGTTCCTGGAGGAACGTATCCAGGGAGCCGGTGCGGACAGTCTAACTCTTACCTAGATTGGACTAGCTCCTACAGATACCATTATCTAAGTGCTCCATGATACCCTACCTCGCTGACTCGAGAGTGGGCCATCGGTGGGGGCAGGCAGTGCATTGTGAGAGTGAAGAGCGGGTAGTATCCAAGGTTGAAGACAATGGGAGGAAAAGGTGGGCAGTTTGATTTCCATCGAGATTGAAAATACCGTATTATTAGTACATGCATATAATTATGGGCGCTAGAATACCTCAGGGTTCCAAACCATGCAATAAAAATTCCTTACCTGTAGTGCAAGATCATTCAAAATGCTAAGAAATAATAACACCGTAGGACGATATGTTGATTATGGAACGCTTACACCGGATCATTGACCTGACGGTGGGGCAGTTTGTTTACCCTGTAATAATTAGGAAATACTTATTCGAATTCAGGGTATATATAACTTATGCGGACGCATAATTTTCGGACCACGCATCCACAAAACAACGATTGATTACTAGTATCCATATGCGTACGTTGTATCGAAAGTAGTACCGAGCATATCTTTCCCCTTAACGGAGCATCACCTGCAGGGCCGATGATCGGCATGTTCCAAATGGGCGAGCATCGCCTGCAATCATAGCCTCATCCGATCATCCTCCAGGTTAATGCTTGTATAGTGCCTGATTTTTGTTGTATCGGTTGCACGCCATAGGGACAAAGTCGTGCGAATTAGAAACAATGAACGGACCGGTGATACTTAGATCATAGGATCAACTTCGTAGCAACGGCACGATTGAAAAGCATTATAGAGTTCTTCTAGATGCGTGCTCACCATAAAACTCAACCACTTACTATGGATATTTCCATGGAACGAAAATTAAAAGGAGGGCTGCTGGTCGCAATATGTCAGTATTTCACGGATTTTATACTTCTAGCATGGTGCCAGTGCACGATGATAAGTGAATTTATTGTGGTACCTATATATGCGCTTCATCGTCCATATAGTTATCACAGAGGATGAATGGATGCTCAGTTTTAAGTGCCACAAGATAATTGTTGCAGCCACGCCACAATTGAAGAGCATTGCAAAGTTCTTATAGATCCGCGCTAACTAAATATTACTGTTAATATTTGCACGGGACATTAAAGAACAGATCGGCTTCTGATTCCAATATATAAATCGCAAAAGATGTAGTAGCAGATAATAAATACATGTATCACTAAGCAATATTAAACTACAACATGTATCACTAAGCAATATTAAACTGCAACATTCACATTAACAAAACACAGGAATATCTTCCCTAAGGAACTCCATTTTTGCAAGTCGAAACTGCACGGTTAGCATCATCAACTGTGCTGGAGGGCCACCCGAAATAGTACGGAAACATGAGACCGCCATATTTCTTCTTAAAACACTTGTGCAGCATCTTCCCGTCCAGGCTAATGGACAAGTACCAAGAAGGACCCACGAGGCCAAGTGGAGAGGCACCTAAGAACATGGTTCCCTTCGAGATGCTTAGAAAAGAGAGTAGATAAACAAGTGAATCAGCATTTTCATTTCTTTCCTCTGGTTCACGGAACAACTGCTCAAGCTGGTGTCCCAAGGACATGCCCAATCTTTTCACCCACCTTGATACTCCATCGAGACACTTCGTGTGCAGGAAGATCATAATGAACGATCCGAATGCTACAGCCAGACAAAGTTTCCCGTCCTCTGCTTCACATAAACCATAATTCATTGGGAAATGTCGAATGACCCTGTCTTCTACCTCAGGCAGCAAATCAACAACGGAGAATTCCAATGATTCGATATTGAGTGCCAATAGATGTTTCTTATCTGCGTACACCCACAGCAATCAGCCATTGGCTCTACTGCCATGATTTGGAGTCACGAGCCAATTCTGATCGACCAATGAACACTCGGTGAATTTTGCCCAAGGTCCAAGGTGCCATTCAAAAGTTTTTGACTAGAATACCGTGGCTCTAACTCTATTTGAAATATCAGTAGCAATCGTTATGACACGTAAGGAGTTTGGCTTCTCCTCCGAGCAGACCAGGTAGTGTTGGTACAGTGCAGGTCCACCATTGTGCTGCCCCAACATCATCTCAGTCCTGCAAAAATTAAAAAACTTCGATGACCTACTCATCATTAGGTTGCACACGATGAGCTTCCTCTTATCATACTTCTCAAGAAACAGTAAACCGTGGACTCAGTCAGCTATGTTCCAACAGATAGATTCGGAAGTACTGCACTCCATCAGTCTAGTGAGGCAGAAATCGCCAGAACGAACAATGGTATTGTGTTCCGGGTCACTGGTCCATAAGGAAATGAAATAGGGGAATGAAGGAATGGAGGTTACCCAGGCGCTATCATTGATGAAGAATCCGAGGAGTGAAGGCGCCTACTGCACGGCAAAACAACACCGAGACCATGATGAATACAGCGCATTTCGACCCTCCTTCTGTGCGCACATAGCGGAGACAAGCGTCTTGAGGGAGGAGACGCGCTCGATGACCAATTGCTCGACATCACGGCCAAGCGAGACGGCAGAGTTTCCCGACATACTTCCTCGCCTATCCATAACCGCCGGGGACAGTTTTTTGTTCCACCGACTATAGTTTTAGGACTTCTCTACTCTGGATCTGGATTGCGCGTTGGCTCACTGCGGGGATGTGCCTGCTTTCGTAGCGGCGGATTTCACGATGGTGGTGTGGTGTGGTGTGGTGTCGACGGCGAGAGAAGATCTGATGTCAGTTTGCCATGTTTGACATAGGAATGAAAAGGAATGGTCTAGTCGCGTATGTACGGCGTCATGATTTATAGGCGGTGATGACCACTTCCATGCAGTAAATGACATGTGGGCCCGCATCCTTTCGTGTCCAGATTTCAGTGATATCTTTGCTCTTCATAGAGCATCAGGCCATTCTTCCGCGTCATATGAAATTCCGCTTGCTAAGAGCCGAGTTCATGTGGGGTGGCAGGTAAGAACACTGTGTTGATTTTTTGTAGGGACTAGCCAGCTAGCTAGATTCGGGGAGTTTCTTCGAGCAACTGGTAATCCTCATCTTCAACCTCACGCTGCACCATTTTTTCAACCTCACCGTCACCGCAAGGACCTGGTAGTGCGAGAAGAAGCAAAGAAGCCTTGGACATTGGAGCTGTATCACTGCAGCGGTGCCTCTACCGGTGCTTCAAACAAATTACATGGCATCGATGCATGTACAAGCTCTTGTAGGGTAAAGCTACTCAGTGTACATAGTAGTAATAAATAGGTACTCGGGTCACTATGCACCAAGGCACAAAGACATAGTATAAAAAAAGGCGCAAAGACACATGGTCCACGGGATGAGCGGGTGCACAGCTCACTGCTCGCACGAGATCACCTTCTCACCGGAGCCGGAAACAAAGATGATCTAAGCGTTCTTTGAAATCCACGCATGCGCTTTGCTCAGGAAATCGGCCACCACGAACAACTTCAAAACACATCAACCTACGGAGACGCCCGCCTTTCAACTTAGTATCATATAAACGTAGAGCAATTTACCACAAAATATTGACCTTGAAATGAAGGGCTCGGACCATGTACAAACTTGTGATGACCTTCACAATCGATCATGATAGACTCGATCACCGACACTAACTAGTCTGGGTCTCACCATATACCAAGAGTA
Organism: Eleusine coracana subsp. coracana; assembly: GCA_032690845.1. Taxonomy (NCBI): domain Eukaryota; kingdom Viridiplantae; phylum Streptophyta; class Magnoliopsida; order Poales; family Poaceae; genus Eleusine; species Eleusine coracana. The sequence goes on along the minus strand of CM064420.1, from coordinate 31,145,358 downwards.
ACAACCTAGATCACATCCTCATGGACACTCTAGCCTTAGATGTGCAAGACGCTCTTGTTACTCTCACTATGTTGGTCGTTACTATGCACCCACTTATATACTGCAAGAGGACGGTGTATATTTAAGCACTTTTTCCCTTAGAACATTCCAAGGTATAATCGAATCCACAGGGATCAGCAAGAGAACCATGTTTAGAGTTTATTATTTCATCTAACAAATCAATCCTAGCATGAAGTGCATATTGCACATACGTGAGCATGAAAAGAGGTGAAAACTGAAGGTTGCGCCGATCGGCTCAACTGGTGCGCCAATCGGCGCGAAGGCTTACCTGGTCCAAAGTACGCCTGATGCTTAGTTGGCCAAGGCTTGGGGGAGTAGGAGCATACACATCAACCAAGGAGTATCACCTAGATTTAGCATATATGCATCTAGCGATCGGAGAAAGGCTGTGCCGATCGGTGCAACTGGTGTACCGATCGGCACTGAAGCAGTAGTCGTTATCATCTTAATCCTAACTTACTTGGCACTTTAAACAATCGGTAAATATTGAAGATGAGCAAGACCATCTTGCTTTTCGAGTGGCTCCCGATTTATCGCTGCCGAGAGGAAACCTTAATCACGCGAGCATCTTAACCCTACTTGACTATCTAAAAGTGCTACGCAAGCTTAACTCTGTCACAACTAAACCACACCCTAGCATCATCAAGCAATCATGATTCATACAAGATCTGAATACTAGCCTAATCACCATGATTAAGAGAGCATCTAAATACTTAGCCTCGAACAAAACAACTGAATAAGCACATGTAGGATCAATCAATCCAGACGAACACAAATTGCAGCCAAGGATAGAATTAAGATAGATAACATAAAGATCGATAACTTATACCAATATTCATCATCATCAATGGCGCGCTGATCGGCTCAATGGGTGCGCCGATCGGCGCCGCCTTGATGCATTATTGACGACTCCTAAGGTACATGGCTCTACTTCTCCTAGCTCTGGTGTAGTGCACCACGCAGGGTCCCTAGCCGACTAGACTACATCTCATTAATTTGGTAGCTCTTCAACTCCGGCGGGCTCCTGGCGATGTGCAGCGGCTCCTATAGCCTAACTCTCCTCCCTCTTGGTGCTTCCCCCGGTCTTGGATGTCATATGGGTGATTATATAGCCTCTGGTCACATCCTCTCTTGCTTGGCCTCCAAGTTTAGCAAATAGAGATTGAATCCAAGTCGGTTTCATACCTTCCATAAACTGCGTCGACTTACTTTAATCATAACCAATGCTTCTCGAGTCCAAATATGGCAAGTTTGGACTCTATATCATAGCCCTTGAAAAGATCTACAACTCTGGTATTATTTTGATCCTCAGATTCGGATGTTTAGATACCAAAATATCTGTCCTGATTCGGATTCCTCTGCACAGCCTGCCTTGCGGGGCCCATATCTCCTAGCTCTATAGATCAATAAATGCAAATAATATATGTTACGGAAAGCTCTCAACGAGATGTTCAACTTTTGTATTCTGATATTTCCTACTTCACCACGTCTTGGGCTCCGAAATTGCATGACAATATAGTGCTGTTTTGGGACTCCGTGAATTGAACTTTCCTTCCAGAAATCCTTAGGCATTGGGCCACGACCTTGGGCTTGCACATTGGACCTCATGGACGTTCAAGTGCGTCTTGTAAGCTGCATGGGCTAGTGGTAAGCCCTCCTTGCACGGCGAGTCGGGCTTCATTGCACGGCGAGTCGGGCTTCATGTCGGTACTTCTCATATAAGAGCCATTTTGTCGTCTTTTCACCTGTTTCTGCAATAAAGCACTAAAACAACACTATATGTGGAAATTGTCAATATTAGAGGTAAAAAACATGATTATGATGAGAATATGGTACGACATTAGTGGTTATTGGCATATAAAACGGGTACATAGAAACCACCAACAGTTCTCCCATGCTTAAACCTTTGCTCGTCCTCGAGCAAATAAATCTTCTCAAGGAGAGATCAACATTGCAATCATGCTATCTTCACTCGCATTCATCAAGGCACATGCATATCTAAACTGCTTTAAGAGTGTAGCACAAAAAGTTTTATGTGCACCAATTCTACTACTCAAAGATACTAGTGGGGAACAGAAAATGACTAAGATCCGACCATAATCACCAAATAAAGTAGGTTCAACTCCCAAATCAGATTGCTCCTCAAACTAGGCCTTAAATGATAAAGTTTTTCCAAAAATTTAGTCTCATTTATCGAAACAAAAATGCTCTCTTGCAAAGAGTCAAGGCAACACTCATCTTACAAATCTCACAAGCCAAACAACTAGAAGTGATCCTATCTACAAATATTTGGTAGAAGGCTTTATGTGTAGCTTGGTAGGAAAACAAGTGGCAACAATGTAACTCAGAGTATTGTCAAATCAAGAGATAGTTCTAATTGGTTTTACAAAGATTTGTCAAAAAGGCCATTGGAAAACATTATGAAGGAGAGGAAAAACACACGCTTTTAGAAAGGTGGACATGTGCAAAAGGCAAAGAATGATCTCAAGACACAAACGAAGTTCTCAAAATCGGATTGCACATGGTTGGAGTGATAGAGTTTCAGCCAATTGAATGCACTTACTTGAAGAATAATGGTTTATGCACAAATCTTGTATGAACCTCTCTTGCAACTTGATATAACTTGAAACATCCTTGATCTTCCATCAACAATTTTTGAAGTCCATTAGCTAGTGCCTCGAAATGATGAATGACGTCCATCCCCCGATGCTTAAACGTTGCTCGTCGTCGAGCAAAGGGAGTGGAAAAAGAAGAGCACTAGCTAAATCCTTTATTTCTTCTCTTCGACCATCTGAAACACTTATAATTGCTTTCTGGAGATAACAGAGCATTTCCTACGTTTTCGAGTCCTTGCACCGATCGGTGCACATGTGCACCGATCGGCGCACTTCTGATTTCACCTTGTCTTCTCCTTATATAGATCTTTTGCACTTCAGAGAGTCTTCAGAGGTGTATATTGATCAAAATCATCATCTTTGGAAAGAGGTCTTGATAATTTGTGCTTAAAACCATAGAAATAGTGCAACGGCTTGACGAGAAACTCATATCATAGGTTGTGGACAAGGAGAGGATATCACCAAAAGAAATATAGGTTTATAGGTGGGAATATTCAGTGAGTAATGCTAAATATGAAAAGGCTAGCAAACAAGTGATAGTTACTCAAACAAAAATGGCCAACTTCAAAGTCTCAAACAAAAAGAACATAATCTTGAAACAACTCACCAAATTACATGTTGCAATCTACAGGTGTATCATATAAGTGTAGCATATTTGGCTTTGGTAGGTATGATCAATGCAAGAGAGCAATATTTGCAAGGTTTAGAGACAACATGTAACAGTTTTCAAAAATTATTAAGTTCACTAGCTATGTTGGAGTTTTCTTTTTAGAGAGCAAAGCATATTTTCATGAAGAACAATTCAACCATATGGGGTCTTTATCAAAACATGTGTCAACAAATACCACCACTAAAGCAAATAGAGTTCATAGAATTGGTGCTAAGTTGAAAATTCAGTGGTGGACAATTATGTGCAATGAATCATGCAACTTCCAATAACAATAGCAACTTTCATCATATCTCTAGCAAAGATCCTCATCATAATTGTGCATTTATTCATCGTGAAAGTATTATAAGATAACGGTGATGATACAGGCAAGCTCCCCTAGATAAATTAATGACATTTGGTCACCCTATGGTAGCTATTAGGGATATGTCATTGTCCATTCTATGTTCTAAGTGATAAATTACAAATAACCTTTTGCATGAACAAAACGAGAAGGGTATCATAGAAGAAAAAGAGAGAAAAGACCCAAGTTGGAAGTAGACAACAAGTAGAGGTTTGAGAAGAAAATAAGATTAGGAGAAGTGAAGCATCAAAGGGATGTTACCGCATTTTAATCAATTGAAGCGCAACGTGTGCCTCCCCCATGCTTAAAATCTTGCTGGATTGCACGTGAGAAGGGCGATAGCAGGGGCAGCAAGGGAGCGCCAATCGGCATGAGGATGCGCCGATGCCTCTCGTCACCTCCATCTCCAGCCTTGATGTGCTGTCCCAATGCTCCCTCTTTTGTATATGCAGCTTGTTACCTTGTTTCCTTCAACTTCTCACGTTTTAGAGTATTTCTTTCATTCCTGCAAAACATTGAAGTGCACACACTACTCCCGATATGATGGTCGAGGATAGAACAATATCTACCATATAGCAACAACCTCAAAAGTTCAACTTGTGGCATGTTAATTCTATCAGCAAAAAGAAATTAAAATCCTAATGGGTGTATGTGTGTGCACAAGTGTGGAAGTATGGAGTCAATAGTCAATGTTAGCAAAGAAACAAGCAAGATCATCAAATTTGTATCATTAGTGTATCAGCCAATACACTTCTGCCTCTGACGCATAATTAAATCTTATTATACCTCTACTAACACTAGGAAGAAAAATTGTTTTTAAGTTAGCAATGAATGTTAGCGGCGTTGAAGCTAAACAAGAATAATGTTTACACCTAGCTCTAAGCACCATGCTTACAACTAAACTGCTAGCAATCTAAATGAAATTCCTTAACAACCAAAGTCTAAACACCACATTTATATGACTTAGCTATTGTAGAAACCCGCTAGACTAGAGAGATAACGCACTGAAAAAGATTAGCAACCAACCAATGCAAATGATGCAAAATAGAGCAAGGCAAATGAACTATCCAATGTTGTTCAACAAATAAGCATAAACACCATGTTTACACCTAAATTTGCTAAAGATATTGCTGACAAGCTAATTAAGTGCTCATTATCAAGTTCAAACCAAGCCATTTTGACTGAAAAGTGGATATGATCATGCAAAGTTAGAGGTTTGGGCGATTCAAAACAAAAACATGTTAGGTGGCACTAAAGGAATGCTTAGAAAAGCATTTGGGTTTTACGCCGATTCAGAAATAGATGTGCGCCTATCGACGCATTTGGAATTGGCTATAGAATTTGATAGAAAATAAAGGGTGGGAGGCTTAGCTGGGCTAAAGTTAGATGGTTAAATGCATGCAAACGAGAACATTATGCAAAAACAAAAAAAAAGCACGTGCTCACAAATTATGCATGTAGTGGATGATTTTTGCAAACAAAACACAAAATGATGGTAGTGGAGGTCTAAAAAAAGTTAATCTAGTACTATTTTGCCATAAGTGAATCAATTGAGTTAGGTTATTCTCACGATACAAAATTTTTAGGTTGCCCTCCTAGTAGCACTAATCAATCCAAACAAAACAAAAAGAAACACAAAAACACGGGTTGCCTCCCAAAAAGCGCTTCAATTAGAGTCATGTAGCTAGACTTATTACATACCTTGTTGTCGTGAAGCCATGATTCCTGGTGTAAGATCTAAAGATTTCCATGTAGTTTGTACTTATGCAATCTTCATCGTGGTTCGCTCATTGCCCGTCTTTATTGTGTTGCATAATGCTCAATGTGTGCATGTGATATAATGCTCTGAAGTCTTCAATCTTGTCTAACTTCTAACCATTTGCTTGTGGGAGAATGACTTCATCTTTTAAGCATTGGAGCATATGTCGGCTTGTCCTATGATTTGTGAATCTTGACCTTTGTTGCACCAGCAAGTCTTGATGAAGAGTAGATGCAGCTTCTCAATTCTTGCCCAATGATCCATCAAGTCGACGGTGAAGAAATCCAAAGAAATCTACTGTTGCTTTTCTGAACTGACGTCTTGTTTCTGACATTGCGCCGTGACCAGAAGGAATTAGAGGCTGAAACCCGTGCCGTTGCGTCGGGCATCAAATTATCTTTCCAAGCAGTACTCATGCGTCCAAATTGGACTCCATATGAGGGAGATATGACTCTTTTTGTAATGGTATGTCAGGCTATCTCGCGACGAATCCGAATTGAATTCAAGCTTTCCAAATATTCAATCTCTGTGTTTAGAATGACTTGAATCCATGTCAATCACCAAAAGGAAGTCTTCTAAATATATGGAAACCCATAGATCATGTCGATGTAGGACTTTAATTCCATATTTGGCTCAAACTTCCAATTATTTGCAACTCTCGTGAAATATTCAAATACCATGTGCAGCGTCTCGTGTTTTGGTCATAAATCCTTATAGGAAACTCCAAATGACATGAGGTTTAAACCGTTGGAAACTAGACTTGATGCTCTTCCATAATCTCAAATTTGTAGGTCTTTCAATCCTCTGTATAATTTCGCACACCTTCTTTTGGTTAGCCGACAACACATCTGCTCATGATCAAGAATGTATTCATCATGTCTTCATTCTTTGCAATTAAAATTCTTGATCTTCATGATTCTTTTCTCCCATTAATTATTGCTATGAATAAGATAGAATCCTTGCTTAAAAAATTTGACATAAAGAGCGTACCTCCCTTTTGAGTGGTGTGGTGCCAATTGGCATGGGTGTTGCACCGATCGGCACAAGCGAGTCTTTTGTGAACATGGACTCTGCAGCAGATGATGGGCCACTAACAAAGTTAGCACCTACTGCTGCGGAGCAAGAGAATCGACGAAGAATGAGGTCGTCGGCGTCGGCATCGATGCGGCGCCGATCAGCACAGGGTTGCGCCGATCGATGCAAGCAGCTATGTCGCCATGCTCCAGTCGAGGTTGTGTGTCTAGCTTTATACCTAATTTTCAATGGACACACAAACAAAGAAAAACAGGGTATGTGCAATAAAAAGATAAAGGATTAATTTTATAAACTAGATAGTGTGACATCCCATGTCACAAAATGAAGTTAACAAAACCTAACATCAATTAAGGGCTAAGTAAAAGTATAATTAATCCATGAGCCAAAGAATAAAAAGAGGAAACCTACTTAATTAGGTCCATAATATGCAAAAAGGGGTCATTCACAAACATTACCAAAACCCATGGAAGTACCCCAATATTTTTGCATATTCTCAATGGCCATAAAAAAATAGAATTTTGAGAATTTTTCCAGAATTTTTGGTAACAAATTGATACCCTTAAAAGTTCCCCCAAGGTCAGAAAAGTGTATTTCAGGTTTGGAATTTTCATAGTTTATCAAAGCCATTTCATCTGGTGCTCCCAAAAACAACGTTGGAGCACATGTTTTCCTGAGTCCACACAAAAATTGGTGTCATGGAGAATTGTATCAAACCCGAGTCCTGGTTCAAGTCAAGCCGGGTCAACACGCCCCTTCTCTCTTCTTCTCTCTCCGGCTAGTCTCCGTTCGACACCGATGGCACCGTACAAGCCACCGTCGGTTCCTGTAGACCCAACCCGGCCACTGCTCCGCCGAACCGCGCTTGTGCCACTGACCAGCATTGAATCCCCACCGGAGGAGCCACTCCTTGCCCGACAGCTCGCCGCCCGCTCTCTCTCCCTCTCTCGGTTCTCTCTTCCGTCGGCCAAGGAAAAAGGATCAGCAGCGGCTCAACCACCCCATTCCCCTCCCTCTCTGCTCGCAAACACTCCCGCACACCCCAGGCGCTCCTGCAAGGCCGCGCAGCGCTGCTACCGCCGTCTTCCTCCTCTGCCGCAAGCAAACCCGGCGAGCTCCCCTGCTTCGGGTCGCCTGAGCGCCACCGCGTCCGGCCCTGACTAGGCAGCCCCCTCCTTCCTCTTCCTCTCACAAATCAACGCGCCAGGGAGTGCCCTCGCAGCCTACTAATCCCCTCCCTCACCCGTGCAGAGATGTCACCGGAATCTGGAGAACCCGAGCCGCCGCCGGCCACCGCTCGGAGAGGGCTCACAACGACGACCACCCTTCCGGCCACCCCAACTCCAGCCAACACGTCGACGAGCACCGTGGCACCCAGGTGATGCTTCTGGACCTTCCCCCTTGCCGATTCCATCTTTGGGCGTGCCTGCCACCGTCGGCCGCCGTCGAGCTTCGCCGCCGCTCGTCGCGGGCAGAGCTCCGGCAGCCCCCGCTCCGGCCACCACCACCCACGTGACCGCCTTGGGTCACTGATCACGTAGGACAGTACCGAGTCCCGAGCCTCACCGCCGATCGCCGCCGGCGAGCCAGCAGAGCCACGCCTCCGCGCGCGCGGGGGAATTTGAAATCGGCCAGTGGCAGATTTGTAAATAGGAGTGAACTTTGAATAAACTTCAAAATTCAATAGCTCGAGAAATACAAGGCCAAAAATTGTGAAATTAATTTTGTTCAACTAAAAAAATCTTGCTCTGCCAGAAAAACAGGATCAAGTCCAAGTTTATTCAGTAAATTAATTTATTTAATCCATCAAAGTCACAACCCTAATTTGCTTAATAAATTCATAAGTAATTATGTGTAAATGGTAAATTCATGAAATTTGCTCAGTAAGCATTTCAGGGCATCCTTAAACTTTCTGCAAAAGCACATTTCCATTTTTATGCATATTGTCAGTATTATTGCATAATCCTCATTTTTAGTAATTGAATTTATATAAATTATTGGCTAGGAATTTATTCATGAAATTTGGCATTTCTGTTCCTTATGCACTTGTACAATTATGAAAAATCCCATAAAAAATTTGAAGTTACCTAAGTACAAATTTGCTGTTGAAATTGATCATTTGCTAAGAAACTAGGAATTTCTTCATATAAATGTTACTTTATGTGTGTATTTAATGAAAGTAGGAATAAATTAATTTCTGAAAGTCCATGGAAAATACCTCAACTTCACATTTCAGTAGAAATTCTCATGTTTCAGTTCTATGCTTTGGTTCTTGATTAACTATTTGAGCTAGAACTAGTGATGAAATTAAAAATGCCATGTCTAGGTCTAGTGTTAGTTTGCACATAGCCACTTTAGTTAAGTGGCTCAAAAATGAACTTTCTGAAATTTGACCCTAAGTACTACATTGTCATATCCCCCTCAGCATGTGAGGTCATTTAAGCAACACCTAGGCCATGCTCATGTTAAAGTAGACTTACACTAAGATTGTGATAAGTAAAAGTTGCATTCTAGTAATTAGAAGTTTCTCTCCTTCAAAAAATTCAGTAGTTACCAGGTCATACTTAGGTGTGCACACATTCATGAATAAATGATTAGTCATAAATTTTTATTTGCGGATGAAGTGCCATGAATCTTCATGCCATGCATTCCATCTTAATTAAGAAAACTCCATGAAACCTTGTGTATTCCTTAGCATTGATGCATGTCCATTCCATATAGGAATCGAGACGGAGGAGATCACACCGGACCAGCAAGGAGCTGAAGTGCACTTTGGTGACGACGCTAACTACGATCACACCCGAGGCAAGCCCCGGTGCATAACCCATTTTATCACTCGAGTCCTTTTTCTTTATCACAAGTTAGGAATATTGTATTGTGCATTAAGTGTAGGACTTGGATGAAACACACTTGCATACTCCCGCATTGACCTATGATTAGTATGTTAGTAAGCTTTTACGTTAGCAAATGCTATGCTTAAACTAGTGGAGTCAACGGTAGGTTATAGATTCAACTATGATTCAATTGGTTGATGAACTTGATAAAAACGGAGCACCTATCGTTGCAACTCCGCGAACAAGTATTGAACTGTACCAAGTGCATACCTTTAATATGGGAATTGGTAAACCTAGTAACTTGGGCGCCGTATTGTTGGACGGCCATACTCATCGATCCAGAGGTGATGTGAACAGCACGGTGGTTGCACGGGTTTGAGGACCGCTGGAGAGTGCATGGGTTAAGCCTCGAAGACGAAGTACTGTATCGCGGGGAGGACGTGTACTTGGGATCGATAGCCCCGGATCGACTTTATAGCAATCTTGTGAACGGTGGCTATATGTGTTCTTAAATTATGCGTATGTCGTGTATTTGAGTTTTCCCTGTAGGATGTAAATCAATTCGAATTGCCGTCCCTCACGGTTATGAGTACCTCTTGTTCGAGCAGCGGCAATGATATATTAAGTAGTAAAGTTGTTGTTAAGTTTCTGAAATTTATTTATGCTATGTATACACAATGCTATGATGTATTGCTCCTCAGCTATATTCATGTCTTAGCAGCTAGCTAGACTCACCATAGTTGTGTTCTACAATAAGCAAAGTAAAATCTTGTTTAAGGAAATTGAAAGTGCAGCATAGAACTAATAGGAGCTTTTTATGCAATTATCAAATAAACCCGGTCAGCCCCCAGCATACTAGGAGTCGGTTTTAGCAAACCGGTTGACGGGTAAGTCTTGCGGAGTATGTTAGATACTCAGGCTTTGCATTGATGTTGTTTTTTAGGTCTTCCTCAAGCGACCTATTGTGATTGTTGTAATAAGGTTGTGTGGGAAGGTGAGGAGCCTCAAAACTGGACCATCGAATGGGTCCCCAGTTCTCCTAACCAGGGTGAGTGAGCCATTGCCATAGGGCTGGCATGGTTCACGTAGGCAACGTCGTGTTTTGTCGTTTCACCGCTTCCGCTAAATTATGTAATATGTACCAAGGACTCATATTATGTATCAGATCTGAACTCAGCTTAATTTGAACACCAGACTTGTAATATTACTCCTCTAAGTGATGTATCTTTGTAAATGACGAATGTTCATGTGTGAATGCTACGTATGGTTACTTTGTTGACCATCTCCCGAGACGATCCTGTGCGACATACTCTACTTTTTGGAGTAGGGTTGTCACAGATAGATCCCCCTAAATAGGTTTGAGTTGTCAATCCTCGGCAACGGCGCCAGAAAAAGAGCTTGTTGGTCGTGACTACGCACCCACTTATATACCGCAAGAGAACGGTGTACATTGTAGCACTTTTTCCCTTAGAGCATTCCAAGGTATAATCGAATCCACAGGGATCAGCAAGCGAACCATGTTTAGAGTTTACTATTTCATCTAACAAATCAATCCTAGCATGAAGTGCATATTGCAGATACATGAGCATGGAAAGAGGTGAAAACTGTAGGTTGCGCCGATCGGCTCAACTGGTGCGCCGATCGCCGCGAAGGCTTACCTGGTCCAAAGTACGCCTGATGCTTAGTTGGCCAAGGCTTGGAGGAGTAGGAGCATACACATCGACCAAGGAGTATCACCTAGAGTTAACCTATATGCATCTAGCGGTCGGAGAAAGGCTGTGCCGATCAGTGCAACTGGTGTGCCGATTAGCACTGAACCAGTAGTCATTATCATCTTAATCCTAACTTACTTGGCACTTTAAACAATCGGTAAACATGGAAGATGAGCAAAACCACCCTGCTTTCCGAGTGGCTCCCAATTTATCGCCGCAGAGAGGGAACCCTTAATCACGCGAGCGTCTTAACCCTACTTGACTATCTAAAAGTGCTGTGCAAGCTTAGCTCTGTCACAACTAAACCACTCCCTAGCATCATCAAGAAATCATGATTCATACAAGATCTGAATACTAGCCTAATTACCATGATTAAGAGAGCATCTAAATACTTAGCCTCGAACTAAGCAATTGAATAAGCACATATAGGATCAATCAATCTAGACAAACACAAATTGCAGCCAAGGATAGAAATAAGATAGATAACATAAAGATCGATAACTTATACCAATATTCATCATCGTCAAGGGCGCGCCGATCGGCTCAAGGGGTACGCCGATCAGTGCTGCCTTGATGAATTGTTGATGACTCCTAAGGTACGTGGCTCTACTTCTCCTAGCTCCAGTGTAGTGCACCACGCAGGGGTCCCTATCCGACTAGACTACATCTCTTTAATTTGGTGGCTCTTCAACTCCGGCGGCCTCCTGGCGATGTGCAGCGGCTCCTATAGCCTAACTCTCGTCCCTCTTGGTGCTTCCCCCGGTCTTGGACGTCATATGGGTGATTATATAGCCTCTGGTCACATCCTCCCTTGCTTGGCCTCCAAGTTTAGCAAATAGAAATTGAATCCAAGTCGGTTTCATACCTTCCATAAACTGCACCGACTTACTTTAATCATAACGAACGCTTCTGGAGTCCAAATGAAGCAAGTTTGGACTCTATATCATAGTACTTGAGAAGATCTACAACTTTGGTATTATTTGATCCTCAGATTTGGACGTTTAGATACCCAAAATGGCGATGCCAAAATATCTGTCCTGATTCGGATTCCTTTGCACAGCCTGCCTTGCGGGGCCCATATCTCCCAGCTCCAGAGATCAATAAGTGCAAATAATATATGTTTCAGTAAGCTCTTGATGAGATATTCCACTTTGTTATTCTGAGATTTCCTATTTGACCACGTCTTGGGCTCTGAAATCACATGACAATACAGTGCTGTTTTGGAACTCCGTGAATTTAACTTTCCTTCCAGAAATCCTTAGGCATTAGGCCATGACCTTGGGCTTGCACATTGGACCTCATGGACATCCAGGTGTGTCTTGTAAGCTTCATGGGCTAGTGGGAAGCCCTCCTTGCACGGTGAGTCGGGCTTCATATTGGTACTTCTCATATAAGAGCCATTTTGTCATCTTTTCACCTCTTTCTGCAATAAAGCACTAAAACGATACTACAGGTGGAAATTGTCAATAATAGAGCTAAAACACATGATTATGATGATAATATGGTACGATGTTGGTGGTTATTGGCATATAAAACGGGTACATAGGAACCACCAACACACTAGCACTCTCAAGATATCCAATATGTCCTCCTAGTGTTCCTCTCTTTGCCCTATGGCTCTTACCAAATGCTCCTAGTAATTCCACCGGCCAAAGGTGGTCTCCAAGACCCCAGCAACGAAGTTATATAGGCTTCCAACCTCCAACTAGCCGTTGCTCCACGAAATCAGCTTTCTGGGCATACTGACCGGTTAGTCTGGCCACTGCCTGACCGGACCATCCGGTCACTACAGTTTTCAGCTCCAACGGCTCTGCCCCTCTGCTGATTTCCTGCTGACCGGATCATCCGGTTAGTAGACCGGATTGTCCAGTCTCTCTGTCCGCCGGACAAGTCTGACGCATCGGACATCCTCGTCAGACTCCAGAGAGTTGCTTCCTCTGTGCTCTGTGTTTCACCCATACTGACCGGACCATCCGGTTAGTATACTGGACCGTCCAGCCTCTATGGTCCCTAGCACAGACAGATTCCTCGCCAAGTCTTCTCTCTGGATTTCCTGTTCTCCTAGTGACCGTACAGTCCAGTCTCCATTGACCCCTCTGTCTAGTCACTATGTCCAGAAGTTGAAACTTCTCATCCTCGCTTGACTTCATTTTCTGGCTTCTCCGAACAGTTCCTTGGCTTCTCCACTGTCACCTATTGCCTGTGATTCCATCGAGCAACCTTGCACATCACCGACTAGACATGACCTAAGAGAAATGACCTGGACCCCCTTGATAGTCCGGTTTTTCCTATGGACTCAAAGCCCTAACAACTAGACAAGTGTTCCCAGCACTTGCTCCATAGCTTGTCCTTAGCCTTGATCCATCTCCATCAACCCTTGGACTCCATCAAGGTCATCAAGCCTCCATGCTTGCGGTCATTGTCATCAATCGCCAAGGCAACCATTATCCATATGTTTTGTAATAGAGTTGAGAGATGATACCTGCATAGACAACACTCATGTAGATATTAGCCCATAATTTCATAGTTGTCATGTATCACCAAAACATCCATACCTTGGGGATCCAATCACCAATGGTCATGAAGCTTACAATCTCTCCCTTTTTGGTGATTGATGACAACCACTACTTAATATAATCATCACAAAAAGCAACAAGGCTAAAAGAGCTACACTACGATAGAGAGGAATCACAAAAGCAAAGCAAAGCATGAGCAAGGGTCCTACTCAATCAAGCATCATCAAGAGCTAAAAGGATAAAGAGAGAAAAGCACACTCTAGATGATAATGCATGCATGTCATGGTCCGTGATAAATAAAGAAAGCGTAAGGACATGCAATACAAGGCATGAATGATGAGATGCAACAGGTTAGCATGGCAATGCACAAGAATTAAAGAACAAGCACTCATCTTCATGACATCATACACATGCAAACAAGATAAATAATGAAAGACAAGCACTGCGTATGAAAATAAATAAAGTGAGATCAAGATGAGTCAAACACAAGCGAATGAAAACCTTAAGTCATCAAAATCCATGAACATCGAATAACTCCATCAAAATAAGATCCAATGTATCTAACTCCCAAAAACCAGTAGCTCCCCTTAGATACTAGCTACTCTCGATTGCACAGGATCGCACTCCCACTCCCCCTAATTCTATGAGTACTTCTCCCCTTTGGCAACAAGCACCAAAAAGTGGGAAAAAGTGAACATCTAAGTGCTCGTGGTCGAAGGAGGTGGTGCAACAACGTCTCCTGTAGACTCTGCTCTTGGCTGCTCCTGTGAGGGATCCTGCTGTGCTCCCTGAGCCTATGCCACCTGAACGTCCAACTACTTGAAGAACTCAAGCTCCTCTGATGGCGACTCAGACCCTTTGTCCGGCTCTGCTAGTGTGACAGTGGCGGTCTCCTGAGCAACTGAAGCCTAGAGAAGTGCAAGATCCGCCACATCCTGCTGAGTGTAACCTCCGCGGACAAGGTCCTCTACTATCTGAGGTGTAAGAGTGCTGACTGTAGTAGTGGAAGGTGTAGCTGTAGCTACCTCTGGAGCTGTCTGAGAATCTGCTCGTGAAATATGCACTATCTCTGAGAACAGACTCCTGACCAGTAAGTGCTGGGAGGTGGAAGGTCCTGCCATCTACGAAGTAGAAGAGTGTGTTGGTGAAGTGAACAACACAGACACAGAGAAAGTGGACACGAGGGAGAACTATGATGCTGGCAAGAAAGACCGTCTGTTGACTCCTGCTCCTCCTCTCCCATCTGTTGACTAGAGGCTGACTGTGAACCCCTCAGGACTCTAGGTGCATAGCTGGTGGTCACCTCAGGGAACGCCTGGTACTGCTCCTGTGTCTCTAGTCCCATCCTCCTTAGAAGGTAGCAAATGTATGGACCGTAGACAAAGTGGTGTCCTCCAACCTTCTCAGAAATAACCTCCTCCATCTCACCAATAAGCAAATCTCCCAAGTCAAACTGCTGTCTCCTCATAATAGCTGCCACGACCCACTATTGTAGGAGTGTGAACTCCTCTCTGTATCCTGACCGAGGGATGATAGTCCTGGTGACTTTCGCTCTGACCACCTTAGCCTCGGCGGTGAGTCTCGCAGGGCCTCTCTGTTGACACTTCTTAGCGTCACACCAGAAATATTATTATCCCCGACAACGGCGCCATAAATGCTTGTTGGTATTTCCTACGTTCACTAATAAATCTGCAAGCGCACGGATACCGATGTAGCACTTCACCTAGGAGTATTCTAGGTAACCGAATCACAGGGAACGTGTATGTACTATTCTTCTAAACTAATCCGTCCAAGGACAACAAGAATATGGTAGGCAGAGGGTAGAGAGGATTCCTATGGTCAAGGATCCTATAATAAGATAGGTTCGGTCTTTTACTACTTACTTCGGGCACCGGCTTACCCCTGCATCCACAGGCGACTCTGGCCAACAGCTCTACGACGTACCGAATGTGGAGGATTACAAAGGCCGGATAGGGCTGTCACCACCTACCGACTACCTCTACAAACCGTGTGGCACGCGGCAAACAAAGGTAACCTCTAGCCTAGACACCACGTCTACGCTATTAATTACTACCCTAGTCTCGGTATGACGCTTATAGAAAACTAAGATACTCTAACTATATAGAGCGATGATCCCGTAAGTAATAAAAGAAAGAACTTACTTAAATAGGAAACTTAAATACCACAGAGAAATCACGAACACTTACTTGAAAAGGAAAGTATCCGCCGAGGTACAAGTGCGGGGAAGATCGCCGATAAACCCGACGCTTCCCGGAACTCTCCCTCACTCTCTCCCTATTTTCTAAACAGTTTGGCAGTGCTAAAGCCTTTTGAAATGGAGCTCTAAACTCTTCTTGTGTGTTGTCCTCTTTTCTACCGAATTCCCCGTCTATTTATAGGTGGCAGATACTTGGCGGGTACTTCAAGGTGGATGAGAGTCGGTGGGCAAAAATTCCCCCGCCGGGCGGCCATGTTTTTCAGTCGGCCGGGCATGCCGGGCAGCATGCACCGCCGGGCGGCAGCCCAGGCCGAGCGGCCACTGGATTTAGTCAGTTTCCAACCGACTTTCTTTGGAGGGCTCAGATCTTGTCCCGATGGCGGTTACTTGGTCGGTTTCCACCGAAATCTCCATTTTAGGGTCGGTAGAAGTTGTGGGCCTCATGGGCTGGCAACCCTGGGTGGCCAACCCAGGCCGGGTGGCAAGCCAGGCCGGGCGGCAAGCCAGGCCGGGCAGCGGCCTGTGCCGGGTGGTGGCCCATCTTTGGTGCCGACCCCCCGGGTCATGTCTTGACTTGTCCATGTTGTGCCACGTGAATTCCTCCTTTATTTCTCCACTTTTTACCCTCCTTAGTCCGGAAATGGAAAACAGCTTCATCTTAGAGTGTTTTGCAGGGTCGGCTGGGTCGGATGGTTAGCCTCATGACGACTCTATTTTGACCCACCGGGTGGCTAATTTTAGCCTGATATGACCCTGTTGCCTGGGTTCGGATTTCAGCCATCACGACCCTGCTGGGTCCTGATTTCAGCCTCATATGACCCTGTCAGCCTGCTGTTTTAAGGCAGAATCGGCCAACGGGGTGTTTCTTCATGTTTTTGCATATTTTAGCTCTTTTATACCTGCAAACACATGTCTCACCAAACCTCGTGAAAATGGTTAATAATAAACTGCTAACACTATTTTGTTTATTCCTTTTATGTTGTTTATGCAAGGATTTGACTGTCAGATTTGGCATTTAAGGACCGTCAACAACACCCCCACACTTATTCTTTGCTCGTCCTCGAGTAAAGGAATACAGACTAAGGTGAATCATAACTTCAATTGGTATGATGGTAGCATGCAAATTATTCCAAGTCATACCTGAACCTATGAACTTTTAAAGTGTCTATCTTGTTACCTTGGGTGGTTGAAGGATGGAATGGTTCTGACTCTAATCATCTTCACTTATTCTGCTATGCAGCTTGGGTTTTTGAAAAGATTTTCAAAACAAATCATAGTTGTACCCCTCAAATGATTCTCTCAAATCGCTCAATGTGTATGGTTCCTCACCAGGACATTGCCTCTTTTCATCCTACTTCTAAATATGGCTTTATGTGGAGCTCAAGGTAGGGATAAAAGGGAGGCATACTTGTGTCTCATATATTACTAAGTAAAAAAATGGATCCATGGAGAACAATTCATGAACTTTTGATCAAGCATGTGCACATGTGGTTATGTGGATGGAAAATGACTGAATGTGAATACTCCCTTTTCTTTTAAGATGCTCCCTCCCTTCTATTAGATAGGCGTTTTAGAACATGGGCTAATTCTTTCTCTATTTTTTTCACTTTTTTTATTTGAATCATGAATAGCCCATGTCACTTTGACAAGGATATTTGGAGAGGGAGTCTATCAGAATATTATGGAGCACTTTATTTAATGGATGGATGATGACATGGAAATGCTATCTTCGAGTGTAGAAGAAATAGCACATGGATGATGGATATGGTGGTGCTAACTTCCAGTGAAGAAGTATTAGCAAAGTGGTGTGCGCAAAATCTTGATCAAAAAGTCATAAATAGTAACTCACAAGGGTCACAACAATTTGACAAAGTTCAATGAAACAACAAGTAGCATATGCATAAGATTTTCAATGAGTTCATCATATGGCTTTGGTAGGAAGATATAATCATTGAGGAGTCAAGCTATTGATTTTAATTTTTTGATTATTTTTATAAGAAAAATTCCCAAGCACATCAAGCATAAGAGAAAGATTCATTTCGTCAAACCATATCTCATGCATGAACTACCTAGGTGACATGCTTTCCTAAAGATGTAGTTCATAAGAAACAAGTCTATGAACTAGGAATAAGGAGCATGCAAGCCAACCAAAAAGAAGCATGAAATAAAACGGGGCTTCCACAAGGTTCATTTTAGTTTTCTAGTTAAATTTTTATGATTGATTCAAGATAAGATTGATTTAACTTGGAAACTAGGAGGAAAGGGATAAAGTGTGCAAACCATCGCTATGGAAGGTGTGGAAGCTTAGGAACACTAGCCTTGTGTCGATTGTCCTTGTAGGTTGGTCGATGTTGCTTGGAGACCGGTCACCTTGACTTTTGACGTGTTGGCTTAAGCGACAATGTGCAATGTGTTGGTGGGAGGCCTTGCATTATTTGTACGTTGAAAATCTTGAAGGCCTCCCCCACACTTGATCTTGTACCTGGCTACTTTATTTCATGGTGTTAAAGTAGATGCAACTCCTATGTTGATAGGTCCAGAATAACCATTGTTCTTTTTTTTTGTCTCAACCTGAAATGGTTAGTGACCAAAAATACACGAAGGCAAACATAACCTTAAAATATATTCTTGCTTTTGTTTAGGAAAAAGAGAAATGATAATCCGCGCCATCTCCCGGTAGTGCTTTGTTTACGGTCAGAAGCTTGACCACAGGGACTTCATATTGCAGCTATCATTGGAGATGTAGTTCCTAGCCCACCACCAATTCTTGATGTGGCATTGAAGCTCTAGCTGCAAGGTTAGTGCCAAAGAGCAATCTACGAGATTTGCAAAATTTATGGTAAACAAAAGCATTTACAACCATTCTAACAAATATTTTGCTAATGAGGCTCTTGAGGCGATTGTAGTTCTCGTAGGTGTGCTTGGCACAAATGTTGATTGACTCTAGAGATTCATTAAATGAGCATGTATCATGTATGTTTTCAAAAAAGGAGCTCTCATGCTCATCTATTGAATCTTCACCTTCTATTTCTAGAGTCAGTGGCTCCATAAATCCAATGGCCCAAAGTTTCTCCTTCTCATGGAATCCATCGATAAGGGTCATAGTCGATTCTTGATCACCATTCAGAACATAGTAATGAGGGCAAGAGGAAAACGGCTTAGGCAAGTCAGGTGACGGTTCGGTTTCAAAAGGATTTAGAGTTTTTCCCCTATCTTCATCTTCTTGGGTGAAAAGCTTCGCGCTCTCACAAAGAACAGGCTTCAATGACGCAAGTTGAGAAACAAGCATTACTTTCTCAAGCGGGGGATGCTCAAGATGAGGCCTCACCAACGTATTTTCTAAGCAAGAGGTCTTGGTGGCGAAAGCAATTTCTCTAAGCATTTTAGTAAGGCTTCCTTGTGATGCTCCAAGTAGGTGGAGTTTTTCTAGTGGGTAACCAAGGAGGAGTTCAAAATCGATAATAGGAAAGACATGAAAGTCTAGGTGAAGCTCAACTTTGCCTATCTCGATCGGTATAGCACTTGCAATCCGTCGACATGGAAAGGTTACTCCTGATGCATCCTTGTAGATTAACTCAATCGGCTCTAGGTGTATATGAAGGACCGAGAAGGCGACCAGAGGGGGGGGGGTGAATGGGAGCCAATCAAAATTCTTGAAGAGAACTTGGCCTATATCCCAAAAACAACCCGAAGCAACCTCCGAACTGGTCACCAAGACTACACACACCAACTCGTGGTGTACTAGCCCTGGGAGTGATCAACCACAGCAAAGGAACACAGCGGAAACAAAAAGGGAAGAAGCAATGCTCAACAGTTCAGAACTGAACTCCCATCGGTAGTGCCGATCCCTGCCATCGGCAGTGCCGGTTGGCATCGGCTGTGCCGATCATGCCTATCGATAGTGCTGGTGCGCGTCATCGACAGTGCCGGTCCCACCTATTGGCAGTGCCGGTGTGGGATGCAGTCTCACTGGAATCTATAGACTAGTCCAATCGGCAGTGCCGGTCCTGGTCATCGGCAGTGCCGGTCGACCCTTGACAGAACAGAAAAAACTCTCGGGATCTTCTCAAATCTTCTCCAAAACACAATCAAACGAACTCCAAATGATGCGATTTTTGGACCAGTGAATCCTCATCATATCACGACTCTAATCCTTGGAGATCATCTCAATTGGCTCAAGGAATCATCACGAATTTTAGGTCTTGTGCCAAGAACACCAAAAAGGGGAAACTTGAGAAATCCTTCAAAATGAAGGTGCTAGAGCCAATAATTCCATCAAGGATCTATAGAGGATTATCCTGGCTCATCCTAGCAACAAGTTTCTCAAGAAATCCAGGCCAAAAATCCATCCAAAAGTGAGATCGAAAATCACCACGAAAATAGGTCCGAAAATAGGAAAAAGGGAATTTCGGGATTCAAGTAAAGAGGGAAATCTTGAGCATGAAAATACTTCTCATATCATAGAAAGGTGCTTACAAGATCCATAGGTACAAGGCTAGGAAGCCACCGACTTCCTCCCACTATTTGGAAGAGCAAGAGATGTCTCTCACACACCCACTATTCTCCTCTCACATGAAGTCCTCTCCTAGCACTTTGAATAGAGTCCTAACACAAGGCTAATGGAAAGAGAGGCACCTTTCCCACTAGCCACACCTCTCCTTATATAGGCCTAGGGTCTATTGTTCAAATGAGCACTCTACCCTTGACCTACATAACACACCCACCTACCACCGAGGGCATAACCATCCATCTTTTTCCTCATCGCCCAAATGCCATCGGACGCTTCACGTCTTTGCTTCATCTTGAAGCAAGCTCCGTGATGGTGCCACGTGCACCACCAACCATTGCCACTGGTTTTGAGGCCCAAACTGGGAAACCGCATTGCACGCTTCTCAAAGCACAACTTCTCGATGTCGATGCGTGTCACCTTGTCCCGTGATCCTGACCACCGGCAAGTCTCTCCTAGTCCCTATCCATCGGCCCCCTTGTCACTTGCACCGGCATCCCGTTTGCCTTGACTTGGTCAACTCACCGTCTTCATCACCACCACAGTTTTTAGGCTCAACCGTGAAACCGTCCGTGCTTCTTGCCTCTCCATGTGTATGGTGTGGATCACCCTTGACTTCACCCGGCATCCCGATCGTCTGGCCCCATGTCCCCTACTTGTGCCCGATCCTCTCGCCGTTGACCGCCAAGTCCACTCCAGTGACCTACACATCATGAGACAAGCAAACACATTTCCCATCTTCTGCAACATCACCAATATCTCCACCAACTCCGGTTTGTTATAACCATGATATGCAAACCCAAGCAATCCCTAGATTCCCGCATTTCAACTCAAACACCAAATCTGCTCAAGTCAATTACTCATCACAAATATAGCAAACCATGGCACATATCCACATGGTTTCTCAATCTCCCCCTTGATGAGTACATTGACAACACCAAATGCTCAAAGATTAGAGATTGAAATGCAAAGCCGAATAAGCACATCCAAATGGCCAAACCCAAAGAAAAGTTGAAAACAAGCCATCTAGCAAGTAGGGATCACAAAACCAAGAGTTGGCGAAGAAAGCGACTAGAGACGCAAAGAATGTGAAAAGCGTAAGAAACCGCTCAAGATCATGACATGCTCCCCCTCAAGTTGTGGTAGATCTCATGTAGTGCAAAACGGATCATATGAGTTTCTTAGCATTATTTGTGCATGAACCCAAAATTTTCTCCCCCTTTGGCAATGAACTCATCAAAGAGGCAAAAGAACAAGCAAACATGCAATGCATGAAAATGCAATCCTAAGGAGCTTCAACAATTATGCAAACAAGCATTTAACTTTGCTAACCATAACCATAGTGCCATGAAGTGTAAAGGCAATAGCTCCCAATCATGCAAAGATCAAAAATAAATAGCAAGGCATAAACACCATGAGCTATACAGGCTAAGCAGAAAGATTGACTAGCTTAGATAGAATCGAATTTTGCTTATCATGAGAAAATCTGCCACCACATGTGTAAGTACTCTCATCCAAGGCAAAACAAGCACCAAGTGAATCAGAAGAATCTAGCCAGTTTCAATCTCAACAAGGGCAACAAGCATTCACAGAAAATGAGCTCTACAAACGCTCACATATGAAACAGAGACTCAGTTGATCAAGTGATTATAGTTTATCATCATGTGTCCTTTTTTCCATGCGGAGGGTCGCACGACTGGGTACGGCAAACACCCCGAGGCTTCAAGTCATAATGTTTGGATTTAGCATTATTGAGTAGTTCTTGATCAAAGCACTTAGCAGATTTTTCACGATTATGCACAAGACAAAAGAGCATGCCTTTGCGGCAAAAGGAACACACGTTCCCACAATGTTTCATCATGAGCTAAACATTTGGAAAGCATTCCATTTCTCAAACACAAGGTGCCAAAGCCAAGACATCCTCTAGACTAGCCCTAATGCAAGCTTCAATAAGGATAAAAGCAATTATACACATGGTGAGCAAGTTTTAGCAAGATTTGATCATAAGGTTCACACGAAGCTCAGTTTACCTTTAAGATTAGCAAGTTGCTCACATGAGTTTATAACAAGCCATCTAGAAAATCTAAGCATAAGAGATTACTATCACATCCACACAACTTAGCTCAAGCTCAATCATAGCAAAGAGAAATGCAAGAAAGCATAAGAATCAAAGCTCATCTACCAATGCATATATTACATATGAGATGCAATACGAAAATGGTAAGATACATATATACAAGAGAAAACCAACTCCCCCTCAAATGATGCCATAGGGATGACAAACACCAAGTTCCCCCCGAAGAAAAGCATGTCTCAAAGCATCTAGGGGCTTGGTGAGGATATCAGCTAGTTGGTTTTTGGTATCAATGTATTTGAGCTCAACATCCCCCTTCTCAACATTGTCTCTCAGGAAATGGAATCGCACATTGATGTGTTTGACCTTATCATGTTGGACTGGGTTTTTGGCTAAGCATATGGCACTGGAGTTATCACACATGAGTGGAACACCCTTGAAAGTCAACCCATAGTCTCTCATGGTAGATACAATCCATAGGATTTGTGAGCAGCAGCTAGCAACAGCTATATACTGAGCCTCTGTGGTGGATTGGTAACACTCGACTGCTTACGAGAAGACCAATAAATCAAAGAAGTACCCAAGAAATGGCAAGTACTAGAAGTGCTCTTCCTATCAATTCTACACCCAGCAAAGTTCACATCCGAATACCCAATGAGATCAAGAGATGAAGATGCAGAGTACCAAAGATCAAACTCAAGGGTGTATTTGAGATACCTGAAGATGCGCTTGACAGCCTTGCGATGAGTTACCCTTAGAGAAGCTTGAAAGCGAGCACAAAGATACACCGCAAAGTGTATGTCGGGTCTTGTCGCTGTCAGGTACAAGAGGGAGCCAATCATGCTCCTGTACTCCCTTTGATCCACCGCTTCACAGTCTTCATCAGGGTCAAGAGCCATTGTAGTGGACATTGGTGTAGACAACGGCTTCACATTGACCATGTCAAACTTCTTCAGGAGATCCTTGTGTACTTGGCTTGATGTATGAAAGTGCCTTGCTTGCACTACTTGATTTGAAGCCCAAGAAAGAAGGTGAGCTCTCCCATCATCGACATCTGAAATTCACTTTCCATAGCTTCCTGAAACCTAGACACAAGAGCATGAGAGGAACCACCAAGATGATATCATCCACGTAAATCTGAACCATTAGAAAGTCATTGCCATGCTTGAGAGTGAACAAGGTTTTATCAACACACCCCATGACATACCCACACTCTAGCAAGAAGGTCTTAGGCCTAGCATACAATGCCCTAGGTGCTTGCTTTAGCCTGTACAAAGCCTTCTGAAGCTTGTACACACGGTTTGGGTATTTGTGGTGCTCAAAACCAGGGGGTTGCCTCACATACACTTCTTCCTCTATGAAACCATTTAGGAAAGCACTCTTGACATCCATTTGATAGAGTCTAATGCCCTTGGAGGTAGCAAATGCAAGCAAGATCCTAATGGCTTCTATGCGAGCAATAGGAGCAAAGGTTTCACCATAATCTAAGCCCTCCACTTGGCTAAAACCTTGAGCAACTAGCCTAGCCTTGTTTCTCACAACCTCACCATCCTCCCCATGTTTGTTTTTGAACACCCACTTGGTTCCTATGACATTGACATTTTTGGGAGGCTCTACAAGGATCCAGACTTTGTTTCTCTCAAAGTTTTCCAACTCCTCATGCATGGCATTAACCCAATATTCATCAGATAGTGCGTGTCCAACATCCCGGGGTTCAAAGGTTGCAACAAAGAGAGAATTGGTAAAGCAAGCTAGATATGCAGACCTTGACCTTGTTGTCCTCTCATAGAGATTACCGATCATGTGTTGAGGTGGATGTCGACGCTGAATGTGGTGAGGAGCCTCTCTCTCAGAGTGTACCTCCCCCTCAACCATAGCTGGAGCTTGCTCGACAGCTGCTAAAGTCGATGTAGAAGCTTCTGGACCCTCTGTTGGAGTGGTGGTACTAGCAGGAACAAGCTCAGATGAGAGATGAAGTGAATCATCATCAAAGCCCTGTAGGTCCTCTTCTATAAAGATGCTCTCCTTCATCTCCTTGTCACCTGCAGACTCAATCACATTCCTTGCACAAGAGTTTGATTCATCAAAGGTTACATCACAGGATTCTACGATGGTGTTAGTCTCCAAATTCAAAACTCTGTAGGAATGACCATGAAGAGAGTAACCAAGAAATATTCCATCGGAAGACCTTGACTCAAACTTATCAAGATTGCCATGCTTGAGAATAAAGCACTTGCAACCAAAGGCATGCAAATGAGAAATCGAGGGCTTTCTCCCAAAACGCAGCTCATAAGAAGTCACATTAAGAACTGAGCGCAAGAAAATCAGATTGGAAACATAGCAAGCAGTGCTAATAGCCTCAGCCCAGAACCGCCTCAAAGTCCTATGCTCATCGAGCATCGTCCGGGCCATCTCCACTAAGGTTCTGTTCTTTCTTTTAACCACACCATTCTGCTGGGGAACCCGAGGTGCTGAAAACTGATGCTCAAGAAAGAAAGCATCAAAGGAGGAGTTCTTGAACTCGGTGTCATTATCACTACGAATTGCTCGTAATGCACCAGGGAGTTCCTTGAACAACCTCAAAGCTAAGCTCCAAAAGTGATGAAACACTTCATCCTTGCTCTCAGGAAAGTAGACCCAAGAGTAGCGAGAATAGTCGTCAACAATCACAAGAACATACCACATCCCACCCGCCGAACGAACCCGAGAAGGACCAACAGTGTCCATATGAAGCAACTCTCCAGGGCGTTCAGTCATCACCAAATTGATTGATGGATGAGAAGCGGCAATGATTTTCCCATGACGACACGGAACACAAACCAAATCCTTATCAAATTTGAGCTTAGGCAATCCTCCGATCAAACCTAGGCCACTCAAGCGACATAACAAGTCAAAGCTCATGTGACCCAGTCTCCTATGCCATTTCCAGAGCTCAGAAGAAGATTGAGCAAACAAGCACTTGTGAGAACTAGGAGAACCAACAAAATTAGCCTGAAAAACTCTGCCAATGCGAGAAATCCCACAAACCAAGGAACCATTTGAATCAAGAATACAAGAAGCATTCGACTTAAAGCGCACTTCCAAACCAACATCAAGAAGCTGAGAGACAGAGAGGAGATTGTACTTGAGAAACTCAACCAAACCAACATCATTGAGAGTGAAGTTCTCATTTACCTTTACCGCGCCTCTTCCTTCACTCTTACTCTCTTGTCATCTCCAAAGGTCACATACTCCTGACGCTTCAAGGGAGTGAGGCTGGAGAACCACTTTGCATTTCCGGTCATGTGGCATGAACACCCGGAATCCATCAACCACTTGTTCTCCAAGCCTCCACCTGCTACCTACAAAGAACGAGAAGTGAAAGTCGATGGCTCAGTGCTGGGGTTAGTCAAAAAGCATTTGGGAATCTAGCTCTTAACCATACGATAGGTAGTAGTCATCATAGTTCTTTGCACTTTATCATTCGAACGCATAGGACGAGAACCACGATGGGGAAAACATGGCCTGTCAAAGCGTCTCGACTCAAACCTTGAGTTGTGAGGATAGAGATCATCTGTGTGAAAGCCAAACCACGCGAGTGACGCTCACCATGATGGGGAAAATGTGGGGCACCAAAGCGCTGCTACGCAAAGCCTCTGTTTCGTGAATCAAAGCCATATGAGGAATGACCCTGTCCACGATAGGCACGAGAAAAAGAGCGAGGCTGAAAGTCAACAAAATCATCAGAAAAAGCATCCCTAGTCAAGTCAGCTTACTTTCTCTCAATCCTCTTACGCCTATAACAGAATTCATTCAAGTGGCCCTTGCGACCACAAAACAAGCAAATGTAGACACCCTTAGGATTAGGCTTGGTTTGCATTGCAAGTTTGGGTTTTGGCTTCTCTATTTGCTTTGGGTTGAAGGAGGGTTTTGGATTGGGTGGATAGTATGTGTTAGTGGGTTTGATGGTGTTTTCCTCATCCTTTGTAGCTGGAGCTAGGTACAAACTTACCCACATTCTCACTCTCCTTGTCACACCTCTCAAATCCCAAACCCAAATTATAGGTTGATCTAGAAGCACTCTCCTTCACTCTTGCCAAATCACTCTCAATCTTCTCTTCACTCACTAGGGTTCTCTGGAGCCTAGACACAAGATAGTCATTTTCCTGAACTAGGGCTTTGTTTTCCTCCCTAGTGATTACAAGCTTGTCCTGAAGAGAGACACACACCTCATAGGGTGGTGGAAGGACCTTAGAGCGAGTCTCATGAAGCAACTTGGACTCAAGCTCTTTGACTTTGAGGGACTGAGCTTCCAACTCATCTGTGAGCTTGGGGCACTTCTGACATGCACCCAAAAGAGTTGGTCTAGCTTTGAACTCATCAAGCTCCTTGAGGGCACTCTCAAGCTGACTTGCAACTTGAGCATGCATACTCTCCCTCTGTGCAAGATCACTCATCACAACTTGACAAGACTCACACTCAACAACAATGTCCTCACGAGCAAGCTTGGACCTAAGCGAAGCAATTTCAAAATCAGCACTCTCCAACTTAGACTTAAGATCTCTACTCTCACGAACAGCACTATGAAGCTTATCATCTTGCATGAGCAGAACATCACGCAAATGATCAAGTTCAGAAGAGAGCTCATCGAGAGTGGGAGGTACCTCGCTTGTGTCGGAGTTGGATCGAGAGTCGGTGTCGTGGTCGTTCTTTGCCATGAAGCAAAGCCCGGTGAAGTTATCCTTCCTCTTGACTCGTGGCTTTTCAACCTTCTCCTCCGAGCTTATAAGGCCTTCGCTTGATGTGAGGTCGACATCGCTCAAGGCGACAACACAGGCGTGTGCAATGGCCTTAGCGAACTTCTTGGAGTTCTTGCCCTTCTTGTAGAAGCGGTTCTTCTTCTGCTTGAAGTCTTCAGTGTTTTTGTCATGGTACCCGACCTTCTTCTTCTTCTTGGGACAATCAGCGATGAAGTGTCCCGGGTCACTGCACTCAAAGCAGGTTCTTGAACCACCTCCTCTTCTCTCCTTCCGGTTGTTGTAGAACTTCCTTGTGAGCAAGTGATGTAGATATGGCCCGATCTTCCGAGAGGTAAGGGGATAAACGCGAATTTGGGGAACTCGGCGTTGACGACCCGGCTTGAATCAGACAAGATTCAACCCCGCAACCGTTACACCAAGTACAACTTGATTGTTCCTGCAAGCGAAATTGAGAACACAAGCAAGAGAGGATAAACATGCAATCTGAAATTGCAAATATGGATGAAGCAAATCACAAGAAAAGGTTCAAGCTCTGAACACAAAAGGACTAATTGCCACAACGGTGTAGAACAAGAACAGGGGCCCTAGATTACTGTAAAAGGACTTGTCGCCACAGTTACAATAATTCGATCAAGTTTCTCTCTGGAAAACTGAACTAAACAAAGCCCAAAACTAAAAGATGGCAGCTACTGAGTTTATGTAGGAAACAAAGACGTCCTAGGGTTGGGGGCGACCAGGGGGGCGCCCACAACATGGGCTTAAGGCCCGACACGATACATGGCCAAGTTGGCCCAAAATAGGTGGCACAGCACCTTGTCATTGTCACATATTATGACTCACGACCCTTCTAGATCTAGGACCAGAACCAAAACGACAGTGTCGTCGTCCTCTTTCCAACGCATCAAAGAACGCCTCGTTTGGACGTCGGATGTGGGAGATATCATCAAAAACGTGAAAGGGTGTCGGCTGAATCCGAGACGAACGCGGTGACCGAGTTGGTGATGACTTGTAACTTGGGGAAGGCCATGATATACGCGTATCCAGCATGGCGATGTCCTCATCAGCAAGGACAGCTCCTTGTCAGGAATGCACTCCATCTGTTCATCGAAAGCTGCAACAAGAGAAGACAAAGCAAACTCCAAGGAAGACTTGTCAACTGAGGGGTTAGTTCCATAAGAAGCACAACTGTGATCACCCTTCTAAGAACTAGAAAGCAAAGCCATGCTAGAAGCAGGAATAGCAAGATTAGGACGAGATTTCCTAGACAGTTCATGAGATTTCAGCTTGCTATACAGTTGCTCACAGTTCAGGGTATTGAATTCAACAGTTTCTTCTAGAGCAGCAATTTTAACCCCCCAAACATTTTCATCAAGTTAGTACAGCAGTTGCTTAGCTCTATCATTGTCATTGTACACAAGGGTACCACAAGCCCACAAGTTGCACACAATTGCCTCAAATCTACAAAAAGTGTCATTTAGTGACTCGCCCGGTTTCTGTGCAAAGGTTTGGTACTGTCTATTGTAAGAATCCTTAGGCATAGACTTGACCTGGTTGGTACCCTCATGGTAAGTGCTGAGCTTATCCCAAATAGCATGAGCAGTGTCAAGGTGTGCAACCCTATCATGTTCACTCCTACCAAGTGCAGAGAGCAGAATATTGATAGCTTTGGAGTTGTTCTCATACCTGACTAACTCACATACAGATGCAGTGTTCAGGTCTTGTGGTATAGCATACT
Source organism: Eleusine coracana subsp. coracana (assembly GCA_032690845.1). Lineage (NCBI taxonomy): Eukaryota > Viridiplantae > Streptophyta > Magnoliopsida > Poales > Poaceae > Eleusine > Eleusine coracana. The sequence continues at coordinate 31,116,547 of CM064420.1, read as the reverse complement.
CCTGCTCAACAACCTCCCAAATTGCACGTCCTTGACTCAGCAGATATGCCTTGGTCCGTGACTTCCAGTAGGGGAAGTCCTCTCCATCAAACATCCACAGCTTCATAGCACGCTTCTCCATGTCGCCTTCGGATCACAAAGCCGGTGAAGGTCAACTAGTGATCAAATCAGCTCTGATACCAATTGAAGGACCGAGAAGGCGACCAGGGGGGGTGAATGGGAGCCATTCAAAATTCTTGAAGAGAACTTGGCCTATATCCCAAAAACAACCCGAAGCAACCTCCGAACTGATCACCAAGACTACAAACACCAACTCGTGGTGTACTAGTCCTAGGAGTGATCAACCACAGCAAAGGAACATAACAAAAACAAAAAGGGAAGAAGCAATGCTCAATAGTTCAGAACTGAACTCCCATCGGCAGTGCTGATCCCTACCATCGGCAGTGCCGGTCACGCCTTTTGGCAGTGCCGGTGCGCGTCATCGGCAGTGCCGGTCCCACCTATCGGCAGTGCTGGTGCAGGATGCAGTCTCACTGGAATCTACAGACTAGTCCAATCGGCAATGTCGGTCCTGGTCATTGACAGTGCCGGTCGACCCCCGACAGAACAGAAAAACTCTCGGGATCTTCTCAAATCTTCTCCAAACCTTAATCAAATGAACTCCAAATGATGCGATTTTTCAACCAGTGAATCCTCATCACATCACGACCCTAATCCTAGGAGATCAACTCAATTGGCTCAAGAAATCATCACGAAGTTCAGATCTCGTGCCAAGAACACCAAAAGGGGAAACTTGAGAAATCCTTCAAATTGAAGGAGCTAGAGCTATTGATTCAATCAAGGATCCATATAGGATTATTCTAGCTCATCCTATCAACAAGTTTCTCAAGAAATCCGGGCCAAAAACTCGTCCAAAAGTGAGATCGAAAATCACCACGAAAATGCTTCCGAAAATAGGAAAAAGGGAATTTCGGGATCAAGTTGATGAGGACATCACTCCTAAGGATACATGCAACACTCCACCAATTCTGGAGTTGCAAGGTCCAATGACTAGAGCTCGTGCATGACGACTAAATTTAGAGGTGAGCTCGTTCCTAAGTTCTTCATTATATGTCACTTTTGAGAATGGTTTGCTACCTAATGATTATATTGTAATTAGGAACCATGGAGAGGACCAGGAGATGATGGGAGAAGGACATGGAGACATGGAGGACCAGCAAGGACGTGGAAGCCAAGGTGGAGGCCTAACCAAAACCGACTTTGGGTCTGTTTCGGGGCTCAGGACCAGTCTGCACTAAAACGGATGCCCAGGACGCATATAGACTCAGATTTGGATGTTTTACATATGCCCGGAAAGATAAGAAGAGGACCTTTCCAATGCCACCCGTATCATATCAAAATTCATCCGGAGTCATCAGGAATCGTCGAGACAAAAGAGGGTCCAGAATCTGTTTCGGTGCCGCGTCGCCTATTTTTGGCCTTTGGGCTTTGTATCTAGTTGAGCCCAATTAGGGGCGCGTCCAGAGGGTCTTGCACGACCCCAGGGTCTTCATATACAGCCGCTGCCGCACCATTAGGGTTCGGGTTTTGCTTATATTATTCTGTTCATAACAGTTTTGCTATCATCATGGTTTGTGAGACCCCAACTTCGTGAGATTCATGCTTGTGTTGCATCCTTCTTTGTTCTTGCTTGTGTTCTTGATTCACAGGCAGGGATTAGCCTTCTCGGTGAGGTCAATCATTTTAGGGCGGTTGATAATCAGAGGAGACGTCGTGCGGCGATTGCGGGGTTTAGAACGTGCTGTTGTAAAGCCGAATTGATTTGTGTGTCGCCTCCGACCAAATCAACGTATCCAGAACCTTTCGGAAGATCGGGAACCCTTGTCCACATCAAGTGGTAATTAGAGCCTCAGGTGCACCGTCAGGTTCGCACTACCCTTAGTTAATTTCGTTTTGTGTTCATCCTATCGTCTAGAGAAAAGCCCAAAAAAATTTTCCCTCCGCCCATAACCACGTGTTTAGCCTTTGCATATTTCAATTTCAGAGTCCGTAGTGTTGAGTTTGTGCCCTAGTTCTTGTTTAGTCACTGGTTTAGTTTGTGTTTTTTGTCATCAGTAGTGTTTCCCTTCCAACCCTAGCCGCCATCCCCTTCACCATCCTCTGTTTTGTTGGCTTTTTGTGCTAGGCTTGATTGATCGACACACCTAGCCTAGTCCCACCCTAATCCCACCCTAAACACACCATCAACACCCTAGACCAATCCCCACAAATTCCACTTTCCATTGCCTCCACACCGCCAAAAAAAATCCTACCCGATTCCAAACCCGACCCCAAACCCGACTCGGGATTCTGGAAAACCGACTCCGACCCCCCTTCGGTAAAACGGGCATAACTTTTTGCTCGGTTATCCGTTTTGGCTGAAATTTTTACATGAGATTCTTGACTCAAAGTTGGGCATACCCACTCTGGGAAAGGCCCTGTGTGCCCTCGTCAAAAAATTGAAAATAAATTGGGAATATAAATAAAAAAAGGATTTAAGTTTAAACCTAACGTTTTCTGCAACTTCATGATTTTCTGTAGGCCACATCCTACCTCCATTTGAGCTGAAATTTTCTATGGATTCTCCTCCATTGTTAGTGAGTTGGAGAAAAATATCATAAAAATAAAATAGGAAAAAAGAAATTTGGGATTTCTACTAAGTGCTACATCTAACCCCCTTAAATTTCTGAATTTGGCTGTTTTGCACTTAGCCCCCTGTTATCACCTGTTGTGCCTTTATTTTCTTGATTCTACTTTGCTATCACTACTGTTCTAGAACATACATAGACCAGCAACTAGGGACAAGTTACTTGGGCACTTATTCAGCTTTACTATCAATTTTTGATTTGTGAGCCACTCACACACACACACACACACACATATATATATATATATATATATATATATATATTTGGCCTTTCCTAGCTCTACATATTTCTTCTGGACAACACATAGGTTGGAGAAGCGGGTCTCTAAGTTAACCGATCAGGTTGTCACGTTGGAGACCGCTCCCAAGACCAATGATACGAACAACAATAACAACAACAACGACGTTGAAGACGTCCATGATGAAGACACGGTGTATAAGGCTGATGGCACTGTGGATAGGTCAGCTACAAGGACCGCATGGTTACGATGTCGATTGCAACATAATACTCAAGGTATGGGTGATTTCCATTACTACAATCGTCGTCCACACGGTAACTATACTCCACATGACCTGTATGCTAAAATTAAGTTTTCAATTCCTTTGTTTTCGGGTCAGTATGATGGTGATGTTTATCATGATTGGGAGATGACTGTAGAACAAAAATTTAATACCCATCTTGTTCCTGAACAACATAGAGTTAGACAAGCTACTACTGAGTTTAAGGACTTTGCTATTGTTTGGTGGAGTGGTCTAGCTGCTAAAACTGATTTGCCTACTACTTAGGAAGAACTTAAGGTAGCAATGCGTGATCATTTTGTTCCTCCTTTTTTTATAGAGAGATTCGTAATAAACTGCAGCGTTTAGAACAAGAAGCTAAAACTGTTCAGGAGTACTTTAGTGAGCTTCAGAAGGGTTTGATTTGTTGTGCTGTAGTTGAAAAAGTAGAGGATCAGATTTGTCTCTTTTATTCTGGTTTAAGAAAAGAAATTTAGGACATCCTTGATTGTAAAGAATATTTTACCCTCACCCAGTATTTCTAGTATGCTATGCTTGCAGAGAAAGAATCACAGGGACCTTTTCAGGCTTTTGAGGAGTACAGCAAGTCGAGGAACTCCTACCCCCCACGCTCGACGGGGACTTCGAGGCTGCTGAGGCCATCTTTCCGGCCGCCCCCACCAGTAGCTACCAAGGGAACCAGTGTTGTTTCTGCAGCCCCAAGATCCACCCCTGCACCTTCTACGCGCTCAGGTAAAACTTCTGTGTAGGTACCAGCTAGTAGTGCCTACTCTATTGCTTCAACGGGGCGCACTATAGGGATTCAGTGCCACCGCTGCCATGGACTTGGTCATGTGCAGAAAGATTGTCCAACTAGGCGAGCATATGTAGCGACAGACGATGGCGATTACATGAGCACCTCCGATGTGGAGGATGAGGAGGAGGACATCGCTGCCACCAGCAGTGACCTCATCCTTGGAGGCGGAGACACCACGGGATACATGAACATTATTGTTCAACGTGTCCTTAGCACACAAGTTCATCAGCTCGAGACGATGCAACACCACAACTTGTTCCAGATTTTCTTCGTCATCAAGAACCGTCGAGCACGTGTCATCATTGATGGAGGGAGCTGCAATAACTTGGTGAGTTCTGATATGGTCAACAAGCTTGCTTTGACCACACGTCCACATCCACATCCGACTACATTCAGTGGTTAAACGACTCTGGCAAAGCTAAGGTAATACAAACTTGCAGAGTTCCTTTTTCCATTGGTTCTTATGTAGATTCTGTTGATTGTGATGTCGTATCCATGCAGGCATGTTTACTTTTATTGGGTAGACCTTAGGAATTTGATAATGATGTTGTACACCATGGTAGAAGTAATAAGTACACTTTTATGCATAAAGGAACTAAAATTACTTTGTTACCAATGACCCCTGTTGAAATTGTACAAGCTGATTTAGAAAGAGCTACTAGTTTGAAAAATAAAGGTCCTAAAATTCAACAACCTGTTAATTCTAATTCTACACCTAGTAATGTTAATGATTCTTCAAGTTCTAAGGGTGCTGGAATTAAATTACAAGGTCGTTCATGTCTTGCAACAAAATCTGAGCTTGCTGAAATTTCTGATAATGATGATATTTGCTATGCTTTGATATTCAAAGAAGATTTATTTTTTCTTGATGATATTGCTTCTAGTGCTTTGCCTCCTACTGTCACTAACCTTTTGCAGGAGTATGAGGATGTTTTTCCAGCTGAGATACCCCCGGGATTGCCACCTTTGAGAGGGATTGAGCATCAAATTGATTTGATTCCGGGTGCTACTTTGCCAAACCGTGTTGCTTATAGGACGAACCCTGAGGAGACTAAGGAGATACAACGACAAGTTCAAGACCTTTTGGATCGTGGGTATGTTCCTCAATCACTTAGTCCTTATGCTGTTCCTGTACTTTTGGTTCCTAAGAAAGATGGTACTTGGCGTATGTGTGTAGATTGTAGAGCCATTAATAATATTACTATTAGGTATCATCATCCTATTCCTAGGCTAGACGACATGCTTGATGAGTTATGTGGTGCTATAATTTTCACTAAAATTGATTTGCGTAGTGGCTACCATCAAATTAGAATGAAACTTGGAGATGAATGGGAAACAGCTTTCAAAACCAAATTTGGATTATATGAGTGGTTAGTAATGCCTTTTGGTTTAACTAATGCACCTAGTACTTTCATGCGCTTGATGAATGAGGTTTTAAGAGCTTTCACTGGCAAATTTGTGGTAGTTTACTTTGATGATATCTTGATTTATAGTAAATGCATAGATGAACATATGAATCATTTGCGTGCCATTTTTGATGCTTTTATGAGATGCACGTTTATTTGGTAACCTTGAGAAGTGCACCTTTTGCATGGATCGAGTCTCTTTTCTTGGCTATGTTGTGACTCCACAGGGAATTGAGGTGGCTGAGGCGAAGATTGAAGCCATAAAGAGCTGGCCTGTACCAAAAACTATTACACAGGTGAGGAGTTTTCTTGGTCTTGCAGGTTTGTACCGTCGCTTTGTCAAAGATTTCAGCACCATTGCTGCACCTTTGCATGAGTTAACAAAGAAGGGCATTGATTTCCATTGGGGTAAGGTACATCATGAGTCTTTCGATGCTTTGAAGGATAAACTTACACATGCACCATTGCTGCAATTACCTAATTTTGATAAGATTTTTGAGCTTGAATGTGATGCTAGTGGTATAGGCATTGGTGGTGTTTTGATGCAAGATAGTAAACCTGTTGCATACTTTAGTGAGAAAATTACTGGGCCTATTTTGAATTACTCCATGTATCATAAGGAATTGTATGCACTTGTATGTTGTTTAGAGATGTGGCGTCATTATTTGTTGCCCAAAGAATTTGTTATTCATTCTGATCATTAATCACTTAAGTATATTCGTTCTCAATGTAATTTGAACCGTAGACATGCTAAATGGATTGAGTTTATTGAGTCTTTTCCTTACATTATTAAACATAAGAAAGGGAAGGATAATATGATCGCTGATACTTTATCTAGGTGCTATACTTTATTGTGTCAACTTGATTGTAGAATTTTTGGACTTGAGGCAATTAAAGAACAATATGCTGCTGATGTTGATTTTAAGGATGTATTGCTGCATTGTAAAGAAGGTCGTGCATGGAACAAATTTGTGTTGACTGATGGCTTCTTGTTTAGAGCTAACCGCCTATGCATTCCAGTTGGTTCCGTTCGTCTTTTGTTGTTACAGGAGGCGCATGGAGGTGGATTGATGGGTCATTTTGGTGCCAAGAAGACGGAGGATATTTTGGCCACACACTTCTTTTGGCCAAGGATAAGGAAAGATGTTGAGCACTTTTGGACTTGCAAGGTCCAATGACTAGAGCTTGTGCACGACGACTAAATTTAGAGATGAGCTCGTTCCTACATTCTTTATTATATGTCACTTTTGAGAATGGTTTGCTACCTAATGATTATATTGTAATTAGGAACCATGGAGAGGACCAGGAGATGATGGGAGAAGGACTTGGAGACGTGGAGGACCAGCAAGGATGTGGAAGCCAAGGTGGAGGCCCAACCAAAACCGACTTCGGGTCTATTTTGGGGCTCAGGACCAGTCTGCACTAAAATGGATGCCCAGGACGCATACAGACTCAGATTTGGACATTCTACATATGCACGGAAAGATAAAAAGAGGACCTTTCCAATGCCGCCGGTCTCATATCAAAATTCATCAGGAGTCATTGGGAATCGTCGAAACAAGAGAGGATCCAGAATCTGTTTTGGTCCTGTGTCGCCTATTTTTGGCCTTTGGGCTTTGTATTTAGTTGAGCCCAATTAGGGGCGCATCCAGAGGGTCTTGCACGACCCCTGAGTCTTCATCTACAGCCGCCTCCGCACCATTAGTGTTCGGGTTTTGCTTAGATTATTCTGTTCATAACAGTTTCGCTGTCATCACGGTTTGTGAGACCCCAACTTCGTGAGATTCATAATACATTTGCAATTGTGTTGCATCCTTCTTTGTTCTTGCTTGTGTTCTTGATTCGCAGGTAGGGATTAGCCCTCTCGGCAAGGTCAATTGTTTTAGGATGGTTGATAACCAGAGGAGACGTCGTGCTGCGATTGCGGGGTTTAGAACGTGCTATTCTGAAGCCGGATTGATTTGTGTGTCGCCTCCGACCAAATCAACGTATCCAGAACCTTTTGGAAGATCGGGAACCCTTGTCCACATCACAAGTGAAGAGGAAAATCTTGAGCACGAAAATACTTCTCATATCATAGAAAGGTGCTTACAAGATCCATAGGTATAAGGCTAGGAAGCCACCCTCTTCCTCCAACTATTTGCAAAAGCAAGAGATGTCTCTCACACACCCACTAGTCTCCTCTCAAATATGAAGTCCTCTCCTAGCACTTTGAATTGAGTCCTAACACAAGGCTAATGGGAAGAGAGGCACCTCTCCCACTAGCCACACCTCTCCTTATATGAGCCTAGGGTCTATTGTCCACATGACCACTCTACCCTTGACCTACATAACACACCCACCTACCACCGGGGGCATAGCCGTCCATCTTTTTCCTCATCACCCAAATGCCATCAGACACTTCACGTCTTTGCTTCATTTCGAAGCAAGCTCTGTGATGGCGCCACGTGCACCACCAACCACCACCACCGGTTTTGAGGCCCAAACCGGGAAACCCCCTTGCACGCTTCACAAAACGCAACTTCTCAATGTTGACGCGTGTCACCCTGTCCCGCGATCCTGACCACCGACAAGTCTCTCCCAGTCCCTATCCATCGGGCCCCCTTGTCACTTGCACCGGCATCCCGTTCGCCTTGACTTGGTCAACACGTCGTCTTCATCATCACCATGGTTTTGAGGCTCAACCGCGAAACCGTCCGTGCTTCTTGCCTCTCTACGTGTACGGTGTGGATCACCCTTGACTTCACCCGGCATCCCGATCGTCTTGCCCCAAGTCTCCTACTTGTGCCTGATCCTCTCACCGTTGACCGCCAAGTTGACTCCAGTGACCTACACATCATGAGACAAGCAAACACATTTCCCATATCCTGCAACATCACCAATATGTCCACCAACTCTGGTTAGTTATAACCATGATATGCAAACCCATGCAATCCCTGGATTCCCGCATTTCAACTCAAACACCAAATCCGCTCAAGTCAATTACTCATCACAAATATAGCAAACCATGGCACATATCCACATGGTTTCTCAATATATCATCCACAAGTTGTAAAGCTATGTATTCGGGGATGATATTAACTCCTATGGTGGGATCATAAAGGCCCTCTATAGCATTTCCTCGTATAAGACAAGGAATGGTTGTGGAAGGCAAATGGATTTGGATAGCCTTGAAATAGCGCTTTTCTTCCTTCAACCGCTGCTTGTTCGTGGCCTCCTTCGGAATTGCTTGTTGGAAAGGACTAGGAGGCAAAGCAGATACCGTAGGCTTGTTATGCCAGATATAACTCGAGGTTTTTCTATGATCATCAACTAAGTTTTCTTCGAATTCGACTAGCAACCCTGGTATTAGAATTCCTTCTTCCTTCCGAGAGGTATCAACAACAAACTTTAGAGATGAGAGAGCTGTGGGTTCGAATTTAGCTATTGAGGGACCCTCGTGGGTTGGGTTTCCATCCTCTCGAGAACGAGGAGGACAGATAGGAACTGATGGGTTCTTTTTGGAACAATAATTCGAGGCATTCCCAAAGTCTTTAAAAAGACCTTCCTCGAATTCAAATAAGAACTCTGGAGGTTGAATTTCTTCTTCCTCTAGTGTTCGAGGTTTGGGGGACGGCTCAAAAGTCAAATATGGGGATAGGCAAGGTATGGGCTCGGATTTGGCTATTGAGGGGTCCATGCGGCTCGAAGTAGCTTCCTCCTGTAGGGGCTCACTAAGGTCGGCTAAGAAGGATGTGTTTTCTAATATTCGCTCAAGGAGTTCCCTTCCTTCCATCGCAGTCTGATGCTTAAATGATCCTCCAGAGGAAATGTCGAGGAATTGGGCAGACTCTTTGTTTACACCCGAGCAAAAGTGTTAAAGCAATATTTCATCGGGTACCGACAAGTCTTGGCCAGATTGCAGTAGCAAACAGACCCTAGCCCAAGCTACTCCAATGGATAACTCCTTCTCATTCTGGCGAAAACCAAGGATTTCCATATGAATGGAGACAATACGGGACGGAGGGAAGAAAGCAAGACAAAATTTATCTCGAAGTCCTTCCCATTGTTTCGCCCTCTTCATCAAGGAGAAGGGAAACAATTTCCACTTTAATGTTTCATGTGTCCTACCGTCAATGAACAGACATGAACACAAATACTCAAATTCTCGCAAATGATGGTAAGGATTTTCAAAATCTAGACCAGTGAATGATTGCTCCTGAACCATGGCTATAAAGCCAGGGCAGAGTTCATAGCCGGATGTGCGAATTCGGTCCGCAGACAGTGGTGGCTCAAAGTACTCACCCTTCGAAGCAGAAAAAGATAGGATGGCGGGTTGCTCCATCGTGGAAAAAGGAAAGAAATAAAAGAAAAATAAAAAAACAGAAAAGATACGAGGACGAACAAGGTTCAAAGATGATACAACAACCGTTCCCTGGCAACGGCGCCAGAGATGCTTGTTGACACTTCTTAGCGTCACACCAAAAATATTACTATCCCCGACAACGGCGCCAAAAATGCTTGTTGGTATTTCCTACGTTCACAGATAAATCCGCAAGCGCACGGATACTGATGTAGCACTTCACCTAGGAGTATTCCAGGTTATCGAATCACAGGGAACATGTGTATACTATTCTTCTAAACTAATCCGTCCAAGGACAATAAGAATATGGTAGGCAGAGGGTAGAGAGGATTCCTATGGTCAAGGATCCGATAATAAGATAGGTTCGGTCTTTTACAACTTACTTCGGGCACCGGCTTACCCCTACATCCACAGGCGACTCTGTCCAATAGCTCTTTGACGTACCCGAACGTGGAGGATTACAAAGGCCGGATAGGGTTGTCACCACCTACCGACTATCTCTACAAACCGTGGGGCACGTGGCAAACAAAGGTAACCTCTAGCCTAGACACCACATCTACACAATTAATTACTACCCTAGTCTCGGTACCACGCTTATAGAAGACTAAGATACTCTAACTAAATAGAGCGATGATCCCGTAAGTAATAAAAGAAAGAACTTACTTAAATAGGAAACTTAAATACCACAGAGAAATCACGAACACTTACTTGAAAAGGAAAGCATCCGCCATGGTACAAGTGTGGGGAAGATCACCGACAAACCCGGCGCTTCCCCGAACTCTCCCTCACTCTCTCCCTATTTTCTAAGCACTTTGGCAGTGCTAAAGCCTTTTGAAATGGAGCTTTAAACTCTTCTTGTGTGTTGTCCTCTTTTCTACTGAATTCCCCTTCTATTTATAGGTGGCGGATACTTGGCGGGTACTTCAAGGTGGAGGAGAGTCGGTGGGCAAAAATTCCCCCGCCGGGCGGCCATGTTTTTCGGGCGGCCGGGCATGCCGGGCGGCAGCCCAGGCTGGGCGTCCACTGGATTTGGTCGGTTTCCAACCGAGTTTCTTTGGAGGGCTCAGATCTTGTCCCGATGGCGGTTACTTGGTCGGTTTCGACCGAAATCTCCATTTTGGGGTCGGTAGAAGTTGTGGGCCTCATGGGCTGCCAACCCTGGGTGGCCAACCCAGGCCGGGCGGCAAGCCAGGCCGGGCGGCGGCCTGTGCCGGGTGGCAGCCCATCTTTGGTGCTCACCCCCCCAGGTCACGTCTTCACTTGTCCATGTTGTGCCACATGAATTCCTCCTTTATTTCTTCACTTTTTACCCACCTTAGTCCGGAAATGGAAAACGGCTTCATTTTGGAGTGTTTTGCAGGGTCGGCTGGGTCGGATGGTTAGCCTCATGACGATTCTGTTTTGACCTGTCGGGTGGCTGATTTCAGCCTGATATGACCCTGTCGGCTGGGTTCGGATTTCAGCCATCACGACCCTATCGGGCCCTAATTTCAGCCTCATATGACCCTATCGGCCTGCTGTTTTAAGGCTGAATCGGCTGATGGGTGTTTCTTCATGTTTTTGCATATTTTGGCTCTTTTATACCTGCAAACACATGTCTCACCAAAACTCGTGGAAATGGTTAATAATAAACTACTATCACTATTTTGTTTATTTCTTTTATGTTGTTTATGCAAGGATTTGACGGTCAGATTTGGCATTTAAGGACCGTCAATACTCTCTCAAAACCTGGGGTTTGTGGTGGTGGAAAGGCAATCGACACCATGTCGTCTGAAGGTAACTTCCCTCCTTGTGGTCTGCAGGGTGGAGCGAGGGTCCCATAGGCACTCCTGTAAAGCTGGAAGTCTAAAGTAAGGAGTCCTAGGTTGGCTATAAGGTCCTCCCTGGTCACTCTCTGGGGCTATCCTCTGAATAGAAACCAGATCTCTGAACGATCTCTGGCTACCCACAGTGTAGTGTAGAACTCTAGGACAATGTCCTCTCTATACCTATATGGGGTAGTAACTAGCTCTGCTAGCCCTGGCAAGTACGTGAAGTACTGCTCCATATCTATGACGGTGGCCCTCCTCATGGCCTGGTAAGTAGTGTACTGCTGCGTCACAAACAATTCAGACTTGCCCTTCCTAGTAAGGTAGCGTTTGAGTCCCTCTCCAATCCTCCTCTAGAGGCCTATCCAGTACCTCTCTCCTATAGTGAGGTCTCAGGGGACTGGAGCCCACTGCTCGAAGGGGACGAGGCAAAGCGCCTTAAGGTCCTTGGCAGGCACCTTAAGAATATCTCCCTTTCCAGTTGTGTCTACAAGTCTCTACAGCCTCCTCGTGCACACTACACAGATGCACTGAGGGTCTCCTACCCGGTGAACTGGCCTCTGGGGTCCTGTCTGCATAGTCTCCTTGAGCTCCTCTAACTCGTACTCTAAGCTCTGCTCCTCCTCAGACTCCTCCTCGGACTCCTCCTGCTGCCTGGAGGATCCCTGCTTCGTAGGTCTTGATGACCTCCCCTGACGGGAAGCCGGAGTACCCTGCGACCAAGGTGCTGGATTCACACCTGTAGCCAGCACTGTCCTCTGCCTGGTACTCCCCATGAGTCCCTGAGTGTCACCAGACGGCTCTAGGATCGGCCGTGTTCCTGGTGTCCTATGTGACTGCTCCATAGCATCCAGTGCCTAGCAACTCGTCTGGCTCTCTTAGACTCTCTGTCCATCCTGGTCCTCTTCTTGCCCTTGGACTGCACTGGTGCCTTGCCCTCGCCTTTATCCTGTCCAGAATCTGCCATCTCTACTGCTGCTAACTGCTGTCACTACACGCACATAGGAATACATAGGATGAGTATAGAACCTATATAATTCTACAAGCAAAGCACCGCTAGGTAAGAAAGCGTAGTAGAAATCCTAGCACTGAATGAAGGACATGATCACTAGACAAATAGAGCAATGTAGCAATAGTGATCATTGACTATAAGTGGCTGGTGCGAGTCATCTAGTGTGCAGTCAAATAATATGCAATAAATCTAATTGCAGACTAAACGAGAGACAAACCCTAGAATTGCAATTAATAGATAGGCATGGAATTAATTGCATCTAGGTTGAGCTAATTACCCAATTAATGCAACTAAAGGTAGGAAATTGATCTAATTGCATTAATTAGAGCAACTACTTGAAAATAGGGCATCATTCGATGAACAGAGGATAGTACAATACCCTGGAGAACGTCGAAGCCAAAGAAGTGAGAATCACGGGACAGATCACCTAAAAGCTGGCAACTTTGAGGTCACTAGCAATGGAGGTGGAGGGAAACCGGGAAACATGCCCTAATCCTTGTGGTGGAGCTCGGCTCTGGTGGTTTGGACGTGCGCACGCGTGCGAGGAGGTGAATGGGCGATGGCTATCGTTGGTGCGAGCCAAGGCGGCAGGCGGTGGCGTATCTTGGTGGTTCTGCATGCGCGCGGTCGATTGCGCGTGGGCAACGCGAGCTGGTGTGCGGTGCGGTAGAGTGCAGGCAGGGTGATGGCGCATGGTAGCTCAGTGAGGTGGCGCACGGTGGCCGAAGGGGGCGATGAGCGGCGGTGCACGAGGCGAGTTCTCGGCGTGTTCTAGGCAATAGCGGCATCGGGAGGAAGAACAGAGAAGAAGCCAAAAGTAACTCCCGACTTTGACCTAGGTCAAAACACCAGCCAACGGTCGAGATCGCACAAGGACGCAATCAACGGTCACGATTGAAAACATATTCACGATTTCAATGTAGTGACCGGACGGTACGGTGTAAAGACCGGATTGTCCAGTCAGTTCCAGAGATGCTAGGAAGTTGCTACAGACCAGACGGTATGGTCTTAAGACCTCTTCTATTCGGTCACTTCATCCAGATGACCCAAAACCCCTATGCTCTAAAACACAGACCGGACTATACGATCCCTAGAGCGGACTGTATGGTCACTACCAAATTTTTCGCAGAAACAAGGAATTTCTCCAATTTCCAAGTGCCCTCGATAAACACACAAATAAACACTATACTTGGAGTATGAAGGGAACTCTCAAACACTCCTTTTCAAATAGTAATTACTCTTTATGGCCTTATAATTTTTGCAAATGGCAAATGAAGAATCGAGCGAATAAGAGCCAAAGCAAATAAGTGCCAAATAGGTATGTATGAACCTTAGTCTATGAACCTCGAAGTTCATAAGAACTTGCTCAATAGGCATGAAGCACAATCCTTTCCTTTGGTCATACTTATGGAAATGTAATCTCATACTGATCATGAGGCACAAATTTCTCCAAGTGAGACAAGTCTCCTTTGTGTTTCCTATATGATGCATGCAACAAGCATTTTACATATGCAAGGAAAGTAAACATGCCATGTGAATGCAAGCAATATTAAACAAGACACAAATGAAACCTAAGAATGTCATGTTTGAACCCCTCTCAAGCTTACTCACTATAAGCCATACCCTTACCTTGAGAGAAGCCAAACCACCATCTCAAGCACTCCCCCTTGCTTATAGCTATCTTGAGTGGGTTAGACATTGACTACTTTTTATGTGTTTTTTTTAGTTATTTACACATGCATGGATGCAAAGCATACTAGTCACAAAGAAGTCCTAAATTACCATGCTATGCAAGAGAAAGAAAAACACACCACTAGTACCAAGAACTAACACGGTTACCTTCCTCATGAGTAGAGATGACGTTGAGGTCCATGTCACTTATGGTGTACTTTACATGATCTTCATGAATGCACTCGATCTACCACCACCACCATCTAGGCCTTGTTCTTGGGCACCCACTTGTACGTAGTCGACCTCTCAAGATCAACAATGCACTTAGGCACCCATATGCTCTTGACCTTTCCCTTCTTGTTTGGTGGTCCCAAAGCCTTTGCTTTCACCTTGCCATCCTTGTTCCTAAACAGCTTGAAGTGGGTGTTCTCATAGAACAAGTTAGCGTTAGGCAAAACAATGGAACTTCTCACCATAGGACAATCCTTGGTGGTGTGGCCATCCTTGCGAGTAGGGGCTTGATCCACGCGGGGATGGTGTCAGTCCAAAGCTCGGCACATGAGGGCTCCTCATCATCGCTGTCATCGCTGCTCTCATCCTCACTCTCCCCAAGTTGGCTCGAATCCATAAGGCACGTGGGAGGTGGAGGAAGGGCTCGTGGTGATATGGTCTTAATCATGGCTAGGTCGGCCACTTTTTCATCATCGCTTGAGGAAGCGGATGTGTCACTAGAGTTGTCACTTGTCCATTCTCCAACAAGGGCCTTGCGAGAGAACTTTTTCTTGAAGTCTTGAGCTTTGCCTTTGGCCTTGTCCTTGTTGAAGTACTTCTTCTTCTTGTGCTTGGCTTTGGGATCTTCTTCTTCTTCATCACTTGAATCTTGGGACCTGAAGGCTTCTTTCTTGGGCTTAGGATAATCCCGAACAAAGTGGTTTTTGGAACCATAGTTGAACCACTTCCCCTGGACTTGGAGGTTAACTTGTTCTTGAAGGTTTTCATTTCATTCATGAGAAGAGTCAAGTCTTCAGTCAAGTCATCTTCATCATCATCATCATCTTCAACGATTGCCTTCTTCTTGCTTTTCTTGCTCTTGCTTGATTCTTGCTTCTCAGCTTGAAGAGCAAGGTTGGATGGTTGTGGATCATCCATCCCCATCTGGTAGCTCTCAAAGGCAGTGATCTTGCCAAGAACATCCTTCATGGTATTGGTATTGAGGTCACCTTGCAAGGTGAAGGTGATGATGGACTCATACTTGGGGTCTTTGAAAAGCCTCAATAATCTTCCGATGAACTCCATAGGCTTGAGTTTGAAATCATCCCCAAGTGCATTGATCTCCTCCACTAGCATATGAAAATGAGAATACACAGTGTTAGTTCTCTCATGTGGCAATCTAGTGAAGTTATCATATTTGTTCTTCATCAGATATTATCTTTCCTCTTTGACATCACTAGTACTCTCATGGATACTCTGAATCTCAGTCCAGATACCGTGTGCTGTCGAACTAACATCCAACCTAGCAAAAACATCCTTAGTGATGCATGTGAATAAAGCATTCTTGGCCTTAGTGTTGTTCTTAATGAAATCAGGTTCAAGAAGGTTCACATCCGCATCCGATTCATGGGTCACCATCCATATCTCCGAATCAAGGGACTCCAGGTAGGCATGCATACGTGCCTTCCAATACCCGTAGTCCTCCCCATTGAATATGGGAACACTCCCCACATATCTTGGCATCCTTACTCAAGGCGGTGAAGCCTCAAAGATGAGCACTTGGCTCTGATACCAATTGTAAGGACCAAAGACGTACCGAGGGGGGGGGGGGTGAATCGGTAAGCCGACCACAAAATTGAACACTTCAATTTCACACCACTAGAACCTGTCAATCGTTGCAACCTAAGCAAATCTAGTAGACCAAGACCTATGCAAGCCACAAGTCACCCTACCAACTAGAGCACTAGAACATGCTAGTGTTTATGATGCGTACAAAAAGCGGAAGCTAAAAACACTAGCCTATGCAAGCCACAAGTCACCCTACCAACTAGAGCACACAAATGCGGAATAGTAAAGAGGGGGACAAGGGATACTCATGATTTTTCCCTGAGGTCTCAGAAGGATGGTGCCTTCCCCTACTCCTCGTTGGACCACACCCACCGGAGTCCCGATCCCTCCCGCCACCAAGTGGAGTTCTCGCCCACAGCCCACAATCACTCCCGGAGTGAAGACACGGTGTGCATCACTGCTTCCACCAAAGCACAAGCTCACTAGCAATGTCCCTTTCAATGGCGGGCTCGGACCGTGTACAAACTTGTGACGGCCTTCACAACCAATTATGATAGGCTCGATCACCGATATCTAACTAGTCTAGGTCACACCATAGACCAAGAGTAAAAGCCTAGATCACACCTCAAGGACACCCTAGCCTTAAATGTGCAAGACGCTCTTGTTAATCACACTAGCACTCTCAAGATATCCAATATCTCCTCCTAGTGCTCCTCTATTTGCTCTTTGGCTCTTACCAAATGCTCCAAGCA
Organism: Eleusine coracana subsp. coracana; assembly: GCA_032690845.1. Taxonomy (NCBI): domain Eukaryota; kingdom Viridiplantae; phylum Streptophyta; class Magnoliopsida; order Poales; family Poaceae; genus Eleusine; species Eleusine coracana. The sequence goes on along the minus strand of CM064420.1, from coordinate 31,099,776 downwards.
ATTCCACTGGTCAAAGGTGGTCTCCAAGACCCCAACAACGAAGTTATATAGGCTTTCAACCTCCAACTAGTCGTTACTCCACGAAATCAGCTTTCTGGTCATACTGACCGGACAGTTGTTGGTGGTTCCTATGTACCCATTTTATATGCCAATAACCACCAACATCGTACGATATTCTTATCATAATCATGTGTTTTACCTCTAACATTAACAATTTCCACATGTAGTTTCATTTTAGTCCTTTATTGTAGAAACAGGTGAAAAGACGACATAATGACTCTTATATGAGAAGTACCGACATGAAGCCTGACTCACCGTGCAAGGAGGGCTTTCCACTAGCCCATGAAGGATGCAAGACACTCCAAGACGTTCGTGAGGTCCAATGTGTGAGCCCAAGGTCGTGGTCCAATGCCTATGGATTTCTAGAAGGTTTATCCAGAAAGAAAATTCAATTCGCGGAGTCCAGAAACAACACTGTATTGTCATGCAATTTCGGAGCCCAAGACGTGGTCAAATGGGAAATATCAGAATACCAAAGTTGAAGACCTCGTCGAGAGATTTCCGAAACATATACTATTTGCATTTATTGGTCTCCAAAGCTGGGAGATATGGGCCCCGCAAGGCAGGCTGCGCAGAGGAAGCCGAATCAGGACAGATATTTTGGCATTGCAATGTTGGGTATCTAAACATCCGAATCTGAGGATCACAATAACACCAAAGTTGTAGACCTTTTCAAGGGCTATGAGATAGAGTCCAAACTTGATTCATTTGGACTTTGGAAGCATCGGTTATGATTAAAGTAAGTCAGCACTGTTTATAGAAGGTACGAAACCGACTTGGATTCAATCTCTATGAGTTACTTGGAGGCCCAACAAGGGAGGACGTGACCAGAGGCTATATAAACACCCATATGACGTCCAAGACCGGTGGACACGAGAAGAGAGGGGGAGAGATAGGCTATAGGAGCCGCTGCACATCGCCAGGAGGCCGTCGGAGTTGAAGAGCCACCAAATTGAAGAGATGTAGTCTAGTCGGGTAGGGACCCTGCATGGTGCACTACACCGGATCTAGGAGAAGTAGAGCCATGTAACCTTGGAGTCATCAATGATGCATCAAGGCAGCACCGATTGGTGCACCAGTTGAGCCGATCGGCGCGCCCTTGACGATGATGAATATTGGTATAAGTTATCGATCTTTATGTTATCTATCTTAATTATATCCTTGGCTGTAATTTGTGCTTGTCTGGATTGATTGATCTTGTATGTGCTTATTCAATTGCTTAGTTCTAGGCTAAGTATTTTGATGCTCTTTAAATCATGGTGATTAGGCTATTATTCGGATCTTGTATGAATCATGATTGCTTGATGATCCTAGGGTGTGGTTTAGTTGTGACAAAGCTTAGCCCACGTAGCACTTTTAGATAGTCAAGTAGGGTTAAGGTACTCGCGTGATTAAGGGTTTCCTCTCGATAGCGATAAATCGGGAGCCGCTCGGAAAGCAGGGTGGTCTTGCTCATCTTTGATGTTTACCGATTATTGTTAGTGTTTCGATCACCGGCTAGTAGAATTTGTTCTTGGGGCGCGCGCTTTGGATTCGGTAATGGCTTGGCAAGAGGACACGGGGGGGAGGGGGGTATACTGGTTCGGGTAAGGCACCCTACGTCCAGTTGTCTAGCCTGCTCGTGTTACCTGCCACAAACGGGGAGTACAACAATGGTGAGAGAGGAGGGGATACTCCAAGTCTCAGTGTTCGTGGCGGCAATACGCCGAGGTGTGTGTGTGTGATTGTTTCTTTTTGGTTTCGTCTATCCCACGGAAGAAGAGCGGCTCCCCTTTATATTCGCAGGGGGTGGCCTACTTACAGAGAGAGAGAGAGAGATAATGTTCTATACGTGCGAAGTGGTTGAAGTCGTGCGGAAGGGGGTGCCATCCTAGCTCGGCAGCGTGGTCTCTGGTCCTTGTCGGCCCCACTGTCCTAGTCTCGCGTCAAGGGTAGGGTGCACTATGCCCGGGCATGCCCCCTTCTTCCATCGTCGCGTTGGGCCTCAATCGCCACTATGCATGGCGTGCTCCGTTGTACGAAGGATGGTGCATTGGGAGCGCATTCATGCTACCCTGACAGAAGTCAATCTCACTGTCCATCGGGTTGTCCTGCATTAATTGCTATAGGGGGGGGGGGTCGGTGGGAAGTAGTGTCATCGAGTGCCCTGCCGTACCCGCCCTCGTCAGCGGACGTTGATGGCGACTGGAGCAGGTAAGTGAGCGGATTTGACCTCTCTGACACTATATGCCCATGCCGGGGCTGCCATAAATAAGGGTTGACGGGGTCGGCATTGACCACCGCCCCGCTTGACCCCTTCGTCAGGAGTCGAGGAGTCAAGTCGTACTCATCCGGACTTGCTTGGGGTGGGAATCTGTCACACCCGTGCGGGGTAATCGAGTTTTCCCATCCCGCTACTCCCGGTGGAGTCAAGATTCCATCATTATGCCTTCCGTAGATGTGGACCCTACAGACGGGACAGGAGGGAAATGTTTATCCACAAAGTGTGGAGGGGTCCACACGGTGGTGATTGTAGTGGCGACTAGGTTCACGTCCTTGCTAGAGGAAGCAACTTGGTTCTGGCTCCCATCGCGTGGTCGAGTGGACCGAGCCAAAGTTTCAACCCTTGGAGGGTCAGGCGGATCGGGCGAGTCAGGCCAGATTTCCGAGGCCGTCGATGGAGGTGGACCTACAATGCGGGACTTCTTCGCATTGTGCCTTCACAGTTGGGGCCCAAGGGAGGTGGCTAAGTGGGTCTTCCGTTCTTACCTCACACCTGCTTTCATTTTTAAATGGTGCCACATGGCATCCCGTTATTTGCCCTCGACAGTAGCCCCCGAGCGAGTCGGAGAGTCGTTCGGGGGATTCCGCAATGAGCCGGAGGTTGCAACATGGTTCCTTGGCTCTGCAGTTCTATTTGACCATTGTGCGCGCGAGCACACCCAACGGGTGTAGCCCCCAAGCCGGGGGGCGAGTTTTTTGGGACCAAACTTGCGCCCCGGGTTTAGCTTGGAGGTAAGGGGTCGTTGTGTTGTTTTTGGCGAGAGTGCGCGCGAGCGCACCCGTCGGGTGCAGCCCCCGAGCCAGAGGAGGAGTCCGTGTGGACTCATTCTTTGGCTTTACTCCGATGGTTGTGGTTCGCGAGGCTGCTGATGCATCCGCCGCTCAGGCTTCGGGCAGAGTGGGAGACATGACGCATTTGCCGAGAGAGCTGGTCCTGCCCGGTGAAGCCGCTATGAAATGTTGCGTCATACTGCGCTTGTCTAAAAAGACATGCCTTGACGCCGTGAGAAACCATGTGGATATGTGCCATGGTTTGCTATATTTGTGATGAGTAATTGACTTGAGCGGATTTGGTGTTTGAGTTGAAATGCAGGAATCCAGGGATTGCATGGGCTTGCATATCATGATTATGACTGACCAGAGTTGGTGGAGATATTGGTGGATTGCAGGAGATGGGAAATGTGTTTGCTTGTCTCATGATGTGTAGGTCACTAGAGTCGACTTGGCGGTCAACAGCGAGAGGATCGGGCATAAGTAGGGGACTTGGGGCCAGACGATCGGGATGCCGGGTGAAGTCAAGGGTGATCCACATCGTACACGTGGAGAGGCAAGAAGCACAAACGGTTTTGCGGTTGAGCCTCAAAACCGTGGTGGTGATGAAGACGGCATGTTGACCAAGTCAAGGCGAACGGGATGCCGGTGCAAGTGACAAGGGGGCTGATGGACAGGGACTGGGAGAGACTTGCCGGTGGTCAGGATCGCGGGACAAGGTGACATGCATCGACATCGAGAAGTCATGCTTTGAGAAGCCTGCGAGGCGGTTTCCTGGTTTGGGACTCAAAACCGGTGGCGGTGGTTGGTCGTGCATGTGGCACCATCATGGAGCTTGCTTCAAGATGAAGCAAAGACGTGAAGCGTCCGATAGCATTCGGGCGATATGGAAAAAGACGGGCGGTTATGCCCCTGGTGGTAGGTGGTTGTGTTATGTAGGTCAAGGGTAGAGTGGTCATATGGACAATAGACCCTAGGCCTATATAAGGAGAGGTGTGGCTAGTGGGAGAGGTGCCTCTCTTTCCATTAGCCTTGTGTTAGGACTCTATTCAAAGTGCTAGGAGAGGACTTCATGTGAGAGGAGAGTAGTGGGTGTATGAGAGACATCTGTTGCTCTTCCAAATAGTGGGAGGAAGAGGGTGGCTTCTTAGCCTTGTACCTATGGATCTTGTAAGCACCTTTCTATGATATGAGAAGTATTTTCATGCTCAAGATTTCCCTATTCACTTGAATCCCGAAATTCCCTTCTTCCTATTTTCGGTCCTATTTTCGTGGTGATTTTTGATCTCACTTTTGGACAGATTTTTGTCCTGGATTTCATGAGAAACTTGTTGCTAGGATGATCTAGGATAATCCTCTATGGATCCTTGATGGAATTATTGGCTCTAGCACCTTTGATTTGAAGGATTTCTCAAGTTTCCCCTTTTTGGTGTTCTTGGCACAAGATCTGAAATTCATGATTATTCCTTGAGCCAATTGAGATGATCTCCTAGGATTAGAGTCGTGATGTGATGAGGATTCACTGGTCCAAAAATCGCATCAGTTGGAGTTTGTTTGATTGAGTTTTGTAGAAGATTTGAGAAGATCCCGAGAGTTTTTTCTGTTCTGTCGGGGGTCGACCGGCACTGCCGATGACCAGGACCGGCACTGCCGATTGGTCTAGTCTGTAGGTTCCAGTGAGACTACATCCCGCACCAACACTGCCAATAGGTAGGACCAGCACTACCGATGATGCGCACCAGCACTGCCGATAGGCATGACCGGCACTACCGATGCCGACCGGCACTACCAATGGCAGGGATCGGCACTACCGATGAGTGTTCAGTTCTGGACTGTTGAGCATTTCATCTTCCCTTGCTGTGATTGATCACTCCTAGGGCTAATACACCACGAGTTGATGTGTGTAGTCTTGGTGATCGGTTCGGAGGTTGGCTCGGGTTGTTTTTGGGATATAGGCCCAGTTCTCTTGGAGAATTTTGATTGGCTCCCATTCACCCCCCCCCCCCTCTGATGGCCTTCTCGGTTCTTCAATCGGTATCTGAGCCAGTTTGATCACTAGTTGACCTTCACCGGCTTTGTGGTCCGAAGGCGACATGGAGAAGCGTGCTGTCAAGCTGTGGATGTTCGATGGAGAGGACTTCCGCTACTGGAAGTCACAGACCAAGGCGTATCTGCTGAGTCAAGGATGTGCAATTTGGGTGATTGTTGATCAAGAGTATGCTATACCACAAGACCTGAACACTACTTCTGCAGGTGAGTTAGTCAGGTATGAGAACAACTCCAAAGCTATCAATATTCTGCTCTCTGCACTGGGTAGGAGTGAACATGATAGGGTTGCACACCTTGACACTGCTCATGCTATTTGGGTTAAGCTCTACACTTACCATGAGGGTACCAACCAGGTCAAGTCTATGCGTAAGGATTCTTACAATAGACAGTACCAAACCTTTGCTCAAAAACCGGGCGAGTCACTAGATGACACTTTTCGTAGGTTTGAGGCAATTGTGTGCAACTTGCGGGCTTGTGGTACCCTTGTATACAATAATGATAGAGCTAAGCAACTGTTGTATTCACTTAATAAAAATGTTTGGGGGTGTTAAAATTGCTGCTCTAGAAGAAACTGCTTACTTCAACACCTTAAACTGTGAGCAACTGTATAGCAAGCTGAAATCTCATGAACTATCTAGGAAATCTCGTCCTAATCTTGCTATTCCTGCTTCTAGCATGGCTTTGCTTTCTAGCTCTCAGAAGGTTAGTCATAGTGATGCTTCTTATGGAACTAACCCCTCACTTGATAAGTCTTCCTTGGAGCTTGCTTTGTCTTCTCTTGTTGCAGCTTCTGATGAACAGATGGAGTGCATTCCTGATGAGGAGTTGTCCTTGCTGACAAGGAAGTTGAGGAAGTTCTACAACAACTAGAAGGAGAGAATAGGAGGTGGTTCAAGAACCTGCTTCGAGTGTGGTGACCCGGGACACTTCATCGCTGATTGTTCTAAGAAGAAGAAGAAGGCCGGGTACCGCGATAACAACACTGAGCACTTCAAGCAGAAGAAGAACCACTTCTACAAGAAGGGCTAGAACTCCAAGAAGTTTGCCAAGGCCATTGCACGCGCCTACATTGCCGCCTTGAGCGATGTCGACCTCACATCAAGCGAAGGCCTTACAAGCTCGAAGGAGGAGGTTGAAAAGCCACGAGTCAAGAGGAAGGATGACTTCATCGGGCTTTGCTTCATGGCAAAGAACGACCACGACACTGACTCTGGATCCGATTCCGACACAAGCGAGGTACCTCCCACTCTTGATGAGCTCTCTTCTGAACTTGATCTTTTGCGCGATGTTCTGCTTTTGCAAGATGATAAGCTTCACAGTGCTGTTCATGAGAGCAGAGAGCTTAAGTCTGATGAGGACATCACTCCTAAGGATACATGCAACACTCCTCCAATTCTGGACTTGCAAGGTCCAATGACTAGAGCTTGTGCACGATGACAAAATTTAGAGGTGAGCTCGTTCCTACGTTCTTCATTATATGTCACTTTTGAGAATGGTTTGCTACCTAATGATTATATTGTAATTAGGAACCATGGAGAGGACCAGGAGATGATGGGAGAAGGACTTGGAGACGTGGAGGACCAGCAAGGACGTGGAAGCCAACGTGGAGGCCCAACCAAAACCGACTTTGAGTCTATTTTGGGGCTCAGGACCAGTCTGCACTAAAACGGATGTCCAGGATGCATACGGACTCGGATTTGGACATTCTATATATGCACGGAAAGATAATAAGAAGGCCTTTCCAATGCCGCTGGTATCATATCAAAATTAATCTGAATTAGTCCGGAATCGTCAAAACAAGAGAGGGTCCACTGCTTAGCTGTTTTGTAGGGATAACCTTCACTATTTGTTTCCTATTTTGGTGTTTATGATGGCAGGAAGAGACGATGGAGAGATGGCTTCACCCTCACAATTTGCTGAGTGTGTGAGCCAAGAGCAGCTCCAGAAGGCCTTGCAGGCTGCTCAGAGTGATTTGGCAGAGACGATCACCAGAGCCATTACTGATGCGGTCAGCAAGTTTCACATTGGAGAAAGCATGGAGCGGTTGGAGAAGCGGGTCTCTAAGTTAACCAATCAGGTTGTCGCGTTGGAGACCACTCCCAAAACCAACGATACGAACACCAATAACAACAACAATGACGTTGAAGACGTCCATGATGAAGACACAGTGTATAAAGTTGATGGCACCGTGGATAGGTCAACTACAAGGACCGCATGATTACGACGTCGTTTGCAACATAATACTCAAGGTATGGGTGGTTTCCATAACTACAATCGTCGTCCACATGGTAACTATGCTCCAGATAACCCGTATGCTAAAATTAAGTTTTCAATTCCTTCGTTTTCGGGTCAGTATGATGGTGATGTTTATCTTGATAGGGAGATGACTGTAGAACAAAAATTTAATGCCCCCCTTGTTCCTGAACAACAGAGTTAGATAAGCTACTAGTGAGTTTAAGGACTTTGCTATTGTTTGGTGGAGTGGTCTAGCTGCTGAAACTGATTTGCCTACTACTTGGGAAGAACTTAAGGTAGCAATGCGTGATCGTTTTGTTCCTCCTTCTTTTTATAGAGAGATTCATAATAAACTGCAGTGTTTAGAACAAGGAGATAAAATTGTTCAAGAGTACTTTAGTGAGCTTCAGAAGGGTTTGATTCGTTGTGCTGTAGTTGAAAAAGTAGAGGATCAGATTTGTCACTTTTATTCTGGTTTAAGAAAAGAAATTCAGGTCATCCTTGATTATAAAGAATATTATACCCTCACCCAGTGTTTCCAGTATGCTATGCTTGTAGAGAAAGAATCACAGGGACTTTTCCAGGCTTTTGAGGAGTACAGCAAGTCAAGGAACTCCTACCCCCCACACTCGACGGGGACTTCGGGGCTGCCTAGGCCATATTTCTGGCCGCCTCCACCAGTAGCTACCAAGGGAACTAGTGTTGTTTCTACAGCCCCAAGATCATCCCCCGCACCTTCTACGCGCTCAGGTAAAACTTCTGTGCAGGTACCAGCTAGTAGTGCCTCCTCTGTTGCTTCGACGGGGCGCACTACAGGGATTCAGTGCCACCGCTGCCATGGACTTGGTCATGTGCAGAATGATTGTCCATGTAGGAGGGCATATGTGGCAACAGACGATGGCGGTTACATGAGCACCTCCAATGTGGAGGATGAGGAGGACGTCACTGCCACCAGCAGTGACCTCGTCCTTGGAGGCGGAGACACCACGGGATACATGAACATTATTGTTCAACGTGTCCTTAGCACACAAGTTCATCAGCCCGAGACGATGCAGCACCACAACTTGTTCCAAATTTTCTTCGTCATCAAGAACCGCCGAGCACGTGTCATCATTGATGGAGGGAGCTGCAATAACTTGGTGAGTTCTGATGTGGTCAACAAGCTTGCTTTGACCACATGTCCACATCCACATCCGTACTACATTCAGTGGTTAAACGACTCTGGCAAAGCTAAGGTAATACAAACTTGTAGAGTTCCTTTTTCCATTGGTTCTTATGTGGATTCTGTTGATTGTGATGTCGTACCCATGCAAGCATGTTCACTTTTATTAGGTAGACCTTGGGAATTTGATAATGATGTTGTACACCATGGTAGAAGCAATAAGTACACTTTTATGCATAAAGGAACTAAAATTACTTTGTTACCAATGACCACTGCTGAAATTGTACAAGTTGATTTAGAAAGAGCTGCTAGTTTGAAAAATAAAGGTCCTGAAATTCAACAACCTATTAATTCTAATTCTACACCTAGTAATGTTAATGATTCTTCAAGTTATAAGGGTGCTGGAATTAAATTACAAGGTCGTTCATGTCTTGCAACAAAATCTGAGCTTGCTGAAATTTCTGATAATGATGATATTTGCTATGCTTCGATATGCAAGGAAGCTTTATTTTCGCTTGATGATATTGCTTCTAGTGCTTTGGCTCCTGCTGTCACTAACCTTTTGTAGGAGTATGAGGATGTTTTTCCAGCTGAGATACCCCCGGGATTGCCACCTTTGAGAGGGATTGAGCATCAAATTGATTTGATTCCGGGTGCTACTTTACCAAACCGTGCTGCTTATAGGACCAACCCTGAGGAGACTAAGGATATATAACAACAAGTTCAAGACCTTTTGGATCGTGGGTATGTTCGTCAATCACTTAGTCCTTGTATTGTTCCTGTACTTTTGGTTCCTAAGAAAGATGGTACTTGGCGTATGTTTGTAGATTATGGAGCCATTAATAATATTACTATTAGGTATCATCATCCTATTCCTAGGCTAGATGACATGCTTGATGAGTTATGTGGTGCTATAATTTTCACTAAAATAGATTTGCGTAGTGGCTACCATGAAATTAGAATGAAACATGGAGACGAATGGAAAACAACTTTCAAAACCAAATTTGGATTATATGAGTGGTTAGTAATGCCTTTTGGTTTAACTAATGCACCTAGTACTTTCATGTTCTTGATGAATGAGGTTTTAAGAGCTTTCATTGGCAAATTTATGGTAGTTTACTTTGATGATATCTTGATTTATAGCAAATCCATAGATAAACATATGAATCATTTGTGTGCTGTTTTTTATGCTTTACGAGATGCACGTTTATTTGGTAACCTTAAGAAGTGCACCTTTTGCATGGATCGAGTCTCTTTTCTTAGCTATGTTGTGACTCCACAGGGAATTGAGGTGGATGAGGCGAAGATTGAAGCCACAAAGAGCTGGCCTGTACTAAAAACTATCACATAGGTGAGGAGTTTTCTTGGTCTTGCAGGTTTCTACCGCCGCTTTGTCAAATATTTCAGCACCATTGCTGCACCTTTGCATGAGTTAACAAAGAAGGGCGTTGATTTCCATTGGGGTAAGGTACATCATGAGTCTTTTGATGCTTTGAAGGATAAACTTACACATGCACCATTGCTGCAATTACCAAATTTTGATAAGATTTTTGAGCTTGAATGTGATGCTAGTGGTATAGGCATTGGTGGTCTTTTGATGCAAGATAGTAAACCTGTTGCATACTTTAGTGAGAAAATTACTAGGCCTGACTCCGCGTATGATAAGGAATTGTATGCACTTGTACGTTGTTTAGAGACGTGGCGTCATTATTTGTTGCCCAAAGAATTTGTTATTCATTCTGATCATGAATCACTTAAGTATATTTGTTCTCAATGTAATTTGAACCGTAGACATGCTAAATGGATTGAGTTTATTGAGTCTTTTCCTTATATTATTAAACATAAGAAAGGGAAGGATAATATGATCGCTGATGCTTTATCTAGGCACTATACTTTATTGTCTCAACTTGATAGTAGAATTTTTGGACTTGAGGCAATTAAAGAACAATATGCTGCCGATGTTGATTTTAAGAATGTATTGCTGCATTGTAAAGAAGGTTGTGCATGGAACAAATTTGTGTTGACTGATGGCTTCTTGTTTAGAGCTAACCGCCTATGCATTCTAGTTGGTTCCGTTCGTCTTTTGTTGTTACAGGAGGCGCATGGAGGTGGATTTATGGGTCATTTTGGTGCCAAGAAGATGGAGGATATTTTGGCCACACACTTCTTTTGGCCAAGGATGAGGAAAGATGTTGAGCGCTTTGTTGCTCGCTGCACTACATGTCGAAAAGCTAAGGCTCGCTTGAATCCACATGGTTTATACATGCCACTTCCTGTTCCTTCTATTCCTTGGGCGGATATTTCTATGGACTTTATTTTAGGACTGCCTAGGACTAAGAGGGGGAGTGATAGTATTTTTGTTGTTGTGGATAGATTTTCTAAGATGGCACACTTTATACCATGTCATAAGATTGATGATGCTAGTTATATTGCTGATCTCTTTTTCAAAGAAATTGTACGTTTGCATGGTATGCCTTCTACTATTGTTTCAGATCGTGATGCAAAATTCTTGATTCACTTTTGGCGCACGCTTTGGAATAAGTTGGGTACAAAGTTGTTGTTTTCTACAACTTGTCACCCACAAACTGATGGACAAACTGAGGTGGTGAACCACACTTTGGGTACTATGTTGAGAGCTATTTTGAAGAAAAATTTGAAGCAATGGGAAGAATGTTTGCCTCATGTTGAGTTTGCATATAATAGGGCAACACATTCGACTACCAAGGTAAGTCCTTTCAAGGTAGTTTATGGTTTTGATCCCCGTACTCCACTTGATATACTACCTATACCTATTCATGAGAGAGTTCATGTTGATGCTAAGGAGCGTGCTGAATTTATTTTGAAAATGCATGAGACCACTAGACTTAGCATTGAAAAGATGAATAAAAAGTATAAAATTGCTGGTAGTAAAGGTAGAAAAGAAGTAAAACTTGATGTAGGAGATTTAGTATGGTTACACTTAGATTTCAATATTTGAGAAAGTCTAAATTAATGCCTAGAGCTGATGGTCCTTTCAAAATAATTGAGAAGATTAATGATAATGCATACAAACTTGAGTTACCTCCCGAGTTCGGGGTTAGTCCTACTTTTAACATTTCAGATTTGAAACCATACTTGGGAGAAGAGAATGAGCTTGAGTCGAGGACGACTCCACTTCAAGAGGGGTAGGATGATGAGGACGTCACTCCTAAGGATACATGCAACACTCCTCCAATTCTGGACTTGCAAGGTCCAATGACTAGATCTTGTGCACGATAACTAAATTTAGAGGTGAGCTCGTTCCTACGTTCTTCATTATATGTCACTTTTGAGAATGGTTTGCTACCTAATGATTGTATTGTAATTAGGAACCATGGAGAGGACCAGTAGATGATGGGAGAAGGACTTGGAGACGTGGAGGACCAGCAAGGACGTGGAAGCCAAGGTGGAGGCCCAACCAAAACCGACTTCGAGTCTGTTTTGAGGCTCAGGACCAGTCTGCACGAAAACGGATGCCCAGGACGCATACAGACTCGGATTTGGATGTTCTACATATGCACGGAAAGATAAGAAGAATACCTTTCCAATGGAGCCAGTCTCATATCAAAATTCATCTGGAGTCATCGGTAATCATCAAAACAAGAGAGGGTCTAGAATCTGTTTTGTTGCTGCGTAGCCTGTTTTTGGCCTTTGGGCTTTGTATCTAGTTGTGCCCAATTAGGGGCGCATTCAGAGGGTCTTGCATGACTCTAGGGTCTTCATATACAGCCGCCACCGCACCATTATGGTTCAGGTTTTGCTTAGATTATTCTGTTCATAACAGTTTCGCCGTTATCACGGTTTGTGAGACCCCAACTTTGTGAGATTAATAATACGTCTGCAATTGTGTTGCATTCTTCTTTCTTCTTGCTTGTGTTCTTGATTCGCAGGCAGGGATTAGCCTTCTTGATGAGGTCAATTATTTTAGGATGGTTGATAACCAGAGGAGACGTCGTGCTGCGATTGCGGCGTTTAGAACGTGTTGTTCTGAAGCCAGATCGATTTGTGTGTCGCCTCCGACCAAATCAACGTATCCAGAACCTTTCGGAAGATCTGGAACCCTTGTCCAAATCAAAGTCTAAGTTGGAGAGTGCTGATTTTGAAATTGCTTTGCTTAGGTCTAAGCTTGCTAAGGATGACATGGTTGTATAGTGTGAGTCTTGTCGAGTTGTGATGAGTGATCTTGCACAGAGGGAGAGTGTGCATGCTCAAGTTTCCAGTCAGCTTGAGAGTGCCCTCAAAGAGCTTGATGAGTTCAAAGCTAGACCAACTCTTTTTGGTGCATGTCAGAAGTGCCCTAAGCTCACAAATGAGTTGGAAGCTCAGTCCCTCAAATTTAAAGAGCTTGAGTCCAAGTTGCTTCATGAGACTCGCTTGAAAGTTCTTCTAGATCCGTGTGAAGTGTGTGTCACCCTCAAGGACAAGCTAGTAATCACTAGGGAGGAAAACAAAGTCCCAGTTCAGGAAAATAATTATCTTGTTTCTAGGCTCCAGAGAACCCTAGTGAGTGAGGAAAAGATTGAGAGTGATTTGACAAGAGTGAAGGAGAGTGCTTCTAGGTCAACCTATAACTTGGGCTTGGGATTTGAGAGGTGTGATAAGGAAACTGAGAATATGGGTAAGTTTGTACCTAGCTCCAGCTACAAGGATGAGGAAAACACCATCAAACCCACTGACACATACTATCCACCCAATCCAAAACCTTCCTTCAACCCAAAGCAAACAAAGAAGCCAAAACCCAAACCTGCAATGCAAACCAAGTCTAATCCTAAGGGTGTCTACGTTTGCATGTTTTGTGGTCGCAAGGGCCATTTGGATGAATTCTGTTATAGGCGTAAGAGGATTGAGAGGAAGCAAGCTGAGTTGACTAGGGAAGCTTTTTATGATGATTTTGTTGACTATCGTGGACAGGGTCATTCCTAATATGGCTTTGATTCACGAAACAGAGGCTTTGTGCAGCAGTGCTTTTCTGCCCCACGTTTTCCCCATCGTGGTGAGCATCATTCGCGTGGATTTGGCTTTCACATTGATGATTTCTATCCTCACAATCCAAGGTTTGAGTCGAGATGCTTTAACATGCCATGTTTTCCCCATCGTGGTTCTCGTCCTATGCGTTCAAATGACAATGTGCAAAGTACTATGATGACTACTACTGGTCGTATGGTTAAGTGCTGGATTCCTAAATCTCTTTTGACTAACCCCAGCGCTGAGCCATCGACTTTTCCTTCTCGTTCTTTGTAGGCAGCAGGTGGAGGCTTGGAGAACAAATGGTTGATGGACTCCGGGTGTTCGCGCCACATGACCGAAGATGCAAAGTGGTTCTCCAGCCTCACTCCCCTGAAGAGGCAGGAGTATGTGACCTTTGGAGATGACAAGAGAGGGAGAGTGAAGGCAAGAGGTGCGGTAAAGGTAAATGAAAAATTCACTCTCAAGGATGTTGGTTTGGTTGAGCTTCTTGATATTGGTTTGGAAGTGCGCTTTAAGTCGAATGCTTCTTATGTTCTTGATTCGAGTGGTTCCTTGGTTTGTGGGATTTCTCGTATTGGCAGAGTTTTTTAGGCTGATTTTGCTGGTTCTCCTGGTTCTCACAAGTGCTTGTTTGCTCAATCTTCTTCTGAGCTCTGGAAATGGCATAGGAGACTGGGTCACATGAGCTTTGACTTGCTATGTCGCTTGAGTGGCCTAGGTTTGATCCGAGGATTGCCTAAGCTGAAATTTGATAAGGATTTGGTTTGTGCTCCATGTCGTCATGGGAAAATGATTGCCGCTTCTCATCCACCAATCAATTTGGTGATGACTAAACGCCCTGGAGAGTTGCTTCATATGGACACTGTTGGTCTTTCTCGTGTTCGTTCGGCGGGCGGGAAGTGGTATGTGCTTGTGATTGTTGACGACTATTCTCGCTACTCTTGCGTCTACTTTCTTGAGAGCAAGGATGAAGTGTTTCATCACTTTCGGAGCTTAGCTTTGAGGTTGTTCAAGGAACTCCCTGGTGCATTACGAGCGATTCGCAGTGATAATGGCACCGAGTTCAAGAACTCCTACTTTGATGCTTTCTGTCTTGAGCATGGTATTGAGCATCAGTTTTCAGCACCTCGTGTTCCCCAGCAGAACGGTGTGGTTGAAAGAAAGAACAAAACCTTAGTGGAGATGGCCTGGACGATGCTCGATGAGCATAGGACTCCGAGGCGGTTCTGGGCTGAGGCCATTAGCACTGCTTGCTATGTTTCCAATTGGATTTTCTTATGCTCAATTCTTAATGTGACTTCTTATGAGCTGCGTTTTGGGAGAAAGCCCTCGGTTTCTCATTTGCATGCCTTTGGTTGCAAGTGCTTTATTCTCAAGCGTGGCAATCTTGGTAAGTTTGAGTCAAGGTCTTCTGATGGAATCTTTCTTGGTTACTCTCTTCATGGTCATTCCTACAGAGTTTTGAATTTGGAGACTAACACCGTCATAGAATCCTGCAATGTAACCTTTGATGAATCAAACTCTTGTGCAAGGAATGTGATTGAGTCCGCAGGTGACAAGGAGATGAAAGAGAGCATCTCTGTAGAAGAGGACCTACAGGGCTTTGATGATGACGATGATGATTCACTTCATCTCTCATCTGAGCTTGTTCCTGCTTTACCACTACTCTAGCAGAGGGTCCAAAAGCTTCTACATCGACTTCAGCAGCTGTTGAGCAAGCTCTAGCTGTGGTTGAGGGGGAGATACACTCTGGTAGAGAGGCTCCTCACCACATTCAACGTCAACATCCACCCCAACAGATGATCGGTAATCTCTATGAGAGGACAACAAGGTCAAGGTCTGCACATCTTGCTTGCTTTACCAATTCTCTCTTTGTTGCAACCTTTGAACCCCGAGATGTTGGACACGCACTATCTAATGAACATTGGGTTAATGCCATGCATGAGGAGTTGGAAAACTTTGAGAGAAACAAAGTTTGGACCCTTGTAGAGCCTCCTAAAAATGTCAATGTCATAGGAACTAAGTGGGTGTTCAAAACAACCATGGGGAGGATGGTGAGGTTGTGAGAAACAAGGCTAGGCTAGTTGCTCAAGGTTTTAGCCAAGTGGAGGGCTTAGATTATGGTGAGACCTTTGCTCCTATTGCTCGCATAGAAGCCATTAGGATATTGCTTGCATTTGCTACCTCCAAGGGCATTATACTTTATCAAATGGATGTCAAGAGTGCCTTCCTAAATGGTCTCATAGAGGAAGAAGTGTATGTGAGGCAACCCCCTGGCTTTGAGCACCACAAATACCCAAACCGTGTGTACAAGCTTCAGAAGGCTTTGTACGGGCTAAAGCAAGCACCTAGGGCATGTTATGCTAGGCTTAAGACCTTCTTGCTAGAGCGTGGGTATGTCATGGGTTGTGTTGATAAAACCTTGTTCACTCTAAAGCATGGCAATGACTTTCTAATGGTTCAGATTTAGATGGATGATATCATCTTTGGTGGTTCCTCTCATGCCCTTGTGTCCAGGTTTTAGGAAGCTATGGAAAGTGAATTTCAGATGTCGATGATGGGAGAGCTCACCTTCTTTCTTGGGCTTCAAATCAAGCAGTGCAAGCATGGCACTTTCATACATCAAGCCAAGTACACGAAGGATCTCCTGAAGAAGCTTGACATGGTCAATGTGAAGCCGTTGTCTACACCAATGTCCACAACAATGGCTCTTGACCCTGATGAAGACTGTGAAGCGGTGGATCAAAGGGAGTACATGAGCATGATTGGCTCCCTCTTGTACCTGACAGTGACAAGACCCGACATACACTTTGCGGTGTGTCTTTGTGTTCGCTTTCAAGCTTCCCTAAGGGTGACTCATCACAAGGCTGTCAAGCGCATCTTTAGGTATCTCAAATACACCCTTGAGTTCGGTCTTTGGTACTCTGCATATTCATCTCTTGATCTCATTGGGTATTCGGATGCGGACTTTGCTGGGTGTAGAATTGATAGGAAGAGCACTTCTGGTACTTGCCATTTCTTGGGTACTTCTTTGATCTATTGGTCTTCTTGTAAGCAGTCGAGTGTTGCCCAATCCATCACAGAGGCTGAGTATGTAGCTGCTGCTCACAAATCCTATGGATTATGTCTACCATGAGAGACTATGGGTTGACTTTTAAGGGTGTTCCACTTATGTGTGATAACTCCAGTGCCATATGCTTAGCCAAAAACCCAGTCCAACATGGTAAGGTCAAACACATCAATGTGCGATTCCACATCCTAAGAGACAATGTTGAGAAGGGGGATGTTGAGCTCATATACATTGATACCAAAAACCAACTAGCTGATATCCTCACCAAGCCCCTAGATATGTATCTTACCATTTTCGCTTTGCATCTCATGTGTAATATATGCATTGGTAGATGAGCTTTGAGTCTTATGCTTTCTTGCATTTCTCTTTGCTATGATTGAGCTTGAGCTAAGTTATGTGGATGTGATGGTAATCTCTCATGCTTAGATTTTCTAGATGGCCTGTTATAAACTCATGTGAGCAACTTTCTAATCTTAAAGGTAACTGAGCTTCTTCTGAACCTTACGATCTAATCTTGCTAAAACTTGCTCACCATGTGTATAATTGCTTTTATCCTTGTTGAAACTTGCGTTGAGGCTAGTCTAGAGGATGTCTTGGCTTTGGCACCTTGTGTTTGCGAAATGGAAGGTTTTGCAAATGTTTAGCTCCTGATGTAACATTGTGGGAACATGTGTTTGACCTTGCCGCAAAGGCATGCTCTTTTGTCTTGTGCATAATCTTGAAAAATCTGCTAAGTGCCTTGATCAAGAATTATTCAATAATGCTAAATCCAAACATTGTGACTTGAAGCCTCAGGGTGTTTGCCGTACCTAGTCGTGCGACCCTCCGTATGGATAAGAGGACCCATAAGGATAAACAGTAATCACTTGATCAAACTGAGTCTCTGTTGCATATGTGAGCGTTTGTAGAGCTCATTTTCTGTGAGTGCTTGTTGCCCTTGTTGAGATTGAAACTGGCTAGATTCTTATGATTCACTTGGTGCTTGTTTTGCCTTAGATGAGAGTACTTACACATGTGGTCGCAAATTTACTCATGATAAGGAAAATTTGATTCTATCTAAGCTAGTCAATCTTTCTGCTTAGCATGTATAGCTCATGGTGTTTATGTCTTGCTATCTATTTTTGATCTTTGCATGATTGGGAGCTATTGCCTTTACACTTCATGGCATTATGGTTATGGTTAGCAAAGTTAAATGCTTGTTTGCATAATTGTTGAAGCTCCTTAGGTTTGCATTTTCATGCATTGTATGTTTGCTTGTTCTTTTGCCTCTTTGATGAGTTCATTGCCGAAGGGGGAGAAAATTTTGGGGTCATGCACAAATAATGCTAAGAAACTCATATGATCCATTTTGCACTACATGAGACAACTTGAGGGGGAGCATATCATGATCTTGAGCGTTTTCTTGTGCTTTTCACATTCTTTGCGTCTCAAGTTGCTTTCTTTGCCAACTCTTGATTTTGTGATCCCTACTTGCTAGATGGCTTGTTTTCACCTTTTCTTTTAGTTTGGCCATTTGGACGTGCTTACTCCGCTTCGCATTTCAATCTCCAATCTTTGCGCATTTGGTGTTGTCAATATACTCATCAAGTGGGAGATTGAGAAACCATGTGGATATGTGCCATGGTTTGCTATATTTGTGATGAGTAATTGACTTGAGCGGATTTGGTGTTTGAGTTGAAATGCGGGAATCCGGGGGTTGCATGGGCTTGCATATCATGATTATGACTGATCGGAGTTGGTGGAGATATTGGTGGATTGCAGGAGATGGGAAATGTGTTTGCTTGTCTCATGATGTGTAGGTCACTGGAGTCGACTTGGCGGTCAACGGCGAGAGGATCGGGCAAGACGATCGGGATGCCGGGTGAAGTCAAGGGTGATCCACACCATACACATGGAGAGGCAAGAAGCACGGACGGTTTCACGGTTGAGCCTAAAAACTGTGGTGGTGATGAAGACGGTGAGTTGACCAAGTCAAGGCAAACGGGATGCCGGTGCAAGTGACAAGGGGCCGATGGATAGGGACTAGGAGAGACTTGCCGGTGGTCAGGATCACGGGACAAGGTGACACGCATCGACATCGAGAAGTTGTGCTTTGAGAAGCGTGCAATGCGGTTTCCCAGTTTGGGCCTCAAAACCAGTGGCAATGGTTGGTGGTGCACGTGGCACCATCACGGAGCTTGCTTCAAGATGAAGCAAAGACGTGAAGCGTCCGATGGCATTTGGGCGATGAGGAAAAAGATGGATGGTTATGCCCTCGGTGGTAGGTGGGTGTGTTATGTAGGTCAAGGGTAGAGTGCTCATTTGGACAATAGACCCTAGGCCTATATAAGGAGAGGTGTGGCTAGTGGGAGAGGTGCCTCTCTTTCCATTAGCCTTGTGTTAGGACTCTATTCAAAGTGCTAGGAGAGGACTTCATGTGAGAGGAGAGTAGTGGGTGTGTGAGAGACATCTCTTGCTCTTCCAAATAGTGGGAGGAAGTCGGTGGCTTCCTAGCCTTGTACCTATGGATCTTGTAAGCACCTTTCTATGATATGAGCAGTATTTTCATGCTCAAGATTTCCCTCTTTACTTGAATCCCAAAATTCCCTTTTTCCTATTTTCGGACCTATTTTCGTGGTGATTTTCGATCTCACTTTTGGATGGATTTTTGGCCTGGATTTCTTGAGAAACTTGTTGCTAGGATGAGCCAGGATAATCCTCTATATATCCTTGATGGAATTATTGGCTCTAGCACCTTCAATTTGAAGGATTTCTCAAGTTTCCCCTTTTTGGTGTTCTTGGCACAAGACCTAAAATTCATGATGATTCCTTGAGCCAATTGAGATGATCTCCAAGGATTAGAGTCGTGATATGATGAGGATTCACTAGTCCAAAAATCGCATCATTTGGAGTTCGTTTGATTGTGTTTTGGAGAAGATTTGAGAAGACCCCGAGAGTTTTTTCTGTTCTATCGGGGGTCGACCGGCACTGCCGATGACCAGGACCAGCACTGCCAATTGGTCTAGTGTGTAGGTTCCTGTGAGACTGCATCCCGCACCGGCACTGCCAATAGGTAGGACCGGCACTGCCGATGATGTGCATCGGCACTGCCGATAGGCGTGACCGGCACTGCCGATGCCGACCGGCACTGCCGATGACAGGGATCGGCACTGCCGATGAGTGTTCAGTTCTGAACTGTTGAGCATTTTATCTTCCCTTTTTGTTTCCGCTGTGTTTCTTTGCTGTGATTGATTACTCCTAGGGTTAATACACCACGAGTTGGTGTGTGTAGTCTTGGTGATCGGTATGGAGGTTGGCTCGAGTTGTTTTTGGGATATAGGCCAAGTTTTCTTGGAGAATTTTGATTGGCTCCCATTCACCCCCCCCCCCCCTCTGGTTTCCTTCTCGGTCCTTCACGCCGCCTGAGCGGTGGATCTTTTGTCCTCTTTCGGCGTGCGTCGCGTAGAGGCACCTCCTGTGGGTCCCTGCTTGGACGCGTGGATTGCCCGGGAGGTCCTCGCTCACTCGATAGGGGTAAAATATCTGTGGGATTCGAGCACCTCGGGGCCCATTTCACTGACGGGTCTGGCCTGTCAGCATCAGTTTGGGTCTCGTCATTTGGCGTAATAGGGTGTTGTCCCATCTGTCGGCGATAGGGGAATCTCTTTTTCACAGAGATTTGAGCTGGGCCGCAGTTGCTGCTAGCAGGTTTTTGTCGCTACATGGCGTGGTGTGTGAGCATCTTCGCCTTTGGGATGACATCCAGTATTGGGTGTTGAAATGATTTATCTGAGGGCACCAGGCTGCTCGCCTATTTAAAGCGGGTTGGAGGCTGCTGCTTCTGTCCGAGTCCCCTTGTTCATTCCTAGCTGGTTTCATCCCCCTCCTTGGTTAGCGCATCTCCTGGAGTGTCTCAAGAGTCCTCCCTCTGTCCGAGTCTCGCCTCCTAGCGGCATGGCTGAGGGTGAGGACGTAGTTGCTGGGAGCGAAGAAGGGGATGGTGAGGATGCACCATCGGCTCGCGGATGCCCGGGTCCTTTGTGGTTGATTTGTTTCTACTTCATCGTACCAACGGCATCCACTTACAACGGCGGTAGTGTGAATGATAGGCGCATTGGCAGCCTTGATGTGGCTAGTAATGTCCCCCGACTTCCTACTGCACCCGGTGGGCAGTTTGGTTCGGGAGTCTTCCTTAGGGGGACTAGCGTCCCCTTTTCAGTAGGTATCTAGGCGCTCTGCCTGATCGAGTTGGGGTCAGGTACAGTGGAGGGGCTGCACCCCCTCATCGGCCAGGCGTGCCCGTGCCGAGCAAGGGAATCATGCACGCCCGGTGCTAGGGGTGCCCATGGCCGAGCGTGCAGGGGTAAAGCCGTGCTCTTCGTCTCGGGGCATGGGCACGATGAAGGCGAGCCGGTCTGCCTCGTGTTGCCATAGCTTTAAGAAGCCCGTGGTCCTTTCGCGGTGATGGGTTCTCTGGATATGGTGTGGGAAAAACTCTGGGTTTTTCTCACATCAACCCGGCTAAGCTCAGCATTTTATTTTTCTGTTCCTTGGACTTGTAAAGTGTTTGTCCTCAGAACTGTAAGCAACAAAACACATGTAACCATATACGAATCAACCCTTTGTGATGTTATGGCTCCAATTTTCATGCGTTCGTTCATTTCCTCATTCGCTTGCATGACCTTGTTGCTTGGTCTAATTTTTGCGATGCCATCCCTCGCGCCCCTGCTTGATGCGGACGGGTCAGTCGAGCGGTCATTCCAACTTGATCGTGTTCCCCTTCCACGCCTTGTTCATGAGGCGGAGGGCAGAGCCGGTCCACATTTTGGCCTTGATGGTTGAAACGTGGTGCTCGGTGAGCTATTATCGGGTTTGTTCGAGTGAGACCTCCGGTTCCCCATTGACAGGGTTCTAGTGAACCAGCTGGTGGTCGACATCATAAATCCGCTTTTCCGACTCGACTGGTTATCACGGCCATTCGATAGGTCACGATGGCTAGCTGCCTCTCTTTGAGGAGATTCCAAAGGACGGGTCGGACAAGGACTCGAATGCTACTCCGCGATGCCCTCAACCCCTTGGGGGTTTGGGTATTGGCTGCTAAGTGTGCCCATCGCTCGTGCCCCTCGCTCTGTGTGGCGTATTCGGCGGCTGTCGGGGTAGTTTTCAGCCCCTTATCCGGTCTTACCTACACCCGGTGCCCCCGTTGGGTTGAGCAATCCATTGGCCACCACGTCATCTCCTGGCTCCATGCTCATCGAGGCCTCGAGGGGGTCGAGCGAGCTGTTGCCCAAGTGGCGTTGTACCTGCAGACTTTCAGGCAGGCAAGAGAAAGAGAGGTGGGGACTTAAATGGACCTTTAAGGCTCCTCCCCACTACCCGAGAAGGAGGCGGCGCACTTACCTTGTGCGTGTGTCATGGCGGGCCCAGTAAAACTATTGCATCGCCTTGTTTCCAGCGTCACAGCGGGCATAATCGTGCTTTTTTCACTGAGATGATGATGGAGGTGGGGCCGCGGAGCTTAAGACTCATGGTGGGAGAGTAGGAGTCAGGCGATCATGCAGGCGTAGAGGGGGAGAGAAGTAGAGAGACGTGGCGAGATTTAAGTCGTGGATGGAGCGGATGGTGCGGTGAGGAGTTAATCCCCTTACCTTGGGCGAGTCGTGGCCGGGTCCAGCGGTCAAGTTGGTGCGCGTTGCCTATTTAGGCTTGGCTATGACCAACTCCTCCTCTTCTCTTTCTTCTTGCCCCTCTACGCTCTCGTTTTGCCGCTGCTTCCAATGCTCGCCAGCTGCTTTTCATCTTTTCGCTCCCCTCGTCATCGTCGTTGTTCTCCAACGCCGTGAGGGCCCAACTCGACCGGACCGCTTGGGGCTGCTCGTCTGTGAGGATGTCGCAGATGGAGGGGCCGGTGGAGGCCGGTTTTCTCCCCGCTCTTACTGATGCAACAGAGTGGATCGTCCCCGGGAATGAGGCATTCCTCGACCTTCCGTCGGGTTATGTCGTCTCCCTCTTGCCCTTCCATGAGAGGGGTGTTGGCGCTCAGGGGAGCATGTTCTTCCGCGGGCTACTTCACTATACGACATCGAGCTGCAACACCTGAACCCGAATGGGGTCCTTCACATCACGCTGTTTGTTGCGCTGTGCGAGGGCTTCCTAGGTATTGAGCCGGACATCGAGGTATGGAAGTATTTCTTCTCCCCTTCGCTGTTCGTCCGGTTGATCAACGATGTCGCTCGTCCTGTCGCCCTCGGTTGTTGTAGTCTCCGGCTGATCCAGAAGAGGGCGCCCGAGTATATCTCGGTTCCCTTTCCCTCGAATGTGCCCGGATGGCATTCGAGGTGGTTCTATCTACGCATTGATCCGGGGGCCCATTCCAGGCGTTCACCGGTCGGTCAATTTGTGAAGAGCCAGCATCCTGGAATTAGGAAGTGATGGAGAAAGACATGGGGTCCGTTAAATGCACGATCCAGGCCATCCGGCGCTTGAAGGACGAAGGGCTCTCCACCGTTGGGGTCGTGGGGTGGTGGTTTCGGCGCCGCTTCGTTTCGCTCTTGGCCCGGCCTCTCCCCATGTTCCAGGTAGGCCCAGCACTGCGCAGGGTCACCGATGCGGTTGCGGCTATCGAGGAATTAAGCGACTGGAAGGCTCTAGTGGAGAGGATCCGGGCGGTGCTACTGCATCCTAACTACGCATGGCCGTTGCCCGGCTGTCCGCCCATGCTCCCGTCGGAGGGCGCTGTCGAAGTGGTGAGTCTATACTGTCGTTCGATTCATCATTGCTTCCCTTGTCCTCATATCTGAGACCCTTCTGGTTTTTCTCATGCTCGCAGTCAGGCTTGATGTCGAACTTCCGCCCCCATGCCCTGAAGCTCCCGGAGGACGCGCCCCTGAGGGCGGTGAACCGCTTTTGGGATGCCGAGGCCCGGGAGGCTAAGAAGCGGGCGCAGAAGGCCAAGGATGTGAAGCTTTGGTGCCACCTAGATCGTGAGAGGAGGAGGGCGCGCCGGTGCGACAGGGGCAAGGCCACGGATACTGAGTCCTTGGCCTCGACTGAAGAGGAGAGGATGGTTTGGAGGGTGGTGGCGAGGAAGCCACCTACCCTTACGATGTTGCAGGCGACGGGCTTGCGGGAGGCAGCGGCGATGCCAATGATGATGCGAGCCTAGGGCGGTGCGGCGTGCCGCTCCCTTCGTCGAGGGTACGTCTACCTCTCAGGGCGAGATGGGGTCGTGCTCCGACAAGCCCCCTGTCATCAAGGGAGACACGGTCCGGTCGAGCCGTGGCTCGCGAGTCAGAATATCGCCAGTGCAGGCTCGACAGAGGCTGGGAGGGGCAAAACAGAGTGGCCCCCGAGCGCAAGCGACTCTGGCGGAGGCGGTGGTGATGGCGGTCATGAGGACCATGCGTTCACGCTTGTCATCCCCTCTACGTTCGTGCTCGTCGTCCCCTCTACGTCCGCGCTCGTCATCCCCTTTTCAATGGAGGGTTCAGTGGCATTGTCCACCCCTGATTCTTCATCGAAGCGTGGGCAGGACACGAACTCAGCAGGGGGCACGCCTGTGCATAAGCGCCGCACTGTTTTGAAGCGGTCTTCCACCGGTCCTTTCCGTCCGGCCAAGACGTTGAGGTTGGAGGCGGCGGTGAAGATGCGGGACACAGACCGGAGGGCGTTGGACCCTTCGGACGTTGCTGCTGCTACGGCGGCCGGCACGGGGGCCGTTTCGGACGCGCCCTCTCCTGAGGACACAGAGCTGGTGGCTGACCCCTTGGTGGCCCCTGCTATTACCGCGACGCCTGCTCTAGGAGGTGACCCTCCGGTGGTTCCCGCGAGTCTGGCCAGTGGACTGGCTCGTCGCTCGGCCATCGACCTGACCAGGGGGTGGCTGACGTCAAGTGTGGCAAAGGTGGTGCAGCAGCCTCCGCCCCGCGTGCTAGCAGACTCCTCTTTGGTGGCTTAGGAGAAGAAGAGATTCTTCAATAATTGCAACACTGTGAGTGCCGATTTTGCTCGGTATTCCGGCGTCATGACCCAGAGGTACTGAGAGCAGGGCCTAGAGGTCCTTGCTGACTTGTGCGATGCCCGCGTCGAGTTGGTGGTGGCGAGGGGCCACGCGGTGGAGCTCGAGACGTTGCTGAAGGACGTCGAGGAGCGCGGCTCCGAGATCTAGATGAAGTTGTACCATCTACAGGCCGCGGAGGAGCAGCATGGGGGTCGAGTGAGTCGACTCGAGCAGGTGTTAGAGGCTGCTCAGAAAGAATGCGACGATGCTGCGGCCCGAGCCACTGTCCAGACTGAGGCTACTCAGAAGCTGGAGGGCATGCTGCGCTCGGAGAGGTAGCTGCGCGATCAAGCTGTGGCTGCTGCGAAGACTTCGGCCAAAGCGGCGGCAGGGCATCTGGCGCAGCTGCAAGAAGTTTGCAAGGCTAGAGAGGTTTTGATTCCCTTGTTCCCTATTCTTTGCATATCCTTTCCTTTGAATTGTTCCTTATTTCCTTGAATTGCTTGATGCAGCGCTAAAGGGGAAGTTGGCCGAGGCGGAGGGGTCTCTCCGTTCTGAGGTTGCGGAGAACGCGGAGCTGCGGGCCGTGCTGACGAGGGCGGCCCGAGAACTTCAAATCCCAATCGAGCATGGGGCCTCCCTGGCGCAGTAGGTCAGGACCTGATGTCCTCGGGTCACGAGTGGGTTTGTCGCGGCATGCGCTTTGGCGTGCGCACCATGTTCACCGTGCTCAAGACCCACTTCCAGGTGATGGACTACGAGGCATTGAGCCTTGGCTACCTCGACCACACTCCTGAGAAGATGGTACAGATCCGCGCCAACTCGGAGCCTCATGCCGACGTCTTGGCTGTAAAGTACGAAGAGGAAGCGCTCACCAAGGAGGACGAGGGGGGGGGGGGGGGAGGAGTCAGTAGCTACTTTTGGTTTGATTTGCTTAGTTTGGTGGGTCATCATGCCCATGTAATAATTGTAAACTTGAACCGGTGCTTACTTAGTTTCGCTGGCCCGTGGTGGCACTAAACAATTTTTATTTTGTTTCAAATTTGATTGAAGGTTTAGGCCTCTGCCTTGCCTGTTTTGACTTGTGAAATTTGAGCCCCCGAGCCTTTCGAGGTTTGATCTCATCGGTGATCGCCGTTGTCGTGGCCGCTGAGGCAAGCACGACGTTGCACCGTCCGACCAACTCGACCGTGAACCTGCGTCACTTGTGACTTACTTCGCTCATCGCCACGGAGAGCTTAGAGGTCTGATGGTTTTTCTTTTTTTTTTGAAAAGAAAAGGAAAAAAACTAAGGGGTGCCCTGCTCTCGAAGCTTGAGATCGGCAGTAAATATATAGGGCTATGTCGAGACTAAGAACTACGATGGTAACACAAGACGTGGAGTTATACAAGTTCGGGCCCTCTTGTTGAGAGTAAAAACCCTACATCCTATGTTCTGTGTATTGTATTGATGTTGTGAAACTTGTGTCATCTCTATTGTTTTTGTTCTTTAAGGGGGGTACCCTGCCGCCTTATATATCACGGTCGGTAGGGGGGGTACATGAAGAGTCCTAGTCGTAATCCACAAGGATTTACATAGAAAGTCTATCTCTAAATGCCTTGTGCTCCAAGTCAAGTCGGTCGGCTTCCTTGTTGATGAAGTACCCGGTGGGCTACCGACTTAGTCTTGTCTGAGAATACCCGTAGAGCAAGTATCCCACAGCAGCCCCTGAGTGCTTTCTGATTTTGAGCATTGATTCTCCGAGTGATCTTCAAATATAGATCATAAATCAGGAAGACCTCTTCAAAATTCTTGATAGATCTGGTGCACCGGTCAGGTGCACCTGATCAGGTGTAGCCCCCGACTCTTGTATAATTTAAAGACTAACAAATAATGCAAGAGTCTAATTATATTAGCTCTTATTATTTTGTAGGTATTTTACTCAAACCATCAAATCTGAGTCTAACAGACCTCTGGTCATCAAACCAGTGGCTCACTTTGCAAGGCTTCAACCTTGCCGACTGATTATCAAAAAGGCCGAGTGATATACACTATGTCAGAGTGACTGGTCAGTCTAAATTTCATGATATCAATCATATTCAATTCATATGAATCAATACGACCTCAATCATATAATGGTATTAAGCTAAATGACATCAATCATAACATAGATTTTCCCTAATAATTGGTCACTCTATCTTTTAATAAGTCCAATTTTGGCAATTTAGTTATTGACTTCAATCAATACAATAACCTTTGAAATTATATCCGTATGACCATCAAATCCTTTGCTACATGATCATCAAATCATATAGATATGGTTAAACATTTTTAAATGCTTCTCATCAAAGAAGCCCCCGAGTTCTACTTCTCAAGGTTTTAGACCCTACACATGTTTAAGGCCCTTAATTAATTCGCTGCTTAATCAAAAGATTGCATCACTATACGGCCATCCCGGCCCATGGGACCCTTAGGTCAAAAAGCGGGAGTATAAAAGGGGAGTGTCAAGTTGACCCTCAGTCCATGCCGCATTTGCGCATGAACTCCTCGTCTTCCTCGCGCCTCCTTTGCTCTCAGCGACGCCTCTGCTTCTCCGGCTAGGGTTAGTGCTTTGCTTCCGGCCATCACAGATCTCGCCGCACTTAGCCCCCAAGCTTCTGCTAGGGTTCAGCACTTGATCCGCCGTGCTCAAAACAACCATCACCATGGGTCGCAAGAAGGTTTCGACTTCAATTCCAGCAACTTCCACTGCCGCTGCCGCGTCCTCTTCGTCAGAGATCGACATACCGGAACAACTTTGGGAGTTCTCAAAGAGCAGCCTCTCCCAAGCTGATATGAACCAGATGGTGGTCGATGGCATCCTTCCAGAGCAAGTTTAGATCGACTGGAAGGTACCCCGTGAATCTTGTCCCATCCCTATTCATAAACAGATTGTCGTGTTCCACTCGTTCTTCGAGCATGGTTTTGGAGTCCCCTGCTACAGCTTCTTGCACGAGCTCCTATTCTTTTATAGGGGATTGAGCTTGTCAACCTCAATCCCAACTCTATTCTTCACATCACCATCTTTGTGCATATGTGCAAAGCATTTTTGGGTACTCTCCCCCACTTCCATCTATTTCGCCATATGTTCGTCCTCCGATCACTGCCAACCAAGGACAACCAAGTAGCTATAGGTGGCGTCAGCGTCCAGTTACGCAAGAAGGAAGCCTACATCGATGTGCCGTTGAAGACTGGGAACAAGAACTGGAAGGACGAGTGGTTCTACTGTGACAACCCTCCCCCTATTCTTGCCGACTTCACTGATGCCAAGGCAATTCCCCTGGCACAATGGACTACGAAGCCTGATCCGACCGACCCTCAGGTGGTCGCTCTGTTGAAGAAGATAGCTGACTTGAAGGCTGAAGGTGTTGACGGAATCACCATCGCTAAAGGCTTCACAGTACACAGAGTGCAGCCCCTGAAGCTTCAAATTCTCTCGGCGTGGAACTATGTTAATAATGACGAAATCTAGGAGGTGCCCGACCCACCGAATGGTGAACTTCATAAGAAACGCCTATCAAAAATGTTTGAAGGGGATATTCTTCAGGATGACTCGATGATCAGAAAGGCGTATAACAAGGGCACTATGCGAGCCCGAGTAAGCCTCAATCTACTTTGAGCAATCCCTTATTTTCTTGTCTTGATGTCCTGCTTGATATCTTGAATCTTGCGCAGGTTCTGGATACTTATGTATCCCATCCTCCGCTCCCTCTGGCCAATACCGAGGGACCGGATTATGTTGAGAAGCCGCAGCAGACCGGCCCTAGAGGCTCAAGCTCTTATGTAGGCGCTCAACCTAAACGTGTTGATCCAGTTCTCACCCTGCCTCCCCCCAAGTCGACTAGTGAAGTAGACTATCGGGCACTGACGGCAATATGTTGGGGATCAGGGTGATGATGATGAAATACCGTCTGCTGATGCTGGTCAACCTGCACCTGCTCCCTCCGACTGACCTTCAAGCTAGTCGGAGCCCCCCAAGCCAAGCACAGAGTGATGCAGGGGTGGTGCAACAGACCTAGAAGAGGAAGGAGACTGATTCTTAGTCAACTTCTTCGAAGAAGAGGATGTGCTGAATCAAGCTTAAGAAGGCCCCCAAGTTAATTCTTAAAACTTATATTCCTTATCTCTTATTGCCAATAATCATAGCACATCTTAATCTCCTAAATCTTTGTTTTGACAGTAGTCGGACGAGTGATTCACAAAGTGCTCAAGAGTCTGAAGCCACTCGGTCAGGACCCCCTCCTCGTTTGACTCGTCTGCCCAAACCGGTCGGCAAGTCTTCAAACTCACCGACCGAGGTGGATAAGCTATCTGACAAGACAATTCCTGCCTCCATTTCAAAGCCCGCACCACAACTCACTCCGGTCAGTGTCCCTTCATCTCTTGACAAAGGTAAGGCAGCATTGCATGTAGATGCACTCGGTCAGCCTGAAGTGGAGGACATGGAAATTATGTAGCAACATCGAGAACCCAGCAAGGTACTTCAATACCCTGCTTTAGCTTTGTCTCAATCTCGTCCTTAAGCTTAACCCCTTTTGTATATAGAAAATATATGCTCCTGTAGAGAGGAAACAGGCTAGGGTAGAATACCTTGAAGCCGAAACTTTTGGTATGCCCTAAAACTCTTCAGTCTTCATGTCTTTAAGTTTAAGACTGACATATTGCTGGTGTAATGTTAGTCACCGGTCAGCAGCTCTCTAAAGCACAGAAGGAGATTGATAAGCTGCAGACCGACCAAAGAGAGATGACCAAGGCCGTGCAGATATAGTCAGTAAGATCACTTACCATATTGTGTTTAAATAATCAGCTAATCACTCTAGCGCTAAAAGTTGAAATATCTGTCTTTAGCTCGTGATCAAAAGATTGCCGACCTGGATAAGTTGACTTCCAATCAGCAAAGGTTTGTTAACACCTTGAATGCTGAGAAGGAAAACCTCTCCAAGTCGGTCGAAGATCAAAAGGCCGAGATCACTCGGCTACATAAGGAGCTGAAGGAGGCTGACGCCAAGATAGAGGATGCCAAGAGCATCTCCAAATCCTTCAAATGTAAACTTGCCAGTAAGCCCTTCATTATTTCTCACATCTCCTTGAATCCTCTTTTGATCATACTGACCAAAAATCATCACTCGCGGCTCTATCTTACGCTGCTCAAAAGGCAATGAACTATGTTCATGCCGACCGAGTGGAGCAGACTGGCCACTCCTTGGAGTACTTGCTGGAGCATGCATCAGAAGCTATCGCTTATAGCACTCGGCGAGTGGCGACCGAGGCCGGGAGTTAGGTTCTCCTGATGTGCCAATCTTGGTCTCCTGCTCTGCCATTGGACAAGATCAAGGAGGGTTTAAACCTAGACTTGACCGACGACCAATGCCAGCTGCTCTTGGATTCTATGCTAGAGACTTCCCGAGCCTTGGTCGACAACATAGAGATCAATCCGACCGTGCCTACTCCTCCAGCAACTCCAGAAGTTGAGCTACGAGCTGACTCTTCCTCTCCTTCAAAGGAGTTGTAAATCCTACAATGCTAGAGAACATTAGTAATATCTATGTACTGAAACAATGTTACCTGTATGTAAATTAGTTTCATGCTTAATAGCTTTAAAAGATGGGTAAAAATATCATAAGTATGTTTCTGTCACTAAGAAACTCAAATTGCATCAGTCTGCCATAACATATTAAGTTGTGACTCGTGACTGCGTAACAAGCAGAGTCGACCAATCGACACATGACCTCTCGCACTTTGGCTCTGGGTTTAGTATAGTGGTAGTCTGATGTGCAATATAAAGTGTATAACCATAATGTATAAATGTTAGACCAAGAAAGTAAAGACCGTATTCAAAGAGAAGAAATCGATCGGAAAATAGTCCAAAACCAAAATAAGGTTAGACCAAGGCAGGACATTATTACTAGCCCCCTGGCTCGATTGTTTAATAAAATGAATTAAGGAATCGAGACAATGTAGAATGAAAATCATCAAAAAATCTTTTATCAAAAATACCAAAGTTTCATTCATAAATAATGTATAAATATACAAAAGAATAACTAAGTATAGAAATGACGTAGCTGATTTATGTTCCAGGAATTTGGTATATCATCGCCGTCTTCGTACATCAATCGGTAAGCCCCCGGGCGAGTGACTTCTTCACCACATATGGTCCTTCCCACTTTGGAGAAAGCTTATGCTGGTTCTTCATTGATTGCACTCGGCAAAGCACTAAATCTCCAACTTGGAAGTGGCGATTACGTACATTTTTATCGTAATATCGATGCAAGCGTTGCTGGTAAAGTGCCAATCAAAACAGAGCGCGATCACGCAACTCCTCTGCTGCAATCAAATCAATCTCTCAATTCTCCTCAGAAAGTTGTTCATCATACGCTTGAACCCGTGCCAAAACAAGACTGACCTCGATCGGCAGCATAGCCTCTGAGCCATAGACCAATGAGAAAGGTGACTGACCAGTTGCTCGACTATTGTTTGTGCGAAGCCCCTAAAGAACTGAAGGCAATTATTTGACCCACCGACCAGCATAAGGCTTAAGTCTACCGAATATCCGCGGTTTCAATCCTTGACGAATCATAACATTGGCCCGTTCGACCTGCCCATTGCTTTAAGGATGAGCCACTGATGCAAAGTGGATTTTTGTTCCCATCTCATCGGCAAAGTCACGGAACTCCACTGACGTGAATTGAGTGCCATTATCTGTGATGATATCATGAGGAACCCCAAACCGAGTGAAAATATCCCTGACAAACTCGATTGCCTTCTTTGATGTTATCTTACCGATCGGCTTTGCTTTGATCCACTTGGTGAATTTATCAATAGCAATGAACAGATAAGTGAACCCGCCTGGTGCTTTCTTGAAAGGACCGACAATATCAAGCCCCCAGACAGCAAAGGGCCAAGTCAAAGGTATCATCTGAAGTTGCTATGAAGGCACATGCATTTGTTGAGCAAAGAATTGACAACCTTCACACTTCCGAACGACCTGGTGTCCATCTTCGACCGTTGTGGGCCAATAAAACCCTTACTGGAAAGCTTTGCTGACCAATGTCTTGGAAGCCGCATGATTTCCACATATCCCAAAATGAATTTCTTCTACCAAACTTTTGGCCTTCTAGTATCGAGATGCATCTCATCTAGATGTTTGAACCTCCTCTTTTATAGAGTTGGTCTCCCACCAATAGATATCCTCGACATCAGGCCTCTAACCTCTGTTGCTCATTAGGATCCGAAGGCAGCATTCCTTGTCCAAATATTGGATGAGTGGGTCACGCCAATCGGTCTCCATGTTGTCATCACCAACAAGATCAGTAATAATACTCATTAATACATCCGACCGAGGAGAAATCGTGGGGGAATCCAGAGTGTGTAAGAAAACACCTAGCGGGATAACAGACCAGGATGATTCCATCTTGGCCAATTCATCTACCGCTTGGTTATTGTCTCAAAGAACATGCGTGAACTTCAATCCATCGAATTTGTCTTCTAGCTTCCTCACTTCTTTGGTGACTTGATTAGTGGCCAAAGCCAAGTCACCAAAGACATCAAGGCGCTTGATGCCGAGTGACGCGGCAATGCACAAACCATGTAGAAGGGCTTCATACTCCACAGTGTTATTGGAGCGCGAAACATCACCTGAAGGACATATCAAAGCTTCTCTCTAGTGGGTGAGACAAACACGTCTTCTGCACCAGCTCCTTGTAATTGAAGAGATCCATCAAAGTACATTTTCCAATACTCGACATCTTGTGCAGTAGGTGGATTTTGAATCTCTGTCCACTCAGTAACGAAATCAGCTAACGCTTGTCCCTTTATAGCCGATCGTAGCGCGAACGTAATGGTATATTGACCAAGTTTGACTGCCCACTTGGCAATTTTTCCTTCCGCTTCTCGATTGTGCAGCACTATGCCGAGTGCAAAGGAAGTCTAGACTTCGATTGGATGAGCTTGAAAATAATGCTTCAACATCCTAGAGGTGACCAACAATGCATACAACAACTTCAATATCTGTTGATACCTTGCCTTAGAGGCACCAAGGACCTCACTCACAAAATAGACCGGGTGTTGTACTTTTTGTATATGTCCCTCTTCTTCTTGATCGACTGCTAAAACAGTACTCACAACCTGAGTTGTGGCCGATATGTAAAGTTGAAGTTTTTCTCCTGGCTCCGGAGGCACCAATACTGGAATGCTGCTGAGGTAAACCTTCAACTCGTCCAATGTCGACTACGCCTCTTCGGTCCAAAACGAAGTCCTCCTATTTTTTAAGCAGTCGGAAAAGTGGTAACCCTCTAACCCCTAGTCAGGAAATAAAGCGACTCAGGGACACCTTGCATCCGGTCAGCTTTTGAACATCCCTTTGAGAATTAGGTGGCCCCATATTAAGGATCCTCTTGATTTTATCCGGGTTAGCCTCGATACCTCGTTTCAAAACGATGTAGCAGAGTAGCTTTCCCGAAGGAACCCCAAAAACACACTTCATAGGATTCAGCTTCATCGAATAATGCCTCAGATTGTCAAAGGTTTCTGCCAGGTTAGAAAGAAGTTCCTCAATGTTCCGAGTCTTGACAACGATGTCATCAACATACGCCTCTGCGTTCTAATCGATCTGAGTAGCAAGGCAGCGTTGAATACCCCGTTGGTAAGTCACGCCAGCGTTCTTTAGACCGAAAGGCATTATGATATAGCAATAGGCGCCGAAGGGTGTTATAAAGGAAGTTTTAATCTAATCTTCAACCTTCAGTGGGATCTGGTGATAGCCTAAATTGGCATCTA
Organism: Eleusine coracana subsp. coracana; assembly: GCA_032690845.1. Taxonomy (NCBI): domain Eukaryota; kingdom Viridiplantae; phylum Streptophyta; class Magnoliopsida; order Poales; family Poaceae; genus Eleusine; species Eleusine coracana. The sequence goes on along the minus strand of CM064420.1, from coordinate 31,066,409 downwards.
GAAAGCTTAAGAGCTCACACCCGACTGTTGAGTCTACAATCTGATCAATACAAGGAAGAGCGAAGGGGTCTTTAGGACAGACCTTGTTGAGATCGGTATAATCAACACACGTCCTCCACTCTTTATTCTTCTTAGGTACAAGGACTGGATTTGCTAACCAGTCGGGATGATACACCTCCTTTATAAACTTAGCATCTAATTGTCTAACTATCTCCTTCTTCATGGCATCCTTACGGTCTTGTGCAAACCTTCTAAGCCTCTACCGAACAGGGGTAGCCCTAGGAGGTACCCTTAACTCATGCTCAATCTTTTCCCTAGGAACTCCTGGCATGTCAAATGGTTTCCATGCAAAGATGTCCCTATTTTCCTGGAGGAAAAGAGTGAGCGTGAGTTCCTAATTCTCGTCGAGATTGGCCCCAGCATAAGTTACCTTATCAGGGTCCTCAGGATCGAGCATGATTTCCTTGGTTTGGATATCATCAGTCTGAATCTTGTCTTTGGTAGGCTTTTTTAATGGCACCGCCGCTTCAGTCTGTTCCTCCATGCCGACTGCCTTCTGGATTTTCTTTTGGTCGGACAATATCAACTGTTTATTGGCCATTACAGAACTCTATACATCGTAATCTAAAGAATTCCAAAGATCAAAGTGGAGGGAGATTATCCTGTTCGGGTCTGGCATCTTGAGGGTGAGATACGGATAATGCGAGACAACCATGAATTTAGCCATTGCCAGTCGACCGATGATAGCATGATATGTCGAGTCGAAAACCGCCACTTGGAAAAGAATACGCTCAGTCCTGAAGTTCTCACGGGTTCCGAAGGTGACCGGCAATCTAATCTATCCAATAGGAATCAAAGTCTTGCCAGGCACAATCCCATGGAAAGGTGAAGAACTCGGCTGAAGATCATTGATCGATAGACCGAGCTCTTTAAGAGTCTTGGTGAAGATTAAGTCCAAACTTCTTCCTCCATCAATGAGTACTTTGTTGAACTTTACTTCCTTCATCGTGGCAACAAGCACCAGCGGGTATCGACCCGGCTTCGGTATATGCTTACGATGATCGGACCGATCAAAGTGATTGGCATCTCAGACCACCTCATGAATTGAGGCACAGCTGGTTCCACCGAGTTGATCTCTCGAAGTTCTAGCTTCTGCTTGCGCTTGGACACATAGGCATCCGGGCCACTGAAGATGAAGTTGACTTCTTTGCGGGCCTCCTGGAACTCTCCTGAATCATCCTTGTCGCCATCGTCCTTGGTCTTGTCTTTGCTATTACACCTCAGGGGATCTTTAGCCACCTTGAGCGCAGCTGTTGCAAAACCCTTCAGTCGATAGCAATCCTTCGCTTTGTGGTTTCCCTTTGGGTGCCAAAGGCACGGGCCACTCAGTAGCTCATCCATGGATAGTTGGTTTGTTCGAGGGTTCTTCTGAAGTCGATCCACCGTGTGAACCATGTTGTTAGACTTCCTCTTCTTGTCCTTCTTGGAGGACTCGGGCTTGTCCGACCGCTTCTCCTTGCCTTTTCCATGGATGTCATCTAATGTCGACTCACTAGATGCGAACTTGTCAACAATCTCGAAGCACTCTTGAGCGGTCAGCTTGAGGTCATGATTCCTCCGACCGATCTCTTGAACTAAATCATCTCTACAGATCCCTCCTTGGAATGCAGCAATAATTTGTTGGTCTGGGACATTGGGGATCTCAGTCTTCTTAGCGTAAAATTGCTTGATGTAGTCACGAAGAGGTTCATCGGTCTTCTGCTTGATCCGAGTGAGGTTGAAGTGGTTGCCCGATCGGTTGCAGGTAGCTTGGAAGCTTTCTATGAGCTTCCTGTTGAGGTCTCCCTGAGACGTGATTGACTCCTCCGGAAGAGATGTGAGCCATATCCGAACGGCTGGATCCAGGTAGACCGGAAGGTAATTAGCCATTACGTAGGAATCACCTCCAGCCGACCGAATTGCCGTGCTGTAGAGCTGAGCCACTCTCGGGGGTTGGTCTGACCATCGTATCTTTCTATGGGGACCGGCTTGAATCCTTTTGGCCATCGAGGTATGCGAAGCCTAGCGATGTAAGCTTTGATGCCATCGATCTCATCGTCGGCAGGCGTTGGTGACCGCTTATGCCAATCTGGAGAAGGAGTTGGACAGCGGCCATGTCGCGGACCAACATTCTCGTCTTGACAACATCGCTGATGGTCATTATCATCGTTATCGCGCCGATCCAGATCATCACGTTGATGACGGTCGTCGCGATTGTCTCTGGCAGGAGGATCTTGACGGTCCTCTCGTTGGTCGTCCCGTTGGTCGTCCATTCTCCAATCATGACGTTCTTCCTCATAGCATCGGTTGTCTCGAGCGTGTTCCTCATAGTGAGAGTTGATGGTATCTCCTCCATCACGGACACTGAGAGAATTTCTTAGATCTTCACGCCTATGCCAACCTCGTGAAAATGCATGACTAGAACTTGTGACTGACTGAGATTTTGCGACCTCTTGAGCCGCAGCAGCCTTAAGCATAGCCACCGCCTTCTGCATCACAGGGGTCTGATAATTCGCATCTACCATTAGAGTGTCGAGCAAAGTTTTGGCCCCGGTGATGTTATCCTGAGGAGTGTGGTAGACCTTGACGCCATCCACTTTGAGGTCTAGACCAAGATCCAGTCGGCGTGCGTTGCTGAACCGTGCGACCCTCTGGGTCGATGGTGGCGATCGACTGGTAAGTCATCAACTGGAGGGTTCTCCTCCTGTTGACCTCCATTGGCTAATTGCTTCGGGAGGCCATCGACGGGGTTACCTTCTTGTTCACCGTCTTGGTCACCATGTTGGTCTCCATTCGCAGGATCTGCTATATCCACCATGTTGACAGTATGGGGATATGGGTAAGCGGATCCGACCGAGTCCTCATCAAAGGACCGATCCAATTTTGAATCGTTCCCGAAGGAAGGACCTTCTTCCTCAGATCCGAGTGCAACCAATGCGGGGATCATGCCAGACGAATTCAGTGATCGCACCATGGAGACGGCTGTGGCCGAGTCGGATATGTGGTTTTCCAAACCTAGGGCTCCGTTGTCGTCGACCGTGAAGTCGAGCGATCCAAAGGAGATCTTGAAGTCCAGTGAGTACTGAATGATGGGAATTTCGACCATCATAGTCGATGAAGAATCTCGGTGAGCCTTGTCCCCTTCCTGGCGCGCCAACTGTTCAAGCTTGAGATCGGCAGTAAATATAGAGGGCTACGTCGAGACTAAGAACTACGATGGTAACACAAGACACCAAGTTATACAGGTTTGGGCCCTCTTGTTGAGAGTAAAGACCCTACGTCCTGTGTTCTGTGTATTGTATTGATGTTGTGAAACTTGTGTCGTCTTTGTTGTCGTTATATATCACGGTCGGTAGGGGGATACATGAAGAGTCCTAGTCATAATCCACAACGATTTACATAGAAAGTCTATCTCTAAATGCCTTGTGCTCCAAGTCGAGTCGGTCGGCTTCCTTGTTGATGAAGTACCCGGTCGCCTACCGACTTAATCTTGTCTAATGATACCCGTAGAGCAAGTATCCCACACCTGTGCCTAGTGGTGCCCTGCGCCTAGTAGCCCCCGAGTGACGCGCGACCCCTTTGAATGGGTCGGGCGGCACTTAAGAGCGAAGTGATGCGTGAGACAAAGTGCTAGGGATAGAATTTACATAGCTGTGAAATGTTCCACGCTTTCTTGAGCTCGGCGCCTTTCGCGGTCTTTAGTTTGTAGGTGCCTGGGTGGAGGACTCGAGAGACGATGTACGGTCCTTCCCAAGATGGTGACAGCTTGTGTTGACCCCTCTTGTCTTGAACTCTGCACAGAACGAGATCATCCACGAGTAGGCCTTTATCCCTTACATTGCGGTCGTGGTAGCGCCAGAGTGCTTGTTGGTACTTGGCCGAATGCAGAAGAGCAACGTCTCGTGCCTCGTCGATTTGATCCAATGTGTCTTGGAGCACTGTCTTGTTGCCTTCTTCGTTATACGCGCGCACTCATGGCATCCCGTAGTCCAAATCAGTGGGAAGGACCGCCTCGGACTCGTAGACCATGAAGAAAGGCGTGAAGCCCGTTGCGCGGCTCTTGGTCATGCGCAGCCTCCACAGCACGGCGTGCAGCTCGGATGCCCATCGCCCACTAAAATGCTATAGATGATGGAAGATGACGGCGGGGTCGAAGATTCGTGGCTTCAGCCCCTGGAGTATCATGCCATTTGCCCGCTCGACTTGACCGTTTGTCTCAGGGTGAGCGACGGCGGCCCAGTCGACCTGAATGTGATAATCGTCACAAAACATCAGGAATTTCTTCCCTGTGAATTGCATCCTGTTGTCTGTTATGATGGAGTTTGGGACACCGAATCGGTGGATGATGTTGAGGAAAAACTCGACGGCCTCCTCCGATCGGAATTTTACGAGGGGTCGTGCCTCGATCCACTTCGTTAACTTGTCGACCGCGACAAGCAAGTGGGTGTAGCCCCTGGGCGCTTTCTTGAGCTGCTCGACCAGGTCCAAACCCCGAACCGCGAAGGGCCATGCGAGGGGGATCGTCTGGAGGGCTTGGGATGAGAGATGTGTTTGGCGGGCATAGTACAGGCAGCCTTTGCAGGTCTTGACGAAGCGGGTCGCGTCACCCATAGCCATCGGCCAGTAAAAGCCTTGGCGAAAGGCGTTACCCACGAGGGTTTGAGGTGCTGCATGGTGACCGCAGACACCCCCCCCCCCCCCGAGGATGTCGATGAGGAGCTTGATGCCCTCGTCAACAGGGATACAACGCTGCATGATCTTGGTGATGCTGCGTTTATAGAGTTCCCCATGAACTAGTGTGAATGACTTGGCGCGGCGGTAGAATTGTTTGGCTTTGGTCCCCTCGGAGGGAACGGTGCCTCGAGACAGGAACTCGATGTACAGGATTCTCCAATCACGAGGGAGTTCAGCTCGCCCAACCTAGGGATCGATTTGCTCTACCCCCGGGTCGTCCAGCGAGCCGTCCGCTATGTTCGACCCGTCCGCACGATCAATTTCCATCACGTCCGCCAGTCGTGCAGGCTCGGGAGGCGATTCATCGTCCCTCGGCTCAGACTGCACTAGCTCGCTCGACCCCTCGCCAGGGGTCGTGGATCCCTTGGGTCGGACCGAGGGTTGGTAATGGTCGTTGGCAAAGATGCTCGGAGGTATCTGCTCCTGCCCAGACGCCATTTCGGCCAACGCATTGGCTGCCTCATTGAGGCATCAAGGGATGTGTTTGAGCTCCAGGCCATCAAACTTATTCTCGAGCTTGTGGACCTCCTGGCAATAGAGGGCCATTGTGTCCGTCCGGCAGCTGGATTCCTTCATGATCTGGTCGACCATGAGCTAGGAGTCGCCTCGGATCTCCAACCACCAGATTCCAAGCTCGATCACAATTTTGAGTCCGTTGACAAGTGCTTCGTACTTGGCCTCATTGTTAGATATAGGGAAATGTAAACGAATAGCATACTTCACATACCCCGAGTGGAGAGACGAAGACGAGGCCGACTCCTGCCCTGGTGCGCATGAGCAATCCGTCAAAGTACATGACCCAATACTCTTGATCCACTGGAGCGGGTGGGAGTTGCGCTTCGGTCCACTCTGCCACAAAATCGACGAGTACCCTAGATTTGATGGCCACTTGGGGTTGGTACGTGACATCATGTCCCATCAGCTCGAGCTCGAGTCCCTGTTCTGAATAATTTCTTGAAGAGGAAAGGAACTCATGATGTGTATCGGATGCGAGTCGATGTAGTGCCTGAGCTTGCGCCTTGCCACCATCATTGCATAGAGGATCATCAAGATCTGCGGGTACCGGGTCTTCAAGTCGGATAGGACTTCACTAACATAGTAGATTGGATGTTGAACCTTGAGGGCATGGCCCTCCTGCTCTCGCTCTCACGACTTGGGTCGTCGTAGCTATATACAACAGTAGCACTTCTCCCGGGATCGGTGGCGTTAGCACGGGCGTATTGCTCAGGATGCGCTTGACATCGTCGAGTGTGGACTGTGCCTCAGGAGTCCACTCGAAGCAGTCGGACTTCTTCAGGAGCCTGTATAATGGAAGGACTCTCTCGCCGAGGCAGGAGGTGAAACGACTTAGGGCCGCTAAGCATCCGGTAAGGTGCTATAGCCCTTTGAGGTTTTGGACCAGGCCCATCTGCTCAACCGCAGATATCTTCTCGGGGTTGGCCTCGATGCCTCGTTCAGAGACGATAAAGCCAAGAAGCATCCCTCTCGGGACCCTGAAAACACACTTCTCGGAATTGAGTTTGACGTCGTTGGCGCGTAACTTGGCAAAGACGCGCTCGAGGTCATCCAGGAGAGTGTCGGTCTGCTTCGACTTAACGACAATGTCGTCCATGTAGGCCTCCACTGTGGGGCTAATCAGGTGGTCAAAGCATCGCTACATGCAATGCTGGAAAGTTGCACCGGCGTTCTTAAGCCCGAAGGGCATCGTCACGTAGCAGTAAGAACCGAATGGCGTGATGAAAGATATCACGAGCTGGTCGGATTCTCTCATCGTGATTTGGTGGTACCCGGAATTGGCGTCTAAGAAGCAAAGAGTTTCACACCCCGCCATGGAGTCAACTATCTGATCAATGCGTGGTCAAGGAAAAGGGTACTTTGGGCATGCCTTGTTCAGGCCCGTGTAATCAACACACATTCTCCATTTCCCACTCTTTTTTGTACAAGGACAGGATTAGCTAACAATTCAGGGTGATACACCTCCTTGATGAACCTGACCGCCTTAAGCTTCATGATCTCCTCGCCAATTGCCCTATGCTTCTCCTCGTCGAAGCGGCGTAGGCGTTGCTTCACCGGTCTGGAGCCTGGTCTGATGTTCAAGGAGTGCTTGGCGACTTCCCTCGGTATGCCTGGCATGTCCGAGGGTCTCCATGCGAAAATGTCGGCGTTGGTGTGGAGGAAGTCGACAAGCGCGCTTTCCTATTTAAGAGTGAGGGAGGTCCCCACTCTCACCGTCTTCTTCTTGTCTCCCTCAGGGTCAATCTGCACCTCTTTCGTGTCCTCCGCCGGCTTGAACGAGGCATTCTTGTGACTCGTGTCAGGGACATCCTCGTCGAGGGGGACTCGAATCACGTCGAGGTCCCCAGAGGCCACGGTGGCGGCGACGAGGTCGCCGTTCTCCATCTCGCACTGGTAGGCACGCTGGAGTGACGCATTGATGGTGATGACCCCCTTAGGGCCAGGCATCTTGAGCTTGAGGTAGGTGTTGCTAGGGACGGCCATGAACTTCGTGTAGCATGAGCGCCCGAGAAGGGCGTGATAAACGCCCGGGAAATCAACGACCTCGAAGGTGAGGGTCTCAGTCTGGAAGTTCGACGGAGTCCCGAATGTGATGGGCAAGCTGATCCGTCCCAGTGGCATGGCCTGTCGCCCTGGGATGATTCCGTGGAATGGCGCGCTGGCCGGATGGAGACGCGAGCGGTCGATGCCCAGCAGGTCGAGCATATCACCGTAGAGGGTATTGATGTAGCTGCCCCCATCCATCATGACTTTTGTGAGTCGAACCTCGGTGATGATGGGGTCGACAATGAGCGGGTATCGGCCAGGCCGGGGCACGTGCTTGGGATGATCAGACCGATTGAATGTGATTGGTGAGTCTGACCACTTAAGAAAGGCTGGCATCGCGGGCTCTGCCAAGAAGACCATGCGATGTTCCATCTTGGTGGTGCATCGATTTTCGTGGGACTGGGGCCCCGTGAAGATCATGTGGCATGCCTTGGTGTTGGGAAAGACCGGCCCCCCTTGCTCGTCGTCGTCACCCGCGGGGTCTTGCGCACCCAGCTCTAGCGCCTTCTCCGGATCTCCCTTCTTTGCTTCCTCTCGAAAGAACTTCTTCATCATGGAATAGTCCTTGAGGAGATGCTTGATGGGGAACCCGTGGTTGGGGCACGGTCCATTCCACTTCTTCTCGAAGTGGTTTGTTGTCTCTCCTTTCGCGGGCCTTGGAGGTTTGCGTTCAGTGGCAGCCACAACGTGGCCGTGTGCACCCCGCGACTTGTTCTTCTTCTTCTTCGGGGGCTCGGAAAGGCCATCGCCGGCTTCCTCCTCTTGTTTGCCTTTGCCCTTGGCCTCCAGCGTGCGATCGAGGACCGCTCTGACACATTCCTCGCCGGAGGCAAAGTTGGTGGCGATGGCAAGAAGCTCACGAGCTGTGCGTGGACCCTTTTGGCCCAGCTCATGAATGAGCCGTTCCGAAGTGGTGCCGGAGATGAAGGCTTCGACGATGTCCGCGTCGCCCACATTTGGCAACTCGTTGCACTTCTTGCTGAAGCGCCAGATGTAGTCCCTGAGGGACTCATTGACCCTTTGGCGGCAGTTCTTGAGGTCCCTAGGGTTTCCGGGTCGGACATAGGTCCCCTGGAAGTTCCTGATGAAAGTCTCTCTCAGGTCACCCCAGTCGTTGATCTGGCCCTCCGGCAAGTGCTCAAGCCAGGCTCGGGCCGAGTTCGCGAGGTATAGTGGGAGGTAGCGGATGATGGCGAGGTCGTCAATGGCCCTTCTGGCCTGGCACGCGAGGCGGTAGTCTTCGAGCCAAAGACCGGGGTCGGTCTCAACCGCGTACTTGGTGACCATCGCGGGGGCTCAAAAACGCTAGGGGAACTCAGCTCTTCAGATACGTTGACTGAGAAACCATGTGGATATGTGCCATGGTTTGCTATATTTGTGATAAGTAATTGACTTGAACAGATTTGATGTTTGAGTTGAAATGCGGGAATCCAGGGATTGCATGGGTTTGCATATCATGGTTATGACTAACCGGAGTTGGTGGAGATATTGGTGATATTGCAGGTGATGGAAAATGTGTTTGCTTGTCTCATGATGTGTAGGTCACTGGAGCTGACTTGGCGGTCAACGGCGAGAGGATCGGGCACAGTAGGGGACTTGGGGCCAGACGATCGGGATATCGGGTGAAGTCAAGGGTGATCCACACTGTACACGTGGAGAGGCAAGACGGTTTCACAGTTGAGCCTCAAAACCGTGGTGATGATAAAGATGGCATGGTGACCAAGTCAAGGCGAATGGGATGCCGGTGCAAGTGACAAAGGGGCCCGATGGACAGGGACTGGGAGAGACTTACCGGTGGTTAGGATCACGGGACAAGGTGACAAGCGTCGACATCGAGAAGTTGCGCTTTGAGAAGCGTGCAAGGCGGTTTCCTGATTTGGGCCTCAAAACCGGAGGCGGTGGCTAGTGGTGCACGTGGCACCATCACGGAGCTTGCTTCGAGATGAAGCAAAGACGTGAAACGTCCGATGGCATTCGGTCGATGAGGAAAAAGATGGGCGGTTATGCCCCCAGTGGTAGGTGGGTGTGTTATGTAGGTTAAGAGTAGAGTGGTCATGTGGATAATAGACCCTAGGCCTATATAAGGAGAGGTGTGGCTAGTGGGAGAGGTGCCTCTCTTTCCATTAGCCTTGTGTTAGAACTCTATTCAGAGTGCCAGGAGAGGACTTCATGTTTTAGAGGAGAGGAAAGGGTATGTGAGAGACATCTCTTGCTCTTCCAAATAGTGGGAGGAAGAGGGTGGCTTCCTAGCCTTGTACCTATGGATCTTGTAAGCACCTTTCTATGATATGAGAAGTATTTTCGTGCTCAAGATTTCCCTCTTCACTTGAATCCCGAAATTCCCTTTTTCCTATTTTCGGAGCTATTTTGGTGGTGATTTTCGATCTCATTTTTGGATGAGTTTTTGGCTCAGATTTCTTGAGAAACTTGTTGCTAGGATGAGCTAGAACAATCCACTATAGGTCCTTGACTGAATCAATAGCTCTAGCACCTTCGATTTGAAGGATTTCTCAAGTTTCCCCTTTTTGGTGTTCTTGGCACAAGATCTGAAATTCGTGATGATTCCTTCAGCCAATTGAGATGATTTTCTAGGATTAGGGTTGTGATGTGATGAGGATTCACTGGTCCAAAAATCGTATCATTTGGAGTTCATTTGGTTAGATTTTGGAGAGGATTTGCCAAATTCCCGAATGTTTCTGTTGTTCTATCGGTGTCGATCGGCACTGCCGACGACCAGGACCGGCACTGCCGGTGGATCTCAGAACACCGCACTGGCACTGCCGATGGGCCAGATTAGCACTGCCGATGGGGCCAACCAGCACTGCTGATGGTCCTGATGAGCACTACAGGTGGTGGTTCAATAAGGTGCAGTTTGTGAGGTTTTTGACTATCTCGAGTCTCTGTTGTTTCCTTTTTGTTTCTGCGGTGTTTCTTGCTGTGGTTGATCACTCCTAGGGCTAGTGCACCACTAGTTGGTGTGTGTAGTATTGGTGATCGGTTCGGAGGTTGGCTTGGGTTGTTTTTGGGATATAGTCCAAGTTCTCTTGGAAAATTTTGATTGGCTCCCATTCACCCCCCCCCCCTGGTCGCCTTCTCGGTCCTTCATCGACTAAAGACCCGCGGCCTAGGACGGCTCGGGCTCCGGCTCCGCTCCTCATCGATGTTGTCATAACGGCCTCCGTGGCGTTGTTGACGGCCCCTCTGTTTGTTGAGTCATTCCCTCTCGCGCCAATGCGCCTTGAGGGTGTGGCGTGCGTCACGCTTTGGCCCAACCCGGTCATGGACCGGGGTTTTCTGAGGCGTGCCCCCGACAGGGGCTGTTTGCCTGACCGAGTTCTGCTGTGTGTTGGTGGTTTCTAGCTACCCATTTTATCTACCAAAAAGGGATGTTTTACGTCTTAATTTGGTGGTATTGACTAACAATTCACCCCATATTTGTATATATTTGTAGTTGTTCTATTTTGGATGTAATTGTAGAAAACTGGTATAAAACAGGGCAATTATGGATAATGAATCAAAGAGCAACAAGGATGGGCTAGATACAGAGCCGCGCCGATCGGCGTAGGCGATCGGCGCAGGAGGGTAAAAGACAATGAAAAGCATAATTCGGTCCAAGGACAGAGGCCCAGTCCAATACAAGTCAAAGTCGGTGGAAGTTGACCTAATCTCGCCTGATATAAAAGGAAGACATCTATCAAAAGCCAGGAGAGGAGGGGAGAGATAGCAATCGCGACATGCAGTTGTTGGAACTAGGGTTTTAGGATATTAGCGGCGATGGTTGGTCAACACTGACGAGAACCACTAGAAGGGATGTCACGCCGATCGACGCGATGGTTGCACCAATCGGCTCGTGCGCGTTCTAGCGCTATTTCTCGCCCTTCTGCCATGCTTAGTAGGAGGATGAGCGAGTAGTCTCATATTCTCTTCTCTAGTGCGGGGATCTGGTCATGTAACTCTCATACTTATTGATACTCTCTTGATGAAAGGATGAGCGAGTAGTCTCATATTCTCTTCTCTAGTGCGGGGATCTGGTCATGTAACTCTCATACTTATTGATACTCTCTTGATGAATTCAATTTATGTAGTGAACTCAATTGTGCATCTATTTCATTAGTGTATCGGCCGGTACACTTCTGCCCATTGCATAGTGCAAGAAACCAGTGGGGAGCTAATAACCTCTGTAGTGACAACCAGGGTGAACGAAACCACCATGTCTTGTAGAATATTGGAATCATCATCCGAGTTAATAAGAATAAGGTTGCATGCTAGTGAACCAATCCTAAGGAGAGAATCCTTCATTATCCTATTACATCTCTAATAACATTCATCCACCACTCTCTCCCTGTCATCATTCACACCAACCCAACCATTGAAATCTGTTAGTAAGCCTTTAATAGTAATAGTGTCGCTCGTTCCTTGTGGATTCGATAACCTTGGAACACTCTGAGGGAAAAAGAGCTACAACTGTACATCGTCCTCTTACGGTATATAAGTGGGTGCGTAACTACGACCAACAAGAATCATTTTCTGGCGACGTTGCCGGGGAACAAGCCAGTCTTTTACTATTAATATTTTACTAACGTCTAATCCTTTTCTTTTCTAGTTGTTTTTGTTTTGTGTTTTGTGTGAATTTTCAGGATGAGTACGACAGAACCTTCTCCGACGCTTAGGGAGCTTTCTTTGCCATCTCTAGACGTGCTGGTGCCTCAATCCTCGGACGAGAAGGCCACGGCCTCCTCGTATGTGTCGAACCCCATTATCATTAGCATGGCTGAAGCAAACAAATTCTTTGGAGCGAAGGAGTAGAATCCATATACTCACCTACAAGATTTGAAGGCACTTTGCTAAACATTCCATTTGAAGGAGTACCTCAGGATCTTTACAAATGGCTGCTTTTCCCATTCTCTTTGGGAGGAAAAGCCAAAGAGTGGCACAAGGCAGCATCTCGAGATGCGAAAGGTAAGTGGAGTGAATTAGTGGGAAATTTTTGTCTCCACTATTTTCCTTTGCCAAAGGTGTAGAAATTGAGAAGAGAAGTGGTGAACTTATTACAAAAAGATGAAGAATCTCTCATGGAAGCCTGTACACGTTTTAAAACATTGTTGAAATAAGGACCTGACCTCGGCATTGATGAGAATATGTGTGCTCAAACCTTCTACATGGCCATAAACAAGGCATCGAGGATGCATTCGGACGGATCGGACCGAGGAAGTTTCTTGAGGTTGACAGCCAAGGTGGGGATTGAATTGATTGGCAAAATCGCTGAGAATGAAGCTTTGCATAAGCACTGGGAAGAATATCTAGAACCAAATCAGCAATGCCTAGAAGTTATGCAGAAGGAAGAGTCGTCGGCTGAACAGATCTGTATGACTAAGAGTAGGGCAATGAGTACTCCGGAGCATGAATTTGAAGAGATAGGGCCCGTCAGACCCACTTCCATGGATCTGACACGCACGCCGATTGGCGTAGTCTCTGAGCCGATCAGCGCAGTTGCAACAACAGGGGAACTGATCGCCCTGACAACTCCGTCAAGCTACAAGGAATATACCAAGATAGAAGCTACGATTCTGGACAACCACCTGAAGGAATTCGAAGGTAACTTTGCTAAACCAAAGGGGGATAGGACAGTGGCGAATGCTAATCCACTTGATGAATTTGAGCCAATGGACTGGATTCCTATTGATTTTTTGCAAGAATTGCTCAATATGAGGAGATCCTTCAGTCCGTAAGACGCCTCTGAAGCCGGAATTGAGTATAATTTCCAAAGTAATCGCTTCAAGTCGGAAGTTTTTGATCAAGAAATTATTGGGAGAGTCTTAGGGAAGCTTTACAAGGATGATATAGAGCTTTATGGAATAGAGGTGAAACAAGCAAAGAGATTACTAGACAGTTTGTTTGAGCCATCTCCCTACGAAGGATTATGTGGTGTGTATGCTATAGCTCTCACTGAAGAGCAAGAAGAGGAGCCGTACATACCATGTGAGATATCGGGGAAGAAATTTTTGAAAGCCTTGTGTGACTTTGGTTCCCGTGTTAGCTTGATGACTTACGATGCATTCATGAGCATGCCTTATGAAACTCAACAACGGCTGATGGGGACTGAACTTGAGCTCGTCATGGCAGATGGAAGGAAGACCAAGCCGCTGGGAGTGATCAAGAATGTTGAGGTAGAGATTAGCTCAAAAACAATACCAGTGGACTTCTTTGTTCTAGTTAATGAGAAAACTGGAGTTGAAGACATCATTCTAGGGAGGCCATTTTTGAGATTAGTACAAGCTGTTCTGGATGCTAGGAAAGGTCAAATTACGCTACACCAGGCAGGTGAAGAAGTGCAATTTCAATTTAATGATCCGTCTCATCAAGACCCTTCTTGCTATCAAGAATTCTACCTAGAGGAGGTTGAGAAGATAGGGATGGATATGGGTGACCCATTAGACCACCTCATGCGCGGAGCTGACAAGGATACTGCCAGCACCGATTGGCTCAACTAGGAAAATTCTTATTTTGAACCTCTAGGTGAGCTAGATCCAGATGAAGCACCAGAAGTAGAATAGAAGGAACTTCTAAAAGAGCTACGCTATGAATATCTAGGGAAAAATAAAACATATCCAGTTATTGTGAATAACGCCCTAACGAAAGAAGAAATAGAAAAGCTGCTTCCTATGCTCAAAAGGTATAAGAAGGCCATTGGTTACATATTGGATGACATCAAGGGAATCAGCCCCGCATTTTGCACCCACAAGATTAACTTGGAAGAGAATACTAAACCAGTGGTTGAAGGAATGCGAAGGTTGAAAGAATCAATGAAGCCAGTGGTCAAAAAGGAGATTTTGAAGCTGCTTAATGTAGGTATGATCTACCCTGTTGCTGATAGTGAATGGGTTAGTCCAGTACATTGTGTGCCCAAGAAAGGAGGATTGACAGTAGTGCCTAATGAGAATAATTAGTTCATTCCTCAAAGGACAATAACTGGATGGAGAATGTGCATAGATTACAGAAGTTTGAACAAGGTGATGAAGAAAGATCACTATCCTCTTCCGTTCATTGACAAGATGCTTGAAAGGTTAGCAAAGAATACATACTTTTATTATTTGGATGGATATAGTGGTTTCTTTCAGATACCGGTAAGACCAGAATATCTGCAGAAAACTACTTTTACTTGCCCTTTCGGGACATATGCATATAGAAGGATGCCTTTTGGTCTTTGCAATGCACCTGCCACATTTCAAAGATGCATGAATGCAATATTCGCTGAATTCATAGAAGATATTATGGAGGTATTCATGGATGACTTCTCCGTACATGGTGCTGATTTTGATAGTTGTTTGGAGAATTTAGAGAAGGTTTTGAAAAGGTGTGTTGAATGTGACTTGGTTCTTAATTGGGAGAAGTGTCACTTCATGGTGACAGAAGGAATAGTACTTGGTCATGTCATATCGAATAGGGGGATAGAGGTTGATAAGGCAAAGGTATCTACAGTTGAGAAATTGCCTCCCCCTACTGATCTTACAACTTTGAGGAGTTTTCTTGGACATGCCAACTTCTATCGCAGATTTGTTAAGGATTATTAGAAGATTGCTAAACCCTTGATAGAATTGTTGAAGCAAAATACAGAATTCATTATGGACGATGAAAGACTCTTTGCCTTCAGAAAGTTAAAGGAAGCTCTATGCTCTACACCCATTATGCAGCCACCTAATTGGAGTTTACCTTTTGAAATTATGTGTGATGCAAGTGATTATGCAGTTGGAGCTGTTCTTGGACAAGGGAAAGAGGTAAAGTGCATGCTATTTATTATGCTAGCAAGACTTTGAATGAGGTGCAGATCAATTATACAACAACCGAGAAGGAGATGTTAGCTGTTATATTTGCTTTTGAGAAGTTTAGATCTTACATTCTAAATTCTGTAGTAGATCATTTGTCTTGTCTTGAGTCATTATCAACTGAGCCAATAAAAGATGAAATGCAACAAGAGCAGTTGTTCACCGTATTTGATCATAGAGAGAGTTGGATGACAGATATTATCAAAGGTTTCAAGGGACAAACTGATATGATGAACAAGAATACAAGGAGAAGAGTTAAGAGCGAAATGAGAAAATTCATATGGGCTGACCCATACTTGTATAGGCATTGTCGGGATGGAGCAGTGAGAAGATGTGTACCCAGAGAAGAAAGAGCGAGCATTTTGTCAAAATGTCATTCTTCGGATTATGGGGGACATTACGGCTATTTCAGAACACAGGTGAAAGTATGGGCGAGTGGATTCTATTGACCTACTATGCATGAAGATGCAAAAGGGTATGTTGCAACATGTGCTCAATGCTAACGAATAGGAAATGTTAACAGTAGGAATGCAATGCCTCCTAAGTATAATCTTCAAGTCGATATCTTTGATGTATGGAGTATAGATTTTATGGGACCATTTGTGAATTCTCATGGTTGTGAATATATATTGGTTGCCGTTGATTATGTTTCCAAGTGGGTTGAAGCAATGGCATGCAAGTTCAATACTACAAGAGAATCAAGGAATATACTTCAGGAGCAAGTTTTTTCATGGTATGGAATACCAAGGATAATAATTACAGATGGAGGATCGCATTTTACAGGAGGAGAATTTACTAGGTTTATAGCAAGATCTGGGGTTGAACACAGAATTGGAATAGCTTATCATCCTTAGACAAATGGACAAGCAGAGACGTCAAATAAGCAATTAAAGGGGATTCTGCAGAAGATAGTTACGAAGGAAGGAAAAGATTGGGCTATAAAGCTTAACGGAGCATTATGGGCATATAGGACGGCATTCAAGACACCAATTGGTATGACGCCATATCAATTCGTCTATGGGAAATCATGTCACCTACCGGTGGAATTGGAACATAAGGCTTATTGGGCTATAAAGGAAATGAATTTGGATCTTAATGCCGCTAGTATGAAAAGGAAAATTCAAATAAGTGAATTGGAAGAGATACGATTACGTGCATATGAAAATGCGACAATATATAAGGAAAAGACAAAGAAGTGGTATGATAAGAAGCTTTTGAAGAAGGAATTCAAGGAAGGAGATCGGGTACTCCTATTTAATTCGCGATTAAGATTATTTGGTAAAGGCAAACTACAAAGTAAATGGGAAGGACCTTATCTTGTGAATATGGTGTTACCTTCAGGAGCTGTGATTATAATGGATGGCAAAAGGAATAAGTACACGGTGAATCGACAATGTCTAAAGGTATATCTAGAACCTAACACTTTTGAATTAAAATCTTTTGATGTGTACTTCACTGCTTAGTGCCCTGTGTGGTCGAGCTTAACGACGTAAAACAAAAGCCCTATATATGTTTTTGATTTTCATGATTTTTCTGTTTTGATTGGGTAAAAACAGTGTACCGCGCCGATCGGCGCATTGCTGCACCGATCGGCGCAACCCTGCACTGATCGGCGCGACAGTGTCTTTTTGGTTTTTGAGTCAGTTTTGGACCTTGCCTTGTTAAGACAGTTGAATTCCGTAAATAAGAGATAGAGTCCTAGTCGAATTGGAAATCAAGGGATAAATATGAGAGGGGAGCAACCCCACGGATCAACTCGCATTACATACTCACCAGAACAAAGCCCTAAAGGCAGAAGCTATGGAAGGCGGCACATCGGGAAGCAATCAAAGTTGCGCCGATCAGCGCGACAATGGAATCGATCGGCTCGGCGACGAATTTCTACAGCTTTCTGAAATTTGGTCCTAGGATGAAGTTGACAAAGTATTGACGTCGACACGAGATGATCTAGTGGTCTGGTCAGATCTAAGGAAGAAGTTCATGAAGGAAAGCGAAGCTGATGCATGGAATGCCGATAAGGTAAAGATGGACACTGAACATTGGCAGATTATGAGGAGAGTTTTGTTGCGCAAAGGAAAATCTATAGGACCTATTGGAAGTGAGGCCGTTTCTCAAAGGTACACCATGGGAGGTCTTCTTGATCTTGCTAAGCCTTTGTCATATGAAGATTTCTTGTCTTTTGAAAGATTATTGACTAAGCAAGAGAAAGAGGAACTAGATGAAGAGAGCGCTCTCACAATCCATTAGTGTCGGCTTTATAGCGAACATGATATTGCTGCCAAGTATGAACTCCAGCTGCACAAGGAAGCCAAAGAAGCCATGTACCAGTTGGATGCGGAAAAGGATCTTCAAGCTAGACAAGATGAAGCCTCTCCCAGGGTTCTTACCGATTGGGAGAGTTTTCAAGAAAACAAGATTCATAGGGGTAGTTGCATCAAAGGTTGCGAGTGTCTCTTTTATGCTAAAGATCTTCAACATAAGGTTGAACTCCAATTAGCAGAAGATCCAACCTTCATACCCAGAGAGGTTGTATATGATGATGGCTATCACACAGTTCCTGGAGGGAAGACACCTAAGGAGATTAATGATGAAATTTTACGAAGACAGCAAAACAAGGGGATTCGTGACTGTAACCAGGAACAATTGGCAGAAGCCGCCAGCTGCGCCGATCGGCGCAACAATGGAGCCGATCGGCACGAACTTAAGATGGATGAATTTATTGATCTGACGGCTCTGTCAAGTGAAGACGAAAAGCCTACTGCAAAGAAGTGTAAGATTACACCAGAGGTTCACAAATCTACTAGACTATCTGGTAAGCTAATTCAAAGGTATTCAGAATGGGAAAGCGACTTTGACATGTTAGATTGTTTGGAAAATTTGGAGAGTGGTGATCCTACTATGTCTGGATATGCGGGAGATGATTCTGACATGCAGAGAAGCTCTGGAAGTCCTAAGTTTGAAAATTGGGGAACGTTTGCATAATGTAACAATGACAGGGCGGCAGGAACTTCAACAAGAGTTAATGGTAATGCAGAGGGAAGCGGAGACAGTCACAGTGAAGAAAGAACACCACCGCGCCGATCGGCTCAGAGGGGTTTAAACAATGTCTCCCCTTACAGTGTTGAAAATCATATTCTACAACCACCAGTTTGTTGTCCTATCTGCCACCGGAATATTAAAAGATTGTATCAAGACAGGGATCGTGCCTACAGGCATCAAAGGGATGTGGATCGGAGAATCCATGATGGAATCGAGATGAATGAAGTGGATTACACTTTTCTCATCAGAAACATAAGACAGATTTTCCGAGTCTTGAACAGGCATGGTCTCCATGATTAGTTGAGTTTCTTCTCTTGCAATGAGGACATTGCAAATTTTGAGTGTGGGGGAAGGGCTTCCATTAGTCATGGTCTTTAAGTGTTTTTAAGTTTAGTTTTGTTTGTTTTTCTTATTAAGTGTGCGTAAGAGAGTCATGAGTGATGTTGAGAGTTGCTTTAAAAGTCTTTGTGTAGTTTGAATCATTGCATTATCTTTAATAAAGTTAGTGTCGATTGTCAAATTAAAGGTGCCCCATATTATTTATCTTATCTTTTTTATGATTGATCGGTTGATTACTTGAATTAGTTGGTTACCACCTAACTTTTAAGCTTTGAATTTGTGAAAACTTCTTTTGACTCATCCGAAGCCAAAGCAAAAGCTGGGTCTGATATGCCTACATAAGCCAAGTGAATGAGAGCAAGCTACACTTTTGAATTAATTGAATTGTAAGTAACTTGTCAACTCTTTGCTCATGATTTTGACCAAATTAGGAAAGGATGATCTATTTGTTTACCTCTGTATTTCTAGCCATTCTTATCCATATAAAATCCTTGCTATCATGAAAACCATACGTCTTTGCTTCTCCCTCCTCCTTGATATAACCAATATTCTCAATAAAGAGAGGATTCAGAAAACATTTGCTGCTGGTGCAAGATAGAAATTGTCGATCATATTGGGAATAGAATAAAGAGGAAGAAAAAGGAAGAAGAAGAAAGAAAAAATAAATATATAGACTGCACCGATCGGCATAGCTATGGAACAGATTGGCGCAGATAAAAAAAGAAGAAGAAAAAAAGAGACAAAGTGAAAAATTATTCCCTGAGATGCAACAAGATTATCAAAGAAAGCAACTTTCTGATTATCTCTTACTCTTTGCCATTGTTCTCATTGAAACCTTTTTCTTTAGATCTCCTTTGTTCCTCTTCTCCGTCATTAAAATTTCTTTTCCTAGAAAATCCTTTCTTAATGAGCATGATTGAGCACATTGTTGACATGGTTAACTTTATGGTTTAATTAGTTATATAGCCCTCCAAGATCCATATACAATCATTGATTAGATAGGACAGGGAAGGAAATACACTTGAGAGATTTAGAGAAGACCAATTGCATGATGCTCAATGCTAAAGATGAGTAAAGAAAACTAAAATTGTTTTCGAAAAGGTTTTGTGGCAATTTGATTAAATTCATGTATGAAGTACCGATTGGTTTGAAAGAGGGTGAGAGAAAATCATTACGGGGCAAGTAAAAATGATAATTGATATTGATTGAAGGAGAGGTGATGTGAAGATTCTTGCTACATATTTGATTTTGTATTGCTCGAGGACTAGCAATGATCTGAGTGTGGGGGAACTGCTTGTGGTATCCAGCTACCCATTTTATCTACCAAAAAGGGATGTTTTACGTCTTAATTTGGTGGTATTGACTAACAATTCACCCCATATTTGCATATATATGTAGTTGTTCTATTTTGGATATAATTGCAGAAAATAGGTATAAAACAAGGGCAATTATGGATAAGGAATCAAAGAGCAACAAGGATGGGCCAGATACAGAGCCGCGCCGATCGGCGCAGGAGGGTAAAAGACAATGAAAAGCATAATTCGGTCCAACGATAGAGGCCCAGCCCAATACAAGTCAAAGTCGGTGGAAGTTGACCTAATCTCGCCTGATATAAAAGGAAGACATCTATCAAGAGCCAGGAGAGGAGGGGAGAGACAACAATCGTGATATCCAGTTGTTAGAACTAGGGTTTCAGGATATTGGCGGCGATGGTTGGTCAACACTGACGAGAACCACCAGAAGGGAGATCACGCTGATCGGCGCGACGGTTGTGCCGATCGGCTCATGCATGTTCCAGCGCTATTTTTCGCCCTTCTGCTATACTTAGCAAGAGGATGAGCGAGTAGTCTCATATTTTCTTCTTTGCTGCAGGGATCTGGTCATGTAACTCTCATACTTATTGATACTCTCTTGATGAATTCAATCTATGTAGTGAACTCAATTGTGCATCTATTTCATTAGTGTATCGGCCGGTACACTTCTGCCCATTGCATAGTGCAAGAAACCAGTGGGGAGCTAATAACCTCTATAGTGACAACCGGGGCGAACGAAACCACCATGTCTTGTAGAATATTGGAATCATCATCCGAGTTAATAAGAATAAGGTTGCATGCTAGTGAACCAATCCTAAGGAGACAATCCTTCATTATCCTATTACATCTCTAATAACATTCATCCACCACTCTCTCACCATTATTATTCACACCAACCCAACCATTGCAATCTGTTAGTAAGCCTTTAATAGTAATAGTCCCGCTCGTTCCTTGTGGATTTGATAACCTTGGAATACTCTGAGGGAAAAAGAGCTACAACTGTACACCGTCCTCTTGCGGTACATAAGTGGGTGCGTAACTATGACCAACACTGTTAACTAGTGGCGCCTTCTCCGCCCACGCATCTGGAGGTGGAGATCTGCTGGCTGGATTGAGCGGCTCGCCTAAGCGAACTTTCCGCCTGAACCTTGGCGGCCTTGGCCAGGAGCGCTGCTACCTCACGCTGGGCCCTTTGAGCCTCAGGTGTAGCGGGCTCCGGGAGGGTTTTCAGCAGCGTGGTTGCTGCTGCTATGTTCTGCCCTGCATGGGTGAACTACGGTGATCCCTGATCATCAACGATGATGTGCTGCTGGATGTCACGCGCAATAGCGCGGGCGCATCCACCGGTGGTGACGCGGGCCAGCTCACGATTGATTTCCTCCTTCTCGCGCTCCAGCTGGCACCGACTATCTTCGAGCTCTACCCGCCAAGCCTTGAGCCGGCCCTGTATGCCGTCGGGGTGGGGCGCTGGCTGGGGTCCCGTGCCGTTAGTGATGGTAATGTCAACGAGCGGTTCCCCTTCCTTCGCACCTGCCGCCGGGTTCATGGGGTTCTATGTGGCAGGGTTGGTTGTGGCCCCAGCGGCGGAGGTGCTAGGTTTTCCCGCCCCGGGCATGGGTGCGAGTTGTACCATGTTACACCCGCGCAGGCCACAACTCCCTTCGGAGCTCTCGGAGTCTGAATCGTGGTCCTCCGAAGATCCCATGTCAAGGAGATCAAAGAGAGAATCGCTTGGGTGATCGATCATGCCAACAAAACCCGGGTCCACGAAGCCTTGGACAGCGGGCCTGATAGCCACATCTTGGAAACACCCCGCGGCATTCCGCAAGGCGTGAGGGTAGCCTTCGGAGAGGTCTTCGTGGAGGCGGCTCGGGTGAAGAGGTTCCCCACCAAGGAGCTACCCGTGGACATTCGCCAGGGCGAACGCCAAGCGGCAGAGGTCGTCATGACTGGGCATAGGACCCAGGTAATGGTCCAGGTGGAGCCACAGCTGGTCGCTTTGTCCGAGGAGCACTTTATGGTGGCTGGCGACGCGCGGCATCGTCAACTGATGTCGGCCCGTGCGCGCGGCATCGTCAACTGCTGGCGACGAGGGGGGGGGTATACTGGTTCGGTTAAGGCACCCTACGTCTAGTTGTCTAGCATGCTCGTGTTACCTGCCACAAAGGGGGAGTACAACAATGGCGAGAGAGGAGGGGATGCTCCAAGTCTCAGTGTTCGTGGCGGCGATGCGCCGAGGTGTGTGTGTGTGTGTGTGATTGTTTCCTTTTGGTTTCGTCTGTCCCACGAAAGAAGAGAGGCTCCCCTTTATATTCGGAGGGGGTGGCCTACTTACGGAGAGAGAGAGAAAGAAAGAAAGAGAGAGAGATATATAATGTTCTATACGTGCGAAGTGGTTGAATTCGTGGAAGGGGGTACCATCCTGGCTCGGCGGCATGGTCTCTTGTCCTTGTCAGCCCACTGTCCTAGTCTCGCGTCAGGGGCAGGGCGCACTCTGCCTGGGCGTGCCCCTTTCTTCCGTCATCGCGTCGGGCCTCAATCGCCACTGTGCATGGCGTGCTCCGTTGTACGAAGGATGTTGCATCGGGAGCTCATTCATGCTACCCTGATAGAAGTCAATCTCACTGTCCATCGGGTTGTCCTACGTTAATTGCTATAGGGGGCATCGGTGGGAAGTAGCGTCATCGAGTGCCTTGCCATACCCGCCCTCGTCAACGGACGTTGATGGCGACTGGAGCAGGTAAGCGAGTGGATTTGACCTCTCCGACATTGTATGCCCACGCCGGGGCTGCCATTAATAAGGGTTGGCGGGGTAGGCATTGACCACCGCCCCGCTCGACCCCTTCATCAAGAGTCGACGAATCAATTCGTACTCGTTCGGACTTGCTTGGGGTGGGAATCTGTCACACCCGTGTAGGGTAATCGAGTTTTCCCGTCCCACTACTCCCGGTGGAGTCAGGATTCCATCATTATGCCTTCTGCAGATATGGACCCTATAGACGGGACGAGAGGGAAATGTTTATCTGGAAAGTGTGGAGGGGTCCACGCGATGGTGATCGTAGTGGCGACTGGGTTCGCATCCTTGCTAGAGGAAGCAACTTGGTTCTGCTCCCATCGTGGGGTCGAGTGGACCGAGCCAAAGTTTCAACCCTTGCAGGGTCGGGCGGATCGGGCGAGTCGGGCCATCTTTCCGAGGCCGTTGATGGAGGTGGACCTACCACGCGGGACTTCTTCGCATCATGCCTGTGAAGGTGGGGCCCAAGGGAGACGGCTACATGGGTCTTCCATTCTTACCGTATGCCTGCTTTAATTTTTAAATGGTGCCACATGCCACCCCGTTATTTGCCCCCAATAACTGTTTAAAGTGTCAAGTAGGTTAGGATTAAGATGATAACGACTACTGCTTGAGTGCCGATTGGCACACTAGTTGCGCCGATCGACACAGCCTTTCTCCGACCGCTAGATGCATATAGGCTAACTCCAGGTGATACTCCTTGGTCGATGTGTATGCTCCTACTCCCACAAGCCTTGGCCAACTAAGCATCAGGCGCATTTTGGCTCAGGTTTGCAACTCAAATTTTCATCTTTTTTTCGGCTCTCTTGTATGTGCAATTTGTACTTCATGATAGGATTGATTTGTTAGATGAATTAGTAAACTCTAAACACGATTCTCTTGCTGATCCTCGTGGATTTGATTATACCTTGGAATACTCTAAGGGAAAAAGTGCTACAATATACACCGTTCTCTTGCGGTATATAAGTGGGTGCGTAGTAACGACCAACAAGCTCTTTTTCTAGCGCCGTTGTCGGGGATCGGCAACTCGAACCTGTTTAGGGGGATCTATCTAGTTTATCAAATTAATCCTTTATCTTTTTATTACACATATCCTATTTTTCTTTGTTTGTGTGTCCATTGAAAATCAGGCACAAAGCTAGGCACACAACCTCGACTGGAGCACGGCGACATAGCTGCATGCGCCGATCGGCGCAACCATGGGCCGATCGGTGCTGCATCGATGCTGACACCGATGACCTCGCTCTTTGTCGATTCTCTTGCTCCACAGCTTTAGGTGCTAACTTTGTTAGTGGCCCATCATCTGCTGCGGAGTCCATGTTCATGAAAGACTCGCTTGTGCCGATCGGTGCAACGCCCATGCCAATCGGCACCACACCAGTCAAAAGGGAGGTACGCTCTTTGTGTCAAATCTATTTTTAACTAATGCTTTGCAAGGATTCTATCTTGTTCACAACAACAATTAATGGGATAAAAGAATCATGAAGATCAAGAATTTCAATTGCGAAGAATGAAGACACGATGAATACATTCTTGATCATGAGCAGATGTGTTGTCCACTGACCAAAAGAAGGTGTGCGAAATTCTACAGAGGATTGAAAGACCTACAAATTTGATATTGTGGAAGAGCATCAAGTCTAGTTTCCAACTGTTTAAACCTCACATCATTTGGAATTTCCTACAAGCATTTATGGCCAAAACACGAGATGCTGCACGGGCTGTTTGAATATTTCACGAGAGTTGCAAACAATTGGAAGTTTGAGCCAAATATGGAATTAAAGTCCTACATCCACATGATCTATGGGTTTCGATACATTTAAAAGACTTCCTTTTGGTGATTGACACAGATTCAAGTCATTCCAAACATGGAGTTTGAATATTTGGAAAGTTTGAATTCAATTCGGATTCATCGCAAGACAGCCTGACATGCCTTTAGAAAAAAGGTCATATCTCCCTCATACGGAGTCTAATTTGGAGCACATGAGTACTTCTTGGAAAAATAATTTGACGCCAGACGCAATGGCATAGGTTTCAGCCTCTAATTCCTTCTGGTCGCGGCGCAATGTCAGAAACACGACGTCGATTCAGAAAAGCAACTTGATGGATCATTGGGAAGCACGACAGCCTGACGTTCCTTCTGATGGATTGAGAAGCTGCATCTACTCTTCATCAAGACTTGCTGGTGCAACAGAGATCAAGATTCACAAGTCGTAGGACAAGTCGTCATATGCTCCAATGCTTAAAAGATGAAGTCATCAAAGATGACCACAAAGATAGCTCGAGCAATTCTCCCACAAGCAAATGGTTAGAAGTTGAACAAGATTGAAGACTCCATAGAATTATATCACATACACACATTGAGCATTATGCAACACAATGAAGACGGGTAATGAGCGAACCACGATGAAGATTGTATAAGTACAAGCTACACGGAAATCTTTGAATCTTACACCAAGAACCATGGCTTCGCGACAACTTGGTATGTAAAAAGTCTAGCTACATGACTCTAATTGAAGTGCTTTTCGGGAGGCAACCCGTGTTTTGTGTTTCTTTTTGTTTTGTTTTGATTGATTAGTGCTACGAGGAGGACAACCTAGAAATTTTATGTCATGAGAATAACCCAACTCAATTGATTCACTTATGGCAAATTAGTTCAAGATTAACTTTTTATTTTTAAACCTCCGCCACCATCATTTTGTGTTTTGTTTGCGAAAATCATCCACTACATGCATAATTTGTGAGCACTTGCTTTTTTTTTTGTTTTTGCATAATGTTTTCGCCTGCATGCATTTAACCATCTAACTTCAGCCCACCTAAGCCTCCCACCCTTCATTTTCCATCAAATTCCATAGCCAATTCCAAATGCGTCGATCGACGCACATCCATTGCCGATCGGCGCAACACCCAAATGCTTTTCTAAGCATTCCTTCACTGCCGCCTAACATGTTTTTGTTTTGTTTCGCACAAACCAGCAGCTTTGCATGTTCATATTCACTTTCCCACTCATAATAGCTTGGTTTGAACTTGATGATGAGCACTTAATTGGCTTCATGAGCTTTCTAGCAAATTTTGGTGTAAACATGGTGTTTATGCTTATTTGTTGAACAACATTGGATAGTTCATTTGCCTTGCTATGTTTTGCGTCATTTGCATTGGTTGGTTGCTAATCCTCTTCAATGCGCTATCTCTCTAGTCCAACGGAGTTTTGCAATAGCTAAGTCACATAAATATGGTGTTTAGAGTTTGGTTGTTAACGAATTTTGTTTAGATTGCTAGCAATCTAGTTGTAAGCATTGTGCTTAGAGCTAGGTGTAAACATTGTTCTTGTTTAGCTTCCACGCTGCTAACCTTCGTTGCTAACATAAAAAATCTTTCACTTCGTTTGCTTTGCTTCAAGACTAAATGATGAAAACATTTTGATCCCAGAATTGTGTACATATGACACATTCATTTAGCAATTTTATGTGAACGTGGTGTTTAGACGAAATTGTGGAACAACATTGTTATAGTCTTGTTTCTTTGCTAACATTGTGATATTAACTCCATGCATCCACACTTGTGCGCACACGTACACCCATTAGGATTTTGTTTTCTTTTTGCTACTAGAATTAAAATGCCACAAGTTGAACTTTTAAGGTTGTTGCTAGACGGTAGATATTGTTCTATCCCCGATCATCATATCAGGGGGTAGTATGAGCATTTCAATGTTTGGTAGGAATGAAAGAAGTACTCTTGAACGATGACAGTCAAAGGAAACGAGGTGACCACAGCCGCATATACAAGAGGGAGCATTGGGACAACACATCAAGGATGGAGATGGAGGTGATGTGAGGTACAACCGTCTGCGCCGATCGGCGCATCCTCGTGCCGATCGGCACTCCCTCGCTGCCCCTGCTATCACCCTTGTCTTGTGCAATCCAGCAAGATTTTAAGCATGGGGGAGGCACATATTGTGCTTCAATTGATTAAAATACGGTAACATCCCTTTGATTCTTCACTTCTCCTAATCTTATTTTCTTCTCAAACCTATACTTGTTGTCTGCTTCCAACTTGGGTCTTTTCTCTCTTTTTCTTCTGTGATACCCTTCTCGTTTTGTTCATGCGAAAGGTAATTTGTAATTTATCACTTAGAACATAGAATGGACAATGACATATCTCTAATAGCTACCTTAGGGTGACCAAATGTCATTAATTTATCTAGGGGAGCTTGCCTGTATCATCACCATTGTCTTATAATGCTTTCACGATGAATAAATGCATAATTATGATGAGGATCTTTGCTAGAGATATGATGAAAGTTGCTATTGTTATTGGAAGTTGCATGATTCATTGCACATAATTGTCCACCGCTGAATTTTCAACTTAGCACCAATTCTATGAACTCTATTTGCTTTAGTGGTGGTATTTGTTGACAGATGTTTTGATAAAGACCCCATATGGTGGTATTTGTTGACAGATGTTTTGATAAAGACCCCATATGCTTTGCTCTCTAAGAAGAAAACTCCAACATAGCTAGTGAACTTAATAATTTTTGGAAAACTATTACATGTTGTCTCTAAACCTTGCAAATATTGCTCTCTTGCACTGATCATACCTACCAAAGCCAAATATGCTACACTTATATGATACACCTGTAGATTGCAACATGTAATTTAGTCAGTTGTTTCAAGTTTGTGTTCTTTTGGTATGAGACTTTGAAGTTGGCCATTTTTGTTTGCGTAACTATCACTTGTTTGCTAGCCTTTTCATATTTAACAATCCTCGCTGAATATTCCCACCTGTAAACCTATATTTCTTTTGGTGATATCCTCTCCTTGTCCACAACCTATGATATGAGTTTCTCGTCGAGCTGTTGCACTATTTCTATGGTTTTATGCACAAATTATCAAGACCTCTTGCCGAAGACGAAGATTTTGATCAATATACACCTCTAAAGACTCTCTGAAGTGCAAAAGAACTATATAAGGAGAAGACAAGGCGAAATCAAAAGTGCGCCGATCGGCGCACCTATGCGCCGATCAGCGCAAGGACTAAAAAATTCAGGAAGCGCTCTGTAATCTCTAGAAAGCAATTATAAGTGTTTCAGATGGTCAAAGAGAAGAAATAAAGAATTTAGCTAGTGCTCTTCTTTTTCCACTCCCTTTGCTCGAGGACGAGCAATGTTTAAGCATGGGGGGATGGACGCCATTCATCATCCCGAGGCACTAGCTAATGGACTTCAAATTGTTGATGGGAGATAAAGGATGTTTCAAGTTATATCAAGTTGCAAGAGAGGAATTCATACAAGATTTGTGCATAAATCATTATTCTTCAAGTAAGTGCATTCAATTGGCTGAAACTCTATCACTCCAACCATGTGCAATCCAATTTCGAGAACTTCATTTGTGTCTTGAGATCATTCTTTGTCTTTTGCACATGTCCACCTTTCTAAAAGCGTGTGTTTTTTCTCTTCTTCATAATGTTTTCCAATGGCCTTTTTGACAAGTCTTTGTAAAACCAATTAGAACTATCTCTTGATTTGACAATACTCTGAGTTACATTGTTGTTAGTTATTTTCCTACCAAGCTACACATAAAGCCTTCCACCAAATATTTGTAGATAGGATCACTTCTAGTTGTTTGGCTTCTGAGATTTGTAAGATGAGTGTTGCCTTGATTCTTTGCAAGAGAGCGTTTTTGTTTAGATAAATGAGACTAAATTTTTGGAAAAACATTATCATTTAAGGCCTAGTTTGAGGAGCAATCTGATTTAAGAGTTGAAGCTACTTTATTTGATCATTGTTGTCGGATCTTAGTCATTTTCTGTTCCCCACTAATATCTTTGAGTAGTAGAATTGGTGTAACATAAAACTTTTTTTGCTACACTCTTAACACGGGTTAGTTATGCATGTGCCTTAATGAATGTGAGTGAAGATAACATGATTGCAATGCTGATCTCTCCTTGAGAAGATTTATTTGCTCGAGGACGAGCAAAGGTTTAAGCATAGGGGAACTGTTGGTGGTTCCTATATACCCGTTTTATATGCCAATAACCACCAACATCATACCATATTCTCATCATAATCATGTGTTTTACCTCTAACATTGACGATTTTCACATGTAGTTTTATTTTAGTGATTTATTGCAGAAACAGGTGAAAAGACGATAAAATGGCTCTTATATGAGAAGTACCGACATAAAGCCCGACTCGCCGTGCAAGGAGGGCTTCCCACTAGCCCATGAAGGATGCAACACACTCCAGAACATCCAAGAGGTCCAATGTGCAAGCCCAAGGTCGTGACCCAATGCCTAAGGATTTCTAGAAGGTTTATCCGGAATAAAAGTTCAATTCGAGGAGTCCAGAAACAATACTGTATTGTCACGTGATTTCGGAGCCCAAGACGTGGTCAAATGGGAAATCTCAGAATACCAAAGTTGAAGATCTCGTCGAGAGACTTCCAAAACATATACTATTTGCATTTATTGGACTACAGAGCTAGGAGATATGGGCCCCACAAGCCAGGCTGCGCAGAGGAATCTGAATCAGGACAGATATTTTTGCATTGCAATTTTGGGTATCTAAACTTCCGAATCTGAGGATCTAAATAACTCCAACGTTGTAGATCTTTTCAAGGGCTATGAGATAGAGTCCAAACTTGCTTCATTTGGACTCGGGAAGCATCGGTAATGATTAAAGTAATTCGGCACTATTTATGGATGGTATAAAACTGACTTGGATTCAATCTCTATGAGCTAAACTTGGAGGCCAAGCAAGGGAGGACATGACCAGAGGCTATATAAACAACCATATGACGTCCAAGACCGGTGGAAACGAGAAGAGAGGGGGAGAGTTAGGCTATAGGAGCCGTTGCACATCGCCAGGAGGCCGCCGGAGTTGAAGAGCCACCAAATTAAAGAGATGTAGTCTAATCGGGTAGGGACCCTGCATGGTGCACTACACCAGAGCAAGGAGAAGTAGAGCCATGTACCTTAGGAGTCATCAACGATGCATCAAGGCGGTGTCGATCGACGCATAGTTGAGCCAATCGGCGCGCCCTTGACGATGATGAATATTGGTATAAGTTATCGATCTTTATGTTATCTATTTTAATTCTATCCTTGGCTGCAATTTGTGTTCATCTGGATTGATTGATCTTACATGTGCTTATTCAATTGCTTAGTTCTAGGCTAAGTATTTAGATGCTCTCTTAATCATGGTGGTTAGGATGGATCTTGTATGAATCATGATTGCTTGATGATGCTAGGGTGTGGTTTAGTTGTGACACCGCTAAGCTTGCGCAGCACTTTTAGATAGTCAAGTAGGGTTAAGCTACTCGCGCGATTAAGGGTTTCCTCTCGGCAGCGATAAATCGGAAGCCGCTCAGAAAGCAGGGTGGTCTTGCTCATCTTCGATGGTTACCAATTGTTTAAAGTGCCAAGTAGGTTAGGATTAAGATGATAACGAATACTACTTCAGTGCTGATCGGCACACCAGTTGTGCTGATCGGCACAGCCTTCCTCCGACCGCTAGATGCATATAGGCTAACTCCAGGTGATACTCCTTGGTCGATGTGTATGCTCCTACTCCCACAAGCCTTGGCCAACTAAGCATCAGGCGCACTTTGGCTCAGGTTTGCAACTCCAATTTTCATCTTTCTTTTCGGCTCTCTTGTATGTGCAATATGTACTTCATGATAGGATTGATTTGTTAGACGAATTAGTAAACTCTAAACACGGTTCTCTTGCTGATCCTTGTGGATTCGATTATACCTTGGAATACTCTAAGGGAAAAAGTGCTACAATGTACACCATCCTCTTGTGGTATATAAGTGGGTGTGTAGTAACGACCAACAACAGTCCGATCACTGCCTGACCGGACCATCCGGTCACTACAGTCTTCAGCTCCAACGGCTCTACCCCTCTGCTGATCTCCTACTGACCGGATCGTTTGGTCAGTAGACCAGACCGTCCAGGGTCTCTGTCCATCAGACAAGTCCGACACGCCGGACATCCTCGTCAGACTCTAGAGAGTTTCTTCCTTTCTGGTCGGTGTTTCACCCATACTGACCGGACCGTCCGGTCTCCATGGTCCCTAGCATAGACGGATTCCTCACTAAGTCTTCTCTCTAAATTTCCTATTCTCCTAGTGACCGTACAGTCGGGTCTCCACTGACTCCTCTGCCCGGTCACTATGTCCAGAAGCTGAAACTCCTCGTCCTCGCTTGACTTTGTTTCCCAACTTCTTCGAACAGATCCTTGGCTTCTCCACTGTCACCTAGTGCATGTGATTTCACTGAGCAACCTTGCACATCACCAACTATACATGACCTAAGAGAAATGACCTAAACCCCCTTGATAGTCCGATTTTTCCTATGCACTCAAGTCCCTAACAACTAGACAAGTGTTCCCAACACTTGCTCCATAGCTTGTCCTTAGCCTTGATCCATCTCCATCAACCCTTGGACTCCATCAAGCCCATCAAGCCTCCATGCTTGCGGTCATTGTCATCAATCTCCACAGCAACCATTATCCATATGATTTGTAATAGAGTTGAGAGATGATACCTGCATAGACAACACTTGTGTAGATATTAGCCCACAATTTCATAGTTGTCATCTATCACTAAAACATCCATACCTTGGGAATCCAATCACCAATGGTCATGAAGCTTACAATATCAATATGGCCAACAGTGGAGACGCCTGTCTTTGTGATTCTATTTACCATCTTTTGTGGTTATGGGAACTGTTGAGCGTGAAACCATTGTGGGTAGTATCCGTTCGCTTCGTAGGCTAAACCACAAGATGAATGAATATAGAGTTTAACTCAATACAATTTCATCATCACAGTGATGTGATAATACCATCAGATGAATGGGTGAACAATTTAGCACATATATAGTTTCTTCCTCACATCGACGTGATACTATGTTGAAAGAATTACCGGGTTCTTCTGGATCGAAGAAAGCATGGTGTCAAGGGCATCAATCAAAACTGATAAATTAAAAAAAATCATATTAATTTGACCGAGTAGTACACTACAATACCTAAGACACCTTGGGAACTACCTATACTAGATTATACTACACACTTCTAATGCTAAAACACCTAAGATATTGAGCTCTCATGTAAACTTGGCACACGTCATGCGACTACGACGACACATGTGGATGGTTCATCCCTCCCAGCCATGGTTCCTAGCCAGGCGATGATGGCGGCTCTTGTTCTTTTCAGCCCACTTGTCGGAGATGGATGTGCCAACGCCAATGGCATGGTTCAAGAGGGCGGTTTTGGTCCACTCCCTCCGCTTCTTTCCAGGGCAGAGGGGGCAATAGAGGCGGCCGTTACTATCACGGATGAAGCATAGGGCTACACCCCTTTGGACAGGCCTTAGGCACCCATGCATCCTGTCATCCTCACAGTCAGTGCTGATATACTCAGATGAGCAATCGGACTATGGCAATCGCGGCGGTGCCACGACTAGAGACGGTGATCGAAAAAGCGATGAGGCTAGAGAGGATGACAAGACATGGGGCACCAGCACCACCAGCCCTGGAACCGGTACCAGAAATAGTGGCGCCCCAGAGGGCGTTGTAACTATCGGCCTCAGTGCCAAACTGTCTCTAGAAGTTGCAGGCGCTACCAACCCAGGAGCCGGAACCGGACACGGCGGTGCCTAATCGAATCTAGAGGATGCCGGAACTTTCGGCCATGGCGCCCAACTGTCTACGGGAGGTGTGGAATACTTACCTACCGGTATCCATAGCTCGGTCTAATATTGGCCCACACCAAGGTGGCCCACAAAGGAGTTACCGATCGAGGCGGAGTAGAGTGCTAGGAATCTTAGAGATATACTTACCATGTTAGACTTGTAGCATATGACTAGGACTCTTCATGTACCCCTATTCGACCGAATATATAAGGCGGGTAGGGACCCCTCTCAAACACAATCAATCAGCAATACAACCACATACAAGACGTAGGGTATTTACTCTCTTCGAGAGGGCCCGAACCTGTCTAAATCAGCATCTTGTGTGTAACCATCGAGTTCTTGGTCCCGTGCATAGCCCTATACATAGGTTGCCGAGAATAAGTCTCGATAGTTAGCACACCAGGTATGGGGTGTACACTGAGATCCTCCGTCGACCTCGATGGCAGAAGTTCCCAACATCCAGTACTCGTCAGATTTCAAGATCTCCTTTGGATCGCTCGACTTTGCCGTCAATCCTGCTGGAGACCTCACCATGCAAAGGAGATCCGATCTGTCTGTAGTTGCAAAAGCATAGACTATAGATGCAATCAATCTGACCGCCACTGAAATGTGTGATCATCAGATTCGATGGCGCTTTTACAACCACTCAGATTTGATAGAACAGACCAGTTCAATGAGTTCGACTCCGTGTCGGTCCTGTCCTTTGATGAGGGCTCAAACGGTTATTCCGATCTATACCCGAGGAAAGTATTCATGGTCGACACCAGAAAGACTCCACCAGAAAACAATGATGGTGAGGATGAAGACGAGTATGAAGTAAACTCCAAGGGAGACCATCGAAGAAGGAGGGGTTCATGAGGCTCTCGTGCCAACATCGCTCCGAACCTTAACCTAGGCAATCTAGAAGTGGAGATAGAAGGCGAGAAGGTTTATCCAACCCAACAAAACAACATTGCTGGGGCAAAAACAATCTTGGACAGTTTGATGGCCAACGATAATAACTAGACCCCTGCACTGAAGAAGGTCGTGTCCATGCTTAACGTCGCGGCTCTTCAAGATCAAGCTAGAGTACAAGCGGAGAACCAGTCTGAATCCCATGCTACAAGCTCTCATCGGTCTAAATACATGAGATAGGGATCATGGGATCTTGGCCATAGAGTCACCAATCATAGATGTTATGCACGATATCATATCAGTGGCCATCATGAGGAGCGAGCACGAGATGATCGACGCCAACATGAAGGTTGTGACGAGCGAGACCGATATTGATGAGACCGACATGATTATCATGACGACTATCACAGGGAGTGACATGATTCTGATGACAACCGACATCGCTGTCATGATGACGATGTGGGTTCACATCACCAATACTGTTCACCTTCTTCCTCGAGGTCGCCTCACTGTTGTGATCCGTCGGTATCTGATAGCGAGTTCGATAGGATCAAGGCCTTCGCTCCAAGTCTACGCATCTACATGTGGCCTAGAGGCTTCAAGCTGGTCAGCATCGAGAAGTATGATGGCCAGACCAACCCCCGAGAGTGGCTGCAGATCTATAGCATAGTTATTCGGTCGGCGGGAGGAGATTCCTTTGTGATGGCAAATTACTTGTCAGTCTGCCTTGAGCCAACCGTGCAGATTTGGATCACATCTCTTTTGGAGAAGTTTGTCACCTCTTGGGGAGATCTCAACAAAAGTTCATTGAGAACTTTCAAGCAACCTACAACTGGCCGAGCAACCACTTCGACCTCACTCGGATCAAGCAGAAGTCAGACAAGCCTCTTCGGGAGTACATCAAGCATTTCTATGCCAAGAAGATGGAGATCCCCAATGTTCCAGATCAATAGATCATTGCTACCTTCCAAGGAGGTCTGCAAAGTGATGAGTTAGTCCGAGAGATTGGTTGGCGCAATCATAATCTAGATCTAACCACTTAGGAGTGCTTTGAGATCATGGACAAATATGCTTCCAGAGAGTATGTTCTACATGACATCAGAGGCGAAGGCAAGGAGAAGTACCATTCAGACTGGTCAGAATCCTCGAAGAAAAACAAGAAGAGGAAGAGTGACAGCTTTGTGGCTGCAATCGATCGGACAAAGAAGAATCCCCGGACAAATCAGTAGACCATGGATGAGTTGCTCGATGGCCCATGTTTGTGGCACCCTAAAGGGAACCACAAGGCCAAAGAGTGCAACCATCTCAAGGGTTTCGCTACTACCGCCCTCATAGTGGCTAAGTCACATCCATGGCACAACAAGGGTGGCCCAGAAAACAAGGACGACAACAAGGAGACCGAGGACGAGTTCCTAGAGACAAGCAAGGAGGTCAACTATATCTTTGGAGGGCTTGATGCATATACATCCAAGCGAAAGCATAAGGTAGCTCCGCAGGAAATAAATGCGGTTGAGCCTGCTGCCCCTGAATACATGCGGTGGTATGAAGTCCTATTTACCTTCGATCGGTCGGACCATCCAAAGAATCTCTCCAAGCCAGGACACTACCCTTTGGTCCTTAGCACCACCGTCCAGAAGGTCAAGTTCAACCAAGTACTCATTGATGGAGGAAGCTGCCTTGACTTGATCTTAACCAGGACCCTCAAGGAGTTAGGCTTATCGGTCAACGATCTCCAGCCAAGCTCATCACCCTTTCATGGGATTGTTCCAGCGAAGACTTTGGTTCCCCCTTGGTCAGATTACTCTATCTGTGACCTTTGGGTCATGGGAGAATTTTAGGACTAAGCGGGTTACTTTCCAAGTTGCAGACTTGAAGATGCCCAAGTTCATGGCGAGTCCCCACTATCCATATCTCACCTTGAAGATGCCCATTTCTAATGGAATAATCTCCCTCCACTCTAATCTTCAAAATTCTTTTGATTGCGATGTCCAGAGTTGTGAGTTGGCTAACCAACAGTTGATGCTGTCAGAGAAAAAAGAGATCCTGAAGGAAGTAAGCGAGGTGGCCAACATGGAGGTAGAGGTGCCCATCAAGAAGGCAAGCAAGGAAAAGCTTCAAGCTGATGAAGTTGCAACCAAGGAGATTTCACTCGATCTAGAAGACCCCACTAAGGTGACTTATGTAGGGGTAGAGCTCGGTGACAAATAGGAACTCGCGCTCATTCTTTTCCTCTAGGAAAATAGGGACATCTTCGCATGGCAACTTTCTGACATGCCAGGAGTTCCTAAGGAGAAGATTAAGCACGAGCTAAGGCTGGATTCTAAAGTCATCCCCATCATACAACGCCTCCAAAGATTTGCGCAAGACCGGAAGGACGCTATGAGGAAAGAGATAGCTAGGCTTAAGAAAGCTAATTTTATAAAGGAAGTGTATCATCCTGAGTGGCTCGCAAATCCAGTCCTTGTACCTAAGACGAATAAAGAGTGGTGTATGTGCATTGATTATACTGATCTCAATAAGGCTTATCCTAAAGATCCTTTCGCTCTGCCATGTATTGATCAGATCATAGACTCAACGGTCGGGTGTGAGCTTTTAAGATTTCAGGATGCCTATTCAGGCTATCACCAGATCCCACTGAAAGTCAAAGATCAAATTAAGACTTCTTTCATAACTCCTTTCGGTTCCTACTATTATATCACCATACTGTTCGGTCTAAAAATCGCTGGTGTGACTTACCAACATGGTATTCAATGCTGCCTCGATACTCAGATCGGTTGGAACATAGAAGCTGACGTTGATGACATCGTTGTAAAAAACCCGAAGCACTAAAGACTTAATCTCTGACATTGCAGAGACCTTCAGCAATTTGAGGAGATACTTAGTGAAGTTCAATCCCAAGAAGTGTATTTTTGGGGTGCCTTCGGGTAAGTTGCTAGGGTACCTTGTATCAAAGCGAGGTATCGAAGCCAATCCGGAGAAGATCAAGGTGATCCTCTTTATGGGGCCGCCGAATTCACAGAGAGATATCCAAAAGCTGACCAGCTGCATGGCAGCTCTGAGTCGCTTCATCTCCTAGTTAGGCGTTCGGGGGTTACCTTTCTTCAAGTTGCTCAAGAAGCATGACGACTTTGTTTGGACGGAGGAGGCCCAGCTAGCTTTGGATGAATTAAAGAGCATCTTAGCAATATGCCGGTCTTGGTTCCCCCCCCCCACCCCCCCACCCCCGATCCAAAGAAAAGATTCAGCTCTACATCTCAGCCACGACTCAAGTGGTGAGCACTATCCTGGCAGTCGATCGAGATGAAGAGGGTCATGTACAGAAAGTACAACATATGGTCTACTTTGTCAGTGAAGTTCTGAGTTCTTCAAATTGTGATACCCTCAGATCTTGAAGCTATTGTATGCGCTCTTGATTACTTCGAGGAAGCTAAAACACTACTTTCAGGCTCATCCGGTTGAAGTACATACGACTTTTGCACTTGGAGAGGTGTTGCTTAATTGCAAGGCGGTCGGAAAGATTGCTAAGTGGGCTGTGGAACTTGGATAGTACTCCATTACATACGTGTCTTGGTCTGCAATCAAGGGACAGGCTTTGGCGGACCTTATTTCAGAGTGGACAGAGGTACAATTACCGCCTACACCGTAAGACTTTGAATACTAGAACATGTATTTTGATGGGTCTCTTCAGTTGCAAGGCACGGGGGCTGGCACAGTACTCATATCTCCTAAAGGAGAGAAGCTCAGATATGTCCTCCAGATGAACTTTCGAGCATCCAACAATACAGCAGAGTATGAAGCGCTTCTTCACGGTCTGCGCATATCAATTACGCTTGGGATTCGTCAGCTTGATATCTTTGGTGACTCGGCTCTGGTCATCAACCAGGTCACTAAAGGTTGGAAGTGTGTGGATGATAACATGGCGGCCTATTGTTAGGAAGTGAGGAAGCTTGAAGACAAGTTTGATGGGCTTCGATTCACACACATTCTAAAGGACAACAATCAAGCTACGAATGAACTAGCCAAGATGGGATTGTCGAGAGCGACGGAGCCCCCAAGAGTATTCGTTCATATCCTAGATAAAACAACTATCCAACCTCTATCGAAGGAGTCGCAGACTAATACTATAGACCAATCACAGGTCATGAATGTGGATACAGACTGGCGCAACCCGATTGTTCAATATTTAACAAAGGGGATGCTGCCGGAAGATCCTCATGAGTGTCTACGGTTGAAGGCTAAGAGCCGAGGGTATGTAATGGTTGATGATCAGCTCTACCACCGAGGAGGGTCGAACATTTTGATACGATGCATATCAATCCCCAAAAGCAAGGAGTTGATGATAGAAATTCACTCTGGCATGTGTGCAAATCATGCGGTGTCTAAGACTTTGGTCGGCAAGTCTTTTGGGCAAGGGTTATATTGGCCCACGGCGGTTGATGATGCACACAAAGTCGTACGAAGATGCGAGGGATGTCAATTCTTCGCTCAGCAACCACATGTTCCTTCACAACACCTTCCGATGATACCAATGACTTGGCCCTTCGCATGCTAGGGGCTCGACATTGTCGAACCTTTCAAGAAGGCTCCCGGTGGGTATACACATCTATTTATTGCTATTGACAAATTCACCAAGTGGATTGAAGCGAAGCCGATCTACAAGATTACATGCAAGAGGGCGATCGAGTTTGTCAAGGATGTCTTCACTTGCTTTAGAGTGCCACATGACATCATTACCGATAATGGTTCTTAGTTCACATCTGAGGAATTCCGTGACTTTGCCGATGAGGTGGGAATAATGATCCACTTTGCATTAGTGGCTCATCCTCAAAGTAATGGGCAGGTCGAACGGGCCAACGGTATGATCCTTTAGGGGTTGAAGCCTCGGATCTTTAATAGACTCAAGCCGTATGCAGGTCGGTGAGCGCGAGAGTTACCTTCTATTTTATGGGGGCTGTGCACCAATACCAGTCGGGCTACCGGTCAGTCACCTTTTTCATTGGTGTATGGTTTAGAGGCCATGCTACTAACCGAGGTGAATCTTTTGTCGACTCGGGTGAAAGGGTATGACGAGAAGCTTTCTGAAGACAATCACGAGGTCGAACCTATTGCAGTAGAGGAGATGCGTGATCGCGCTCTACTTCGGGTGGCTCATTACCAATGGGCCTTGCATCATTATCATGAGAAGAACGTCAGAAGCAGGCAGTTCAATGTTGGTGATTTGGTGTTGCGCCGAGTGCAAACGACCAAGAATCAACACAAGCTATCCCCCAAGTGGGCGGGTCCCTATGTGGTGAAAGAAGTCACTCGGCCAGGGGCTTACAGACTGATGTATGAGAACGGCGAGGACATATCAAATTCTTGGAACATTAACCAGCTACATCGCTTCTATACTTAGTCTTTATTTTTTGAGAACTGTACTCATATCTTTATATTATAAATGAAACTTTGGTCTTTTTGATGAAAGATTCTTTGATTGTTTTCATTCGATATTTGCCTCGGTTTTTTAATTTTCAATTAAATAATAGAGCCTGGGGGCTAACTATAATGTCCCACCTTAACCTTAACCATAGTAAAATCTGGTTTTGGTCTTGTCAGGCCGATTTCTGGTCTTATCCGACCAATTTCTTGCATTTGCAATACGGTCTTTATCTTTATGGTCTTATGCTTATCATTCAGCAAAGGCATACATCTCATCTGTTACGCGGTAGACTGCCACTACACTACACCCAGAGCCAAAGTTGTAAGAGGTTATGTGTCGACTGGTTCTAATCGCTATACACGAGCATGATATGACTGATACTGTCAAGGCAGACCGATTTAACATATTGATTTTGTCTTAAGTATCCAGAAGACAGAATTATTTAGTTACTATTGCGCGAACTACGCAACAGAGTGCTAGTCGTTCTTGATCAAAGAAGAAACAAAGACGCATTTGACTATTCAGTCGAGTTGTTTTGCTTGGGTTCAAAACATAAAGTTGACCAAAGTAGAACTTAAGAAACATTAGAAGTTTGATACATAAACAACACTAATGTTTGCTACTGTACAGGTACATTAATACTTCTTGTCAGTCTATGATCCAGGCTGGGGCGAGGAGGCATCATCTTCGAGCTTGACAGTAGGAGAGCCAGGTGGAGATGGTGGAATAGGAGCCATGTCAATGTTCTCCACCAGAGCTTGAGAGGTCTCCACCATGGAGTCTAACAGGAGTTGGCACTGGTCTGTAGTCATAGCGGGGTTGAACCCACAACGGATGTTCTCCAGCGGAAGATCTTCACTCCAAGACATGCAGATTGCCAAGACCTGACTGCTGGCCTCGGTCGCCACTCTCCTAGTGTGCTCTTCGATTCTTTTAGGACCATGCTCCAGGAGGTAGTCGAAGGGCCTACCGGTCTGCTCCAGCTGATTGGCATAGAGGTAGTTCACTACCTTTTGAGTGCCGAATCGCAAGACCGCAAAAAGACCATAGAAGATAAGAAGAGAGGAAATGATAGGTGTAGAGTGCCCGATCTTTCGGCGAGTGTAGATAACTTCGATTCGGTGGATGTCGACCCTCACGATCCGACTACGACGAGCAAGCCCGAAGCGCCAATGCAATCGTTGAACCAACTTCCGGAGGAGATTAACCTTGTGGTAAACAAGATCAACCTGATCATGAGGATCAATTCTTATGTGCAATCGAAGAACGAGCAAGAATTAGAGGCGAGCAATCTGATGTATTGCACGAAGGTGGAGTTCTGAATTCACGTCGAGAGACGGATGAATAGCTAAGCTAATCTTAAAACAAAACTCAAAGATTACAAGGGGCGCAACCCTTGACTAAATAGGGGGAGCGCGGCATCTAGGGCCGGCTGAAGTAGAGAGGCGTGCGGTAGAGAGGTAGTCGCGCGACTTGGGCTACTTGGGCCTTCGCGGGCGTCATCCTGGGCTGTCGTTCCTTAGCATCAAAACCATCTTCAATTCCTGGGCTCGAGCTCTAGTGATTGGGCCCTTGTATGTCGTCGTCTCGTCGGAAGATGGGTCCATAACTTGAGAAGGCGCGACGACGAGAGGTGGAGGCGTGACAACTTGGTTTGGCGCGCCGTCTTCCATCGTCGTTGTTCGTATGTCGTTGATGTCCTCATCAGGAAAACCGTTCGAGAAGAGGGGAATTAAGAAAGCAGGCTTACTGCTTAGTTGACACCTAAGAGAGGTGACGTTACCCTTGGCATCTTCATACTTCTTCTTGGTGGACTCAAGCTCTTTCTTCAAATTGACAATTTCTGAGTCTCGCTCAGAGACGGTCTTGGAGGGTTGTTCCTTCTCGGTCTCCAAGGTTTTGACACCTCAGAGTGGCTCGAGATGGTCTTCTCCAAGTCTGCTATCTTGGTCTTTTGAGCTGCAAAAGCTCACAAGTATAAATAAGGATTTCAAGAATATCATAAGAGGTATTCGATTCTTTACGTTCATCGTTGAGGCGAGCCTGCTCGAGCATCTGCAGAGCGGTATTCTTCTCCTCTTGGAGCTTGCTGACCTCCTCGCTGGCCTGGTGGACTCGGTGGGATTGCACTGCAATACAAGAGTCATGTGAGGAATGACAAATTCAGAATGCATACTAGATGCCTCAGCCTCGAACTTTTCAATCTTAAGTCGCCTGGCCTCCAGAAGTGAATGGACTTCCTGCAAAAAGCCAAGGTTATAGCAAGACAAAGGTTTGAAGACTTGGATGCAATATTTAAGAAGGTTAGCTACAAGGCTGTTACCTGGGTCAGGCGATGATGCTGATGGATGACCTCCTGTTTCGATGCTTCAGCGGTCTGCATCGACTGATCCATGGATGTTACCATAAGACAGGTAACTTGGAGCGCATCTTCAGTCGGTACAGAAGCTGGAACGGGAGAAGACTTTGTTGTTGCAGCCTTGGGTTGCTCCATTGCTGGAGACTTATCCTTTAATGGCTCGGCGGCATTTTTGGTCTGCTGAGGCTTGGGGGCTGACTGTTGATCCTTGGACATTGAAGTGTCCGGAGTAGCAGCAGCAGGTTTTGCAAGCTCACTGTAAGAACAAGTTAGCATAATAATGATAAATACATTATATAAGGGAATAGTAGTAGTTGAAGCTGTTACTTGGAAGCCTACACGATCGTGATGGATCAGACTTTCTTTTTGATGGAAGTCGCCGCTGAGTCAGACTGGCGCTTCTTTGAGGAGGAGGAGGCAGGGATCCCCGTAGACATCTTGGGGGTCTTCTCCTTGGTTACTGAGGGAGCCGCCTCAAAAGCGGTATGCGGAGGCGATGGCTTGCAGAAGTTGGGGTGGCCTCGCGAACGACAACGACAGTGTCATCGGCCACATCTTCATCATCATCGTCCCCGATCAGAAGTTGGCGCCGACGAACAACGACTGCTTTTCTGGGTCTTAGGGCTGATGGAGAGCTGCTGGTCGGTCTACAGCGCGCCCTTGCTCGGCGCTGAGCTCGAACCTGCCCAACCTATAGGCGGGACACGGGGCTTCACGGCATAATCCACTCCCCTGTTGATCGGAGGGAGAGCTGGGTGAGACACAAAAGTATCAAGTACCCACATAACAATGCGAGACAAATATTTCAAATGGTCTGCAACGCAAAGCAAAGTAAAGTGCATAGTAAGACTGATTGATGAAGAGCTTATGCAGGCGCAGAGAGTGCCTCTGTTGTAAGCCTTCTTGATGAGAGTGATGTCCTGTTCTATACTTCCCTCAAATAACTTGTTCAGCCGATTACGACGCAAGGTGGAGTTTGGGGGGTTAGGGACTTCTTTAGTCTCATCATCAGAAGTGTACTCCCAACCGGGATGACACTGAGACTTCAGAGGCTGCACGCAATGAACTATGAAGCATGTTTCTATGGTCCACGCGATGAACTATGAAGCATGTTGCTATGATCAGACCGTTGATCCCTTCCTTCTTCAGATCGACAATTTTGTCTAGGAGGGATACAACTTGAGCCATCAGCGTCGGCTTTTCAGACCAAGAAGATCTGGGAGGAGCCCTCAGACCGGTGAAGTCAGCGATGGATGGAGTGGGTTTGTTGCAATAAAACCAATTGCTCCGCCAGGCTCTATTGCCAAAAGCTAAAGACACATCTATCTATGCGTCCTTGCTGCGGAGTTGAAAGCCTACGCCCCTCAGAGCCTCTTGCTCAAAGATTTTGGGGAGAGGGCGCAAAATGAAAAGATGGAGAAAAAGATCAAAATGGGGTTTGACACCCAGGAAGTCCTCACACATATGCACAAAGATAGCAATATGGAGGATAGAATTAGGATTGAGATTAACGAGCTCAATCCCATAGAAGAACAGGAGCCCGCATAGA
The DNA here is from genome assembly GCA_032690845.1 of Eleusine coracana subsp. coracana. Lineage (NCBI taxonomy): Eukaryota > Viridiplantae > Streptophyta > Magnoliopsida > Poales > Poaceae > Eleusine > Eleusine coracana. The sequence goes on along the minus strand of CM064420.1, from coordinate 31,023,855 downwards.
AAGCTGTAGCAGGGCACACCAAATCCATGCTGCAAGAATGAGCAGAACATGACTAAATGCTTGAGGATTGGAAGAGGATGAGGAGTCTCAGGTACCTTCCAGTTCAAGCGCGCCTGGTCCGGAAGGATGCCATCGATGACCATGTTGTTCAGCACCGCTTGCATCATGGTGCTTGGCGGGAATTCACAGAGGTGCTCAGGCACATCCTATGGTGGAATGACACTAGAGGACTCTGCCAGCGAGCCTTTCTTCCCCTTCATGAGGTGGCGCAACATATTTGATGAGGAAGGTGGAATGCGGCAGTGGATCTTGTGCAGGAACCCTAACCCTAGCTCACGATGGTGAGATTGGGGAACGGGAAGCAACAATGGTGTCGATTGGTGGCAATGCGCACATGAATCGTGGCCCTAAACCCTAGCAGAGCAGCGGGAGCGGAGGAGTCACGAGGAGGAAGATGAGCACATGCTCGAAATGGCGGCTTGTGGATTGCGTCATCCCCATTTCCCCTATTTATACCTTTAGGATTGACTCGGGGTCTGGGGTCCAGCTAGGCCATCGTGGGCCGTACAGTACTGATTTCTTTATCGGGCCATTAGGTCAAACACGATTATCTTTGGATATAGTTCCTTGGATCATCTGATTAAACACAGGGGCTTCTTTGATGAGAAGCGAAAGCTAAAATTAATCTCATATAGTCAAAAGTTGATGATCATATGAGGTATTTTTGGACAATAAAACACAGGGGCTTCTTTGATGATTATACTCAAAGGACTTGATGATCATATGAGGTATTTTTGGACAATAAAAGTTGATTGAAGTCAATAGGCACAAAGCTCAAATAGTATGGGTGATTAATACTTAAGGATAAATTACATAATCATGATTAAAGTCATGGTAGTTGAGTACTTGATTATGGTTGAAGTCATAAAATTACTTCCTGCTCTACAATGATTGATGTCATTATTGTGAGAAAATATCACTCCAAGTTAAGCATGATGTCACTTGGTAAAAGAGGATGACATCACTCTGCATAATTGAAGTTATGTTATCAAATACCTTAATTTGACGATTAAGGAAAGTTATCACTCAGGAGTAATTGACGTTGCTCTGAGTCTTGATGGTTTGGATAATGAAAGAGCCAATATATTCTTAAATTTGGACTCTTGCATTATTTGTAGTTTCGCAAATGTTACAAGAGTCAGGGGCTACACCTGATCAGATGCACCTAACCGGCACACCAGATCAAACCAAAAGCGTATTTGGGAGGTCTTCATAATTTATGACCTACCATCATGAAGAACCAGTCAATCTTGATGTCGCTCAAAATCATAAAGCACTCGGGGGCTGCTGTGGAATACTTGCCTACCGGTATCCATAGCTCGGTCTAATATTGGCCCACACCCATGTGGCCCACAAAGGAGTTACCGACTGAGGCGAAGTAGAGCACAAGGAATCTTAGAGATATGCTTACCATGTTAGACTTGTAGCATACGACTAGGACTATTCATGTACCCCTGTCCGACCAGATATATAAGGCGGGCAGGGACCCCCCTCAAACACAATCAATCAACAATCAGCAATACAACCACATACAGGATGTAGGGTTTTTACTCTCATCGAGAGGGCCCGAACCTATCTAAATGGGCATCTAGTGTGTAACCATCGAGTTCCTGGTCCTATGCGTAGCCCTATAAATAGATTGCCGTGAATAAGTCTCGATAGGAGGTGCCGGAGTTATGGGCCATGGTCAACTACCGCCTCCGGAGAGAGACAGAGGTATTGGCCATGGTGCCTAACCATCTATAGAGCGCGCGGGCGGTACTGGCCATGGTGCCCACCCGCCCTCAGAGAGCGTTGCGGACCACACAAAATCGTCTCTCGAAATCATCTGAGGCCACCGGGAATGGGACTGGGGGTGCGAGTGGCAGAGGCACCAGGGAAAGAGGAGGAGATCATGGCGGCTGTCAAACTGGGGGTCTGGGAATGTGGAAACACATGAACTTCTATCATAGAGAAATCCCTATGACCACTCCCCCGTGATGGAGGCCCCGCTCCGTCTTCACCGGTATTGGGAACCGCTGAGTGTGAACCCTTCGTGTTTCCCATCGATTCGTGATTGTGGGTAAAAACTATACTGACAACAGTTCAAAATTCTGAGAAATACTATCATAGGATGATACATTGATGATTCGGACGCATACATCGGAGCATCGACCGAAGTTATTGTGGTGCGATTTGTTTACCCTCTAATAACTAGGAAATACTGAGTCAAATTCATGGTAAATAACTACTTAGGCTAGTCCCAATGGTGAGTTTCGTTTTGTTGTTTCCAAATCTGCCACATAAGCAATAAGGTATTTGTTTGAAAGATGAAAATGATGATAAGTTAATTTATTGTGGTTCCTATATTTCCGCTTCATTGTCCATACAGTTATCGCAGAGGATGAATAGATGCTCAGTTTTAAGCGCCACAGGATAATCGTGGCAGCGAAGCCACAATTGAAGAGCATTGTGGAGTTCTTAGATCCAAACTAACCAAATATTACTGTTAATATTTGCATGGGACATTAAAGAACAGATCGGCTTCTGATCCCATTTTAGAAATCGCAAAAGTTGTACCAGATTCAGCATGCTCTCACGATGCAACACATAGGAGCACGATACAAGATAATATATCATAGAGTTACATATTTGCAAGTCTTGTCTAACGAACTCCATCTTTCTAAGTCTGAACCACGTGGTTAGTATCATTAACTACGGTGGAAGGCCACCCAAAATAGTACAGATACGCGTCGCCAACTGGAGTGGCAACCAAGAACAGGGTTCCCTCCATGATGCTCTGAATAAAGAGATTCTCTACACATAAATCCCCATCTTCATTTCTTTCCGCTGGTTCAGGTAGCAACTGTTCAAGCTGCTCTTGCAAGGACTTGTCCCATCTTTTCACCCACCTATCAATTCCGTCGGAAGACCTCATATGCAGGAAGACCAGAATGGATAATCCGCTTGCTACAACCAAGCAACATTTCCCCATCCTTGGCTTCTCCTAAAGAACAATCTAGTGGCCTATCATTAGAGGCCATGGTTTGTACCTCAGGTAGGAACTCAACAACGGAGAATTCCATTGATTCAATTTTGAGTTCCATAAGACGTGTCTTATCTGCATACACCCACAGCAACGAGCCATTGGCCATACCGCAGAGATTTGGAGTCACCAGCCAACATGGCCGAACTAACGAACATTTGGTGACTACTATCCAAGGTACAAAGAACCATTCCATAGTTTTGGATGAAAGGACCGCGACCCTAATTCTACTTGAAATATCAGTAGCAATCGTTATGACACAGAAGGAGTTCGGCTTCTCCTCTGAGCGGACCAGGCGGTGATTGTACACTCTAGGTTGGTCATTGTGCTGAGAGTAAATCTCATCTCCGCAAATATTAAAAAACTCCAATGATCAACCCGTCATTGGGTTGCACACAACGAGCTTTTCCTTATCATAATTCTCAAGAAGTAGTAAACCATCGACGCAGTCAGATACCATCCAACAGATAGATTCAGAACTACTGCACTCCATCACTCTAGTGAAACCGAAATCACCAGAACGAACAATGGCATTGCATTCCGGGTCGTTGGTCTGACAGGAAATGAAATAGGGGAATGAAGGAACAGTGGTTACCCAGGTGGTGTCATTGATGAAGAACCCGAGGAGTGAAGGCCCCGACTGCACGGCAAAACAATGCCGGTACCATGACGAATACAGCGCATTTCGCCACTCCTTCTGAGAGTATATAGCAGAAACAAGCGTCTTGAGGGTGGAGATGTGCTCGATGATCGATTGCTTGAGATCACAGCCGAGCGAGGCGGCGGCGTTTCCCGATGAACTTCTTCATCTATCCATAATCATCGGGGACTCTTTGTTCCATGGACTTTTGTTTTGGGACTTTTCTACTCTAAATTGCGCATTGGCTCGCTACGGGAATGTGCCTGGTGTCGATGTGGCGAGAGCAGATATGATGTTAGTTTGCCGTGTAGGAGATGGGAATGAAAAGGATGGTCCAGTCATGTCTGCAAGGTGCCATGATATATACTCAGTGATGGCCACTCCCACGTGGTGCAAGCGCCCCTCCATCATCAGAGGTACAGTATTAGGAACCACCGAGTGTAAACCCATCGCATTTCCTACCCATGAGCCTCATATTCTTTATTGCGGGATTTGCAGAATCGTCCAGAAAATATCCTTGTTCAATTATTATGTCAACAATACATAGGATGAAATGTTGAATGTAGTGGCGACTGAACGGGTCATAGGTACCAGAACGAAGGAATGGTTAACCCGACGTTTACTGTGGCGTTTCTCTACCCTGTAACTATGATCTTAGAAGCGCTGTAAATGTCTTGTGGGCCTAATTCATTTCGGGTCCAGATATCAGTGATACAGTTACTAATCCCCGATAGCCATATGTGGCAACGGGCATATCTTTGCTCTTCATGGAGCATTCGACCATTCTTCCGCGGCACATGAAATTCTGTTGTTAGGAGCCGAGTTCACGTGGAGGGGCAGCTAAGAACACGGTGTTGCATTTTTTAGCGACTAGCCATCTATAGATTCGGGATGTTTCTTCGAGCAACTGGTCATCCTCATTTTCAACCTCACGCTGCACCGATTTTTCATTCTCACCATCACTACAAGGATCTGGTAGTGTGAGAAGAAGCAAAGCAGCCTTGGACATCGGTGCTCCGTCACTGCAGCGGTGCAGCTACTGGTGCTTCAAACAAACAACATGGCATTGATGCATGTAGAAGTTCCTGTAGGCTGTAGCTATTAAGTGTACATACTAGTAATGAACAGGTACTCCTGTCACTATGCATCAAGGTGCATAGACACTTGGTCCACAGGATGAACCGGTGTAAAGTGCACTGCCCGCACGAGATCATATTCTCACCGAATCTGAAAATGAAAAGGATCTAGGCTGTCTTCGAAATCCACGCATGCGCTGTGCCCAGCAAATGGTCCAACATGAACACCAGCTAAAAACACGGAGCAATTTACCACAAAATATTGACCTGGAGATGAATATCAGGGTGGCGGTCAGATTTATATGTCAATATGGCCCCTCCTGCTCGTTTAAACAGTGGAGACACCTGCCTTTGTGATTCTCTGCTCCGTCTTTTATGGCTACGGGAACCATTGAGCATGAGATCATTGTAGCTCCTATCCGTTGGCTTCGTACTCTTAAGGGATATACCACCGGATGAATGGATGAAGAGTTTAGCCCAATATAGTTTCATCCTCACAGTGGCGTGATAATATTATCGGATGAATGGATTAACAGTTTAGCGCAATACAGTTTCATCCTCGCAGCGACGTGATAATAAGTTGAAATAATTACGGGGTTCCTCTGGATCGAGGAAAGCATGGTGCCAAGGGCATCGACCAACACCAATAAATTAAAAAAAATCGTATCAAACACAATGCAATTATGAACAAGCAAAATTGACTTTAGATTATATTAATTTGACCGAGTAGTACACTACAGTACATAAGACACCATAGGAATTACCTATACTATATTATACTACACACTAATATTGCTAAAACACCTAAGATACTGAGCTCTCGTGTAAAGTTGGCACATGTCAGGTGACTACAACGACGCATGTGAAGGGTTCATCCCTCCCGGCCATGGTTCCTAGCCAGGCGACGATGGCGGCTTATCTTCTTGTCAATCCACTTGTCAGAGATGGATGTGCCAATGCCAAGATAGGCGAGATTTATAGTACAGTATGGACACACCCCCAACCCATGATGGAGGCGCCGCTCCGTCTTCAGCGGCACTGGGAACCATTGAGTGTGAACCCATCGTGTTTTCCATCGATTCCTGATTGTGGTGGTGTGGTATAATCAAAAACAAAAAAAGTACAATACGGGGTCAAAAATTATACCAACAACAACAGTTCAAAGTGCTGAGAAATACTAGTATCATAGGATGATGCGTTGATCATTGGGACGCGTACATCGGATCATCAACCGATGTTATTGTGGTACGATTTGTTTACCCTGTAATAATTAGGAAATACTAATTCGGATTCATGGTAAATAAATTATGGGGCCGCATATTTTACGCACCACTTATCATAGAAACAAAAACTGATTGCCAGTATCCATATGTGTACGTGGTATTGAAAGTTGACCGAGCATATCTTTTCCCTTAATGGAGCTTCACCTACAGGGATGTCGATCGGCATGTTCAGTAAGGGCGAGCATTGCCTGCAATCATAGCCTCGTCCGATCATCCTCCAGGTTAATGCTTGTGAAGTACCCGATTTTTGTTGTATCGGTTCCACACCACAGGAACAAAGTCGTGTGAATTACAAGCAATGAATGGACTCGTAATACTTGGATCGCTCTAGCCAGACTATTTTGGTCCAACAGCCGACACAAGGATTATGTTTGTTTTTACAGTTGTTGCACCGGATGAATAGTTGAAAGTTTGGCACGCCACAGAACAACTTCGCTGCAACGGCACAATCGAAAAGCATTGTAGAGTTCATCTAGATGCATGGAATGCTAATTAAAAGAAAGGCTTCTGATCCCAAGATGTCGGTATTCCATGGATTTTGTACTTCTAGCATGGTGCCATTGCACGATGATAAGTGAATTTATTGTGGTTCCTATATATGTGCTTCATTGTCCTCACAGTTATCACAGAGGATGAATGGATGCTCAGTTTTAAGTGCCATAGGATAATTGTGGAAGCCACACCACAATTGAAGAGCATTTTAAGTGCCATAGGATAATTGTGGAAGCGACACCACAATTGAAGAGCATTGCGGAGTTCTTAGATCTGCACTAACCAAATATTACTGTTAATATTTGCATGGGACATTAAAGAACAGATCGGCTTCTGATCCCATTGTAGAAATTGCAAAAGATGTAGCAGATTCCGCATGCTCTTACGATACGACACATAGGAGCACGATACATTATACTAATATATCATAGAGTTACATATTTCTTGTAGAAATAAATAATAACCTTGTACCAGGCCGTACATGTTTCCACGACAATAAATACATGTGTCACTACGGAATATTAAACTGCAAATGTTTACATTAAACTTAACAGAAAAATGTCTTGTCTAATGAATTCTATCTTTGCAAGTCTGAACCACGTGGTTAGGATCATCAACTGTGCTGGAAGGCCACCTGAAATAGTACGGAATCACGTGACAGTCGTATGTCTTCACAAACAGCCTCTGCAGCATCTCCCCTTCCAAGCTCATTGATAAGATCCAGGTCGGATCCGCGTCACCACCTGGTGGGGCAACCATGACCACGGTTCCCTCCGAAATGTTCAGAATAGAGAGATGCTCAACACATAAATCCCCCTCGTCATTCCTTTCTGTTGGTTCAGGTAGCAACTGTTCAAGCAGTTCTTGCAAGGATCTGCCCCATCTTTTCACCCACCTATCAATTCCGTCGAAACACCTCGTGCGCAGGAAGACCAGAATGGATAGTCCGCTTGCTACAACCAGGCAAAGTTTCCCGTCCTCGCCTTCTCCTAATGAACAATTTAGTAGCCTATCATTGGAGACCATGGTTTGTACCTCAGTTGGGAAATCAACAACAGAGAATTCTATTGATTTGATTTTGAGTTCCATAAGACGTTTCTTATCTGCATACACCCACATCAACGAGCCATTGACGCTGCGCCGAGATTTGGAGTCACCAGCCAACATGGCTGGACTAACAAACATTCGGTGACTACTATCCAAAGTCTAAAGAACCATTCCATAGTTTCCGATGAAAAGACCGCGGCTCTAACTCTACTTGAAATATCAGTAGCAATCGTTATGACACGAAAGGAGTTCGGCTTCTCCTCTGAGCAGACCAGGTGGTGATTGTACAGTCTAGGTTGGCCATTGTGCTGAAAGAAAATCTCATATCCGGAAAGATCAATAAAGTCCAATGACCAACTTGTCATTGGGTACCAGACAACGAGCTTTTCTATATCATAATTCTCAAGAAGTAGTAAACCGTTGACGCAGTCAGATATCATCCAACAGATAGATTCAGAACTACTGCGCTCCAACAGTCTAGTGAGGCCAAAATCGCCAGAACGAACAATGGCATTGCGTTCCAGGTCGCTAGTCCGTTAGGAAATGAAATAGGGGAATGAAGGAACAATGGTTACCAGATGGTGTCATTGATGAAGAACCTGAGGAGTAAAGGCGCCAACTGCACGGCAAAACAATGCCAGTACCACGACGAATACAGCGCATTTCGCCTCTCCTTCTGAGCGCAGATAGCGGAGACAAGCATCTTGAGGGTGGAGATGCGCTTGATGATCGATTGTTCGAGATCACGGCCGAGCGAGGCGGCGGAGTTTCCCGACGAACTTCTTCATCTTTCCATAACCGCAGGGGACTCTTTTTGTTCTATGAACTTTTGTTTTGAGACTTTTCTACTCTGGATTACGCGTTGGCTCACTGCGGGGATGTGCCTGGTGTTGATGCGGTGGTTTTCATGACGGTGGTGTGGTATGGTGTGGTGTTAGCGGCGAGAGAATATCTGATGTAAGTTTGCCATGTACGAGATGCGAATGAAAAGGATAGTTGAGTCATGTCTGCAAGGCGCCATGATTTATACTCGGCGATGGCCACTCCCACGTGGTGAAGGCGCCCCTCTGTCTTCAGAGGTACAGTATTAGGAACCGCTGAGTGTAAACCCATCGTGTTTCCTACTCATGCACCTCATATTCTTTATTATGGGATTTGCGGAATCGTCCAAAAATATCCTTGTTCAATTATTATGTCAAAAATACATAAGATGAAACGTTGAATGTTGAGGCGACTCAACGGATCATAGGTATCGGGACGAAGGAATGATTAGCTCGACGTTTACTGTGGGGTTTCTCTACCCTGTAACTGCAATATTAGAAGCGTTGTAAATGATGTGGGCCTGATTCATTTCGGGTCTAGATATCAGTGATACAATTACTGATCCCAGGTAGCCATACGTGCCAACTTGCATATCTTTGCTCTTTATGGAGCATGAGACCATTCTTCCGCGGCATATGAAATTCTGCTGTTAGGAGCCGAGTTCACGTGGAGTGCCAGCTAAGAACACAGTGTTGAGTTTTTGTAGCAAGTAGCCATCTAGCTTGATTTAGGAAGTTTCTTCAAGCAACTGGTCATCCTCATCTTCAACCTTACGCTGCACTGATATTTCATGCTCACCGTCACTGCAAGGACCTGGTAGTGCGAGAAGAAGCAAAGCAGCCTTGGACATCGGTGCTCCGTCACTGCAGTGGTGTAGCTACTAGTGCTTCAAACAAATAACTTGGTCCACGGGATGAACCATTTATAGTTCACTGCCCACACGAGATCATCTTCTCAATGATGATTTTCCGTGTTGTGTCGCACTTCATCTGTTGATTTACAGAGTTGTCAACGGAGCATAATGCACTCATTTACATTCGTTTGCCTTAGGGTGTGTATGGCAGTAGGGCTTATTGAAGTGCTTACTGAACTGCTTATGTAGAAATAAGTTATGCGCCCAGCCAAATGGGTTTATTGTGTTTGGCAGGGCTTATGCTCAAAGTGTTTATAGTGCTAAAGTGCTTATTCTGTCAAAACTGCTTATAGTGCTTATTCTGTCAAAACTGCTTATAGTGCTTATTATAACATAAGCAGTCAACCCGTTTGGCAAAACTGTTTATGCTTATGTGTTCAAACTGTTTATGCTGAGAGAGAGAGAGGACCACCATAAGCACTAAAAGCTATATTTTACTGCTTTGTCCAAAGTGCTTATGGTAGTATAAAATAGCAAAGTGCTTATACCTTATAAGCACTTATGCTATTTTGCATTTTGGCAATCCAAACTGTTTATTGAGTATAAGCACTTTCAATAAACAGTAGCATAAGCCCTGCCAAACACACACATGCAGCCATAAGCAGTTCTCAAATTTATACCAGCCATAAGCTGTTCTCAAAAGCACCAGATAGTAGCGTTTTGCAGCTTACTCTCTAGATAAGCTGTTTGAATAAGCAATTTTGCCAGACGGCTTGGTGGCTTATGCTATATAAGCCAAATAAGCTGGATAATGACTTTTGATAGATAAGCCAGAGCATAAAAAGTTTGTTGCCTAAGTATAAGACCTGCCATAGCATTTCCAAGAAGAAATAATAATGTATATTACAAGAGAAATTGCCATATCAACAAATACACCGCGTGAGCACAAAGGCCAACCAAATCATTTTAATACACATAAAAACTTATTGTGTTTCCATCAAACAAATAAATGTACTCTACTCTATAAATTCTCTCTGCCTCAACACACATTCAAGAACTCAGGAAAAAAGTGCCGAAATATAGGCAAGAATTGGTTGCCACCGTCACGCCAAGATAGATATAGCATAAAGATGTGTTGACCTTAGTTCTTTCGGAGGCATGTAACTTTTTCTCTTCATTCACGACCATTTTAGCTATAATAGTTATGCTGTCCAGATGATTCATACAGGACGAATAATGCTCAGCCTCCGTCATTTCAGTCGCTTCAGCGGATGAAATCGAAGCACTTCGAGGCTCAGTTGTAGCATTCATACCAGGCTCGGTAATTTGACCCACAGTCTCCATCAGATGTGTTGGTGGCACAGCAGGCAACGAAAGCTGAGGTGGTGGTTGTGCTGGTCACCCGACGTGCTGGCACAAGGCATTCATGCTTGCTGAGACCACGTTCATGATGTTAGAGAACAGGCTGAGCATGCCCTGCAGTTCTGCACTCACTCGCTACTGGCCCTGTACAAATAGTTCCAACAAAGCTGCCTATCCGTCTTTGTTATGTGTCATCCGTTGCATGACAATTTCTTCAAATTTTGGTGCCTTGTTGCGCTTAGGAGGCTTTTCGTGCTGCCATGCATCAGACCATTCTTCTGCGGCACATGAAATTCCGCTGCTAAGAGCCAAGATCACGTGGAACTGTAGTTAAGAACACGGTGTTTAGTTTTTATAGCGACTAGCCATCTAGCTAGATTCGGGAAGTTTCTTCGAGCAACTGGTCAACCTCATCTTCAACCTCACACTGCACCAATTTTTCAACCTCACCATCAGTGCAAGGACCTGGTAGTGCGAGAAGAAGCAAAGCAGCCATGGACAACGGTGTTCTGTCACTGTAGTGGTGCAGCTACCGGTGCTTCAAACAAATAACTTGGTCCGCAGGATGAACCATTTATAGTTCATTGCCCGCACGAGATCATCAACTAATTACAAACACAATGCAATTATGTGACAAGATATGTTCCTATCGAAATGTACGCCATCTAGAATCGATCGCTTTAATGCTGGTATTTGGCGGAAATCATACTTCTAGCATGGGATTTGAAGCAACAAAAAAGAGTAAGATTCAAGGGCTATACCACCGGATGAATGGATAAGGAGTTTAGTGCAATATAGTTTCATCCTCCTAGCGACATGATAATACCACCGGATGAATGGATGATCTTTTTAGCGCAATACAGTTTCTTCCTCGTAGTGACGTGATAATAAGTTGAAATAATTGCGGCATTCTTCTGGATTGAACAAAGCATGGTTCCAAGGGCATCGTCCAACACCGATAAATTAAAACAAAAATCATATCAAACATTACGCAATTATGAACGAGTGCCCCACCGTCTATGGAGCGCACAGGCGGTACTGGCCATGGTGCCCAATAGGGATGCAAGTTTCGCATTTTGTGGGTCGGTGGGTCGGCCCAAAACTTTTCAAAATGAACTACAATTTTCTCCCACCTCATAAAGCTAGTATAACAAATAAACTAGAGGCTTGATCCATAATTATCCATTGGGTAACCCACTTGCATCCCTAGCCCAGCATCCCCTAGAGAGCGCCGCGGACCATACAAAACCGTATCTCAAAATCGGCCGAGGCCACCGGGAATTGGAAGCCGGCACAGGCCGACAATCATCGGTTGCGCTCGAGGGCAACGGCCGATTGGGGGTGTGCATGGCAGAGGCGCCGGGGGAAGAGGTGGTTTTCTTCATGATGGCTGTCAAACTAGGGATCTAGGAATGTGGAAACACGTGAACTTCCGTCTATGAAATACGTGAATAGGGGGTAAAGATGAATACCGGATCATTAGGTGTACCGAGACTTGTTATTACAAGATCATCCTCGCATGTTTCCGGTCACATAGAGGGGTATGGCCTGGTGAAGCCACGGATTCTTACTGGAGCAGTTCATTCCACTTGGAGCTTTTCATTATGGAGCTCAGCAGACTTAAAATAAAAATAAGGTACAAATAAACCATGGAACCTACAAACGTTTGATATGGAGGTGACACATTTTGCAATAGCAAAAGCACGCACACAACGCACTACATGACCCCAGTTCTTCCTGCAATTCCTCCACCACTTGCTGTTAATTGCGCTCCATTTTGGCAATATAATCATCTATCTAATAGTAGTTCCCAAGAGTTCATTAGATGAACTGGTTTGGTTGAATACTCACAATCATGGCAGTAGGGCGAATGGCTCCTTGTTGTGGACGTACAAAGATGACAAACATCTACTGACACTTAAAGCTGAATCAATGGAATTTACCGTTATTGATTTATCGCCTGAGGCAAAATCCTGTGCCAATTTGGGTGTGTTACAAGACATTGGTTTCGGAGAAGCAGAGGGCAGAAAACTTTGCACGGTTTTAGCAAGTGAATATTCCATTCAGGTGTTCTTGCACATGAGGTGTTCCAATGGAGTTGATAGATGGGTGCCAAGATTCAGGTGTTCGTGCACATGAGGTGTTCCAATGGAGTTGATAGATGGGTGCCAAGAGAGACTGCGTCCGTGCTACAGCAGCTTGATTATTTGCTCGATGAACCATTGGAAAGAGATGAAGATGGTGATTTTCTTGTTATGCTGCTTTCTATTGTAAGTATCTCGGAGGGAACCGTGGTATTAGCTACCCACCACCATAACCAGGCGTATCCATCCTGGATTTTATCCATGCGCCTGGAGACGAAGATGCTGCAGATACTATGCATGAAGACATACGACGGTTGTATGATTCCGTACTATCTCGGGTGGCCTTCTAGCAAAGTTGATGATAAAAATCTCCCTAAATGTTCTCTCTATTATGACTAGCCGTCCTGCAAAGTTGATAATTTTAAATTGATGTTGTAATGACATGATAATACTAAGTTTATTTTAACGTGGACGGTTCCAGTTTAATATTTTCTTTTGACAGATGTATTTATTGCCATAGTAACACGTATGCTTAGGTTGATGTTATGATTGGGTTTATACTAGAAATCAATTCGGACAATTCTCGTTGGCCTGTACTCACCCGGTCGAGATTTACATCGAATGTGGCGGTGATTGGTTGTATTCTCGCACCAGATTATGCTGTTATACAGATGAAACGATGATCCCATCATTTGATATTGCTTCCAACAAGGAGTGTGTCGCTCTCACGCAGGATCTCTGCCAAAATCTATTATGTTAGGACATACACGGATGTAATGGTGTTACAACTTACAAGATTCTTTATATATACTCCCGTAGCTCAATTACTCAAGATTCCTGATTTGGTCAAATAAAAATTACTCGACCATGACTTTTTCTTCTAATGGAGCTTGATGTGAAACGTTATGCAGTCATCTTTTAAATAGGAGCATAGGATAAACTTTAATAGAATGATATGCAATCATAGCCACACATACGATCATCCTCCAGGTTAATGCTTTAAACTGCCCAAATTTTGTTGGATCGGCTCAACGCTACAGGGACAAAGTCGTGCGAATTACAAGCAAAGAATAGACTGGTGATCGTTAGATTGCTCTCACTAGTTCCTCCTGGCGCATAATCTCTGACACATTCTATTCTATTGGGATCTTGCACAACTGGCCACGATTGAGAAAATATGGATGACGTACGTACAGTTAAAAGTTGATACAATCTAAGTATGGATCATTGTAGAAGCTTACGGATGGACGCAAAAACATTGGTGTGGAACACCAGAGCTTTTTTCTCAAATCCGTACTTGAGAAAAACAAAACAATAAGAGGAAAAAAAGGCAGAAGATGAGAAGAGAGAGGAGAGAAGAGATAGAGTTACAAGATTTCACAACGTAGCACTTCCGTAACTCAGGATTCTGGATTCCGGTAAAAAAAACATTGACTGGATCATGCCTGTTTTCACTTCGCTGATGTTCCCTCTTCCTCGTGCAATGTGGTTGCATGATCAGAATAGAAGAAAACAACAAAGACACATTTGATGAATTTATTTCTTACAACCCTTGTTTTGGACGCGATGAGTACCAGACGATATGCCTGCCTGGCCTTCATCATCATCATCATCATCTGTTTTTTTGTTCTTCCTCGTCCGTTGTGGTATGGATTACGGTAGCTGTTCCAGAAACTGTAGACGCCAAGGTACCGGATGGAGCTGGGTCCAACAGATGCGATTGTCGAAGTTGCCTCTTCTTATTGTTGTACTGCAGAACAGGTCGAACCTTGCCATCGTCTTCATCCTGATCGGAATCTGACTTCGACTTAACATTGACCTCCATTCCCAAGGCTTCACGAAACTTTCTATCTTCCTCTTCCTTCATCGATGTACCCTCTTCTTCATCCGATGTTGTTGCATGATTGGGATCATCTTCCAGATTGACACCATCGTATTCATCGTCGAAGATGTGGTAAGGATAGTTCGGATCCATCTCTGTTTATGGTGTCTCTTCAATCTTTTATGTCCTTACAAAAAAAAGAATCCTTTGATGCAAGACCCTATACATTTATATAGGGAACGCTACGTACCAGTATCTATGTACAGGAGGAGTACTCTGTAGCGTTTCACAAATTAAAAATGATAAAGAAAGAGTCCATGGCGCCATTATTGCAGTGCAGTCATGAGACGTCGTCTCACTCGTTCCGCGGGAACACCAAACTTTGACCATACCTTCTTAGACACTATTCATCCATTATTGCGATCTCCTACTCTACACAACAATCTAGTACTAGAACAGGAAGACACTCCATGTTAGAAGAGCTTAAAACACAAAATGGTCCAGTGCTCCTTGCTTCGCTCTCAACAGACTATCCTGGTGGTTCACCCAAAACAACGAGTGTTTGGTACTGGCGCCGCACATTCTGTTTCGTTGGAAGATACTGGTATATGACAGAGCTATAAGAATTCACAATAGCACTTCTGTAATTGAAGATTAAGGTTTCCCTTAAATAAGAACATCAAATCAGTATCATGTCTTTGTTGGAGTTCATGGATGCTGTCCTTTTCTTACCAGGTTGAAGTACTACCTCTTTCAATGCGGTTCCACGATCAGGATCTACTATCAGTTTGGAAACAATAGGCCATGGTCATGCTGTAGAACCAAGGATTAACACAAGGTCACTTTTTTTTCTCCAGTAGGAGTATTACTTAAACTGTCGTGCTCACGGTATGATCTGGTGTTGTTACCTTCTTGGTGATCCCAACTTAAGATTCCCTTGTCATACTATAAGTTTCCAGCTTGCAATGATGGTCATAGCAGATGTCGTAGCAAAGCACAGTTCTGTCACCGTTCCCAACCTGAGATTTGATTTGACAACTCGCTACGTTTATTGTAGACAAAGGAAATTGCTGACTGGTGGAGGAGCCGAAGAGCCATGTCATCGCCTCGTGCTCCTCACAGTGACGAAAATACTACTAGACTACGCAAGTGCAACATTGTCCGGCACTCGGCTCTTTTTATCCATGGGATTGGCTTTTTGCTACTCATAGACAATGAAGCAGTAGGCCATTCGCTTCCTGGGCTAACATGTCAGTGAAATGCTGCCTCTACAAGGAGTAGCTATAGAACCCTTTCTCGATTTGCCTTGCCGCCTTCAGGAACAAGAGGCCATTCCACCACCAGGAAAATGTAGGCCAAGAAGTCAACAAGAACCGAAGCCATGGGTTCACCGCCTCCGTCCCCTCCGGTAACTTCACTTTTGATTTCTCTATCACCACAGCGTCTTCCTCCTCCTTCCCCTCTGCCGTCACAACCGTCATCACCAGTGCCACCGCTCTCTCCTTGCCCTACGCTTCCAGTTCCTTTATCACCGCATTGTCCACCTATTTCCCCTCCACCTCCATTCTCTCCTTGCCTTCCACTTCCGGTTCCTCCATCACCAGAGCGTCTTCCTCCTCCTTCCCCTCCGTCGATGCATCCTTCAGCATCACCTCCATAGCCCTCTCTTTGTCCTACGCTTTTGGTTCCTCCATCGCCTCAGCACCCTCCATGCCTTTCCCCTCCACCGCTGCTTTCTCCTTGTCTTTTGCTTCTGATTCCTCTATCACCACAGCATCTTCCTCCTCCTTCCCCTTCACCATCGCAACCATCATCACCAGCGCCACCGCGCTGTCCTTGCTCTACGCTTCTAGTTCCTTCATCACCGTATTGTCCACCTATTTCCCATCCGCCACCACTCTCTCCTTGCCTTCCACTTCCGGTTCCTCCATCATCGAAGCATCTTTCTCCTCCTTCCCGTCTATCAATGCGTCCTTCAGCATCACCTCCACAACCCTCTCCTTGTCCTGTGCTTCTGGTTCCTCCATCGTCTCAGCATCCTCCATTCCGTTCCCCTCCGCCGCCGCTTTCTCCATGTCTTTCGCTTCTGATTCATCTATCACCATAGTGTCTTCCTCCTCCTTCCCCTCTGCCGTTGCAACTATCATCACCAGCGCCACCGCTCTCTCCTTGCCCAAAGCTTCTAGTCCCTCCATCACCACGGCCTGCTCCTATCTTCCCACCGCCATCGCGTCCTACATCACCTACGCCGCCAATTACCTTACTGCCACCATCACCTCCATCCTCACAACCATGCAGTTGCCCATGCCACTTTCTCTCGAGCATCAAGCCGGACCCGATGGTCCGTGGTTGTTGCCACTATCGTTCGGATTCCCCCCTCCCTCCCCCCCCCCCCCCCCCCCCCCCCCCCCCCAGCTCCGACAATGACGAGGTACCGGACTCATTGGACGGCGAGGAGGTGTCGCGGGCGAAGAAGATGGACATGGATGCCAACGATGTGGTCGCCGGAGCCACAGAGGTGTCCCTGCACGCGGGGGCACCATTGCGGCCTCCAATGAGGATGTGAAGGACAAGGATGACTAAAGCGGCAATGGCGCCAGTTACTTGCTGTCATGTCCATGCGGCAACTGGATAAGTAATACTTTTCTTAATTAGCTTGTCTAATCTATTCATAATCTACGCGTCGAATGCCTTCACCGAGGAGGAGGCCGTGTTCACTCTGACAATGAAGTGAATGGCGACAACAAGGATCTAGGCAGCCACGGCATCTCGATGAAGAGGCGTCGGTGACTGGTGTCGCAGCTTCCGGGCTGCGCGGTGTCCGCCTACTGGGAACCTACGCCTTTCTAATCTATGATGGCTGATTGTACATTCTTGCTACTCGGACGGCCTGATTGTACTTGTCTTTGTATCAGCTCTCTTTTGGTAAACATATCACTAGTATCAATATATTTTTCTTAGTTTATGAATTTTCATTAGAGGACTACTAATGATGAGTGAAATAGGTGAATTATGAGCACACAGATTATATTGTAGCCACGACGTGCGTC
Source organism: Eleusine coracana subsp. coracana (assembly GCA_032690845.1). Lineage (NCBI taxonomy): Eukaryota > Viridiplantae > Streptophyta > Magnoliopsida > Poales > Poaceae > Eleusine > Eleusine coracana. The sequence continues at coordinate 31,006,239 of CM064420.1, read as the reverse complement.
TGGGATTAATTTGCATTGGATGGTTTGAATGTATTGCTTTGTGGCGAAGTTACGTTTTCTGCGATATGCAGCTGTCCATCTGTTGATTGTACATAGTTGTCAACGGAGCATCCTACGCTCGGTTACATTCGATTGTCTTAGGGTGTATATGGTAGGGCTTATTGAAGTGCTTACTGAAGTTCTTATGCAGCAATTAGCTATACGCACTGCCAAACGGGTCGAACTTATAAATGTGCCTATTGACATGCAGTCATAAGCACTTCTCAAATTTGTACCAGCATAAGCAATTTTACCAAAGCACCAAAGAGTATCTTTTTGCATCTTACTCTCAAGCACTTTTACCAAAGCACCAAAGGGCTTATTTGAATAAGCACTTTTGCTAGACGGCTTGACTGCTTATGATATATAAGCCAAATAAGCTGGATAAGCACTTTTGATACATAAACCTAGAGCATAACCAATTTGTGTTGCCTAAAATATAAAAACATGCCACAACATTTTTCATGAAGAAAGAATAATGTATATTACATGCGAAATCGCCAAATCAACAAATACTCTGCCTGGGACAAAGGCCAGGACAAATCATTTTAACACACATAAAAACAATTATTGTGTTTCCATCAAACAAATAAATGTACTCTATAAATTCACTCTGCCTCAACTAACATTCAAGTACTCAGGAAAAAAGTGCCAAAATCTGGGCCAGAATTGGTAGCCGCCTTCACGCCAGGATAGATAGCATCAAGATGTGTTGACCTTTGTTCTTTTGGAGGCATGTAACTTTTTCTCTTCATTCACGGCCATTTTAGCTATAATAGTTATGCTGTCTAGATCATCCATACGGGATGAATAACGCTCAGCCTCTGTCATTTCAGTCGCGTCAGCGGATGAAATCGAATCACTTCAAGGCTCAGTTGTAGCATTCATACCAGGCTCAGTAATTTGACCCACAGTCTCTATCGATTGGGTTGGCGCCCCATCTGGCAATGGAAGCGGAGGTGGTGGTGGTGGTGGTGGCGGTGGTAACCCAATGTGCTGATACAAAGCATTCATGTTTGTTGAGACCGCGTTGAGGTTGTTGGAGATCATACTGAGCACGCTTTGCAGTTCTGAACTCGCTTGCTGTTGGCCTTGTACAAACAGTTCCAACAAAGCTATCTGTCGGTCTTCATTATGTGTCATCTGTTGCATGACAATATCTTCAAATTTTGGTGCCTTGTGCTGCTGTGCAGCTGCGCCTTCGTTAGTCTCCGGTGACCCCCTGCTTGTGGGTTGCAAGCAGGGGGTTGCCAGACTGTTGGCGTTAACCATTCTGTACGACATTTTTTGGAGCTTGAGCCACTTGCCTCGTGGTGCCCATGCGTCATGGCTCTAGCATCACGTCGTCTATCTCCTGGGGAAGCCGGCGCGTATGAGGGGGAAGCAGGTGCCGGATGTCTGCTACTTTTCCATGTACTTTCCTTCATCCATGTTACTTAACAGTTATGAAATTAAGTGAGCGTACGGCTGCTGCCAAGCCATGGCCATCCCATCAAAAATCACATCCTGAATCTCACATATCAAAAAGTCAACAATATCAAACTGCCGTCCTTGGACGATTGATAGAAGGAGCCACTGTTGAAGACTAGTGATGGTCTCAGTATTTTTTTTTCTCGAAAGCATAGGAGAACTGCGCTTCATTATAATTAAGAAAAAAAAATGGGATAAGAACCCGTTACAACTCACCCACACCCCCCTTGAAACAATAGGATTACAATCGAGCCTGAGCTAAATATTCGCGACCCTACTCCTAAAAGGGCAGAAGCTACTGATCCTCGGCCAGGGAAGGTGATGGCCTCAGCATTGCCGATCCACGGTAACAAGGTCTTCCTCAGAGCAAGGTGAATAATCTTCACGGTAGGGGTAAGCAAGTCAGGCTTGCGGTGCGTCGATCCAACACCGATTGAACCTTCAAACAGCGGATCCAGCTCTCTGTCCACAGGGAAATTATACCCAACCAAAGCACGGCGAGGTGCGTTAGCATCCCCATAGACTATGTAGTGTAGAGAAGTATCATGAACCAATTCGAAGCCAAGAATCTCGGCTATTATCTCTCTCGTGACCAGGTGGCATGCTCCTTCGAACATGAACTGAATAAAACTCCGCAACATATAAGTCATGTTCCGAAAGCAACTCAGTCAAGCTGGGGATCCTACTAAATTAATGGTAAACGTTGTGCCCCCCCCCCTCCCCCCGAGGCTTTGTTTAGAGCATCATAGTTCGGGGTCCTATGCTGAAACAATTTCACATTCATCTGCTTGCAGGAGCGATAGAAACTCTTCTGAATCATAGTGCTAAATCTTTGATCGGCCACCCGCGCATAGTGTAGCTCAGGTTTGAACCAATCCTGTGCAGGCATCGAGCGATACTTTCTGATCTTCTTACTAGTCCAGTTACTCAGATCGAACACCAGTTCACCTTCCCACTCAATAGGGAGTGGTAGGAGTGCTTCAGGCTCGTTGTCCTCATCAGATTGCTGTTGTGAGGCATAGGACAGCTCATATTTCCAATGGAAGGTAAGCTCTAGTGATTCAGTGGTGCGAACCCCCTTTCGGCTAGAACCCAACTGAGGCACAAATGAGTGATTGGCAGGTAGTCGAACAGGCTTCTGGATACCATAAATCAAACTCTCGACCCACCACGAACACGTGAACGCCGTTCTCTCTGAGGGGATGCGCTAGTTACCTGAGCCTTTGGTTCTTGTGTAGCCGCACTAGATCTCTGCCTCGTCCGAGGACCTATGGTGCCAGCAACACTCGGCACAAGCCATCGATCCCGACGGGCAGCAGCACCCCGTGCCCTCTCTGCTTGATTTTGCTTTGAATGAGCCATCTTTCACTGCATTGCAACAAATTTCGATAAATTTAGGGCACATCAACAGAAGGTACATATAAATTAGTAATATAGTTGAGTCCTATGAGGCAAAACTAATTGAGTTGAGACGTCAATCAAACCACTCAAAAAAAATCATATACATCAAACTGTGAACATATTCCTCATTTTTTTTATTAATTCAACCAGGAAAAAAAGTTTGGGGGTCTCACCACAGCAGAAGATGAAGGGAGCAACAGGGGATACACCTAGGTGAAGTCTCCGTTGGCACTAGAGGGCGTCGGAGTGGTAGAAACACCGCAGAGAAGACGGTCATCAAACAATTAGAGTAGGGTAATAGATGGTACGGTGTGTCTGAATCTGCATAGGCCAGCGGTGTTCAGATCCTGCTGCTAGAGTTAATAGGGTAGGAACAAAGTAAGGGGTAGAAGCTCACCGTAAGTTCGTCGGCTTTGGCAGCAATCAGCTCCGCAAGAGGATGGCCGGCAACAGGGTGCACGCGGGGGATTGAGCACCAGAATGAGTAATTGAACATTCCCCCCTACTTTCTCTCCCAAATCCTTGAAAGGCGGATGCGAATCAAGAACGTCCATATCGATTGAAGAGCTTCATCAATTCCATGGAAGGTAGGTAGACAGGCACGTATAATATTTTCCGGGCCGCATTTGACAGCCGTAAGGAAACCTAATATTGCGCCAGACTTCTGGCCTGATTCGACTGAAAGAAAAAACCTAGACCACTACCTAAAACAGAACTACTAGTGATGATATGTGTCATCATGACATGTATGAACACACATGTCAAACCAATCTTCACCTTAAAAAACAAACCCAAAAAATCCCTAAGGATCTAATCCACATCGAAGATGCCGTCGTGCCCCTATTGGTAGCGCCACCAGCCACACCTCTAGTGGATAGTGGTAGCGCTCGCGGCCACCGAAGATGCCCCCTTTGCTAGTGCCGCCAGCCGCCAACGATGCGTCCATCGCCGCGCCCCCATCGAACGTGCTTTCGTTGTCCGTGTCAACTGCCACAACATCCTAGTAGACTCCGGAACCCGCCCTCCCCCTCTTCTACATCATGAACCTCTACTTCTCCGCAGCCATCATGCTAATACTGAAGTTACATACTCCTATGCTTTTTGCATTCCAGAACAAAAAAGACCGCTTATGTCAACTTAATTAGGAAAGGGAAATACAAAGATGTTTATGTGAATTTATCCGCTAAATCCATGCTCAATGTATGGACAATTTGTACAAATTACTTCATAACAGGAACCATAACCACAAATAGAACATGATGTGTTATCTATGTTGTAGGTCCAGATATGGCAGTGTAGATTGAAATTGGATTCGAGGATTGTCAAGGCAGTGATGGTGGCTGCATATTTGAATGGGTCTTTGTTTGTCAATATCTAGGTTGTCGTGGTTTGCTATGAAAAGGCTGCTGTCTACGGTGCCACAATGCCATTACTGAAGCCTACGTGCGAAGTGACAAAGCAATACCATCCAGTGTTCCTTGTTTCAATGCATGCGAACGTCCGCTGCATAATTTTACCTATCAAAGGAAAATATCCTAAGATAAATGTACATCTGTCGGCTAAATCCACGCATGTTGTTCGGACAATGTTCTGCCGCTCCAAGTCTGGTACGAACAAATGCATGCGTGGAATTACAAATGCAATATGTCTTCATCTATCAAAGTTCTGATCATGTAATAAGAAAGTCGCAGTCATTGGAACGGTGAATTTGTTAAGGAGCAAGGGATAACGATACCTTCGTCAGGATGGTCCACTCCTGGACAAAGCGCGGATGTCTTCTGCTTGTATACTACCTGTCCTCAACAGGCGAGCAGGGATAGGAGAGGGTGGAGGTGGGGTGAAGTCGGTGAAATTTGCTAGGGGTGTCTGTGCATGGATGAACAACATTGTATTCTGCCATGGCAGGAGATGGGGCCACATCAAAATGTTTTGCCGCCAAGTGACAAATCATATTCGCTGCAAACAAAACTAAGCAGCAGCAACGCCCTGGCAAGTGGCACCACGGTATCTAAAATATTCGATGGTGACAAGTGGGACCAAGAGCCAGTCTTGGCTGTATGTGTAGCAAATATTTACGAACCATGTTGATGCCTCCGCAGAGAAACAACGTGAGCCCGTTGCCCGTTAGGCCAGTGGAAATATCATCCCTTCTGAAGTTGTCTGGGCCGCATATGTCCAGCATTATTCTTGTTGGGCCACCGTATGATTTGGCCCAGAAGGTGTGGATCATCAGTATTAGTGATGATCTTATTCGTCACGATACAGCAGCAATGTACTGACAAATGGTCACAACACTCCAGTCGACCGCGCAATCCTGTCCCCCCCCCCCCCCCCCCCCCCCCGCCCCTCCTCTACATAAGGATCCTCTACTTCTCAGCAGCCATCATGCCAATATGGAAGTTACAGAAACAGGAAAACCAGGTTCTGGTTGCATTCCAGCACAATGCATGAATAGAATGCCAACCGCAAATAGAACACTCAATGCTATCTTTGTTGTATGTCCACAGATGGCAGTGTGGATCCGAATTGGATATGAGGATTTTTGAGGCAGTGATGGTGGCCACAGTTATAAATGGGTCTTTGTTCGGTGGACATCTCGATTTCCGTGGTTCGCTGTGAAAAGTATGCTGTCTGCGCTGCCAAAATGCTATTACTGAAGCTTACGCGCGAAGTGACCCAACAGTACCATCCTGTGCTTATTGTGTTTGAGCACACGAATGTCCGCTATTTAATTTTAAATTGTCAAGGAACAAAATCCTCAGACAAATGTACATCTATCGGCTAAATCCACACATGTTGTTCGGACAATGTGTCGTGTAAATGAAGTGCATTAGAATATCTATGTAAGGAATGATGAATACAAAAATGTCTTAAATCGTTGGGCACTCTCAACCTCGCTCAAACCACAGCCGGAGATTATGCAAAGCATAGACTATTTGTATTTAACAAACTCAAACGCCAAACAATTTGAAAATACACGCGATCATAACGCAATCTATTAAACCGGGAAGCAGGAAAAGATGGGATAGCAATTCAGCAGCTACTTGTGAAGAGTATTGAGGTCAACTTCAACGTCGCTTCGAGGTACCTTTTTTGTTACACGAATTCAACAATGTCATGGAGCCCTTTGTGAGACACCGAGAGTGCAGAATGAGAAACAGAAGTGATTGCCCTCCCATAAGGAGGCAACGGTTCTCCAGGAGCCTCGTTGGGGGTGATAATAAGGGAGCAGGTTGTACTACCCTATTACAACAAAACCAAATCCCTTGTATGCTAAAACTGATCATTGCATTAAAACAAAGTCACATATCCCAGTCTTTATTCTTCCAGTTGTCCATCCGCTGGAGCAGCGTCTCCACTGTCTTGAATAGTCCTTGGCATGAGCACAGCCTTGTGCGGCATGACATTGAAGACTGCAGGAGGAAGTAATTTCTCAATCTGGCACAGGATTTTCATTCTTGCCATTGTGCATATTCCAGCAGAATTGCATCTCCAACAACCAACCTCTATGATTCATCCCGACAAATGTAGCTCGAACATTGAATTTGTCAAAGCAACATAAGCAACTACATTGCCATCACGATCTTCATTGTCACAGGCAGCAAGATTTATCTCTAGAGCAGCACTATCGTCACCTTCTTCAGCCTCATCACCACCACTATTATTCTCATGAGCAGCACTATCGTCGTCTCCTGCACTTGATGGATTGCCTCCTTGTCAGCACTATCTGGTCCAAACAAATGCATGCGTCCCATACTTCTCCATCTATCAAAGTTCCGATCATATTAGAAAACCATCGCATCCATTGCAACGGCAAATTCATTAAGGAGCAAGTGGTAACTATACCTTCAGCAGGACAAAGTGCGGCTGTCTTCTGCTTGTAATCCACTAGGGAGGGGGGTGAAGTCAGTGGATTTTGCTAGGGGTGTCCGCGCGTGGAGGAACAATATTGTATTCTGCCATGGCAGGAGACTGGGCCGCAACAAAATGTTTTCCAGCCAAGTGACAACTTGTATTTGCCACAAACAAAACTACTCCAGCAGCAATGCCCTTACATGTGGCACCACAATTTCTAAAATATTCGGTGGTGAAAAGTGGGACCAGGAGCCAGTCTCTGCTGTATGTGTAGAAAATATTTTACGAACCCCCACGAAGATCCCTTCACAGAGAAACAATGTGAGTCATTGCTCGTTGGGCCAGTGAAAATATCATCATTTCTGAAGTTGTCCGGGTCGCATATGTCCAGCATTGTTCTTATTGGGCCACCGTATGACTCGGCCCAGGAGGCATGGATCATCAGTATTAGTGACGATCTTATTCGTCATGATACAACAGCAACGTACTGACAAATGTGACCTTGCTTTCTAAAGTATTGCGTGGTGGGACAGGAACACAAGTTGCCACTGACCTATGGACTCACGGTGGTCCCGCTGTGCCTTTGCTAACATTAGTGATGATTCAGTTCGTGTGTTGAAGTGTTTGGAACTTACTGCTCTAGAGTTCTAGCATTTATTTTTTCTGTTTCAGCTACATTTTCTGTCGTTAGTGAAATCTGTAAGAACCTAAAAATGCTTCTCGTGCATTATTATGTTAAACTGGGTACAGATAGCTTGGTGATACATTGATAAAGGGTACATTCATTTAGACTAAGAGTTACATTCACTGATCTACTTCCAGAATGCTACGTATAGTAGCATCAGAATGCAAACTATATTTAGCTTCTCTATCCAGTTGATCTTGCACAAAATCTTTTGCACATCTTGACTCCTTGCGCCAGCAAATGTTTCTGTCGACTGAACAGGACTGAATGCCACATTCGTTGGTGCTGCTTGAACTGGGATGGCTGCCGCACTTGTTGCTGCTGGTTCTTCAGATCCATCCATTTCATCATCAAATTGATAGTATTGACATCCTGTAGCCTGTATTTATATACAACAACATATAACAGATTCACAATCAGATTCTGCCAAGAACAGTTAGCTTCAGCGAAAAGGAACAAATTTTCTACACTCACTGAGTACCGTGGACACTTGTGGAAGACCCTGCTGTAATTCAATGTAGTCTCAGCAACACCAACACTGACACGAACATGGCAATTCAAGCACATCACGTGTCAGACACCTTGGAGGATCAAACGCTTGTTCAATCTAGAGGTGGAGTGCTGAGACATGGTAGATAAATGGAGTAGGGGAAAAATGGTGAGGGATAGCCGTCTTTTCTACTTATGGCTTGTTCAGATCCAAAAATCTTCCCGCCAATCATTCCCGCCTCTCGTCTCTTAAATAGGCGGTGGCATCTGAGATTCGCGCCATCAATAACTTTCAGCCACCTTACAAAAAGAAAAAAAATAAAATTCTGGGACCAGTACTTTTGGATAATAGAGCAAACTTAAACTGAGGACAACGTGGGCCGTTGCCCGTTGGGCCAGTAGAAATAGTCTGAAGATTACCCAGCCGCACATGTCCAACATCATTTTTATTGGGCCACAGTATGATTCGGCCCAACAAGCATGGATCAGAGTTATCAGTGATGATAATGTTCGTCACAATTGAACATCACCCACCAACAAATGGAACTACGCTTTATAAAGTATTAAATGGTGGTACCAGAACATAAGCCGCCACTGACCTGTGGACCCGGTGCAGTCCCAGCACTTTTTTGCTAACTATAGTGATGGTTTAGTTCATCACACAGACTCTCTCCAATATCCGACATGTGGGCCTGCAATTGAAAAATGCTTCAACGACGATTGTGTATCCATCAATAAGGGCACTGCCTTAACCCAACATGTGGGACCGAAACTGAAATTGGCTCCATTCGTGCTGACTCAGCAGCGGGAAGTTTTCGTGATGGTTTCCTTGGTCGCAAAACGACAGGAGTATCTGACAGGCAGGCCCGAGAAGACGTGTCCATGATACTGTTATCTTCAGTGATGAATTTTATCCGTCATTGGTGCCTGCTCGCCTGATAGGTGGGACAGGAAAGCTAACTATGTCAGAAAATGGGTCTCTTTCGCGCTGACTCAGTGGTGTGATGTTTTAGTGACGGTTAGTTTCGTCACAAAAAAGACCAGGAGCATCTGACAGGCAGGACCGCTATGACTTCTAGATGACGTGCACATGATATTGTTGGCATTAGTGATGGTTTTTTCCGCCACTAGTGAACCGCTGGCCCGACAGGTGGGACCGAAAAGCTAACTATGTCAGAAAATGGGTCCCTTTCGCGCTGACTCAACGGCGTGATGTTTTAGTGACGTTTTTCTTTGTTGCAAAATGACCGGGGGCATTTGACATGCGGGCTTGAAATAACGTATCAATGACGTCTACATGATACTATTTGTATTAGTGACGGTGTTTTCCGTCACTACTGCACCGCCTGGCTCGATATGTGGTACCCTACGGTGCTGACTCAGCATTTCGCACGTTAGTGACAGATGATTCCGTTGCAAATGACCTCGAAAGTGCCAACAAGTGGGTCCTGGATACTATTTATGCCTCGAAAACAGCATTTTGGGACCCTTTTAACGACGGAACGCAGCTTCGTTACTAAATATTTGTCACTAAATGGCTGGAAATGCTTAATGACGGAATTCCATCACTAATTCGGGATGGAACACAGCTTTGTTACTAAATTATTGTCACTGATTGTATGATTCCTTGTAGTGACCATTGCCACTCCTACCATAAACCACCTCACCATTACATCCGACGATATTAGGAACCTCGACAAGCAATAAGAGAAACAAAGAAGAATTCCCGGTGTACATGGCGAAACGAGGCGAAGCATCAGAAACATTCGCTGTCACCCACGGCGTGGACCTTGAACAAGAAATCATCGAACGTGTCTCCTTCTACAAGACACTAATCTGTGCCACCAGCGCGAACAAGGAGTGGCGACATGCGTCGTATTTGTAATGGTGTCAGCGTCAATTTGGCGCCCTGCGACGGCCACTCCTGGGCTTCTTCTGCAACGACTCAGCCGGGGTTAGATCCATTCCTTTATCCCTACTTTACTCCTAGTAGAACCACAGATCTGGAACTCAATGCCATTGTTTCGTCTGGTGATTTTTCCCTCAGCAAACTGATGGTATGCAATATGACCGAGTCAATCTGCTGGAACTTAGCTGACTGTAACAATGGAGCACTACTTCTAGTCAATTGGGACAAGAGGAAGCACGTCGTGTACAACCCAATGACTTCATGATTATCACCATTTTCTGATCTTTGCGGACTTCATACTGTGCTTGAACATCATGGTGGTAGCCCTAGACTGTACAATCCTCGCCTGTTCTTCTTAGAGAAAGTCCCCAACTCTTTTCGTTTAATATTTCTTGCTACTGACATGACAGGTAGAGTACGAGCTGTGGTCTACTCCTCCACAAATATGGAATGGTCCGTTGACCCCTGGATAGTTGTCACTAGTTGTTCTGTTGAAAGGCAGGTTTGGCTGTTGTCTCACAAGTGTAACAATAGCGCCAACGGCTCCTTGATCTGGGCTGACATAGATGGAAGATATATACTTGCACTCAAAGTGGGATCTATTCAATTCTCCGTTATTGATTTACCGCCTGAGATAGTAACCATGGTCGATGCGGGTAAGCCACATGATGCTGCTTGCGAAAAAACAGACGATGGTGAACTTTGCATTGTCTTTACATGGGGGCTTTTCGTTCGAGTTTTCCTGCACACTAAGGGTATCAATGGAGTTGATAGGTGGGTGCCGAAAGATTCCATACCCATGGTTAATTGATCAGCTCCGTCAGTTGCTGCCGGAACCTGAGGAAAGAAATCAAGTCTGTGATCTTTTTATAACACATTTTTGTATTGTGGGTATCATCGAGGGAACCATGTTTTAATTACTTATCATGATGGCCAACGTTGCCTGTCCTGGTTCCTGTCTATGTGCCTGGAAATAATGAGGCTACAAAAATTATTCAAGAAGGCTCAGGATGCTTCAGTGCACCCATATCGTTTCGGGTGGCCTTGAGCTCAGTTGATGATGACCGCACTAGGCTGGTTCGAATAGCTGCAACTTAGTTTATTTATCGTGTAATAGCAGGACATTCAAAAACAACTTACATATTTTGTGGAACTTGGGATGTTTTAAGTCAAATGTCCAGAGATGGAGACTCCTTTGTTGTTGTGTGATCCGACTTAATATGCTATATTTGGCGTTTCTTCAGGTTACCATGGATTTTCATATATTGTTCACAACTTCATTAATAAAACTCTACAATTAGCTCCCGCATATGTATCCTATAATACACTACAAGATATTTGTAGCGAGATGGCGTACGTGTTGCCCAGTAATATGAACACCTGACCAACAGGTGCCACCATTTACGAGTCAGACTACTCTCTAAATCAATAACAGTGCTACAGGTCGTGACCCCTATCATTATTAAAACATAGTTCATCGAAACATACACTTTTGATCCAATTATACTCTCAATTCCACCCACGCGCACAGTATTGCGGGCACAGGATCAAACAAAGTTCAGTATAGACACACGCCGGATTATCTGGTTGGTGATGGACGAATATCACTCTAATGCTATAGATTTATTATTGGCTCGTTTCAAAAAACAAATCAAACTTCTCATGTGGTGCGTGCTTTCGAATTCGCAAGCAAAGGCTTGCGTGCTGAAATTTTGTCCATGGAGCAGCAAAATATCCACACATAAGTGTGCCTTGAACTTGACGGTGAATTAAGAACGAAGTAACCATGATGAGTGCATCACACAAAAATAATATTTACATTACAATAGAAATAAGTGACTTTTGCTACAAGGTAATGGATCGATCGTCCAGAGTTACAACATAATGGGGCAAAACCGATGATATTCACGGCCCCAATCGCCATCCTGGTGGTACAATCAAATATCACCACAACAAACAAAATTTAGATCGTATAGTCCATCCACACGAATCATCCAACATTGCATCAGCTCAGCATGCTCCTCGGATCTGCAAAGAACAAAGCACCTCCCATCTAATGGATCAATGGCTTTCATTGCTCCGCAATTATGACCCAAAATGCTCTGGCAGGACATAGCAAACACTGCCCATCAGAAATAACTAGTGTGATTTTGAAAATAACGGCATCACACTTGTAACAAACGAGTCACTGGTTGTCCAGGAACTATCCAAAAATAGTCCGCCACTAGCTTGCTGCAAATGGTCGTACGGTTCGGACCAGATACAGCGATGATTGCTACAGGCAGCAAATGAACTAATCCAGGATGCTCTGCTGCTTCCGACCCAGCTCCATAGGCGGTGGCGCCACCGCCCATCAGCACCTCCGGAACTGGGCGTCGTCTCTGGATCCGGGCGCCACAACTCAATCGTCTGACTCTAAGACGATTTATGTGGCCACAGGAGGGGAGGATAGTCTTGGGGATACAAACCTACTAGCAACAAATAATGATCCAGGACAGTGACAGGACAGTGACGTAGCACACTTGATATTGATCTTGAGTTGAATTTGGCGCCCGTCTTGGTGTCATGGTAGATGATCTTGTTGTTGTAGACATGCACCAAAGACGTAGATGTTCATGTTGGTGTAGATGTTCATTTGTTGTTGTAGGCTTGCACCGTCGTTGTTCTTCTCCACGTTGGTGTAGATGTTCATCTTGATATAATCTTTATGGGTACTCCAAGTGGACATGCACATCATATTTATTTGATCTTTATGTTCTCCTCTTTGTCACTTTGTGGCTTCGTTGTATCTTCATGTTCTTCTTTCCATCTTTTGGTCTTCATGTTCTACTTGTCCTTCTCCCTCTATGTTCTTCATGTTGTTCGCATTCTTCTCTTCTCCACCACTAGGCTTGGCTTTTGGATCTTCATGTTCTTCTCCCCCTTTGTCACCTATCACCAAAAACCACTCCAAAACATAAAAGTACCAAGAAGTAAAAGATATTTCGCAAGAGTTAGAATAACTCTGTCGAGGATAAAAGTCGGGGACGCCATATGGCACCTCCTAACTAACTCAGCTACGTGACCATCTCAAAAGGCTCACTAAGTTGCCACCTAAGTACCACCTGTGTGGGGCCCATTTAGAAAATGTCCGTATAGTGGACCCACCTCGGCCGCAAAGGCCGCATCGTAGTCCTGACTCGCTCGACCCCTCAAGGGGGTTGGAAGCCAGCTGCGGCCACTTGACCTCTCGGCGGGGGTCGAGAACCTGCCACGATCCATACGACCCCCCGGCAGGGGTCGTGCGTGGTCTGATCCGCCCGATGGAATCCAAGCTTATCTCACTCCCCTAAGGAGGATGACTCAGCCTCCCCGCCAAGCTTATCCGCTCCGTGATGGGGACCAGGAACTCGCTAACAATTATGACCACTATGCCAGCACAGGCCTCCCCGTAATCACTGGATAGACTGTCACGCCCGATGGCTCCCATCAAGTGGGACCCAAGCCTGGGCCAAGCGAGGTAGCCAGACTATGACAAATCCGGGAGTGACGGAGTAGAGAAGCTCGATTACCCTGACAGGACGGGATAGATCCCACTCCAAACAAGCCCCGACAAGCCAAGCTCGACGATACAATTCCCACGGAGGGGGTCAAGCGAGGCGATAGTCAGCAGATTACCAACTACCCGGCCTTAAATGTCGTACCCACCGTGCAGGCATAGTATCAAGGGGTCAAATCCTCTCGTACACCTGCCCCCGCCATCATCACCCATGCCCGCTGACGGTGGCAGGTGAGATAGCATGCTTGATGACACCGGCGCCCGATGACACCCCTACTGGTGGCGATACAGGGTGATCGATGGACAGCTAGGATGCAAACCACACGGGCGATGTGACAGCGCCCCTGATGCAACCTGCCACACATGATGGAGCACGCCATCCACAGTAACATGAGGAGCTCAACCCGACGATGAAAACCGGGGGTATGCCTAAGCACAGTGTCACCCCCTGACGCGATGACCAGAATGGCAGGGCCCACGGTGACCAAGGACCATGCCGCCGACCAGGAGCCATGCCTTCTTCTGCACGCCTTCACCAACTATGCATTTGTAGGACATCTCTCTCTCTCTATGCCTTACGGGTATCCTCATACAAGACTAAGTTGGTAGCTGACCGGGTACTTCATCAATAAGGAAGCCGACTGACTCAACTTGGAGTGCAAGGCATGTAGAGATAGACTTTCTATGTAAACCCTAAGGGGTTACGACTAGGACTCTTTATGTACCACCCTGTCGACCGGATATATAAGGCGGCAGGGTACCCCTCATTGAGGGACAAGTTCACAAGTCTCATAACATCAATACAATAAACAGAACACAGAACGTAGGGTTTTTACTCTCATTGAGAGGGCCCGAACCTGTATAACTCGGTGTCTTGTGTTACCATCGTAGTTCTTAGTCTCGACGTAGCCCTATACATTTTACTGCCGATCTCAAGCTTCGACAGTTGGCGTGCCAGGAAGGGGACAAGGCTCGCCGGGATTCTCTATCGACTACAATGGCCGAACTTCCCATCATCTAGTACTCATCGGACTTCAAGATCTCCTTTGGATCACTCGACTTTGCAGTCGGTGACAACGGAGCTCTAGGTCTGGAAAACCACAGATCCGACTCGGCCGCAGCCGTCTCCATGGTGCGCCGCGCTGGTCCCACTCGGATCTGAGGAAGAAGATCCTTCCTTCGGGAATGATTCAAAATTAGATCGGTCTTTTGATGAGGACTCGGTCAGATCCGCTTACCCATATCCGCATACTGTCAACATGGTGGATATAGCAGATCCCGCGGATGGAGACTAGGATGGTGACCAAAATGGTGAACATGAAGATAACCCCATTGATGGCCACCCGAATCAACTGGCCGAAGGAGGTCAACAAGAGGAGGACCCTCCAGCTGATGACTTATCGGTCAGTCACCACCGTCGACCAAGAGGGTCGCGCGGTTCACGCAATGCACGCCGACTGGATCTCGGTCCAGAACTCGAAGTGAATGGCGTCAAGGTCTACCACACCCCTCAGAATAACATCACAGGGGCCAAAACTTTGCTCGACACTCTAATGGTCGACGCGAATTATCACACCCCCACGATGCAGAAGGCGGTGGCTATGGTTAAGGCCGCTGTGGCTCAAGAGGCCGCAAAATCTCAGTCGGTCACAAGCTCTAGTCACGTATCTTCATAAGGATGGCAAAGGCGTGAAGATCTGAGAAATTCTCTCAGCCTCCATGACGGACGAGATACCATCAACTCTCACTATGAAGAACACGCTCGGGACAACCGACGGTATGAGGAAGAACGCCGCGATTGGAGAACGGACGGCCGACGGGATGACCAACGAGAGGACCGTCAAGATCCCCCTCCAAGGCACAACCGCGATGACCGATGTCGACAAGATGGTCGGGATCGGCGTGATAATGAGGATAACGACCATCGTCATCATTGTCATGATGATGATGTTGGACCGCGACACGGCCGCCGTGCAACCCCGTCTCTAGACTGGCATAGGCGGTCGATGACGTCGACCGACGATGAGATTGATGGCATCAAAGCGTGCATCCCTAGGCTTCGCATAGCTCGATGGACAAAAGGATTCAAGTCGGTCCCCATCAAGAAATACGATGGTCAGACCAATCCTCGAGAGTAGCTGCAGCTTTACAGCATGGCGATTCATTCGGCTGGAGGTGATTCCTATGTAAAGGCTAATTACCTCCCGGTCTACCTGGATCTAGCTGTTCGTATATGGCTCACATCTCTTCCAGAGGAATCAATCACATCTTGGGGAGACCTCAACAGGAAGCTCATAGAAAATTTCCAAGCTATATGCAGTCGATCGGGCAACCACTTTGACCTCACTCGAATCAAGCAGAAGACCGACGAACCTCTGCCCAATTACATCAAGCGATTTTGTGCTAAGAAGACTGAGATCCCCAATGTCGCGGACCAACAAATCATTGCCGCCTTCCAAGGAGGGATCCGTAGCGATGATTTGGTTCGTGAGATCGATCGGAGGAATCATGACCTCAAGCTAACCGCTCAAGAGTGCTTTGAGATCATTGACAAGTTCACGTCTGGTGAGTCGGTGTTCGATGACATCCAGGTAAAAGGCAAAGAGAAGCGGTCGGACAAGCCCGAGTCCTTCAAGAAGGACAAGAAGAGGAAGTCTGATAATGTGGTTCACACGGTGGACTGACTTCAGAAGAACCCTCGAACGACCCAACCGTCCATGGACGAGCTGCTGAGTGGTCCATGCCTTTGGCACCCAAAGGGAAACCACAAAGCAAAGGATTGCTATCGACTGAAGGGATTTGCAACAGCTGTATTCAAGGTGGCCAAATATCCCTCGAGGCGTAATAGCAAGGACAAGACCAATGACAATGGTGACAAGGACGGCTCAGGAGAGTTCCAGGAGCCCTGCAAGGAAGTCAACTTCATCTTTGGCGGCCCGGATGCCTATGTGTCCAAGCACAAATAGAAGTTGGAGCTTTGGGAGATCAACTCGGTGGAACCGGCTGTACCTCAATTCACGAGGTGGTCTGAGATGCCAATCACCTTTGATCGGTCAGATCACCCTAAACACATCCCGAAGCTGGGTCAATACCCGCTGGTGCTTGCTGCTTCGATAAAGGAGGTGAAGTTCAACAAAGTACACATTGATGGAGGAAGCAGTTTGGACTTAATCTTCACCAAGACTCTAATAGAGCTCGGTCTGTCAATCAATGATCTTCAGCCGAGTTCTTCACCTTTCCATAGGATTGTACCCGGTAAGACTTCAGTTCCAATTGGACAGATCAGTCTGCTGGTCACCTTCGGGACCCATGAGAATTTTAGGACCGAGCGTATTCTCTTCCAGGTGGCGGATTTCAACTCAGCATACCATGCTATCATCGATCGATCGGCTATGGCTAAATTCATGGCTATCCCGCATTATCCATATCTCACCCTCAAGATGCCAGGCCCAAAAGGAATAATCTCCCTCCACTTTGATCTTTGGAATTCTTTCGATTGTGATGTACAGAGTTGTGTGATGGCCAATAAAGAGTTGATGTTGTCCAACCTTTAGGAGATCCAGCAGGCAGTCGGCACAGAGGAGTAGACTGGAGCGGAAGTTCCAACAAAGAAGCCTACCAAAGATAAGATTCAGACCGATGACATCCAAACCAAGGAAATCCTGCTCGATTCTGAAGACCCCGATAAGGTAACTTATGCTGAGGCCAACCTCGACGAGAAATAGGAACTCACGCTCACTCTTTTCCTCCAGGAAAATAGGGACATCTTTGCATGGAAACCATCTGACATGCCGGGAGTTCCTAGGGAAAAGATTGAGCACAAGTTAAGGGTACCCACAGGGGCTACCCCCGTTCGACAGAGGCTCAGAAGGTTTGCGCAAGATCGCAAGGACACCTTGAAGAAGGAGATAGTTAGACTATTAGATGCTAAGTTTATAAAGGAGGTGTATCATCTCGACTGGTTAGCAAATCCAATCCTTGTACCAAAGAAGAATAAAGAATGGAGGATGTGTATTGATTATACTGATCTCAACGAGGTCTGTCCTAAAGACCCTTTCGCTCTTCCTCGTATTGATCAGATTGTAGACTCAACAGCTGGGTGTGAGCTCTTGAGCTTTCTGGATGTCTATTCAGGCTATCACCAAATCACACTGAAGGTCGAAGATCAGATTAAAACTTCCTTTATAACACCCTTTGGCGTCTATTGCTATATCACAATGCCTTTCGGTCGGAAGAACGCTGGCGCGACTTACCAACGAGGTATTCAATGCTACCTTACTGCTCAGATCGGTCGGAACGCAGAAGCGTATGTTGATGACATCGTCATCAAGACTCGGAACGTCGAAGAGCTTATTTCTGACCTGGCAAAAACCTTTGACAATCTGAGGCATTATTTAATAAAGTTGAATCCCAAGAAGTGTGTTTTTGGGGTGCCTTCAGGAAAGCTACTCGGCTACATCATTTCGAAATGAGGTATAGAAGCCAACCCGGATAAAATCAAGGCGATCCTTGGTATGGGGCCACCTAATTCTCAAAGGGATGTACAAAAGCTGATCGGATGCATGGCGTCTTTGAGTTGCTTTATTCCCCGACTGGGGGTTAGAGGGTTGCCACTTTTCCGACTGCTTAAAAAATAGGAAGACTTCATTTGGACCAAAGAGGCGTAGTCGGCATTGGACGAGTTGAAGGTTTACCTCAGCAGCATTCCAGTATTGGTGCCTCCAGAGCCAGGAGAAAAACTTCAGCTTTACATATAGGCCACAACTCAGGTTGTGAGTACTTTTTTAACGATCGACCGAGAAGAAGAGGGGCATATACAAAATGTACAACACCCGATCTACTTTGTGAGTGAGATCCTTGGTGCCTCTAAGGTAAAATACCAACAGATCTTGAAGTTGTTGTATGCATTGTTGTCACCTCCAGGAAGTTGAAGCATTACTTTCAAGCTCATCCGATCGAAGTCCAGACCTCCCTCACACTCGGCACAGTGCTACACAACCGAGAAGCCGAAGGCAAAATTGCCAAGTGGGCAGTCAAACTTGGTCAATATACTATCACGTTCGCGCCTCGGTCGGCTATAAAGGGACAAGCACTAGCTGATTTCGTTGCTGAGTGGATAGAGATTCAAAACCCGCCTACTGCACAAGATATCGAGTATTGGAAAATATACTTCAATAGGTCTCTTCAATTACAAGGAGCGGGTGCGGGAGTCGTGTTTATCTCACCCACTAGAGAGAGGCTTCGATATGTCCTTCAGTTGATGTTTTGTGCATCTAACAACGCTACAGAATATGAAGCCCTTCTACATGGTCTGTGCATTGCCGCGTCACTCGGCATCAAGCATCTCGACGTCTTTGGTGACTCGGCTTTGGTTATTAATCAGGTCACTAAGGATTGGAACTGTGTGGATGATAGTATGAGTGCTTACTATCAAGAAGTAAGGAAGCTCGAGACAAATTCGATGGATTGAAGTTCACGCATGTTCTTCGAGACTGATTGGCCAATGAATTGGCCAAAATGGGATCATCCCGGTCTGTGGTCCCGCCAGGTGTTTTCTTACACACTCTAGATTCCCCCATGATTTCTCCTCGGTCGGATGTATTAATGAGTGATTTTACTGATCTCGTTGGTGATGACAACATGAAGACTGATTGGCATGACCCGCTCATCCAATATTTGGATAAGGGAACGCTGCCTTCGGATCCTAATGAGCAACGAAGGTTGGAGACCCGATGCCAAGGGTATTTGTTAGTGGGAGACCAACTCTATAAAAGAGGAGGGTCAAACATCTTGATGAGATGCATCTCGATACCAGAAGGCCAATAGTTGGTAGAAGAAATTCATTCCGGGATATGTGGCAATCATGCAGCTTCCAAGACTTTGGTCGGCAAAGCTTTCTGGCAAGGGTTTTATTGGCCCACGGCGGTTGAAGATGCACACCGGGTCGTTCAGATGTGTGAAGGTTGTCAATTCTTCGCTCAACAAATGCATGTGCCTTCACAGCAACTTCAGATGATACCTTTGACTTGGCCTTTGCTATTTGGGGGCTCGATATTGTCAGTCCTTTCAAAAAGGCGCCAGGCGGGTTCACTTATCTATTTGCTGCTATTGATAAATTCACCAAGTGGATTGAAGCAAAGCCGGTCGACAAGATTACGTCGAAGAAGGCTATCGAGTTTGTCAAGGATGTCTTCACTCGGTTCGGGGTTCCTCATGATATCATTATCGATAATGGCACTCAATTCACGTTAGTGGAGTCTCGTGACTTTGTCGATGAGATGGGAATAAAAGTCCACTTTGCATCAGTGGCTCATCCTCAAAGCAATGGGCAGGTCGAACGGGCCAATGGTATGATTCTCCAAGGATTGAAGCCTCGGATATTTGACAGGCTTAAGCCTTATGCCGGTCGGTGGGTCAAAGAATTGCCTTCAGTTCTTTGGGGGCTTCGCACAAACACCAGTCGGGCAACTGGTCAATCACCTTTCTCATTGGTCTACGGCTCAGAGGCTATGCTGCCGACCGAAGTCAGCCTTCTTTTGGCATGGGTTCAGGCGTATGATGAACAACTTTCTGAGGAGAATCAAGAGATTGATTTCATTGCAGCAGAGGAGTTGCGTGATCGCGCTCTATTTCGGTCGACACTTTACCAACAAGGCTTACATCGTTATTATGATAAAAATGTACGTAATCACCACTTCCAAGTTGGAGATTTAGTGCTTCGCCGAGTGCAGTCAACGAAGAACCAGCATAAGCTTTCTCCAAAGTGGGAAGGACCATATGTTGTGAAGGAAGTCACTCGCCCGGGGGCTTACCGACTGATGTATGAAGACGGCGATGATATACCAAATTCTTGGAATATAAATCAGCTACGTCATTTCTATACTTAATTATTCCTTTGTATACTTATACATTATTCATGAATGAAACTTTGGTCTTTTGATGAAAGATTTTTTGATGATTTTCATTCTATATTGTCTCGATTCCTTAATTTATTTTATTAAACAATCGAGCCAGGGGGCTAGTAATAATGTCCCACTTCAGTCTAACCGTATTTTGGTTTTGGACTACTTTCTGACCGATTTCTTCTCTTTGAATACGTTCTTCATTTTATTGATCTAACGTCTATAAATTATGGTTATATACTTTATACTGCACATCAGACTACCACTACACTAAACCCAGATCCAAAAGTGCGAGAGGTCATGTGTCGATTTGTCGACTCTGCTTGTTACGCGGTTACGAGTCACAACCTAAAATGTTAAGGCAGATCGATACAATTTGAGTTTCTCAATGACAGAAACATACTTATGGCATTTTTATCAATCTTTTAAAGATGATAAGCATGAAACTAGTTTACATACAGGTAATATTGTTTCATTACATAGATATTACTAATGTTCTCTAGCATTACAGGATTTACAGCTCCTTTGAAGGAGAGGAAGATTCAGCTCGGAGTTCAACCTCAGGAGTTGCTGGAGGAGTAGGCACGATCGGATTGATCTCTATATTGTCGACCAAAACTCGGGAAGTCCCCAGCATGGAATCCAAGAGCAACTATCATTGGTCGTCAGTCAGGTCTGGGTTGAAGCCCTCCTTGATCTTGTCCAATGGCAGAGTGGGAGACCAAGATTGGCAAATAGCCAGAACCTGACTCCCGACTTCGGTCACCACTCATCGAGTGTTATGAGCAATATCTTCCGACGCATGCTCCAGCAAATACTCCAAGGAATGGCTAGACTGCTCCACTCGGTCGGTATGAACATAGTCCATTGCCTTTCGAGCGGCATAAGATAGAGCTGCAAATGATAATTTGTTGGTCAGTATGATCAAAAGAGGAATCAAGCAGATGTGAGAAATAACAAAGGGCTTACTGGCAAGTTTACATTTGAAGGATTTGGAGGTGCTCTTAGCTTCCTCTATCTTGGCGTCAGCCTCCTTCAGTGAAGGATTTGGAGGTGCTCTTAGCTTCCTCTATCTTGGCGTCAGCCTCCTTCAGCTCCTTCTGCAGCCGAGTGATCTCGACCTTCTGGTCCTCGACCGATTTGGAGAGGTTTTCCTTCTCAGTATTCAAGGCATTGACAAAAACCTTTGCTAATTAGAATTCAACTTCTCCAGATTAGCAACCTTCTGGTCACGAGCTAAAAGACAAATATTTGAATCTTTAGCGCTAGAGTGATTGGTTGGTTATATAAACAATAGGTGGTGAGTGATCTTACCAGCTAAATCTTCTCGGCCTTGGTTTAAGGCCTTGGTCATTTCTCTTTGGTCGGTCTGTAGCTTTTCAATTTCCTTCTACACTTTGGCAAGCTGCTGACAGGTGACTAGCAAAACACCAACAAAGTGTTAGTCTTATTGAAAGACTTGAAGACCAAAGAGTTTAGGGCATACCAAAAGTCTCGGCTTCAAGGTATTCCACCCTAGCCTATTTTCTCTCTACGAGAGCACACATTTTCTGTATACAAAAAGGGGTTAAGCTTAAAGGCAAGATTAAGACAAAGCAAAAGCAGAGTATTGAAGTACCTTGCTAGCTTCTCGATGTTGATGCATGATTTCCATGTCCTCCACTTTGGGCCGACCGAGTAAATCTGCAGATAATGTCACTTTACCTTTGTTAAGAGGCGAAGTGATGACAACAAGAGCAGGTTGGGATATAGGCGCCAGAATACGAACAGGAATTGTCTTGTCAACTGGCTTATCCACTTCAGTCGGTGTGTTTGATGACTTGCCGACCGACTTGGGCACATCAGTCGAGCGAGGAGGAGGTCCAGATCGAGTGTCTCCGGACTCTTGGGCACTATGAGAATCACTCGTCTGATTACTGTCAAAATGAATATCGAAGAGATTAAGATGTGTTATGGATGGCAATAAGAGAGAAGGAGCATAAGGTTAAACAATTAACCTAGGAGCCTTCTTGAGCTTGATTCAGCACAACCTCTTCTTCGAAGAAGTCGACTAAAAATCAGTCTCCTTCCTCTTCTGGGCAGATTTTTCTGCCTTGTCGGTCGGAGGCTCGGGGGCTCCGACTGGCTTAAAGGTCGGTCAGAGGGAGTGGGGGTGTGATGACCAGCGTTAGCAGACAACAACTCTTTGTCCTCATCCTGATCTCCTATATATTACTGTCGGCGCCCAACAGTCTGCTTTACTCACCGACCGGGGGGAGGTAGGTTGGAGACCAGGTCAGGACGAGCGCCTGCAGGAGAGCTTGAGCCTCCGGTACCGGTCTGCTGCGTCTTCTCAACATATTCCGGTCCCTCGGAATCGGTCGGAGGGAGCGGAGGATGAGAAATATAAGTATCCAGAACCTACATAGGAATCAAAGTATCAAGCAGGGCATCCAGACAAGAACATAAAGGATTGCTCAAAGCAGACTGAGGCTTACTCGGGCCCGCATAGTGCCCTTGTTATATGCCTTCTTGATCAGCGAATCATCATGAAGGATATCTCCTTCAAACATTTTTGACAGGCGTTTCATACGGAGTTCATCATTCGGTGGGTCAGGCACCTCCCTGGTTTCGTCATTATTGATGTAGTTCCACGCCAGTGACTCTGTAGCTTCAGGGGCTGCACTCTGCGAACTATGAAGCTCTTGGCGACGGTAATTCCATCAACGCCTTCAGCCTTCAAGTCGGCTATCTTCTTTAGCAGAGTGACCACCTGAGGATTGGTCAGATCAGGCTTCTCTGTCCATTGCGCCAGAGGAATTGCCTTGGCACCGGTGAAATCGGCAAAAACAGGGGGAGGGTTGTCACAGTAAAACCATTCATCCTTCCAGTTCTTGTTCCCGGTCTTCAATGGCACATTGATGTAAGCCTCCTTCTTGCACAATTGGAAGCCAACGCCGCCTATAGCTACTTGATTGTCCTTGGTCGGTAGCGGACAGAGGACAAAGAGATGGCAGAATAAATTGAAATGGGGGAGGATTCCCAGAAATGCTTCGCACATATACACGAAGATGGTGATGTGAAGGTTGGAATTGGGATTGAGATTGACAAGCTCAATCCCATAAAAGAAAAGGAGCCCGCACAAGAAGCTGCAGCAGGGGACTCCAAAACCATGCTCGAAGAACGAGCGGAATACAACTATTTGTTTATGAATAGGGATGGGGCAAGATTCACGGGGTACCTTCCAGTCGATCCGTACTTGCTCTGGAAGGACGCCGTCGATCACCATCTGATTCATGTCGGCCTGGGAGAGGTTGCTCTTCGAGAACTCCTGAAGCTGCTCCGAGATGTCGATCTCTGATGAGGAAGACGTGGCGGCGGCAGTGGGAGTGGCATGGATCGAGGTGGAGACCTTCTTGCGACCCATGGTGACGATTGTTTCGGGCGTGGTGGATCGAATGTTGAACCCTAGCAAAGGCTTGGGGGCTAAGCATGGCGAGATCTACGGTGGCCGGAAGTGGCAGTGCTAACCCTAGCTGGAAAGCTCAGGAGTCGAGAACAGAGGAGGCGCGAGGAAGACGAAAGGTTTGTGAGCAAATGCGGCGTGGACTGAGAGTCAACTTGATGCTGCCTTTTATACTCCCACTTTTTAACTTAAGGGTCCCATGGGCCGGGGTGGGCCGTATATTGATGAAAATTTTTGCTTCAGCAAAGATTGGTTAAGGACCTTAAGTATGATTAGGGTCTAAACCCTTGAGAAATAATGCTCGGGGGCTTCTTTGATGAGAAGCATTTGAAAATTATTTAGCCATATCTATATGATTTGATGATCATATAGTAAAGGACTTGATGGTCATATGGATATAAGTTCAAAGGTTATGGTACTGATTGAAGTCAATAACTAAATTATCAAAATTGGGCTTATGGATAATTAGAGTGACTAATTATCAGGGAAAGGCTGTATTATGATTGATGTCATTTAGCTTAGTACCATGATATGTTTGATGTCATATTGGTCCACCTAAATTGAATATGATTGAAATCATAAAATTCAGACCGACCAGTCACTCGGACATGATGAATGTCACTCGGCCTATGTAATAATCGGTCGGCAAGGCTGAAGCTTTGCAAGTTGACTTACTGGTTTGATGACCGGAGGTTTATTAGACTCAAGCATCATGGTTTGGGTAAAATATATACAAAATAACAAGAGCTAATATAATTAGACTCTTGCATTATTTGTTAAGTCTCTAAATTATACAAGAGTCGGGGGCTACACCTGATCAAGTGCACCTAATCAGTGCACTAGATCTATCAGGAACTTTGATAAAGAGGTCTTCCTAATTTATGATCTACATTGAAGATCATTTGGAGAGTTGAAGCTCAAAATCAGGAAGCACTCGGGGGCTACTGTGGGATACTTGCCTTATGGGTATCCTCATACAAGACTAAGTCGGTAGCCGACCAACTCAACTTGGAGCATAAGGCATGTAGAGATATACTTTCTATGTAAACCCTAAGGGGTTACGACTAGGACTCTTCATGTACCACCCTATCGTCCGGATATATAAGGCGGCAGGGTACCCCTCATCGAGGGACAAGTTGACATGTCTCATAACATCAATACAATACACAGAACACAGGACGTAGGGTTTTTACTCTCATCGAGAGGGCCCGAACCTTTATAACTCGGCATCTTGTGTTACCATCGTAGTTCTTAGTCTCGACATAGCCCCATATATTTTACTGCCAATCTCAAGCTTCGACTCTCTCTCTCTCTCTCTCTCTCTCTCTCTCTCTCTCCTCTTGAAGTATAAAAGGGGAGGCCTTTTCTTCTTCCAGAGGACCCCAAGGGGACGAACAGAGGCAACAGATAGAGAACATCACAATCACAACGAACACACATGATCAACCACCCCACTCTCGCATACGAGACTTGGAGCACGCTCCTCTCTCACGACCATTGAACTCTCCACCGAAGCAAGTAACACAAGTAGGCTAGTGAACTGGAGGTAGGAGATTTCCCCGAACCAGTATAACCCCCGTGTCCTCCTGCTTAGCCATTGCCAAACTCGAAGTACGCACCCCTAGAAAAAATTCTACTAGCTGGTGAACGAAACACCAACAAACTCCCACTGTCATTGAGCTCCTCCTTGGTCATAATGTCAATTCACCATAGCTCCCCCTACACACATGACTAAACAAAAGATTTTCTCAAGAATGCAATGGTTAGTCATTTGTGAGGTGGGAATGTATGAGCCACTTGTCTTTGAGCCGCACGAGTAGATTTAACCTCGGAGCTCATTCGAACTTGACTCAATGGGTATGAAGCACAAAGAACACTATGTGATCATCTCAAGGGTCATATACTTACATTGTAAATAAGCAACTCCCCCTAGAAACATGCTTAGAAGCATGTAAGGTATCATGATGCAAGAATGCTTGAATGCAATGAATGCAAATACAACAAGTATACAATGCATGATGCGATGCTAAAGAAAAGAGAGAGAAAGGCTACAATCCAAAGTGCCAACGATGAGTTTTTCCCTTCTTGAGCTTACTCACAATGGACCTTTCTTCAAAGCCTTGGGCACACCATGAACCACCTTCCCAAGCTTAACCCATGTCCATTGCTATCTCAAAGAGGTCCGACGTCAACCTACAAGAGAAAAAGAAACAAGCACAAAACAAAGGCACAAACAACAAAGAAAAACAAACAAAGACTACAAATTTTCAAAGTATAAGCTTTAGGGTTACTCATGTGAAGTTGGAGAGGTCTTGAGAGCCATCTTGATTGCAACCTCACTATCACAATATAGTGGCTTTTGAGTGTAGTTGAGGCCGTAATCCGAGAGTGTTTGTCGCATATAGAGAAGTTGAGCACAACATGCTCCCGCTGTCATGTACTCTGCTTTGACCGTTGACAGAGCCACCGAGTCTTGCTTCTTTGAGTTCCAAGATACAAGTGATCTTCCAAGAAATTGGCATCCTCTAGAAGTGCTCTTTCTATTCACTTTGCATCCCGTGAAGTCTGAATCCAAAGCTTGTTCCTCTAGCCATAATCCCATGGTAGGTGTGTACTTGAGGTATCGTAGTATTCTCTTGACAGCCTTCAAGTGTAACTCCTTTGCATTTGCTTGATAGCGTGCACACAAGCACACACTAAACATTACGTCTAGTCTTCAGGCGGTGAGATAGAACAAAGACCCAATCATTGATCTATAGAGTTTTGGATTCATAGATTTTCCCTTCACATCATCATCCAGAGGTTTGCTTGTGCAAGGGTTTGCAATTTTCCATGTTGAATCTCTTGAGGAGGTCCTTGGTGTACTTCTTTTCATAGATGAAGTTCCCTCCTCTCAATTGTTTGACTTGAAAAGCAAGGAACACATTCAACTCTCTAATCATTGATATTTGGAATTCCCTCGCCTTCATTTCCCGGAATTCTTCATTGAACTTCTCATTGGTTGACCCATAGATGATAATCATCCACATAGACTTGTTACAAAAAGAGATCATTCCCAACATGCCTTGTGAAGAAGGTGCTATCAATGCTTCCAATGGTAAATCCATTCTTGAGAAGAAAGTTCCTCAAGTGTTCATAACGTGCCCTTGGTGCTTGCTTGAGACCATAGTTCTTCAACTTGTACACATGTCTTGCATGTTTAGAATCCTCAAACCCTGGATGTTGTTTCACATAGAGTTTCTCTTTGATCTCTCCATTCAAGAAGGCACTTTTCACATCCATTTGATAGAGCTTGAAGCCATTATGTGATGCATAGGCAAGTAAGATCCGGATTGCCTCAAGACGAGCCACTGGAGCAAAAGTTTCTTCAAAGTCAATGCCTGCCACTTGAGAATATCCCTTAGCCACTAGGCGATCCTTGCTCTTGACAATGGCCCCTTTCTCATCCTGTTTGTTCTTGAAAACCCACTTGGTGCCAAACACATTATGATTCTTGGATCTCTCCACCAACTTCCACACCTTGCACCTCTAGAAGTTGTTCAATTCTTATTGCATAGCAATAACCCACTTGTGATCATCCATTTCTTCTTTAATTGTTGTGGGCTCAATCATAGAGACAAAAGAGAAGTTCTCAATTGCAACATTTGCCTCATCATCACTTTGGTCATTCACATAGTTGGGCTTGTGTTGATTTCTTCTTGTCCTTAATCCTTGAGATGGGCTCCCAATGATCAAGTCATGAGAATGATCCTTGTTGATAGCTTTGGGTCTAGGAAGGTGTTCTTCTTGAGTGGGAGGAGGTTTAGGTGAAGTATCTTGTGCATCATAGGTTGCTTGCTCTCTTGATATATGAGTGTCTTGGATTCTGAGAGAGGTGAGAGAATCACTCTTATGCTTTCTTTTTTTGGACTTGGATGAGGATTTATCTTGTCAAGAGATTGGAGAAGTAGCTTGTGGTGAGATATGTGGGGAGGCTTGTGGCTCACTTCTCACTTGGGTTTCCTCTTGGGTAGGTGGATGCGCTCTCAATGAATTTTGGGAGGAGCTAGAAGGTGTGTTGATGGTATCTTGGGTTGGTTCTTGCACCTCAAAAGAAGAGGTTGGTTGATGTGGAGGAGTAGAGGGCTCAACACTATCACCATCATTGGCCTCGTGGGGTAAGACCTCGTCCACGGGCATGTTTCTCAGAGCTTCCCTCGTAGGCTCATCCTCAATGTTCACTTCATGAAATTCATCTCCCTTCTGAGAACCATTTGACTCATCAAATTGCACATCATAGGATTCTTGCACACAACCTGTGGCTGAGTTGTAGACCCTATATGCTTTAGAAGTCCCTGAGTACCCAACAAGAATGCCTTCATCAGTTCTGCTCTCAAACTTCCCTGGCTTCCTCCTTTTCCTGAGAATGTAGCATGTGCAGCCAAAGACCCAAAAATCGGAAACATTGAGTTTTCGTCCAACCAATAGCTCATAGGGTGTTTTCTTCAACAACCGGTGGAGATAGACACGATTGGAGCTGTAGCAAGCTGTGTTGATTGCCTCTGCCCAAAACCTCTCATGAGTCCCATACTCATCTAGCATTGCACGGGCTAGAGTGATGATTGTCTTGTTCTTTCTCTCCACTACTCCATTATGCTCCGGAGTATATGTAGCAGAGAATTCATGCTTGATCCTCTTCTAGTCACAATATTCTTCAACAGTGGTGTTCTTGAACTCAGTCCTATTATCACTCCTTATTTTCACAATGTTGGCCTTGAATTCATTCTTTGCTTTCCTTGCAAACATTCTGAAGATGTCACTTGCTTAAAACTTGTCCACTAGGAAGAAGGTCCAAGTGAATCTTGTGAAGTCATCCACAATCACCAAGCAATAGAGGTTGCCTCCTAGACTCTTGTAATGCGTTGGCCCAAACAAATCCATGTGGAAGAGCTTCAAAGGACGAGATGTTGACATGAAAGACTTGGTGGGGTGAGAGGATGCCACTTGCTTTCCTGCCTGAGAAGCACTGCACAATCTGTCCTTCTTAAATGTCACATCCTTGATTCCTTCAACTAGATTCCTCTTGACAATCTTCTTGAGTTGACTCATTCCAACATGTGCCAATTTCCTATGCCATAACCAACCCTTGGTTGCCTTAATGAATAGGCAAGTACATGGTGGCATATTGCTTGATTTGAAGTCCGTGATTCTCAATCATTGCACCATCCTCATCAAATGTGCACTTGAATCCCATGTCACAAAGCTGACCAATAGACAGGAGGTTGAAATTGAGGGTTTCCACAAGACAGACCTTGGAGAGATGGAGGTCATCTGTGATGGCCACCTTGCCCGAGCCTCTGACTCTCCCTTTTGAATTGTCCCCAAAAGTCACCTTCTCACTGTCTTCATCTTCATCAATGTTGGTGAACATGGTTGGCTTCCCGGTCATGTGTTAAGTGCACCCACTATCATGGATCCAATGAGTACCTCCACTCTTGTAGTTGACCCTGGTGGTAGCCATAAGACAAGAACAAGAGGAAGAAGGGTTAGTATCCAAAGCATTACTTGATTGACTAGGACTAACCTCATCATGTCGAGCAATGAGTCCATCCTCATAGATAGGGATTCTTGCAATCCCGTCCAGAAGTCTCCTCCTAATAGGATAGTGAGGAGCTCGATACCTCTAATGTCCATGACCATCCCCCATGTGCACATTGTCGAGGTCGATGCAGTAGTGGGGGAGGATCATAGAGGCCAGTGACGTGCTCTAGCACATGTCCCACTTGTGAGTGAAGCACAAGTATCGTCTCCATTGCTCTCTCAATTGAGAGCTCATGTCTTCTCTCGATTACCTCCTCAAGCAGAAACCCTCTTTCAGGAGCCGTGATTTGTCAGAGACACTTGTCAATCACTTCATGGGGTCCAAACCTCTAAAGGAGTTTATCCTACACACAAGGTCATAAATGGTCAAGAGATTCTCACAGAGATCATTTTTTGGATTTCCCACAAATTCATTAAATTCAAAGAAGAGATCCTATTGGTGAGCTTGACGAAGATGCCAGAGTCGATTTTATGGTGGAGGAGGTGGAAGAGGTGGGGGCGTCGGAGCCATAGTCATGAGATTGATCATTCCAAATGATCGAGTGAGTATTGTTGTTGGCACTCCCCTTGAACCAATGCGTGGTCCACTCGAAGTGCTTGAGGTAGAATGTGGAATGGCACTTGAGGTAGAGCTTGATGATGAGCTTGGTATAGGTCTTGATCCAAAGGGGTTGTTGAAGCTGTTGCAAGGCAATCTTGTGGAGGGATCAAAGAAGTTTGAGCTCGAAGCTACTTCTTTCCCTTTGCTCGAAGATGCTTCATTGTTTGCCTTGAATGTCTTTCTTCCTGTCAAGCTTGCGGTGATCTCCTCATCCTTGAAGAGTAGTCTGATCATATCACCAATAGAAAGATTCTTGTCCATGATGAGATCAAGGGTGATGTAGAGGAGCTTGCTTCTAGGGAGCAAGGTGAGGATCTTCTCGACAATCAATACCTTGGGGAGCTCGAAAGGAGTTGCTACAATTCTGTCCACAATACCTTGCAAGCGAATAAGAGAATCAAGTAAGTTCTCATTCTCATTAGCATGAAAGACAAAGAACTCATCAACAAGTGAATCACTAGCATGATCAATAAAAGGCTCACAATCATCAATCCTAGTCATGCTAGTGGAGCAAGCAAGATCAAGAGAACCAACATCATTAAACATCACATTGGGCACACTAGTAGAGCAACCTATCACATTGTCACTAGAAGAATCTAGGCACTCACTAGAACTAGGCACATCCACACAATCATCATCATACATGATCATCGGTAAATGTATTGGCAAAGTCCACGAGAGTATCCATCAACTCATCCGGAATCATGGCATTTAGATAGCTTTTAAAGCGATCCTTCCATGAGCCATGACCCAGCCCCCAATGGGATGACATCCCAACTCAATACGGTCACTACTCAAGGCAGTGAAGCCTTATGATGAGCACTTGGCTCTGATGCCACTTGAAAGGACTGAGTGACCGAGAGGAGAGGGTGATTCGTGAACTCGCACTATGTACCAAATTCACCAAATCCTAAAACTGAACACTCAGACAACTTCTACACAATTCTAGTGGTGATCACACTAGCAAGATAATAGCCCTATGAAAGGAACAACAACCTAAACATACTAGTGGATCACACAAGGCATTACAACTCCTATGCGAGCTAGTAATAAACACATGCGGAAGCAAACAACTAGCAAAGGAGCCTACTCATGCTAATCTACAAGATACGGAACTAAACAAGCATGAGTGACACAACACATACAAGGGTAAGCAATCAAGACAATGCAACTCCTATACATGCTAGTGAACAAATGCGGAAGCTCAAAACACTACTAGCAAGTTGGGAAGCCTATTCATGCAAGTCTACAAGATAATCAACAAGGACAACACAAGCACACAAGCATGAATAGCATGATATGTAAAAAATTAAAGGTAATGCATCAAAGTAAGGAGTAGAGTAAGAGATGGCTCATGATTTTTTTTCCGAGGTCTAGAAAGGATGGCGCCTTCCCCTACTCCTCGTTGGACCACTCTCGCCAGAGTTCCAGTCCCTCCCACCACCAAGTGGAGTTCTCGCCCACGAGCCCGCAATCACTCCCGGAGGAAGACATGGTGTGCGTTACCACTGCCACCAAGGCATAAGCTCACCTCCCTCAAGAACTTGTCGGACTCCCTGAGATGACACAGCGCTCACTAGTGATGCCCCTTTTCACCGGCGGGCTCAAACTGTGCACATACTTGTGACGGCCTTCACAACCAATCATGATAGACTCGATCACCGACACCTAACCGGTCTGGGTCTCAACATAGACTAAGAGTAACAGCCTAGATCACACCCTCAAGTACACCCTAGCCTTAGATGTGCAAGATGCTCTTGTTACTCTCACTAGCACTCTCAAGATATCCAATATCTCCCCTCCTAGTGCTCTCCTCTTTTCCTCTTGGACCTTAACAAATGCTCTCAGGTATTCCACTAGCCAAGAGAGGTCTCCAAGACCCTAGCAACGAAGTTAAATAGGCTTCCAATCTCAAACTAGCCATTGCTCCATGAAATTAGCTTTCTGGGCATACTGACCAGACTGTCCGGTCACTGCCTGACCGGACCATCCGATCACTGCAGTCTTCAGCTCCAACGCCTCTACCTCTGCTGATCTCCATACTGACCAGACCGTCTAGTTAGACTTTCTCTCTCCATTCCAGAGAGATCCCATTTCTACGCTCCTTTGTCCCGAGCAACCTCCATACAGACCGGACCGTCTGGTCTGTAGACCGGACTGTCCGGTCTCTACAGGTCTTCGCGCTGACAGACTCCTTCATAGACTTCTCTCTGGATTCCTAGTGATCGTACAGTCCGGTCTCCTCTGACCCCTCTGTCTGGTCATTATGTCCAGAAGCTAAAACTCCTTGTCATCGCTTGACTTTGTTTCCCGTCTTCTCCGAACAGCTCCTTGGCTTCTCCACTATCACCTAGTGCCTGTGATTTCACTGAGCATCCATGCACATCACCGACTAGACATGACCTAAGAGAATGACCTAGACCCCCTTGATAGTCTTGTTTTTCCTATGGACTTAAAGCCCTAATAACTAGACAATTGTTCCCAACACTTGCTCTATAGCATGTCCCTAGCTTTAATCCATCTCTATCAACCCTTGGACTCTATCAAGCTCATCAAGCTCCAAGCTTGTGGTCATTGTCATCAATCGTTAAGGCAACCATCAATAATCATCATAAGGTTGATAAGTTCTCCTACACGCATAACACTCGTGTAGACATTAGTCATATTTCATGCTTGTCATTCATCACCAAAACACTATACCTTTGGGGTACCTCAATTGTCATGATCCTTACACCCGCGCTCGTCATGGAAGACGACGTCGGGACCGCTGTCAGCAAAGGTAATATGGGTGGGAGCATTGTGCCTTCCATCTGACTTGGCGGAGGAGATCATTCCCGACAGGAATCAAGGATCACCGCTGACCTGTAGGCGCATATGGCTACGGGTCATGGGCCCGGCAGGAACACAATCCATCTGGGCGGAGGCGGTGATTCCTGTTGGGGAAGGAGGGTCGCTGCTGCCAATGAGACATATATGGCTACGGGTCATGGGTCCGGCAGGAATTGAGGAAGAACGTAGGTTAGACATCTTGGAGATTGGCCAATGGATCAGAGGAAGTATGTGGATAAGTGTGAGAGTGGAAGGGGATGTGCGGCAGATGTAGTAGGCAATTGGAGACACACCTAGTTGGCGTGACAACGGACAAGACTTCACCGCCCGCACCTCCAATTATTTTTATTCTTTACCATAAAACATCATTTCTATTATGAAATATTCATTTTTGTTGTTGTACATAACAACTAAACTATTAAGGTACAATACCAATAGATTTGTAACCTTCCTACATTGAGTCTAATAACTCTTGTGTAACTCCCACTCTCTTATATGTGTATATGTATGTAGGGATTGTATACGTAGAGTAGGGGTGAAGAATAAAGAATATCTTGTTCTCTCTCTCTCTCTCTTTCTCTCTCTCTCTCTCTCTCTCTCTCTCTCTCTCTCTCTCTCTCTCTCTCTCTCTCTCTCTCTCTCGTGCTCCACTTTTCATACACCTCTTTCCGATAGTGAAGAGCCACTTTATATTTAACAATTTCCTTTTGGTTTTGGTTTTCCAAAACCAGCTATATTCTGGGATGGATGGAGTATAAAAAATGCTTTTGGTTTTTTGAGAAATCAAAGAAAAGCAGCGCTGTCAGGACCGATGTCATGTAGTGTGTGTGAAGAGGCGCTCCACTTAAAATATTTTTGTTAGATTATTAAAGTGATGGTTCATAGAAATAGGATTGGCGAGAGAAGAGTGATGTTTCCTGAGGGAAAGGTGCCCATGTTGAATATTTTGGTACAGAGACGTAAATATAAGAGATTACAAATACAATCGTTTTGATCTGTACATTGGATCAACCTGTGCGGAGATGGAGCATAGGGATATCCTATACCACACAGTATCAAAATGACAAAGTTTAGAGGATGTACAATGGACTTTGAGATGGCTGTGTTCCTAAAGTGCCGTATCATACTCCTTACCGTGTTAGTGGATATTAGTAATCTCTAATAATCCAAACTATCTCAGTATCAATGTCGTGTTAGTTCGTCTAAATTGGATTGCATAGAGAACAGGGAAGGTACAAATACGATGTGCTGAATGAAAGGCACATTGGACGAATTGTTTTTGATAGAGATGTAAACACCGGGCTTTGCCATGGCAATACAAAACAACCGGTGCATGGAGATATTTGCATACTATGATTAAGGCCATAGATATAACAAAATATGGTTGCCCACTACATGGTTTTGATGTTGTACAACAGAGACCCCGCTGACCATACTCCGAATACATAGTATCATACGACGTTAGTTCCCCCTCCCCCCCCCCCCCCCCCCCCCCCCCTAACCACCACTTGATCCCCTTACCTCTTCTTCATCCTCTAGACTTTCTTGCTTTAGTCCGTGGATTGAGACGCTTAGAACTTGCACCGGGTGGGGGAAACATGGAACCGGCCATGCTCGATATTCTGCATGTTTGCCTTAACTGAAGGTTGTCCGGCGTTCAAAAAAATCATTGGCGTTGGAAAGCTCAGCACAAATACCATTTGTGTTTATTTCCTCTATTCTCGTGACCTGCAGGGCCACCAACTTGTCCATTTCTTCGGTATGTGCATGGGCCACATGTTCTTCTTCCCTCTGGTTGGTTTCTATCTGAAGGGCGAACATGTAGTCTGCTGATTCATGCCTATGGACTCTGCTTGGTCATCCAAATCGAGGTCTGAGAAATCAAACGTAGAGCTTGTCGAGGTCGAGTCGTGTGTATTTACCACTTGAGCACAAAGGCCAGGCCACCTTGTTTAAATACAAAATGAAATTAATAAGTCTACTCTACACGCGAAAACCTCATAGTGTGTTGAACTAAATAAGTGCACGGACTTAGGTAAGTACTCAACAACTCTGTAAAATAAAGTCCCACTAAATAGCTACCTCTTGATCATCTGTGGTGCGAGGGGGTGACTTCAGTGTGTTCGCAGGAGGAGGAACCTCGGACTTCAAGGTAGAGTTATCATTTTTGTCTTTGGCCGCCTTGTTAGAAGAGTGTGCACTCGACGCAGAATCAAACCTGGTAGCCGTCATCATTGCTGACTTGTTAACATCTCTATCAATATTTGCTGCGACCACCTTAGAAGAACTGGAAGCGTCACCAAGATCTTCCTTGGCATCCTCACCCTCTCCTGCCATGGCACCTTCACCTTCTTCTTCATTTGTATGCTCACCTTCTTCCTCCTTAGCTTCATCAGCTGTGTTGGGGGTAGGAATGCCACCATGCATTTTCGCCGCACCTTCTTGACCCTCATGCTTCTTATCAACATCATCCTCATGTGGTTTCGGTGTGGGTTAAACACTCGCGTCATTATTGAGCCTAGTTGTTTGACCTGAAGAGCCTTGTGATCCGTGAGGCTTGAGCAGAGCAATATTCATGTTCGGACCAGTTGTTTGACTTGGTGTGCGCCTAGTGAGTGCCAACGGAAGTTCTGGAGCATACGGATGCAAAGCCTATAGCTGTAGGGTTGATGCCCCCCCCCCCCCCCCCCAGGTAGAAAACAAAGCTGAGGTGGTGGTGGTGGAGGTAACCCGACGACCTGGTACAAGACACTCATATTGTTGCTTACCACGTTGAGATTGTTCAAACCACGCTGAGCACGCTTCGCATTTCTGCACTTGATAGCTGCTGGCTCAATATAAGCTGTTCCAACAAAGCTATCTGTCGCTCCTCATTACGTAACATCCGTTCCATGATCATGTCTTGAAATTTCTTCTCCTCTTTGAGCTTGCAAGAGATCTTCTGGCGAGCGGTTGCGTCTTTGTCATTCACCTTCGCCACCTTGCTTTTGGCTTGCTTGATTGCTGGCGTTGACAGTTCGGCAGCAGTAAGAGGTGATACGAAGCCAGAATAGTTTGCCTCATGGTCGTGAGTGCCAGTATACTCCCGATGCTGTATGTAATAATCATCTTCATCATCACCACTGTTGCTATCAAGGACCCAATTATTAATATGTTGTACCTCTGCCAGCTGAATTGCTTCCTTGTCCTTACCAGCAGCAGCCTCATCCTCGTCCTATCCGAGCTCAACCAGAGCTAGTACTGTGGATCTCTGTCCGCGCCGTCCACCACATGGGGAAGCCGGCATGTATGGTGGAAAGTGTGTCCCTGATGCATTGTACTTTTCCTTGTACCTATCAGTGTCCTTTATTACACGACTCAACAAGTATGAGATGAAATGAGCGTATGGCTGCTGTCAAACAATGCCCCTCCCACCAAGGATCACATCCTCAATCTCACATTGTAAAAAGTCCACAATGTCGAATGGACGCTTTTCGATGATGTACAGAAGGAGCCACTACTAAAGACAAGTGATGGCCTCAAAATTCCTGATTCGTGGTAACAAGGTCCTCCTTAGAGCAAGGTGAATCACCTTGGTGGCAAGGTTAAGAAAGTGAGGTGTCCGGTGCGCTGAGCCAACATTAATGGCATAGTCAGACAAAGAAACTACCTATTCATCCGTAGGGAAGTTACAACCAATCAAAGAATGGCGAGGTGTGGCAGCATTCCCATAGGCTATCTGGTGTAGAGAAGTACCAGGAACCATATCAAGTTCAAGAATCTTGTTGATATCCTCTTTTGATACTCTGTAGTCTTCACCTTCGAACATGAAAGAAATAAAACTTTGATCCTCAGAAATCCAAAGTGTAGCATAGAAAACTCGGACCCAATCCTCAACATATAAGCTGCGTTGTGAGAGCAATTCAGTCAATCCAGGGAACCTTGAAAAGTATCCGTAGATATTCACACCACCCGAGGCTTTCCTTAGACCATTATAGTCCAGGGTCCTATGCTGAAACTGCTTGACATTCATCTGCTTCCAGGAGTCATAGAAACTTAATTGAATCACAGTACAAAATATTGAATTAGTCGGACGATTAGGATGTGTTGGTGATAAAACTTACTAGTTTTCTTGGACACGATGATACATTCTAACCTTTTTACTGGTAATATGCCTCAGATCAATAAGCTATTGACGGTCACTATATTTGTAAACTATTTCTAATGATTGGGGAGCTTCCGTCTCACTGTCCTCATCATGTTGCACATGCAAAGGAGATGGGTTAGATGGCTAGCATGAGCGAAACCGCTTCCGTCTAGCACCGAACTGAGGCAGAACCCACTGATCCACAGTAGGTGTAGCAGGCTTCCGGATAGAACTCGAACTCAACCCATCACAAGTACGCTTGCGCCGAGAGGCCTCGGTAGTTATCTGAACATCTAACTCTTGTGTAGTTGCTGTGGCTCTCTGCCTCGGCTGAGGACCGGCTGTGGCTGGATGAGTCGACCGAGACTGCCAATCCCTCCGGGCAGTAGCACCTTGTGCTCCCTCTGCTAGATTTTGCTTTACACGAGCCATCTGTTCACCGAATTTCTGGAAATTTGAATGATTTTTGAATCAATTGATCATTGAATTTAAGAATTTCAACTACTGGCAAGAAAATGCATATGACTACAACAAACTGTTTAGGAACTCAATGGAGAAAACTAGTTTGGGATCTCACCACTATAGAAGATCACGGGGGCGACTAGGGATAAATTCACGTGACGTCTCCATCAGCATGATTCGACGAAGGAGTGTCCCAAACATGGTGGAGAGGGTCGACGGTGATCATACAATCGCAGTAGGCTTGAGAGGCAGCGGTCCAGAATCCGAATCTGCACAGGACAGCGAGTCTAGATTCTACTGCTAGGGTGGAGAAGACAGATACAGATCCTACTTCATGCGTAGCAGGTTTAGTTCTGGAGGGATTATGGGATGAGAATGACCACCGCACAACGTTAGGCAGCAGGCAGCGCGCCAGATGAGCAGCCAGGTGAAATGTTGGGGCGATTTTTCTGCGACGAGGTGATGCGAGAGCAATTTTTTTATCTAGAAGTCAAAGCATAGACTAAAAGTTTTTAGAATGAAAGCTAGTAAATCCTAAAAAATAATCGGCGGTGCGTTTTCCTTGCGACCTGATAGGTGGGATGTAATAAGTTGGGCCATTTCTGTCCACTGCTTGCATAGGTCCTCAATAGCAAGCCCATCAGACGAAGGCACATTGAAAGCAAGGAGCAATCCATTGTGTGTCCATTTAAACAGCGTATGGTCATGTGTGTGTGTGACGCTCGTGGCAACGCCACCAGTCGCTGATGATGTCACCGCCGCCACACCTCCAGTTGCAATGCCACCAGTCGATGAAGATGCCGCCGCACCACCAGCCACTGATGATGCCACCACCGCTACTGCCACTGCGCAAGCATCCGTGCCAACTTCTACAGCACCCAAGTCGACTGCACCACCTGCCTCCACACCCCCGCTATCTTCCTCTGGCTCCGCTTTCTCCGCTGCCTCCGATGCCATATTTCCTCATCTTTTTCTTCTTCTCTCGGCGCTGGTTCTCCATCTTCATTGCTCTCTTCCTGTGGCGCCTCCTCGTCGCCTTTGCTCCCAGAAGTCTTCTCTGCATCTGCTATGGCCTCCGCTAGCTTGTCCGCCTCTTGTTCGCTCTAGTCCTGAGAGAGCACTTCGTGCTCACCTCGTCGGTGGAGGTCACATAGGAGGTGATGGACGAGGAGGACTCTGATGACATGGTGTATTCCTAGCTATTGGTTTGTGTGAGGGTAGTCGACACGGAACTTTAGTGGCTTTAGTGGCTACCAACGTTGTAAGGCCAGAGATGGCAATGTGGATTGGAATTGGGGATTTGGGAGGAGGAGACGGTGGGTGCATTTATAAATGGGTCATTGGTTGTTTCACATCTCCATTCCCACGCTTCTTCATGGAAAAGACCATAGTCTGCGCAACCATCATGGAATTTCTCAAACTAGCTATTAAAGCAATATAGCACTGGACAAAGTGTTGGTATTCGAACGATAATTGGGTGAAGGTGGGTGCATTTATAATTGGATCTTTGTTTGGTCCACATCTCGGTTGTCATCATTCACTGTGAAAAGGCTGCAGTCTGCGCTGCCATCACGACAGCGCTGAAGCTTACACGCAAAATGACTGAACAAAATGTTATGGTGCTCCTTGCATTGAAGCATACGAAAGGCCACTATGCAACCTTACCAAGCAACAAAAATATGTCGAGTGAATTGTAAATCTATAGGCTAAATGCACGCATGTTGTGTGCACCAATATGTCGTATACTACCCTTTTGTCCATATTATGTGCTCTGTGTTGATTTTTTAGCAAGAATAACCTACGTACGAGAAAAAGATGGCATAGAAATATCTTTCTACATCGATCTGATCGATTGGTAAATAAATGCAAAAATTCTGCAACATGTAGTCTTGGACATATGTAAATTGGTCTTTCTTCGGTCCATATCTCGGTTTTCGTTGTTCATTGTGATAAGGCTGCAGACTGAGCTGTCATCATGCAGTTGCACAGCATGAAGAGACTCGATAAGACAACCTGGTGATCCTGTCGTATGAACATATGAAAGTCCACTGAGTAACTTTGACCAGCAAAGGAAAATATCGCGAGGTAAATGTAAATCTCTCGGTTAAATCCACGCATGTTATTCAGACAGCTTCCATGGTTCACTTTGAAAAGGTTGCAGTCTGCGCTACCACAATGCCGTGGCTGAAGCTTACACGCGAAGTGACTAATCAGTACCATCCTGTGTTCCTTGTGTTTGAGCATGCGAATACCCTCTGTTTAATTTTACTTAGCAAAGAAAAAAACTTGAGACAAATGTACATCTATCGGGTAAATCCATGCGTGTTGTTCGGACAATGTGTCGGATAATGAACCGCATCAGAATATCTGTGGAAGGAATGATGAATACTAAATTGTCTTAAGTCATTGGGCACATTTACGCTTGCTCAAACCACAGCCGGAGATTAGGCAAAGCATAAACTATTTGTGTTTAACAAACACGAACATCAAATGAATTGAAAATACGTGTGAGCATAGCGCAATCCATGAAACCGGGAAGCAGGAAAAAGAGGGATAGCAATTCAGCAGGTACTTGCAAAGAGTATTGAGGTCAACTTCAATGTGGCTTTCAGGTACTTTTTTGTTACACGAAGTCAACAATGTCATGGCGCCCTTTGTGAGGCACCAAGAATGCAGAATGAGAAACAGAAGTGATTCTCCCACCCCTAAGCAGGCAACAGTTCTCCAGGAGCCTCGTTGGAGGTGATAATAAGGGAGCAAGTTGTACTACCCTATTACAGCAACAACAAAACCTGATGTCATTGCATCGCAGCACTCTTCTATGCTAAAACAGATCATTGCACTAAAATAAACACACATATCACAGTCTTCATTCTTCCTGCTGTTCATCCGCAGGCAGCATCTCCATTGTCTTGAATAGTCCTTGGCATGTGCACAGCCTTGTGCAGCATGACATTAAAGACTACATGAGGAAGGATTTTCTCAAACTCGCACAAGATTTTCATTCTTGCCACTATGCATCTTCCAGCAGAATTGCATCTCCAACAACCAACCTCTATGATTCGTCTTGACAAATGTAGGTCAAAGATTGCATCTGTCAAAGCAACGTAAGCAGCTACATCGTCATCATGATCTTCATCCTCACAGGCAACAAGATTTATCTCTAGAGCAGCACTATTGTCACCATCTTCAGCCTCATCACCACCTCTATTATTCTCTTGAGTAACACTATCGTCGTCTCCTACACTTGATGGATTGCCTCCTTGT
The DNA here is from genome assembly GCA_032690845.1 of Eleusine coracana subsp. coracana. NCBI lineage: Eukaryota > Viridiplantae > Streptophyta > Magnoliopsida > Poales > Poaceae > Eleusine > Eleusine coracana. Next base: position 30,965,641 of record CM064420.1, on the reverse strand, counting down.
CTGCTCCATGGAATGTACCCTTCACATCTCATCAGATGCAACACACGCTGATGAGATAGCAGTTTATGGTTCAGGCACACAGCACACGGATGACACATTTGTTGTCTAGCACCAAATCTGGTCCGAAGAAATGCGTGTGTCCAATACCTCTCCATCTATCCAAGTTCTGATCATGTAAGAAAGAAATCGCATCCATTGCAACGGCGAATTCATTAAGGAGTCAAGGGATAACCATACCTTCATCAGGATCAGGACACTCCACCTCTGGACAAAGTGCGATTGTCTTCTGCTTGTAATCCACTATGGAGGTGGGTTGTAATCAGTGGATGCAAAATATATTATATTCTGCCATGGCTGGAGTTGGCACCGCAACAAAATGTTTTGTCGCCAAGTGACAAAGTGTAGTCGCCGCAAACAAAACTAAGCAGCAGCAAAGCTCTGATAAGTGGCACCATGGTTTCTAAAATAATCAACAGTAACAAGTGGGACCAAGAGCCAGCCTCGACTATATGTGTATCAAATAGTTTATGAACCATGTTGATCCCTCCACAGAGAAACAACATGAGTCGTTGCTCGTTGGGCCAGTGGAAATATCAGCCTGTCTGAAGTTGACTGGGCCGCATATGTCCAGCTTCATTCTTGTTGGGTTATGATTTGGTCCAGAAGAGATGGATCAGTAGTATTAGTGACGATCTTATTCGTCATGATACCACAGCAACATACTGACAAATGGGACCTTGCTTTCTAAAGTGTGCGTGGTGGAACAATAACACAAGCTACCACTGACCTGTGGACTTATGGTGGTCCGGCCGTGCCTTTGCTAGTGTTGAAGTGTTTGGAATTTACTGCTCTAGAGTTCTAGTGTTTAGTTTTTCTATTTTAGCTCCATTTTAGTCGTTAGTGAAATATTTAAGAACCTAAAAAAATCTTCTCATTCAATATTATGTTCTACCGAGTACAAGATGGCTAGGTGATACATTGATAGAGGGTACATTCATTCAGACTAAGAGTTACATTCACTGATCTACTTCCAGAATACAATGTACACTAGCATCCTGCACAAAATCTTTTGCACATCTTCCCTCCTTGCGCCATTAAATGTTGTTGTTGAGTGAACAAGACAGAATGCCACATTCATTGGTGCTGCTTGAACTGGGACGGCTGCCGCTCTTTTTGGTGCTGGTTTAGAGCGCTGAGCGAGCAAAGCAAGTAGGTACTAAAACTTACGCAAAAAGGAAACTAATAACCAGAGAAGAATCATGAAGAATTACTAAATAAGGGAAGCATCCATCAAGGTCCAAGCGCGAAGAAAGGGTTGGACAGGCCGGAACCTCGTCTCACTCTCTCCCTATTTTCTAAGAACTACGTCTATAGAAATGAAATGCCAAACTATATCTTGAAGTGTGTGTAGAAGTGAAGCCTTAGCCTTCCTTTTATAGCACTCCAAAGGTGGTTCTCAGGTCAGTAACTCTCACCATAAGGGGGATAACCAATGTAGGAAAGGCGGTTAAGAACCGCCAGAGAAGGATGGGCCCTAATGGGTCCACCTTTGACCGGGCAAGGCCGTTCGGCCGAACAGGAGTGGAGCCCAATGGCCCCCTCCTTGCTCTGGGTCACTGATTGGTGGCTCCTCTTGTCCTCTGATAGCGTGAGGCGGTGGGTTATGTCAGTTTTATTCTGTAGGCCATTTGATCCTTATGCTTGGCTGTTGAAAGGATCGGAGTGACCGGGAGGGGGGGGGGGGTGAATCGGGAACTCGCACTATGTACCAAATTTAACAATTCCTAAAACCAACCACTCAAACAACTCCTACACAATTCTAGTAGTGATCACACTAGCAAGATAATAGCCCTATAAAAGGAACAACAACCTAAGCATAGTAGTGGATCACACAGGGCAATACAACTCCTATGCAAGCTAGTAATAAAACAACATGGAAGTCCATAAGAGTATCTATCAACTCATCCGTAATCATGGCATTTAGGTAGCTTTTCAAGCGATTCTTCCATGAGCCATGACCCGGCCCCGAATGGGATGACATCCCAACTCAATACGGTCACTACAGAAGGCGGTTAAGCCCTATGATGAGCACTTGGCTCTGATACCACTTGAAATGATTGGAGTGACTGAGAGGGGGGGGGGGTGAATTAGGAACTCGCACTATGTACCAAATTTAACAATTCCTAAAACCAACCACTCAAACAACTCCTACACAATTCTAATGATGATCACACTACCAAGATAATAGCCCTATGAAAGGAACAACAACCTAAGCATACTAGTGGATCACACAAGACAATACAACTCCTATGCAAGCTAGTAATAAAACAACACGAAAGCACACACCAAGTTAGCAAGGGAGCCTACTCATGCAAGGCTACTAGATCATCAAGTACAAGATAAACACACACGCATGAGTAACACAAAACATACTAGGTTGAGCAATCAAGCCAATGCAACTCCTATACATGCTAGTGATCAAATACAGAAGCTCAAAACACTACTAGCAGGCAAGAAGCCTATTCATGCAAGTCTACTAGATAATCAACTAGAGCAAGGCAAGCACATGACCATGAGTAGCACGGTATGTAAATGTGAAAAGTAATGCATCAAAGTAAGGAGTAGAGTAAAAGATGGCTCATGATTTTTTCCTGAGGTCTTGGAAGGATGGTGCCTTCCCCTACTCCTCATTGGACCGCTCCCACCGGAGTCCTAGTCCCTCCCGCCACCAAGTGGAGTTCTCGCCCATGAGCCCGTAATCACTCCTGGAGTGAAGACACGGTGTGTGTCATCGCTGCCACCAAGGCACAAGCTCGCCTCCCTCGAGAACTTGTCGGACTCCCCGAGCCGACACAGGCACTCACAATTGATGTCTCTTTCATCGGCGGGCTCAAACCGCGTACAAACATGTGACGGCCTTCACAACCAATCACGATAGGCTTGATCACCGACACCTAACCGGTCTAGGTCTCACCATAGACCAAGAGTAACACCCTAGATCACACCCTCAAGGACACCCTAGCCTTAGATGTGTAAGACGCTATTGTTACTCTCACTAGCACTCTCAAGATATCTAATATCTCGTCCTAGTGCTCCACTCTTTTGACCTTTGGCTCTTACCAAATGCTCCCAGCAATTCCACTGGCTAAAGTTGGTCTCTAAGATCCCAGCAACAAAGTTATATGGGCTTCCAACCTCCAACTAGCCATTGCTCCATGAAATCGGCTTTCTGGGCATACTGACCAGACAGTCCGGTCATGGCAGTCTTCAGCTCCAACGGCTCTGCCCCTCTGCTGATCTCCTGTTGACCTGACCGTCCGATCAGTAGATCGGACTATCCAGTCTTGTTGTCTGTCGAACAAGTCCGATGCGTCGGGCATCCTCATCGGACTCTAGAGAGTTGCTTCCTCTTTGCTCTGCGTTTCACCTATACTGACCGGACCGTCCGGTCAGTAGACTGGACCGTCCGATCAGTAGGCCGGACCATCCGGCCTCTATGGTCCCTGGCACAGACAGATTCCTCGCTAAGTCTTCTCTCTGGATTTCCCATTCTCCTAGTGATCGTACCGTCCAGTCTCCACTAACCCCTCTGTCTGGTCACTATGTACAGAAGTTGAAACTCCTCATCCTCGCTTGACTTCATTTCCCAGATTCTTCGAATAGTTTCTTGGCTTCTCCACTGTCACCTAGTGCATATGATTTCACCGAGCAACCTTGCACATCACCGACTAGATATGACCTAAGAGAAATGACCAAGACCCCCTTGATAGTCCGGTTTTTCCTATGGACTTAAAGCCCTAACCACTAGACAAGTGTTCCCAACACTTGCTCCATAGCTTGTCCTTAGCCTTGATCCATCTCCATCAAGCCTCCATGCTTGCGGTCATTGTCATCCATCACCAAGGCCGCCGTTGACAATCATCATAATATAGAAAAGGTTTCCTACACGAACAACACTCGTGTAGACATTAGTCATATTTCATGTTTGTCATTCGTCACTAAAACATCATACCTTGGGGTGACCTCAATGGTCATGATCCTTACAATCTCCCCCTTTTGGTGATGGATGACAACCACTACTTATGATGATCCAAAACGGACGAGCAACAAGGAACCAAAGGAAAAGAAAGGAATCAAAGGATTACCTTGGACCTTACCTTGAAAGTAGTCTCCCATTGGAATGTGCTAGGTGTTGAGGGAGAACTACCCAATTACATGGCGCACATGATATCGATCTTGAGTTGAATTTTGCGCCCATCTTGGTGTCGTGGTTGATGATCTTGTTGAAGTAGACACGCACCATAGACGTAGATGTTCATGTCGGTGTAGATGTTCTTTGTTATTGTAGACATGCACCGTCATTGTTCTTTTCTGTGTTGGTGTAGATGTTCATCTTGATATGATCTTCATGGGTTCTTCAAGTGAACATGCACCATTGTCTTGATCATCATTATTTGGTCTTCATGTTCTCCTCTTTGTCACCTCGTGGATTTGTTGTATCTTCATGTTCTTCTTCCCATCTTTTGATCTTCATGTTCTACTTGTCGTTCTCCCCCATGTACTTCTCCCTTTGTGTTGTTGACCACCTAGGCTTGGCTTTTGGATCTTTATGTTCTTCTCCCCCTTTGTCACCTATCACAAAAAACCACAAACCAATGACAAAACACAAGAGAACCAAGAGCAAATAATAAATGGCAAGAGTTAGGAAACTCCCCCTTTCATAGTGCTCCTCCTTGGTCATGATGGTGTTCCATCGTAGCTCCCCCTACACACATGACTCAATAAGACATTTTCTTAAGTATGCAATGGTTAGTCATTTGTAAGGTGGGAATGTATGAGTCACTTGTCTTTGAGCCGCGCGAGTAGATTTAACCTCGGAGCTCATTGGATCATGAATCAATGGGCATGATATATAGAGGGTCATATACTTACATTGTAAATAAGCAACTCCCCCTAGAACATGCTTGGAAGCATGTAAGGTATCACGATGCAAGAATGCATGAATGCAGAGTGCAAATGCAGCAAGTATACAATGCATGTTGCGATGCTAAAAGAAAGAGAGAGAAAGACTACAAACCAAAGTGTCAACGACGAGTTGTTCCCTTCTCGAGCTTACTCACAATGGACCATTCTTCAAAGCCTTGGGCACACCATGAACCACCTTCCCAAGCTTAACCCATGTCCATTGCTATCTCAAGGAGGTCCGAAGTCAACCTAGAAGAAGAGAAACAAGCACAAAACAAAGACATAAACAACAAAACAAACAACCAAAGCTATACATATTTACAAAGGACAAGCTTTAGGGTTACTCATGTGAAGTTAGAGAGGTCAAGAACATTGAGTTCTCTCCTTAGCTTGTTGAAGGTCTTCTCATCAAGTAGCTTGATGAAGATATCCGCCAATTGTTCATGAATTCGCACACTCACCAACTCGATGTCCTTCTTCTCAACATGATCCCTTATGAAGTGATGCTTCACTTGAATGTGCTTTGCATGACCATGATCTCCAGTTTTGAGAGCCATCTTGATTGCCACCTCACTATCACAATATAGTGGCATTTGAGTGTAATTGAGGCCCTAATCCGAAAGCATTTGCCGCATGTAGAGAAGTTGAGCACAACATGCTCCCGCTGCCATGTACTCTGCTTCGGCTGTAGATAGAGCCACTGAGTTTTTCTTCTTTGAGCTCCAAGATACAAGTGATCTTCCAAGAAATTGGCAACCTCCGTATGTGCTCTTTCTATTCACTTTACAGCTTGCGACGTTCGAGTCTAAATACCCAAATAACTCAAAGCTTGTTCCTCTAGGATACCATAGTTCCATGGTAGGTGTATACTTGAGGTATCGTAGTATTCTCTTGACAGCCTTTACGTGTGACATCTTTGGATTTGCTTTGTAGCGTTCACACAAGCACACACTAAACATGATGTCTGGTCTTAAAGCGGTGAGATAGAGCAAAGATCCAATCATTGATCTATAGAGCTTGGGGTTCACAGATTTTCCCTTCACATCATTATCCAATGGTTTGCTTGTTGCCATAGGTGTATGCAAGGGTTTCCAATTCTCCATGTTGAATCTCTTAAGGAGGTCCTTGGTGTATTTTTCTTGGTAGATGAAGTTCCCTTCTCTCAATTATTTGACTTGAAAACTAAGGAACACATGTAGCTCTCCAATCATTGACATTTGGAATTCCCTAACCATCATCTCCCAGAACTCTTCATTGAACTTCTCATTGGTTGACCCATAGCTGATATCATCCACATAGATTTGGCACACAAAGAGATCCTTCCCAACATGTTTTGCGAACAAGGTGCTATCAATGCTTCCAATGGTGAATCCATTCTTGGAGAGGAAGTTTTTTAAGTGTTCATACCATGCCCTAGGAGCTTTCTTGAGACCATAGAGAGCCTTCTTCAATTTGTACACATGTCTTGGATGTTTGGGATCCTTAATCCCTGGAGGTTATTCCATATAGACTTTCTCGTTGATTTCTCCATTCAAGAAGGCACTTTTCACATCCATTTGATAGAGCTTGAAGCCATTATGTGATGCATAGGCAAGTAAGATCTGAATTGTCTCAAGACGGGCCATGGGTTCAAATGTTTCATCAAAGTCAATGCCTGTCACTTGAGAATATCCCTTAGCCACTACGCGAGCCTTGTTCTTAACAATGGCCCCATTCTCATCTTGTTTATTCTTGTAGACCCACTTTGTGCCAACCACATTATGATGCTTGGGCCTTTCCACCAATTTCCATACTTTGCATCTCTGAAAGTTGTTCAATTTCTCTTGCATAGCAATAACCCACTTGTGATCATCCATGGCTTTATCAATTGTTGTGGGATCAATCATGGAGATAAAAGAGAAGTGCTCAATTGCAACATTTGCCTTCTCATCATTTTCTTCATTCACATAGTTGGGCTTGTATTGATTCCTCCTTGTCCGAACTCCTTGAGATGGACTCCCAATGATCAATTCACGAGAATGATCCTTGTTGATAGCTTTGGATCTAGGATGAGGTTCTTCTTGAGTGGGAGGAGGTCTTCGTGAAGTATCTTGTGCATCATGGATTGCTCGCTCTCTTGAGATATGAGTGTCTTGAATTCTTAGAGAGGTGGGGTAATCACTCATATGCCTTCTTGTTTTGGACCTAGAGCTTGGAGTAGATGAGGGTGTGGAGTTCGAAGAGCTTGGATAAATATGTGGGGAGGCTTGTAGTTTACTTCTCACTTGGGTTGGATGCACTCTCAAAGAAGGGAAGGGCTAGAAGGTGTGTTGATGGCATCTTGGGTTGGTTCTTGGACCTTGGAGGAAGAGGTTGGTTGAGGTGGTGGGGTAGAGGGCTCACCAATATCATCATCATTTACCTCATCGGATAAAACCTCGCCCACGGGCATGTTCCTCAAAGCTTTCCTCATGGGTTCATCTTCAATGTTCACTTCATGAAATTCATCTCCCTTTTGAGAACCATTAGACTCATCAAATTGTACATCATAGGATTGTTCCACACAACCTATAGTTGAGTTGTAGACCCTATATGCCTTAGAAGTTCCTGAGTACCCAACAAGAATGCCTTCATCCGTTCTGCTCTCAAACTTTCCAGGCTTCCTCCTCTTCTTGAGAATGTAGCAAGTGCAGCCAAAGACCCAAAAATAGGAAACATTCGGTTTCCGTCCAACCAATAGCTCATAGAGTGTCTTCTTCAATAGCCGGTGGAGATATACATGGTTGGAAGTGTAGCAAGCTATGTTGATTGCCTCTGCCCAAAACCTCTCATGAGTTCCATACTCATCTAGCATTTAACACGGGCTAGAGTGATGAGCGTCTTGTTCTTTCTCTCCACTACTCCATTCTGCTCCAGAGTATATGTAGCGGAGAATTCATGCTTGATCCCTTTCTTGTCACAATATTCTTCCACTGTTGTGTTCTTGAACTCTGTCTCATTGTCACTTCTTATCTTCACAATGCTGGCCTTGAGTTCATTCTTTGCTGTCCTTGCAAACTTTCTGAAGATGTCACTTGCTTGAGACTTGTCCACAAGAAAGAAGGTCCAAGTGTATCTCATGAAGTCATCCACAATCACCAAGCAATATAGATTGCCTCTTAGACTCTTGTAGTGATTTGGCCCAAACAAGTCCATGTGCAAGAGCTCTAGAGGACGAGATGTAGACATAAATGACTTGGTGGGATGTGAGGATGCAACTTGCTTTCCAGCCTAACAAGCACTGCATAGTCTGTCCTTCTCAAAGGTGCCAATCTTCTATGCCACAACTAGCCCTTGGTTGCCTTACTGAATAGGCAAGTACTAGATGGCATATTGCTTGATTTGAAGTTCGTGACATACAAGTTCCCATGTATCACACCGTGAAATAATAGCTCTTTCTTTGCATTCTCAATCATTGCACCATCCTCATCAAATGTGCATTTGAATCCCATGTCACAAAGCTGACCAATAGACAGGAGGTTGAAATTGAGGGTTTCCACAAGAAAGACCATGGAGAGATGGAGGTCATCTGTGATGGCCACCTTGCTCGAGCCTCTGACTCTCCCTTTTGAGTTGTCCCTAAAAGTCACCTTCTCACTGTCTTCATCTTCATCAATGTTGGTGAACATGGTTGGCTTCCTGGTCCTGTATTGAGTGCACCCACTATCAAGGATCCAATGAGTACCTCCACTCTTGTAGTTGACCCTGGTGATAGCCATAAGACAAGCACAAGAGGAAGAAGCGTTAGTATCCAAAGCATTACTTGATTGACTAGTACTAACCTCATCATAACGAGCAACGAGTCCATCCTCATAGATAGGGATTCTTGCAATCTGGTCCTGAAGTCTCCTCCTAATGTGATAGTGAGGAGTACGATACCTCCAATGCCCATGACCATCCCCCATGTGCACATTGTCGAGGTCGATGTAGTAGTGGGGAGGATCATAGAGACCGGTGACGTGCTCAAGCACGTGTCCCACTTGTGAGTGAAGCACAAGTATCATCTCCATTGCTCTCTCAATTGAGATCTCATGTCTTCTCTCGATTACCTCCTCAAGCAGGAACCCTCTTTTAGGAGTCGTGATTTGTCGGAGGCACTTGTAAATCACTTCATGTGGTGCAATCCTCTGCAGCCCTCTAAAGGAGTTTATCCTACACACAAGATCATAAATGCTCAAAAGATTCTCATAGAGATCATTACTTGGATTTCTCACAAATTCATCAAATTCAAAGAAGAGATCCTGTTGGTGAGCTCGACGAAGATGCCAGAGTTGATCTTGTGGTGGAGGAGGTGGAAGAGGTGGGGTGCCAGAGCCGAAGTCGTGATATTGATCATTTCAAATGATCGAGTGAGCATTGTTGTTGGCGCTCCCCCTGAACCAATGCATGGTCTACCCCATGTGCTTGAGGTAGAATATGGAATGACACTTGGGGTAGAGCAAGATGAAGCGCCTGATAAAGAGCTTGGTGCGGTTCTTGATCTGAAGGGGTTGTAGAAGCTATTGCAAGGCAATCTTGTGGAGGAATCAAAGAAGTTTGAGCTCGAAGCTACTTCTTTCCCTTTGCTTGAGGATGCTCCATTGTTTGCCTTGAATGTCTTCCTTCCCGACAAGCTTGCGGTGATCTCCTCATCCTTAAAGAGTAGCCTGATAATATCATCAACAAAAAGATTCTTTTCTATGATAAGATCAAGGGTGATGTAGAGCTTGCTGCTAGGGAGCAAGGTGAGAATCTTCTGGACAATCAATATCTTAGGGAGCTCGAAAGTAGTTGCTATAATTCTGTCCATAATACCTTGCAAGCGAATAAGAGAATCAAGTAAGTCCTCATTCTCATTAGCATGAAAGACAAAGAACTCCTCAACAAATGAATCACTAGCAAGATCAATAGAAGGCTCACAATCATCATCAATCCTAGGCATGCTAGTGGAGCAAGCAAGATCTAGAGAAACAACATCATTAAACATCACATTGGGCACACTAGTAGAGCAACCTATCACATTATCACTAGAAGAATTTAGGCACTCACTAGAACTAGGCACATCCACACAATCATCATCATACATATGATCATTGGTAAAGGAATTGGCAAAGTCCACAAGAGTATCTATCAACTCATCCAGAATCATGGCATTTAGGTAGCTTTTCAAGTGATCCTTCCATGAGCCATGACCCAGCCCCAAATGGGATGACATCCCAACTCAATACGGTCACTACAGAAGGCGGTTAAGCCCTATGATGAGCACTTGGCTCTGATACCACTTGAAATGATTGGAGTGACTGAGAGGGGGGGTGAATCAGGAACTCGCACTATGTACCAAATTTAACAATTCCTAAAACCAACCACTCAAACAACTCCTACACAATTGTAGTAGTGATCACACTAGCAAGATAATAGCCCTATAAAAGGAACAACAACCTAAGCATAGTAGTGGAGTTCTCGCCCACGAGCCCGCAATCACTCCCGAAGTGAAGACACGGTGTGTGTCACCACTGTCACCAAGGCACAAGCTCATCTCTCTCGAGAACTTGCCGGACTCCCCGAGCCGACACGAGCGCTCACTATTGATGCCCCTTTCACCGACGGGCTCAAATCGCATACAAACATGTGATGACCTTCACAACCAATCATGATAGGCTCGATCACCGACACCTAACCGGTCTAAGTCTCACCATAGACCAAGAGTAACAGCCTAGATCACAACTTCAAGGACACCATAGCCTTAGATGTGCAAGACACTCTTGTTACTCTCTCTAGCACTCTCAAGATATCCAATATCTCCTCCCAGTGCTCCTCTCTTTTGACCTTTGGCTCTTACTAAATGCTCCCAGTAATTCCACTGGCCAAAGGTGGTCTCCAAGACCCCAGCAACGAAGCTATATAGGCTTCCAACCTCCAACTAGCCATTGCTCCATGAAATCAACTTTCTGGGCATACTAACCGGACAGTCCGGTCACTGCCTAACTAGACCGTCAGGTCACTGTAGTCTTCAGCTCCAACGGCTCTGCCCCTCTGCTGATCTCCTGCTGACCTGACCGTTCGATCAGTAGACCGGATCGTCCGGTGTCTCTGTCCGTCGAACAAGTCTGATGCGTCGAACATCCTCATCAGACTTCAGAGAGTTGCTTCCTCTCTGCTCTATGTTTCACCCATACTGACCGGACTGTCCGGTCAGTAGACTGGACCGTCCGGTCTCTATGGTCCCTGGCACAGACAGATTCCTTGTTTGGTCTTCTCTCTGGATTTCCTGTTCTCCTAGTGACCATACAGTCCGGTCTCCACTGACCCCTCTGTCTGGTCACTATGTACAGAAGCTGAAACTCTTCGTCCTCACTTGACTTCATTTCCCGACTTCTCTGAATAGCTCCTTGGCTTCTCCACTGTCACCTAGTGCCTGTGATTTCACCGAGCAACTTGCACATCACCGACTAGATATGACCTAAGAGAAATGACCTAGACCCCCTTGATAGTTCGGTTTTTCCTATGGACTCAAAGCCCTAACAACTAGACAAGTGTTCCCAACACTTGCTCCATAGCTTGTCCTTAGTCTTGATCCATCTCCATCAACCCTTGGACTCCATCAAGCTCATCAAGCCTCCATGCTTGCGGTCATTGTCATCCATCGCCAAGACCGCCGTTGATAATCATCATAATATAGAAAAGGTTTCCTACACGAACAACACTCGTGTAGATATTAGTCATATTTCATATTTGTCATTCATCACCAAAACATCATATCTTGGGGTGACCTCAATGGTCATGATCCTTACAGCTGTGATTGGCCAGTGTTGTGCTTTATCCATTCATAATGTGAATTTTTCATTAACTCTGTAAAATAATAACCTGCAACAAATATGTACCAACACCTGTGGAATTTGTTAGTAATAAACTCTCTCAATTGTCATCCAACTCCCCCACACTTAGCCATTGCCCGTCCCTGAGTAAAGGATGAGGACTAAGATGGATCAAAAATCCAAACAGTATGATGCTAGCATGCAAATTATTTCAAGCCATACCTGTAACGGTGGATTTCGAAGTGTCTACCATGTTACCTTGGGCCATTGAAAAGTAGAACGGTACAAAATTTGATCATCTTGACTTTCTTTACTAAGTAACTTGGGTTCTTGAATAGTTTTTAAAATAAAAGCAGGCTATACTCCTCATATGATTCCCTCAACTTACTCAATATTGTGTAAGTGGATCCTCACCAAGGCTTTTGGCTTTTGCCTCTTTTTGTTCCTACTTCTAATATTGGCTTTTTGTGTGGAGCTCAAGGTAGGAAGTAAAGAAAAGGCATACATGTACTTCATATATTACCAAGCCAAAAAGTAGATCCAAAGAAAAACAAGTCATGAATCATAAATCATGTATGTGCTCACTTTATGGATGGAATGGTGGAAGATGGATGGATACTTCTTTATATGTAGACTCTCTTTCTTTGGACAATATTGGACATGGATATTTCTTTCTCTTTTTTTTTTATCATGCTCATGATTGAGAGCAAGAATATCTTTTATTTTTTATAGTCATGCCTTCTACAGGAACAATTGAGAGAGAGTCATAACAAGAGATTCATGGAGTATTTGTTTTGCTGGGTGGAGTGATGAAGGTGGTGCTAACTTCAAGGGTAGAAGTTTTAACATGAGTAGTGTGTAGAAAACTTGATTAACAAAGCACAATGATTAACTCATAAGGGTCAAGAGTTTGACAAGGTTCAACAAAGTCACAAGTAGCAAATGCAAAAGTACTCAATAAAGTCTAGAATTTGGCTCTAGTGGGATTTCACTTTAATCATTGAGGAGTAAGCACTAAGGTTTAAATTTTTAAAAAATAAATCTCAAGTACTTTGTGCAAAGAGAGAAAGAATCTTATTGTATGACATAAATAATGATGGCATTCATTGTGTTACAACTTACAAGATTCTTTATTTTGGAGTTTATAAGGTTCTGTTTTGTCGTTGTCATGTATGAGTATGACTATGGGAGCAAGAGCCCTTTTATGGTTCTATTCAGTACCTATAATAATCTTTACATATTGTGCATGATCTTCCAAATCGAGACTGAAGTGAAACGTTATCCTAACACTTCAAACTACTGATTGAAATGGTATACAGGACTTCTTATATCCGACTATCCTCACGGACATCAAAATTGAAAAGAAATTGAACGATTCCCCATCTAGGCATGGACGTGGGGTAATGGCGTGACACGATTACATTGTCGTGAAGCTTTGGGTCATATAACTTAGCAAACTTAAGGAACAAAGTACTTATAATTGAAATAATGAATTAAATAAACATGATCAGTGAATACAATCCAAAGATCAATTTGCAACTTCAAACTAAAGTAGGGTGAAAAATAACAAATAAACTAAACATACAAATAATCAGATGACGTGAATGATTATCAAACTTCTTTTTCTAGGGTAATGATTGTCGAACTTCAGCCACATTATCTTAGTAATGGAAAATATCTAAGTTGTAAGTCATCCTGATTTTATCCTTGGAGAGGTATTGGCACAACCAGTTACTAAAAAAGTGCTCTATTTTGTTGCATCCAATCCACTCTAAAAGATCTCTATGTTGTCGCATCAAATCCCATGCTAAAAAATATATATCATGCGAAATACCACATCGAATCGACCGGTACTTATTGGGTATTGGCCTACTCTCACCGTATTCACTACGGGAAAGCAGAAGTTTGTCGTGTGCACGTGTGCAAAATCTGGAAAACCCATGGCAAAGTCTTTGTTGTGGGTTACACACGGCAAAACGCGTATAACAAAAAGCCGTCAAAAAAACCGCAACGGCTTTGTCATGTGTCAAAATAAAATCGGCAAAACATAAATCGTAAAAAAATCCAAAAAAATATCAAAAATTTTTTGGCAAAACATAAGTCGCATGGCGTGGTGTTTTTTTGCGCACTACGCGCAAAGTGCGCTCGCCAAGAATCAAACCTGCAACCTCACCTTCGCACGTAGTCCCCTACCACTGCACCACATATTCAGTTGTGACTATTAGCCGTGTTCACTCTTTTTATAGTTTACCTCTTTGCCAAGTGTATTCTGTCAGGCAGTGCAAAATATAATACACTCGACAAACATTATTTTTGTAGAGTGTATTATATTTTACACTCGGCAAAGACCATCTTATATAATTCAAATGTGCTTTTTATTGTCAAATTGATTCAAAAAAAGTGTTAAACTATTAAGTTGTATAACTTATAAAGATCTACAACTTTTATTTTGGTCATTTGTTCATTCGACAAAGTGGTAGTAACATTGTTCACCGATCTTATATGTCTCACCGAATGTTTCATAAAACTATATGAGACTATTAGATTTTGTGAATAATATTATACATGAAATTGAGTAATGAAAAAATAAACAAAATAAAAATTATAGATCTTTAAAAGTTATATAACTTTGTAGTTCAATATTTTTTTTATTTGAATTAATTTACGGTTTTAAAATATATTAAAATTTATCTTTATCATGTGCCAAGAGAAAAACACTTGATAAACACGTACTTTGCCGAGTGTTAGAAAAATAAACACTCGATAAAGAGCATGTTTGTCATGTGCCAAGAGAAACACACGGCAAACACCAGCCTTTGTCATGTGTCAAATTTTTTCACACATAGCAAAGATTTTATCGTGTGTTTTAATTAAGCACACGATAAAAACCATCTTTACCGTGTATCCGAAACAAAATATACGGTAAAGTTTCACACACGGCAAAAATTGATTTTCTCGTAGTGATTATTATCGGTGTGATAGTAGAAATTGTGATCGCAACATCTCATACGGCGTCGAGTGGAGAGAACATCCTCACGCAGAATCTTTACCACACAGCAGTAACCCAGCGGCATCGACAACCTATGGAAAAGTGATGGCGGCCCCTCAGCGCAAAAGGAAGAGAAAGATGTTATATGGAACAAGAAAAGCCTGAATCGATCATACTCAGAACAGTAGTGCAACAAAAAGGGCTTTCTCAGGAGAGGAAGATAAACTACCGGTCACCCATATTTGGAACCGGTAAAGCACTACCCTCTAGCGCTAGGTTTGTTGATGCCACACGATGCACCAACCCAAAAGGCAGAAATCGCGTTCCCGAGTCACTAAAATCGTCTCCAATTTGCTCCGTTAATGATTAACAGACACACTATTCTTTTCAAATGTGAATTGAGATTGCCATAACCTTTTTCCTCTAGAATATTCCTTTAGTGAATGAAAAGAAGACAAAAACTAGGAATGTGTACAGCAGGAATCATACATCAAGAGCAAGGTTAATGCAACCTTTTGCATCTAAGCAAGGATCTAAACCAACTCAACGAACTTTCTTCCTGGACTTCAAAGGGAACCCACCAGGTGGCGACGGCGAGAACTCCAGTGGGAGTTGTGGCAATTCTCCCTCACAAGAGAGCATCCCAAGCACCTCTTCACTCGACGGGCGAGGCGCTGGAGACCTCTGGATGCAGAGCAATACGACAGTAATGCAGAGCAATGCCTCATCACGGTTAACATCACGCATGGTGGGATCAACAAGATCAAGCAAGCGGCTGGAACGGGCAAGGTGCTTTGCCCATGATATAAGGCTTGCCTTCTCCAACTCTGACATGGGTGAAGCAGTCACCTGCAATGGCAGGCGGCCGGAGATAATAACAAGCACGAGGAATGGCCGGCGGCCGGATATAATAACAAGCAAGAGGACGCCATAGCTGTAGATGTCACATTTATCGGACAAAGGGCCACCTCCACCGTACTCTCAAGCCACATACTCCCTCCGTTCAATATTATATGACGTTTTGATTCCGAATATAGGAATTAAGGACAGATAAAAAAAAGTGGGTACACAAGAAACGAGAAGAAAAAAGATAGAGATAGAGATGTATTGGAAAGAGAGAAAGTTACATTAGAAAATAAAAATATCTTATAATTTAAGAAAAACTAAAAAGGCTAAATGTCATATAATGTTAAACAGAGGGAGTAAGATACGGTTCCACGCATGCTCGGCGTGCTGCTCACTGTACCACCGCTCTTGGGCACGAATTCACCACTTGCCCAATCACGGCTGCTTTTCACACCATTCATCCACCAGTTAATGCTGCTATTGCCATTTCTGGTGCTAATGCTGCTCCTACGACTCCAGCTCTTCACCAGATTCCACTTGGATGGACCCTTCTCATCCATGTCGTCATCAAGATCCCTCTCCCACCAATGCAACCCTGTTTGCTCGCTCTTTGATTTAGCAAGATCCCATCGTTTATGCTTCTTGGCTGTTAGATATAATATGGGATGAACTATATTTTATTTAATAATATTAAAGTCTAGACCCATATTAAATATAATAGTTTAATACCACATGGAGTATTTACTGCTTGTTGACTCGACTTAATAGGTGGACTTTTGCTACACCTATTAGAGAAGTTGAGAGGGGCTAGAGGCGAGCCACACACGCGCGCGCGCCGCCATCGAGCCGAGCCGAGCCGTGCCGTGTCGTGCCGTGCCGTGCCTGCATGCCTGCCTGCCGCGCGCGCGTTTAGAAGTTTTGCAGCGTGGAAACGGAAAGGCAAGATTCGAGAAAACCCAAATCATGCATTAAATGTTGCATACCTCAGTTTCCCGTTTCATCGCCTGCAGTTTCCTATTTCCTCACCTGAAGTTTCCAAACCGCTGAGGCTATATATACGTGTATCCCGGCACTGCCCCTATAGGTGAAACACATTCCTATTCTCTGTCGAGTTGCCTTTCGAGTCTTCCTCGTCCCGACGATCCGCGCGCACGGAGCTTCGGGAGAGCATGCCTCTGGAATCTCTCCCGTAAGGCACCTGCTCGAGTGTGCGGGCGATCAGGTTTTTGGGGAGCGCTTGACGGCGCGACTGCTCAACCTCATCGACTTCTTCCCGGCGCGTCCCCGATCCACGACTCCACTTCCTCCAGGCGCCATTCGAGGGACTCCATGGCAACAACGTTCTACCCGCATCAACTTAGTTCGACTACTTCAACCAACGTACCATGACGACTGGTACGAATGGAGCCGCCGGTGCCTCCGGCACTAGTCCCTCTGCGGGGTACACTCTTATTCTCCTTGCGCTCACTAGTTTAGTTGTGATCTTAACTAGTAATAGCAAATTTGTGAAACTTGTCATCATCTATATGCTGCTAATAATATGGATTAAATTCAACCTGAAAATGCCTAATTTTCTATCAATCCAAAAACCTGATAGGCATTTTTCTGTTAGAGGATTTGTTGCTGTGTTGAAACCCGATAGTTTTGATGGTATGTTTTACAAGAGGTGGCGTGCACGGATGATACTATGGTTGACAGCGATGAATTGCTATCACGCCGCACAGGGGAAGCCCGAACAATTTACTCCTGAAGAGAAGAAAGCGTTCGAGGCTGCCGATAACCTGTTTCGAGGCGGTGTGATTAGCGCTCTCGCTGACAAGTATGTTGACTCCTACATCACATGTAAAACTGCCAAAGAGTTGTGGGATGCATTGGACGCTAAGTTCGGTGTTTCTGATGTTGGGAGTGAGTTGTATCTCATGGAATAATTGTTTGACTTCAAAATGGTCGAGGACCATTCCATGTGGTCAAACAAGCTCATGAGATACAAGCACTGGCAAAGGAACTCGAACAATTTCCATGCGTTTGCCTGACAAATTTGTGGCTGGAGGTATTATCTCCAAGTTACCACCTTCTTGGAAGGATTTTGCTACCTCTCTAAAACACAAGAGGCAAGAGTTCAGCGTGGCTGACCTTATTGGGACTCTTATTGTTGAGGAGAGAGCGAGAGAAAAAGACACACGTGGAAAAGGAGTTGAGTCTTCTTGCGCCAATGTGGTGCAGAAGAAAAATAATTCCAATGTGTCTGACAACAACAAGAAGAAGCAAGACAAGAAAGAGAAGCCAAAGCAAACTACCACTTTCAAGAAGAAAAAGGGAAAAGAAAAGCTTGAGGGCTGTTTTGTTTGCGGTAGCACTGAGCATTGGGCAAGTGCATGCTCGGACCGCAAATTTATTCAGTCAAAGAAATCAGCAAATGTGGTAATTAGCGAGACTGTGGGAATATCGGGGTATGGTAATTTCTTACCTACTGTTCTCTCAGTTTGTCATTCGCCTAAGTGGTGGATGGACACTGGAGCTAATGTACATGTGTGTGCTGATATTTCTTTGTTTTCTTCTTATCAGGCCGGCATGACTGGAGCTTTGTTGATGGGGAACGGATCGCATGCGCGTGTTCTTGGTGTTGGTACGGTCGCTCTCAATCTTACTTCGGGAAAGACCGTGCTTTTGAAGAACGTCCAGCATGTCCCTTCTATCAAGAAAAAACTAGTTAGTGGCTCTCTACTATGTAGAGATGGTTTCAAGATTATTCTTGAGTCAAATAAATGCGTACTTTCTAAGTACGGGATATTTGTTGGAAATGGCTATGATTGCGGAGGCTTGTTCCGCTTCTCTTTGAATGACAATGTCTGTAATAATGTTGTCAACAATGTCTTGATTTCGGATGTGTCGAATATTTGGCATTCATGGCTTTGTCATGTTAACTTTGGTTGTATGACACGGTTAGCAAATTTGAATTTAATTCCTAAATTTAACTTAGTCAAAAGTTCCAAATGTCATGCATGCGTGCAATCTAAGCAACCTCGTAAGCCTCACAAGGCTGCGGAGACGAGGAACTTAGAGACATTAGAACTTGTTCATACCGATTTGTGCGAAATGAACGGCAAATTAACTAAAGGCGGCAAAAGATACTTCATGACTCTTATAGATGATTGTTCCCGTTATTGCTATATTTATTTGTTGAAAACAAAAGATGAAGTGTTGCATTACTTTAAGATCTATAAAGCTGAAGTAGAAAACCAACTTGAGAGGAAAATCAAACGGTTAAGGTCTGATCACGGTGGAGAATATTTTTCCAATGAATTTTCTGACTTCTGTACTGAGCATAGAATTATTCATGAGAGGACACCGTCTTACTCACCTGAATCCAATGGGATCGCCGAACGAAAGAACCGCACTCTAACTGATTTGGTTGACACCATGTTAGAGACCGCGGGACTATCTAAGGAATGGTGGGGTGAGGCGATTTTGACGGCGTGTCATGTCCTGAATAGAGTGCCAATAAAGAACAAAGAAATTTCACCATTTAAGGAATGGTTTAAGAGGAAAATAAATCTTTCATACTTACGTACTTGGGGTTGTTTGGCCATGGCGAACGTGCCAATTAACAAAAAGCGCAAACTAGGACCTAAAACTATTGATTGTGTTTTCCTAGGTTATGCATTTAACAGCGTGGGTTATAGATTCTTAGTTGTTAAATCTAGAGTACCTGACATGGAAGTCGGTACAATTTTTGAGTCAAGAGATGCTATATTTTTTTAGAGTAATTTTCCAATGAAGAATGAACATAGCATTTCTAATCATGATTCTATAATTCCCCATGAGATTTTTACACCGGTTATACACAGTGAACAACCCCATGTGAGTAATCCTGAGGAGGATGACAATGGAGTCACTCGAAAGAGTAAAAGACATAGGGTTACAAAATTCTTTGGTGATGACTTCATTGTTTACCTTGTGGATGACACTCCTAGTACTATTGAGGAGGCATATTCCTCTCCTGATGCTGACTTATGGAAGGAAGCAGTAAGGAGCGAGATGGATTCTATTATGTCTAATGGCACTTGGGAAATCGTTGAGCGCCCTTATGGTTGTAAACCTATAGGATGCAAATGGGTGTTTAAGAAGAAGCTGAGGCCTGATGGTGCCATCGAGCGGTACAAGGCAAGGCTCGTGGTAAAGGGATATTCACAAAAGGAAGGTGAAGATTATTTTGACACCTATTCACCTGTTGCTCGTTTGACCACAATTCAAGTATTACTTTCCCTGGCAGCCTCACATGGTCTTCTCGTCCACCAAATGGATGTTAAGACAGCTTTCCTACATGGAGAGTTAGAGGAGGAGATCTATATGGATCAGCCTGATGGGTTTGTAATTGATGATAAAAAAGGACTCGTGTGTAAATTGTTGAAATCCCTATACGGCCTAAAACAAGCACCTAAGCAATGGCATGAGAAGTTTGAAAGAACTTTGATATCGGCCGGCTTTGCTGTAAATGAAGCTGACAAATGTGTATACTATTGGTATGGTGGGGGTGAGGGAGTTATCTTGTGTTTATATGTTGATGACATTCTAATCTTTGGGACCAACCATAATGTGATTAAGGAGGTAAAAGATTTTCTGTCTAATAATTTTGAGATGAAGGATTTGGGAGAAGCTGATGTAATACTTGACATCAAGCTGATTAGAGAAGGTAATGGTGGGGTCACACTGGTGTAGTCCCACTATGTGGAGAAGGTCTTGAGTCGCTTCGGGTTTAGCGATTGTCAACCTGCTCCAACACCTTATGACCCTAGTGTGCTATTAAGGAAAAATTGGAGAATAGCAAGGGATCAATTAAGATACTCCCAAATCATAGGTTCACTCATGTATTTAGCTAACGCTACGAGGCCTGATATCTCTTTTGCTGTGAGCAAATTGAGTCGGTTTGTATCAAACTCGGGAGATGATCATTGGCATGCTCTTGAGAGAGTGATGTGTTACCTAAAGGGTACAATGAGCTATGGCATTCACTATAACGGGTATCCAAGGGTACTAGAAGGTTATTGTGATGCCAACTGGATATCTGATGCTGATGCAATGTACGCCACGAGTGGATATGTGTTTCTACTTGGAGGTGGCGCTGCTTCCTGTAAGTCTTGCAAGAAGACCATCTTAACAAGGTCAACCATGGAAGTAGAACTAACAGCATTAGACACCGCCACAATTGAGGCTGAATGGCTTCGTGAGTTCCTTATGGACTTACTGGTGGTTGAAAAACCTATACCAGCTATTTCCATAAACTGTGATAACCAGACTGTGATAGTCAAGGTGAACAGTTCTAAGGACAACATGAAGTCATCCAGGCATGTTAAAAGGCGGCTGAAATCTGTCAGGAAAATGAGAAACTCCGGAGTAATAGCATTGGACTATGTCCATACGTCTAAAAATCTGGCAGATCAATTCATAAAGGGGCTGTCACTTAATGTGATAGATAGTGCATCGAGTGAGATGGGCATGAGACCCACCTGATAAACTATTTCAGTGGTAACCTATTCCATTTGATCAGAGATCCTGTGAAGTGGAATGGTGAAACAAGCTGAAACTAGTTTGAGAGGAAAGATCCTTTATTGGTCCATCTCAGATATACTTATTTCCTATGTTGTATGGTAGGCTGGTTTTCCTTTACCTTAATGTGTTCCAATGGCTTATGAGAAGTAGAGATATCAACCTACAGGATATCCCTTGAGGAATACACCTATATGAGTCCGACTGTTAGTCACAGTCCATCAGATGGTGGTAATCTCTAGATGCTCATGAAAGGGCCATGAGTATGACTTATACGCTCCAACCAGAGGGGATGCTCTTGGCAACCTAGTATCAGTAAAGAGTCCTGGTGAAACCTTGTTCACACAAAACTATCAATTCAAGGTCTAATCCATTGTTCAGTTGTGAAAAGGCCTAGCTTCTACTCTAGGTGGATGTTCAACTTAACAGTTTATCGAAACACTGGTATATCAAACAACAGAAGGGAATGCGAGAACATTTCGTATGAACTCTAGACTTGGTGGGGATTGTTAGATATAATATGGGCTGGCCCATATTTTATTTAATAATATTAAAGTCTAGGCCCATATTAAATATATGGTTTAATACCACATGGAGTATTTACTGCTTATTGACTCGACTTAATAGGTGGACTTTTGCTACACCTATTAGAGAAGTTGAGAGGGGCTAGAGACGAGCCACACGCGCGCGCGCACGCGCCGCCGCCGAGCCGAGCCGTGCTGAGGCGAGGCGTGGCTTGGCGTGGCGTGCGTGCGTGCGAGCGAGCGAGCCGAGCCGTGCCTGTCGTGCCTGCCTGCCGTGTGCGCGTGTTTCCATGTTTTGTAGCGTGGAAACGGAAAGGCAAGATTTGAGGAAACCGAAATCCTGCATTAAATGTTGCATGCGTCAGTTTTCGTTTCATCGCCTGCAGTTTCCTATTTCCTCGCCTGAAGTTTCCAAACCGCTGAGGCTATATATACATGCATCCCGGCACTGCCCCTATAGGTGAAACACATTCCTATTCTCTGTCGAGTTGCCTTCCGAGTCTTCCCCGTACTGGTGATCCGCACGTACGGAGCTTCAGGAGAGCAGGCCTCCGAAACCTCTCCTGTAAGGCGACACCTATTCGGGTGTGCGGGCGATCAGGTTTTGGGGGAGCGCTTGAGGACGCGACTGCTCAACCTCGTCGACTTCTTCCCGGCATGTCCCCGATCCACGACTCCACTTCCTCCAGGCGCCATTCGAGGGACTGCACGGCAACAACATTCTACGTGCATCAACTTAGTTCGACTACTTCAACCAACGTACCATGACGACTGGTACGAATGGAGATGCCGGTGCCTCCGGCACTGGTCCCTCCGCGGGGTACACTCTTATTCTCCTTGTGCTCACTAGTTTAGTTGCGATCTTAACTAGTAATAGCAAATTTGTGAAATTTGTCATCACCTATATGCTGCTAATAATATGGATTAAATTCAACCTAAAAATGCCTAATTTTCTATCAATGGTCAGCTCATCGACATAATCCTCACGCCACCATTCCCGCGCCCTTGGCTTGTGCTTCTTCCTCTATGGTACAGGATTGGTTGCTGCTGGACCTGCAATCCAGTCATTCTTGGGGCGCTCCTTCTTGATCTCCGATCTAATCCACTCCATCACATAGTCCTTTACGCCGCTGCCGGCCATAGTACCGTTGTCCTGCCTCCGCCACCACTCAGTGCCAGTACCAGTACGTGAGCCACCATTGCAGTTCATACCACTATCGACGTTGATCCTGTCAAACCCAGATGTGGACGCAGCCTCTGTCGGTGATGCAAATGTGAAGCCCTCATCATCCTCTGGTGACTTGGACGCAATGTTTCCCTTCCCATTCACCATAGTAGTGACCGTGCTCTCAGCCACCACCGAGACGTCATCATCGCATCCCCCATCAGGATGCCCGGTGACATTGTCCCCTTGAGCAATCAGTTCGCCTTCAGCGATCAAACCACTCTCCGGCTTGCCATCGGCGTCGGGATCGGACTTCACATGGGCGAGACCAAAGTCGGTGCACGCAGGTCTGCATCGAGCAGGACGTTGCTGGGCTTGACATCGCCGTGCACGATCGCCGGCCTGACGACGGAGTGGAGGTAGTGAAGCGCGGCGTGTTAGGAATAAACACGCCATGGATGTGTTCATCACATGCATGCGTGCGTGCATGTGTCTGTCGTATGAGTCGTATCATGTGTTGATCGATGTGTTTGATCGAGTCGTAGGATTGTTGGAGTCTTTGGTGTGCGTGGCATTGATTCTTGCAGATGAAGCCTCCATGACTGGACCGAGCGAGTGGCTTGCGGCATGGCTGAGCGTGTTCCGTGGATCATGACGAAAGGGCCGGCATGGAGGTTGGCTCCTGATGTGTTCCCGGCTTATAAGAGGCCCCTGTACTCCTTCGTTCGGGTTGCTAAGTTCAGTGAATAAAGCTTGCCAAGATACAGGAGCAGTTGGCTCCGCGGTGTTCATCCAACGCGATTTTTATGCAGGTAACGGGACGTGTCCCCTATATCCGACGGTTCGCAGGACATTGCGCTCGCAATAAGATTCGCGGACTTTGCTGACTAGGAAAGGTACTTATAACTGTAATCACGCAATCTTAACTTTGGTTACAGCGCGGGAAATAATTTCGAATTTCCCAGCCCCGCGTGACAGAACTGACACGAACAGAACGCCCTCGACGCGTGTTCACCGGACACCGGATCGCTTCCCTGTTCTCCCGATTCTTCGCGTTGTTCTTCATAACCCCCAGCCCCGTTCCGCCCCGGCCACCATCCTGTGAACCGGGCATGTTTCATGGATTATCAAGGAGCGGCGGCATCCGCGGTGAGCGATACGCGATCTGAGTACAACTCTGGCGTGACGGCGACAGCTGCTCCAACTCCTCCATTGGCAGAAACTGACTTGCCTGTTGGTTGTAGGTTCGTATCAAAGTTCATCGTTTTCGTTTTGGGCGTTCTCCTACTTCGCCACCTTGACCCAATGCTTCATAATCTCCCCGACGGCTCAACTGAGTGCAGGCCGCATGACATGAATGTGAATCCCGAATCGCTCGCATCCACTGAGATAGTTGGCAAGTTGGGTCTCTATGCCGGTGTCGGCTCCCACTCAACCGACGCGACACTAGCTGCGCATCAGCCGTCACTTCCGATTCCGACTCCTCCAACACAAGAAAATCTTGTACCCGTTGCTTGGAGGTGAGAATCGACTAGCTCTGTTTCATAGTTTACGGTGATTCCTGCTCGTATTTTGGCGTTGTTTGTATGAGATTCCCGTTCAATTGCAGGATTGGTAGCGCAGATTCGAGCTCTTGCTGTAATGGGCATTTGGTACAGGAGCTTCGGACGTCATTTGGTTATAAGAGAAGGTATCTAATTTGTCCATGCCTATCTCCTGACACTATAGTTCGCCTCATTGATTCACCTTTACTTCCGGAACCAGAAAGCGTGGTGTAAGCGGGCCAGATGCGTGTTTTGCTCCTGGGAGGGAGAGTGCCATCTCGAAGGCCATCCGGACGTACGATCACCTGTCTGGACGTCCTGTGTTCTACCCAGCGCTCGGGACTACGTTTTGTTCCAGCGAAGAAGCCAAGGAGTTCTACAATCTGTACTCGTGGGAGGTCGGCTTTGGTGTGAGATTTGCAAGGAGCCGTGAGAATAAGCACGAGTACATGACAAAACGAGATACCGTTTGCTCATGCGAAGTAAGTCGAACGCTGACATTCTGAACGCGCCGCCCTAAACACTTACTCTTTTGATGCACCTATTCTGATAATTGTCCCAAACGTTATGCATGCAGGGACTATCTAAGAAACGCAACAGCCGGTCATGCCGAACGCTTTGTCCAGCCATGATCCGAATCCACCGAACTAGCGATCACAGCTGGTATGTTAGTCGTGTGATAACAGAACACAACCACCCCCTGTCGTTAAGTTGCGGGGAAAAGAAACAATGGGGCTCGCATGGCCAGATCGACGGTGTTACCCGCGACTTCATACGTCGCCTGCGAGAGAACAATGTGCCACTTGGTCGAGTTTGTAGTATACTAAATGCAACCAGTGATGCAACCGGACACCATGGTATCCGGAGGGAGGTGATTAGGTCAGTGTGCTCACAGCTCGCGCAAGAAGGTATTAGGGACGACATTGGGAAGACGATGTCACTGCTTGAGAATATGAAAACTAATGATCCTGGCTTTGAGGTTCGCTACGACGTCGATGATGAAGGTCATATGAAGACTATGCTTTGGTGCACTGGCAAAAATAGGTTGGATTACTCAAAATTTGGTGATGTGGTTACTTTCGATACCACCTACAGAACCAACTTGTACAAGATGCCTTTTGGTTTGTTCGTGGGGGTCAACAACCATTTCCAGTCGATTGTGTTCGGCGGGGTTCTGCTCACTAGTGAGAAAACCGAGGACTTCGAGTGGGCCTTCACCAAATTTGTTGACATCATGGGCGGGAAGACTCCTCTGACAATGCTGACCGGTATGATCGACAATTATCATTCCTAATGGATCTGACTTTCCTACCATGTTTAGGTGTTTAATACACCCAAGGTATTTCTTAAATTGATTAACTGACTACTATCAAATTTCATACATAGATCAGTGTCAATCAATGGAAGCAGCTATTATGAGTGTGTTACCTAACACCCGTCACCGTTGGTGTCGGTGGCATGTTCTACGGTCAGCGAAGAAGCACATTGGGCCTACTTACAGCCGAAAGAACAGCGGATTTAAAAGGGATTTCCACCGACTGATAACTGATGAATTGGAAGTCAATAAATTTGAAGTGGGCTGGCACAAACTAGTATCAAGTTATAAACTGAACGGCAATAACTACTTGGATAGGATTTATGATCATCGGCGTAAATGGGCGAAGCCATACTTCAAAGATGTCTTTTGTGCTGGGATGAGCAGCACACAACGAAGCGAGAGCGCAAACCACATGCTAAAATCGTTCATCCCCCGAGCAGCACCAATGCATCTATTTGTCAGAAAGTTTAACGAGTTTCAGTTTCAAAGGAAAGATCAGGAAGAAAAAGAAATTCATCTTACAAAACAGGTACGCCCCCGTTCCTCCCTATCGTCGAAGCGCATTAATGAAATTGATCAAAATAAATCTCCCCCATGCATCACCTATTAAGATTTTAATGAGATTCCTCTTTGTGCAGCGATGCATGAAGCTTCGCACCAATGCGCCGATTGAGCATCATGCCAAACAAGTCTACACTCGTGCAATGTTCGAGCGCATGATCAATGAGCTTTTTGAATCAGGGTCATTTGCCATTGGGCGGAGAATTAGTGATCTGGAAATCTACGTGATTGACACCCAGGAAGATGATCTCCCTGATCAGCAAGAAACACGAGTTTGGTTCACTGACAGACGAGAGAAAATCAATTGCGAATGCGGCCTCATGACACACACCGGGATGCTCTGCCGTCATGCTCTCAAGGTAAAGGCAAATCTGCAAATATTTGTTTTAACAAATTATACATTGTGCATGTTAGTTGTACTCATCCAGATCAATGCAGGTGCTGATCCATCTGGACACCCGAGAGATACCTCCGGGAAACATAATGCACAGATGGACGACAATGGCCACTGGATCTGGTGGCCAATCGAATGCCAAGGAAGTGATGCCTGAAGGTGGCCATGATAATGCATCTCTAAAACATATGCTAAGAATGGCGGCGCTTGATCTGGTAAACAATATCGCATGCACTCCACAGTCGTTTGCTGAAGCCATGCAAGCAATAGGGGCGGCTAAAGTGGCCATGGTACGCCCATCCTCAGCAGAGGCATTGGTTACCTCCGGTGCCAAGACAACTGCTCCCGCAATCATGTGTCCTCAGCGACCACCCCCACGAGGCCGCCCGCAAAGCAACAGCCTGAAGTCGTGGAAGAAACATCAGAAAAAGAAACGCTCCTTACCAGCTCATATTGATCCGGATGATCCGGCCTATGATGAGGAAAACCCCAAAGGAGGTAAGACTAAAAGTGTGAATGTTGAGCTCTGAACTACGTGATATCTGTGATGCCATTGAGACATGACAGACCGTATGTTCTGTCCTCTACAAATATCTTCAGTACCCCCTATAAATGCTATACAGTGTGGACTATTCCATATGATGATGTATGCTACATGTGAACAAATATTATGATGATTATTTTTTGAATGCGTAATACATCAAATTGTGCATAACGATGGGGTGCCTATACTTGGTACCTCATTCGATATTTTAATTAGTCATTCATTGGCCTGTTTAAACTACAACGACATGTCTGCCTAGCTTCCTGGGTAAACAAAATACAAATACTATTACGGAGCCGTTGCATTGATCTGATAAGCCACATATGTCTGAGTCGTGGACGGAGCCTAATCTCCCAAAATACATGAAATCCACTTGGTTGAAAAAAGAGCCATCGATGTCGTCACATGGCGGGGTAGTCAGCGATTAACTGCGTCACCGAGACTGGGTTCTGATGCCGATTCTGCAATCTATAACATATGGTCTTCTTCATTCCAATAGCTTTCTCCTGCCCACAGAATGCAAATTTATCAACTACACCCATGATCAAATCGCAGCCAATACTGAGTCTTTCCAATCCACTTGATTTGGTAAAACAAAACGCATGCTCACCCTGGTTAGTGGAAAACACATTTCTTTCCTATTAAAGCCAACGGCCATAAGAGCCACGTAAAACCCGTCATCCTCCATACTGCACATACATACACATGGAACCCCACATCAGCATATCATAGTAATGTAACATGAATCTAAATGAACAGCAACCTCGTGTATAAAATTTATCCACATAGCTAATTAAATCAACCTGCTAGGCCTGGTGCCATTCCATTGGTGATGACGCATTTCCCACTGAATTGGGTCTCTGAAGTGGGTAGCCCCATTGAACACCCTTAGACATACCAAGAGGCCTCTCAATATTTGAAGTGCTGCTTCATTCCGAGACTGATGCACTGAGTACCATTCAACCATCGGCACATTAGGATCTAAGATTGTTATCACCTCATTTATCAGGTCGAAACAAAAGCAAATCCAGTCACTCCCCACCCTTGCTGTAGACATGACCTGGTAATCATGTATCATAAAAACAGGAATTATTAACGACAATGCATATGCTTCTATTTAAATTTGATATATGTGAGAAAATTACATATGGGCATTTGCTGGGTTCGTACGACAAATACGGAGGCCTAAAGAAATGACTGAAAACCTCTGCTCCGTCTTCAGTCAGCCCCGTGTACATGCATTGCTCCTGCCGGCAAAAGTGTGGACATGTTAGTCCTTCAATTGGTAATCATATAAAAGGATTGCTAATAGAATGAGCTTTACTTACTGAAACTGCTGGAAACATATAGTGGCGTTCCCTTGTGCCTTTGCTTGCACCTATCATAAGATCTTCATCCTCCTTAAACAACGCCAATATAGCTGTCATGACCGCAACATCCATCTTGTCATTGCCATATAGCTGCCCCCATAGTTGATACCCGTTTATGGAAGTAAAAACGGGTTCACCGAAAAAAATACATACCCTGCAATCAGAAAATCTTCAGTTTCTGCACCTTATGTGATATAATTTGAAGTATGCATGAACACCCCGACCTCCCCCTGAAATGCCAACATGCTGACTGATTTTACATCATGACGTCATGGTACCTCGAAAGAAAATGATTTGTTGGCCTCATTGACTGAAGCCAGTTGAAAAAGTTGTCCACGTTCCTCTTAGACGATTTCATACCGGGTCCCTCATGGGTGACCCGTGTTCTCTTGTGAGTAACCCCTGGTGAATGATCAAACATCAGTGGACCTCCTGCGCACAGGCGACCATAAAATTATTATCAATCATAGCAACTCAAATTTTTTGTTACTGAATGCCAGATCACCACTCTCCCCATTACCTCTTGATTTCAACAAACTGGACATCCTGGCATCAACTGTTTCTCTTACCACCCTAATCTCTTTAAGCGAAGGTGACAACGACAGTCCAAGGCTTATTTGTGGAGACTTGTTCGTTGCATCTGCATCGATGATCCAAATTTTCATGAACAAAAAAACCTTGATCATAACTGGTTGTTAGTCACCAAATTTAAAACTTGTGAATCTGCATCGATGATCCAAAGCTGTGATTTACCTGATGCGGAGCCATCGACGCACCCGGGCGTAATATCAAACTGTATGGGATGGTCGTCGAAACGCGATCCAACCATGTCTGACATGCCTGCGATTTGAAAAAATATTCGTATGTACATAAGCGCCCTGTTATTTGTTCACATAATCCGAAACAAATAGAATGCAATAAATGTTTTTTTTTGTGGTGTCTACTAACTATCCAATAATATTTGTGACTATATTGAACCAATAAATGAAAAAAATACTCTTTTTTTGCACTTACCAAAACACCTCGAAACTGGCGAAACATTAAAACTGGCATTCTGATGATTTTCTGAAATGGCACCGTTATCATGGCCTTCTATCTCTACACCAATCTTACCGATAAGATCCACGGCTCCATCAGACTTGTGGTTGTCGGTGCCTTTTTTGCTACTATGCAGTCCCTGTATTCCTGCCATAATGTTTATCGACATTAAATTCTAAGAATTTAGTGCATAAACTTATTATTATAACACTTGGCATGAATCGATTTATGTTACAATAACTATCATGCTACTTCGTACCTCCGTACGCGTCCTTCTCCATATTTGTCTCCTGTGGTATCACGTCGTTACCGTTGGATCTGTTCCTAGGCAGAAATGTCTGCATGCACCATTCCTTCAGTTTCGCTACCTCCTTCTGAATCAGTGTCTCCATGAAAACCGTATCAGAGTACTCCTGCATTTTTTTTTTGTTACTCATCGTCGACCAAGCCTCACCTAAATTACCCATGAAACCACGTTCATTCCTGTGTGTTAAATGAATCACCTCATCCCGAAACATGTTAGAATCCGCTCCATCGTCGGCTGCATTATTACTGTCAACATTAAGCCTCCGTGCCTTCACCCTCTGATGTACTCCCCCAAATAACTTGATACATGCATAGAAATATAAAAAATACTGTTCATTTTACTAAACTGGAATAGGCTCCTTGATTCACACATTAAACTGAATCAACTGCTAGCTGTCATGCTGATACGTGTACTAGTTATCCCGGCTCCCCATGATCAACTCCAATTTTCGGGGGTTCTTACATAGAAGTGGAGCTAGGATGTAAAACAACAGAATATATGCAGCATTAGCTCATTAATTACTCGGGGCATGGACTACACCTAACACCTGTGTGATTTTTTACTGATCAACTACTCCTTTGATTCATTGCTACCCCGTGAGTTTGTTAATGCATGTACATATGCGTAACATGCAAAACATGGACTTAGTTGCATAAACAGTTATATTAGTCGGCTACTACTGCACAACTTTCCAAAAATGGTTATACCGCTATTGTCATGCTGAATCAGACGCCTACTTAATGTGCCCCACATGAACAAAAAATACCTCTTTCTCTTTAACATGCATGCTAAAATGAACTGATTTCATATGTTGCCCCCCTCGATAGAAATACATACGCTACGTGTGTGGCTGACCAAGAACGTGTCCAATAAGCTCTTTCTCTTGTGTGCCTCCTTTTTTATTCCCGTCTTAAGCAACTCCGGGGTGTACGCCTTCATACGAGGAATGGCCCCGGGATCAAGACCAGCCACCTGACCTCCTAGAACCTCCATGAAAAGAACCTGCAAAAGCATTGACGAACTGCATGTAAAAACCACCTATTTATACTAAGTGTGAATTTAAAACTCATCCAATCCTTACCAGCACAAAAAGCGTGCATCCAGAAACCTCAACACCAAAATTTTGATGATGCGTCAGTTGCTCCTGCACATCCACCGCACACTCAAATAGGGAGTCAACTACATATTGAGCCCAATCATATGCTTGAACTCCCAGCTGATCATCGCTAATCGCCACCATAACCTCGGAGTCTATGTTATCCTTTCCTGATCTGGGAGCTAGAAATGATCCTACAGCCACAATTGCCAAAGATGCTGCAAATGCTCTCTCCTCTGCTGCAGAAAGGCTGTCCTTGACTGCTAGCTTCCTCAGGACTCTTTCTGCCTTCAACCAAGAGCAACCCGGCCTGTATCCATCAACAGCAAGAAGGGATGCGATTGCTGATTTTGCATCTGACGGGTCCCCCACTGGAACCTCCCTTAACAACTTCCCTCCCCTAGGCACACCCAACATGATAGCAACCTCATCTGCGGTGATAAACGCCCTTCTCCCATCCTCCAACTCCAAGCACTTGTCTTGGACATTGATGCGGGAGTATAGCCACGCGATGAGACGCCGGTCTGTCCAATGATGCTTATGGATGTGATATACAAACGTGAAACCCATTCGCTCCACAATCTGCCGCTGCTTCTCCTTGTCCTTGAACAACCCCACAACACTGTGCAGATGCTGAGTGCTGAAGGATGACTGCACCCTCTTATGAATCACCCTGACTTTCGCCTCTGCTAAATCAGGCAGCGACGCATCGCGGCCGCCCATGGATCCACCAGGAGGAGGACACCTTGACCTCCCCATGACGCCACCTTGCGGCCACCGCCTCCAACCACTCCACTCTCTGCTCGCTCACTTGCAAGAGAATGGTTGTGCCAAGAAATGCAAGATAGAGTGTACGCAGCTATGGGAGGCGAGACGGAGGCAAAGTGAAAAAATGGAACTTTCTCACCTTGACATACATGTCGCACATAGAAATCGAGACACGGGGAAAATAAAAAAATGTACGCTGCTCACTTTGACACGTAGCCCCCCCTCCCCCCATGTGATCATATTTTTTTCGGGGGAGGGGGGGCGCTATGCAAATACGGTTGTACAAGATGTGCCACATCTTCCGTCAGAGTGAGTGCACGCTACGTAGATGCCCCCTGCGTGCCTACGGTAGCTGGCCATGACAACCCATCGCAGAGCGTAACCCCGAGTCGTCCGTTCGGTAGCAGGCACTCGATTGCGGTGCAGGTCACATGCTGAACCATGCATGCCGACTGGTCATTCCGATGGATTCACGATGCTGTCAGCAATACACATTAATGTGCTTGCACCTACAACCACATTGATGATTCGCTTGATCGCATGATCGTGATTTGATACTAGTGCAAAAAAGGTTGCGACTATCAACACACATGCCTAATTACCCCCGCCCTCCCCTCTCCCCCCCCCCCCCCCCCCCCCACCCACATAAAATCTAAAATTACGACCAGAAAAAATTGCGTCTTCGTAACCCTGATTAATTCATACAATTTTTGCAAACCACCCCCTCCCCCCCCCCCCCCCCTCCATCGCCTAAGGCCTCATCGTGCTCTTGCAATTAGCTGCGACAGACTTGTGTCACATGCGTGAGATACGAAAAATATGATGCACTTACTGTCTGAAAAGCGCGTAAAAGCTTGGTCCCTTGCTTACACTGTTCACCTCCCCTACAGTCCGCCCCGCGGTACCAAGACTTCAATGCGCCTGTGGCATCAGAGTTGCATGCCTTCGTTTCCTCGGTTCGAAGTCAAGGCGACAAGACATTGCAGGGAGCTACAGTTAGAAGCCTCGGTTTCCTGCAGTCTGTACCTGTCGGCATGCACTGACCCGTCAGATGGACAGTTTCCTCATCACGACCTTGTCTGCCCCGAATCCTGCCGCGCGATTCTATTCCATAAATGGAGTAGTCCATGACCACATCTTTGTGCGGATCATGTATCGGTCTACGCGCAATGCTGGCAATAATGGTGAGTCTGATGATGAAGTCCCCGTGGTTAAAAACTTATGTGCCTTGCACACATTAGTGTCTACTTGAGCTGCTACAAAACGGAAATATCACCCCACTAAAAAACGAGAAGATGGTGCTCGTCCATACCCAAAATGGCTATTATCGTTGAATAAAACACTAATACCGCACATCAAAGCTTCCGAACCGCTTCTTGATCTGCTGTTACGCCTATGCACGCCTTTGTATTGTAACGTTGATTCAAATGTTTACTGGTACCCCTAGTATCATGCTGCCAAAAATCCATGGAACAGTGGAATGGTTCAGTCATGTGTCGCAGACTCCGCGGACCCACAACCAGTGATCGGTGTAGCTACGTGCCCTCCCACTGTATTAAATTGCGTTTGTATCACTAACAACTATTTGTTCCATGGGTCCCACCTTTGTTACTTCTTTTTTTTAAGCCACACCTAACCAATGCTACTAGTGAAATTGCTCCGAACACATAAATATGAGCGTTGCAGTTCGTTGCCGAAAAACTGAATGCAGCTTGTTTAAAAAAACTGGTGTGACCTGTTATTTGCCTAGATCACTAATTATATTTCCATATCTAGAGACACTAGAAACACAAGTTGGGGTGTGCTACACACTAGGCTGATAACATTAACGTACTACCCCTGCTATTGCAACACAAAACAAAAGGGTAGCAACTCTGCCATTAACAGCTGTTCCCTCAACTGCGTTGGGTGTGGCTTCACTGACATTACTCAAGCGCTGTGCACTGCGAGACATTCATGCGTGTGCGCAATCACCAGGGGGGGCTGCAACTGCAGGCGCTGCCGCCTACTTGATAGACCTGTGCTGCTGCTGGCCGGGGAGAGTTACGAGGAAACATGTAAATTGACTGCAGCACGTACTGTCAGATCAAGCTTGCTGTCTGCCGTGACATCAACCAAAACACATACAACATGGGGCCTTACCCCGCCCGCTGTTTTACGCACTCCAACCCAGCAGCTGCGACTACACGTCGATTCTATATATAGAATGCTCTTCCCCTAACTCCTCACATCCATCCTCCCATGTAACACACCAGCACCAGCACCAAAAGGACTGCATATCCAAGTAAGCTTGCCGTATCCACAACGTAATGAGCGACTCCCCTCACACCCCCTTGTACGATGGCCTTCGTGTTGGTCCATCCAGCGAGACCCTTCGTGACATCCATATGCCGGATGTGAAGTTGGAGGTATCCACGCAAGATGCCTCCTCGGCTACGCCGTCGGGAGAAGTGCAAATTGCAGCATACGTCAAGTGTTGTCTTACCCGTGCACATGTCTACACCGCCTGTGCACGTAGATAATGCACACGTGGATGCATCTGTGACGCCGTCAGTTACTGCACACTGGCCACCATGGGTGCCACCTCCGGCTGTGACTTCTCAGCCAACGGGTGTGGCTGTTGACTTACCAGCATCCGCAGTCCGTCCTCCTGTGGCGAGCGCGTCGACCTGTGCGGGTCACTGGCCCCCGTGGATGTCGCCTGCGCCTGCCGTGCTGCCAACACAAATGACGGCCACGTTCAACTCTCGGGTGGCACATTTGGCAACTTCGGAGGTGCAGACTGTGGAACCGTCGATGCAGACGATGCCGATGGCTCACAATTTGCCGACCTGGCTGTCTGAGGCAGTGGCTACGCAGACACGAAGTAGCGCGGCACCGTTGGCTGCCTCTATCCAGCCGTCTCCTTTGCCGACTATGCTGACTGAGGCAGCGTACGAATACACCGGGCCTGTCGCGGCATCAACCACTACCATCAGCTACACCGACAAGGGGAAAGCTAAGGTAACATCATTATTCTTAATAATGAGCACTATTTCATACTACTGATTTTGGTTTCTCACCCCAAAGACTCCTATCAATGTAAATACTACTAGTTGTAATAACCAGCCAACCTCACACTGGAGCTGTGTGCTTTGTCATGTTTTTTTTTCAGCCATGTTTTATCTACCAGTGCATATGCGTTAGTTTGACTTTTAACACAATAAATCCCTATATATTGACTAATGTTTTACGTGTACATACATATGACCGTGCATGCATGGAACGTGCAAACACCAATCTTCTGACATTCGTTCGTGCATTGAGGGAAATGTTAAATTCACTCTAATCTTCCTTTTTTTTTATCTTCCGCACTTAAATACTCACGTGCACTCATGTCACTAGTATTTTCCTTTTTTTTTTGAACCTTGATATAATTTTTTTTCCATGGATATGTATGTGTGATTTTCCACGGGTTATAAATCTTTATTTTAATAAGTTACTCCGTACTGATATTTTGGAATCTTTTCTTAAGTACCACTATAGTACATTATACGACTGCCTTTTTTTAATTATAAATGCGACGATGTGTACTTTCATTTCATTATTCGTGATGGTGTTACTTGTATACCATTTGATTTGACTTACCCCACGACCAACCGCCTGCTGCTGGCTGGTGTAGCCGGCCGCCCTATATCGCAACTGGATACGCTAACAGTTACTTAATCGTTCTTTTATGCTGCAGATAATAGATGGTCTATCCACCACTGTGCATGTGGGTGAGAACGGAGACAGCGGTGGTCTCACATCCAGGCGCATCGCAACCTGCCTGAGGAGTCTTAGCCACGACAAATACAACCAGCAGCTGGTGTGCTTCCTTTTCCTGACACGTATTGTAATACCATTTCCTTTTTTTTACTGAATCTTCAAATCAATTCGCGCTTATGCGGTGATTATGCCTCGCAGACTCTCCCGCGTGATTTCAGCTCCGCTATCAACGGCGTCATCGGATCACACGTCTTCATCCGCATGACGTCCGGCGAGGTACATCGCGTCCGTGCAGAGCATCACTCAGGTCTTATCGTGTTTACCACCGGGTGGCCTACACTTGTTTGCCTTGAGTCTGTCGCAAAAGGCAACATTGCTCGCTTTGAGTGCCTCTCGGGCTCTGAGATCACGATGGAGCTGTACGAGTCCAATGGCATAGAGAAGCCCTGCCCCAAATGGTGGGACGAGACTGCGGATGATGACTCAGCCTTGGTAGCCCATGACGCTGAAACTAAGCACGCCGTGCGTCTTGCTCGGGGCGAGGCCGTTGCAGACTCAACTGATATGTCGATCGATGCAGATAATGCAGCCCATCCGCATTTTACTTCGGCCCTCGGCTTGCAGAGGCCTCCTGGAGCAGTCGTTCATGATCAGCGTGTGCAAGCAACACCTGCGCCTGTCCAAATACAGGCCCATCGTGCATACCAGGCTGGTTCGATGGCTGCAGTGCCACCCCCTCCCGGCCATCACCAAATGCACAGCAACCCCGATGTGCCTGCTCAAGCACAGAACCAAGGTAATAAACTACGACAACACATTCTATGCATGGCCGTTTCGGCAGTGAGTAACTTTAAACATGCACCTCTCCATAACACAATGCTCTCTCCCATCCATTCCTTGTAGACGCGGGAGTTCCTGTGCATTTAGAAGACTGGGGTGTAGAGCTGGAGTGCATGCGTGGACTCCAGCTGAATAACGACCAACGCGGCAAACTGGTCGAGATCTGGGCTGACTTCAACCATAGCTACCCTCTCTACGCCTTCCAACTCAAGACAAGCCAAGTCCTCAACAACTGCATGGTACAATGCGTCACTATTCACAACATCATGCCCATCTATTTCTACCTTTGATCATATCTTCATCATTATTTTTTTGACCCGTTGGCTCCAATAGTTGAAATGTTTTCAACTGCAGTATTTCAGCAAGAAGTTCTCCTCCCTCCTTCCGGATGAGCCGACCCCGTTGGATCTACGCTACGAGCGTGAAGACATTGACTTTCCATGCAAGCTGAGAAAGCAGACTTGTGGTACATCCCGCATCACTAGTGGGTGGGCCCAATTCCGGATACAGAATTTCCTCGATGAGGGCGACACACTCCTCATCTCCCTCAGAGACTGTGATGATGGGCGGATCCGAGGCAGAGTGTTCAACCTTGACGACTGATTGTGGTGTTAATCCACATGATGAAAAGCAATCTCATATGTCCTACCGACGTTCATGAACAAGACAATATTTTGCCTGTCGGTCTCCTACCTAAATGTGTTTCTAGAACTACCGTGCTTGGACCATAACTATCCCTGTCAATAATTTATGTAAACGTGTTTCTAATTACTGCCGCCTGGCGCTGACTTGATCAGTGTCCTATCTGCTGCAAATGTACCCTATTAGTCTATGCTACGAGCTCTGTACGGTAACCTAAAATTTATTATAATCGCTGATCATGCTTGTGATTTCTCGCTCCTAAATAATATCATGGCACTTGAAATTTGCGAAAAACAAAAAAAAAGCTTACATCTCAACAATTCCAGCTTAGGCTGTGATGTTGGCTTATGTTGTCCATCAACAAAAATACCCACACTACAAAACCGTCAATTACCATAAAAAGGACACACATATATAAAACAAGTACATAGATTATCACACTCGTGCGGTGTTACTGCTGCTGCACATTTGACGCGACAAACAGACTATACACAATGCTTATTAGCTTGCTAGGAACAAGAACATCATAACAAACTATGGAAATGACCAACATAAAGTGTACAACAACTGAAACACCATCTCTCACTTATTCTTCATTCAACCCGTCTGACTCGGGGGCTCTTCCTTCACTACAGTGGTCTTCCACTCGCAACCTAACTTATAATTATACTTGCTTACAGTAGTGTATATGCAGCCGGCTCTATTAAGCTTTCGTAGAGCCTCGCTGTACAACCAAACATGCATGTGTCACTAACACCTTACATTCGAATAAAAAAGGACTTAACATAATAACAACAAATAAAATTACTGCACTTACTGTAGCCACATAACGGGTAAATCCAGTGCATTTAACATAGATGCTGTAGACGGGCCACGCTCGGAAGCCCTGATAAAATAAAACAAAACATCAGACTCAAGCACAACATTGTGCTACACTTGGTTTCCGAAGAACTAATACTTGCGCAACAACTACCACAGTGGTACCTGTTTTCCGGTTCCGCCAAGAAGTCGAGAATCTTCTCCATGCAGTACTGCAAATATGTCGTTCCCTCCTCATCTTCAGGTTTCTCCTTGGTCAACTCCAGGTGGTGGTGCACAACTTGCAGAAAGTGAAGGGGCACTTCGTTGAAGTCCACTATCTTCCTATTTTTTGTTATCAATGACATACCATATTAATCCTGCCCTGACAGCCATATGAAGAGGGTTTTTTGCAACTCGACATCGTTTGTGAAGCTTACCTTGTTGTATATGCAGAAAAGTATGTTGTCCCCCCTATATCACGGCTTAAGTGTCCGGTGATCATATAGTATGTTCCTAGGCTGTTAACACATCACATAATGATGCATGCGGTCAGAAATGCTGGCCTTGGGTGCATTTATTACATGGTGCATATGCGGTTGAGCAACAAAAGAAAAAGGACATAACAAAATCAAGAAGGAAAGGACATACAGGCAGTTGCCGATGCTGCTGAGGAAAGCTTCTGGTTCAACCCTGCAAACATACCCGTAGGCATAGATCAGATACATTGCGTACCGACTATTTAGTTTCCGCATTGTCAGACACGCGCCTACCAAGTTTTCGCCTTAATCCTTCCAGTGCCATCGTCAATGGTGAACTTTATGCACCTCTCTTCCTCCTGCAGCTCCACAACCCTGCCGCAGATTTGAAACTGCGGCATTATTTAAGAACAGATGCACATTACATAAAAAACAATGCATCAGTATGTGTCCCATGCATACCAACTATTGCAAAGCTACTGAACCGTTTTACCGTGCTCGAAATGCAATGGTTGACTACCAGTGGCTGATCGGTTTGTCTAGCATTTGTTGCATCTGCTAGCTGCTTCACTGTCACGCTCATAAGGTTTGGTTCCTCATGGATATTGTCCCCAGCTCTCGCATCTCTAATCACTGCTCTGGCGTCGACCCCTTTCCCCTTACTTACCTGGCTAGGACCGCCAGTGGATTGGCTCGCCATTTTTTCTACGATATCTCCCACCTTGACGTGTGCTTCGAACTGCACATGCTAGCGCTATTTATGGACCCAATCTCACTTGATATGCTCCTCTCTCTCGTTGCCACTGGACCAGATGTGGTCTGTGGGAAACGTACACGTTTCAGGCTTAGTTCATGCATGGATTACACGCGGCTACTGGCAAGGGGCTTTCTCTGTTTTACGTTTGCTTTCGGCCATACCGTGCACCATCTCTCTATCTGGCTGTCCAACTTCGAACCCACTTTTACTCAGGCCCTGTCGCCCAGAACGTGTACTGGGCATTGACAAGTCATCCGTGCTGATGGCTCGTCTCTTATGTGTTGTCTCTTACCGCAACCCGTGAGTGTTGCTGCACGGTTTTTGAACCCCGACACCAAAACCATCTGCCGTGAAGTGACTCCACGGTCCTATGCACAGTCGTATTAAAATAACAACAATATCCGATTCAGCTTTCATCCTTGCATGCATGTCTCGCGAAGCGGCAACGAGTCTTGCCCTACACTATGTGGACAATACCAACAACACACTGGCACCCTGCATAGGCACCAAACTGGCCCATCACGGCAACCACGAACACTGGCCCATCACAGCCCACGTATGCACTCTGAACAAAAAAGAAATGTCCTACTCAAAAACCCATAGGCAAACTGGCCGAAAAAGCCTGACAACTGATATCACACCTGGCTACTACAAAATCATACTTATTATGATTGTTTCTTCAAATACTTGTTGGATCATACACATGAGTATTGAATTCCTACTCATAAACCTCCTCCACTTGCGCAAGAAAAAATTTTGGCAATGCAAAGACTGCCATCACCTGGGCAGTGATTTACTCTCACTGTCCTTAGTCATCACCATCTCCCGCCAAGCCAATGTTCAAGTCCAGAGAAGCCTTCCTCTTCCTAGACTTGGAATCCCAATGGCCGCTACATGATGCCCCCGGGTGTGCATAATTCAGTTCCT
Source organism: Eleusine coracana subsp. coracana (assembly GCA_032690845.1). Taxonomy (NCBI): domain Eukaryota; kingdom Viridiplantae; phylum Streptophyta; class Magnoliopsida; order Poales; family Poaceae; genus Eleusine; species Eleusine coracana. Next base: position 30,925,663 of record CM064420.1, on the reverse strand, counting down.
TGCTAATCCCTCCTAACTCCCGTCCATCATCTGTGCCTGCAATGATTTTTGCTACATGTTGATCACAATCCACATCGCGATGCTGAGTTAAAAGGATATGTCCATATAACTCTGTTGCTGTATCTAAAACTCAACCTGTTTGTTTGTACATATCTCTGGTGTGTGCATATCCCTTAGTACTCGACGATGCTGTCCAGTGCGATGCATACGGACTAATAATTGAGGCGAGATTCTTCACAAGCTTATTCCCTTCTGCTTTCATGAAATCGTAAACTTTCCGGTCGTAGTTGGCCACAGCAAAGTAAAGCTTCCCGGCAGCCTGCCAAAACATATCTGGTGCCGTCAAAAAAATATCATATACAACGTGTTATAACTGAATACACATAATTAAAACCTAATTTGCATAAACAAACATAGTTTCTAAATACGCATTAATTGCCACATGTGAAACTAAAAAAAAAATTGTTTTATTTTGTTATCACGTTCCAGAAGGCCGGGCCTGGTGCAGCGGTAGAGCATACCGCCTGTAACCAACAGGTCCCGGGTTCGAGCCGCGGTCTCCCCGCATTGCACAGGCGGGGGTAAGACCTGCCGCTGAAACCCTTCCCCAGACCCCGCACAGTGCGGGAGCTCTCAGCACTGGGTACGGCCTTTTTGTTATCACGTTCCAACCCCACTAACCTCTGATGGCACCTTAAGCTCCTCGGCAACAGATGTAACGGTCTGCCAGAGTTGTCCATCGATCCCCTGAAAACACCGTATCCTGCTAGCACCTTTTGCCCATCCATAGCACACCAATTCGGCTGGCCTCAACTGAATCAAATTTGTTCCATATAATTTCTTAACAATAAGCTTGGTGATTGCATAACCTTTTCCGTCTACTGCTTAGCTAATTATCTATAACTTACATCAGTAGCAATATCTGTTGATCGGTTTGGCCCCCGGTCCCACCTGGCACTCGCCGCATTTATCATGTTCTTCATACGCTCCGTGTTGAAGAATCTTATCCTTGGCTTATCACCATGATCAATATTCCAAACACCGAGATCGATGCTGTCTAAATATAACACCTGTACCACACAATAAAAAATACATCTTTATGTGTCGTGCAACATACAAACCAACTATTCATTATATGCATAATACAGATGTATCTTACCTGCAAGAATAACGAACAACCTGATATGTTGTTAACTCCTACCTTCTTTTTCATGTCAGACCTCAACTTCACTACTCCTTCCATTAACCGCTCCATCACAAAAGCTGACCAATCGTAATCCCCAATCCGCGATGGGTCCACCAAGGCCTTCCAGTAATCCACCGTGACATAATCATGTTTTGTCGATGGGGCCAGCAGAGTAGACATGACAAAAACAACGAATGCTACCCTGAAAGCACTTTCCTCCACCGCACTCATCTCCGGACCATAATCCCTCTCAAGTATTTCTTGAACTGCCTTCACGCTTCTGCATTCCTTTGGTTCCAACCCAAGGCACATAGGGATCTTATATTTCTTACCATCTATGCGTTGGGGGTCTCTGCCGAACACATTCATTCCGGCGGAAGGAATGTCGAACACCAAACCGATATCTTCCTTCGAAAATGGCAGCCTCTTTCCATCCTCAATAACAATTGATTGGTCAGTCACCTCAACTCTACTCATCAGCCACACTGAAAATCTCCTGTTCACCGACGCCAATGGTGGAAACTCTAACAGTCCACCAAACCCCACACTCCTGACCAACTGCTTTTTTCGCGAATCGAAACATGAAACTACTTGAAACACCTGCCTCACGGCGCACCTGGATGTAACTCCCCACGAATCTGCCTTCTCGTCATCCGACTTCCACTCGGTGCAATCCAGATCCACTCCCTCCCCCGGTGATTCCCTGATTTCCTCTGGTACTGGGGTATCGCAACCCCTGCTTCCGCCATTGAACTGCGCCATCATTGGTTGTGTCATACACAGCGATTTTTTTTGGTAAAACATAACCCAAATGATTGAATGCAATAAAAAGAAATATAAATCGTCGCTAGTGTCATCATAATCTTTGCATATATAAAAAAACATTCGGGAGGGATCCGATCGACACCTTCATTAGGCTTGCTGATGTCTTCCGCAAATGCTGGCCGCGCCTCCGTGCTGCTTGCTCCGTCTACTCCGGCAATAGAACGACGAACCCTAGCCGCCGCTTTCAGAGCTTGCTCTTATCAATCTACTTTTTTTTTCGCCTTCTCCCCTCTAATCATCCTGAACCGCACGCCGCTGATCGCATGACCGTCGGATCCAAAACATATGACTCAGCTGTGCGGTTTACACGCGTCCACTAGCATGACCCCACCTTGTCTGGATAAGGACAATAATAACTTACTGACCGGTTACATCTCGGGCGGACCGCCGCACATGGGATGGTTGACTCCCGCTCACCTCCCGCAGAAGCCACATCATCTGTTGTGTTAGTACCAATGGCTCTATCTCCTTAACCCACTCCACGTAATCATCCCGGCTTCCGAATCTTAAAGTCCCAACCGCCGGTCCCCGATAAAGGTGGTACGTCCCGTTAGCGTCATGGACATCTTTTCGGGTGTTCATCGCTGGCAAATACTGTTTATCTTCTTCCTTGATTTTGTGAGTGAGAGAGAAGGGTGCAGTCGTTTCCTAGGCTTAGCCATCAATTGGTACCAGAGCCAGGTTAGGAGATGAAGGTTGGCACGTCTCTGCTGAAGGGGGATGGTTCGAGCTTGGGCGCCGTCGGGGAGCGCGTCGTGCCCGGCTCCGGCGCGGTGGAGGTGCCAATGCTGGGCAAAGGCAACTACCATGAGTGGGCTTTGCTTGTGCAGGTGGCCCTGGAGGCGTTGGAGCTGTGGGACGTGGTGGAGGCGAGCACGGATCGGGCTTTGGATCACCGGGCATTGTCGGCAATCCTCCATGGCGTTCCACCAGAGATGAAGGCCGGGCTCGCCGTGAAGAAGTCGGCGAAGGAGGCCTGGGACTCCGTGAAGAAGATGTGAGGCGACGACAATCGCGTGAAGGAGGTGAACGTGCAGCGGCTGATGAAGGAGTTCGAAAACTTGAGCTTCCATGACGGCGAGGTGGTGGGCGACTTCGCCGTGCGCGTCGACCGCCTGATCGCACGCCTGGGAGATCTTGGCGAGGTGCTGCCGGATTCCCGCATGGTCAGGAAGGTGCTGCGCGTTGTTCCAAAGAGGTTGAGGCAGGTGGTAGTCTCCATCCAAATCGATCGGGACCTCAACACCATGAAGCTGGACGAGCTCGTCGGCCAGCTCTAGGTTGCGGAGGAGGCAGACGCCAAGGATGAGCCGGCAGGCAAGACCGGGAGTGGCGAGCAACTGCTACTCTCCAAGGCCCAGTGGGAGGCTCGTTCGCACTAGCGTGGAGACGGCGGGCGTCGTGGCGGTGGCGGACATGGAGGTGACCGCGACGACGACAACGACAATGACGCCAGCAACAGCACAAGCTCAGGACACCGGGGGAGCCACTACCGAGGTCGGTGCTTCGACTGCGGCGTGCGCGGGCACATGGCGAGGGAGTGCCCCAAGAAGAGGAAGGAGAGGGCTCTGCTCGCCGACGTCGATGAGGAGCCGACGCTCCTGTGAAGTCCATCTCCGCCATGTTGTGTTTAGGGGGAGATTGTTAGGAATAAACACGCCATGGATGTGTTCATCGCGTGCATGCTTGCGTGCGTGTGTCTGTTGTGTGAGTCGCATCGTATGTTGATCGATGTGTTTGATCGAGTCGTAGGATTGTTGGAGTCTTTGGTGTACGTGGCGCCGATTCTTGCGGATGAAGCCTCCATGACTGGGTCGAGCGAGTGGCTTGCGGCATGGCTGAGCGTGTTCCACAAATCGTGACGAAAGGGCCGGCATGGAGGTTAGCTCCTGATGTGTTCCCGGCTTATAAGAGGCCCCTGTACTTCTTCGTTCGGGTTGCTAAGTTCAGTGAATAAAGCTTGCCAAGATACAGGAGCAGTTGACTCCACGGCATTCGCTGGCAAATACTATTTATCTTCTTCCTTGAGTTCGTGAGTGAGGGAGAAGGGTACAGTCGTTTCCTAGGCTTAGCCATCACGGCGGTGACGTCGCGCGCCACCGCGAGCCGGCACGGCCACTCTGCCACGAGCTTCGGGCGGCGGCGCCCCAGCAGCGCGTCTTGCAGCGACCCGTTGGGCATGAGGTCGTACACCAGCATAGTCCACCGCGGCCGCGCCTGCCCCAGCTCGGACATGGAGTAGGCGAACGGCAGCAGGATGGAGGAGGAGGAGGAGATGAGATGGGAGGCGACGGCGATCTCGTTGTGGAACTCGCGCTCTCCCTGGAGCGACACCGTGGTGTCCATGACCTTGACGGCCACGGGCTGTGCCCCTCCGCCCCCCTTCACCGAGAGCGCACCGCGGAAGACGGGGCCGAACCCGCCCTGCCCAAGCTTGTTCGCTGCCGCGAACCCTCCCGTGGCGCGCCGCAGACGCCGGTACGACAAGCGCTGCAGAGCCCCCGACCCTTCCTCCCCTGCCGCCCGCTTCCTCCTCCGCAGCCACCACAGCAGCGCCGCAAGAGCGACCGCGACGGCCGCGAATGCCCCAGCCGCTGCGCCGGCCGCGATGAAGTGGCGGCAGCGGTGGTGATGGTCTTGGGGGAGCGCTTCTGGCGGCGGGAGCGGGGGCGGAGCGGGGAACGGAGGCTGGCGCGAGGGCATCGGGATGGTCGACGGCGGCGGAGGAGGAGAAAAGGACAGAGGCTTTCCACCATCAATTCGCCTTTCCCTTCGCAGCTGGAGCCGAGTCTTGCAGATCATGAGCCTCTCTGACCCAGGGAACGAGATCCACTGCCGCGCGTCACTGGGCAGTGTGATCGTCCATCTACGATTCAACGGCCACCGTTCTCCTTTCCTCATCTCTGTGTTACCCATGTGCGGCCCAACGACTGAGGCTCCCATCTCCGATTCTTTCCTGACTCCCGTAGGCCAGTTCGGCCCAGCAGCCCAAGAGCGCAACGCGGTTTCTTTTGGAGGGAAAAAGCAGAGGGAACGGGACGGATTGGAGGGAAAAAATCAATTCAGCTCTAACTGGAGACGGAGGGAGATGGGAGAGAAACTGGGCGATTTTTTATGCATGAAAAGTATCTTCTTAAGGTCTCGTGAAGATGGAAGAAATGGCAGATCCTGAGCATCATGGCTCCAATAAGTAAGTAATAACAGTTTTTCTTTTGCCCTTTTGATGTCCTATTTTGGGCATTCTTCAACCTGTTTGCACACACAAATAAATTTCAGTCTTAGTTTGTATATACAGCTGCTAAAGCACACACCTTTTTAGTTTGTTTTATTGTACTTTGATGTCTTCCATTCATGATATTTTAGGGAGCATATCCTGCCTAGTTTTGCACCTTATGTTGGGATGAAATTTAGAAATGTGGATGAGGCTTGGAAGTTTTGGTTAGCCTATGGTGGTCTGACGGGTTTTGAGGTTAGAAAAAGATACACAAACAAAAGTAAGATTAATGGCAAGATTACATCTGGTAGGTTTGTTTGTGGCAATGAGGGTCATCGACGGAAGGATAAAAGAGATGAGCAAATAAAATGTCCGCAAGCTGAAACAAGAACAGATTGTGAAGTTCATATGGGTATTGTCAAGGACCGAGAGACTGATAGTTACAAAGTATATGATCTGAATTTGAAACACAACCATGAACTTCACTTGCCTGCAACTTTTCACTTGATGGTGTCACAACGGAAGATTTCAGAATTGCAAGCTTTTGAAATTGATACCGCTGATAATTCTGGAATAGGACCAAAAGCAGCACATGAGTTAGCATGTCGTCAGGTGGGTGGACCACTTAATTTGAGCTACACTCTTCGTGACCATAAAAACTACTTGCGAGGCAAACGACAATGAGAGATGGCATATGGTCAAGCTGGAAGCATGCTGAAATACTTTCAAGATAAAATGGCAGAGAATCCATCATTTCAATATGCAACACAAATGGATATTGAAGAGAAGATAGCAAACATCTTTTGGGCTGATGCTAAAATGATTGCTGATTATGCACATTTTGGTGATGTTGTCTCCTTTGATACTACTTTTGGAACAAATAGAGAGAGTCGTCCTTTTGGAGTTTTTGTTGGATTCAATCAGTTTAGAGAAACAGTGGTTTTTGGTGTTACTCTAATGTATGATGAAACGTTTGAGTCTTTCAAGTGGCTCTTTGAGACCTTTCTAAAAGCACATAATAGAAAGCAACCCAAAACATTCTATACTGACCAAGATTTTGCAATGGGAAAGGCAGTTGAGCAAGTGTTTCAAGAGGCATGGCATGGATTATGTACTTTTCACGTACTGCAAAATGCTATCAAGCATTTGCCCCAACAACCGAAGAATAAAGACTCAAATGTTCTAGCTGATTTTAGTGCATGCATGTTTGAGTATGAGGATAAGGAAACATTTGAAAAAGAATTTGCCATCTTGAGGACAAAGGTACAAAAACAAACTTGGTTGGATAGTATTTATAAACTAAAGGAAAAATGGGCTGAATGTTATATAGAACATGTGTACACATTGGGTATGCGAAGCACACAATTAAGTGAGAGTCTGAACAATGATCTGAAAATTCATTTCAAATCAGATTTTGATATCATTCGATTTCTTAAACATTTTGAATGGGTGGTGCAAGGAAAAAGAAATAATGAGCTGCAATCAGAATTTGAATCAAGGAAAAAAAGACCCAATCTCATAGTGAGGCTTCCTATGTTGTTGCAAACAAGCAAACTGTACACTCCTACTATATTTGAAGCTTTTCAACGTCAATATGAAAAGTCCATGACAACATGCACCAAAATATTAGATGGAAACAATGAATATCTTGTTGCAGCTGGAAAGCTTGTCGGTGAACAACTAGTTTTTGCCAATGCAATATATCTTAAAGCGATGGACACGACAAGCATGCAACAGCACTGTACAAGATATGAATGGAAGAAATGTAGTTAAAAATCCAAAACTCGATGCGATGCTTCTCTATAGATATTACTCTCACAAACTTCTCAATTTGGCGCATCGAGCGGCCTACCATCAAGAGTGCAGACCACTGATGGACACCACTATAGATGTCCTTAGTCAACAAATTGAAGACAAAATTGCATCCATAAGTACTTTTAATGATGATCAAAGTGCAGTTCAGGATGAGGTTACTCCACCAAATGATGCATTGGGTAATGCACAATTAAAGAAAAAAGATGTTCACACAAAAAGTTCAAAGAGGAAAAAAATTGGGTGGGAAGATAAGCACAAGGGTACAAGAAAAAGACAAGTTAAAACTCCAGTGCAAGTTACAGTACCAATGGTATGTCACAATTTGAAACAAGTGAATTATAACATTTATCATTTAGTTCTATTTATCTCTGAATCTTGACTTTGTATTGTTGAAAGGCACGAGAGGTCCATGAAGAAGTAGGAAATGGTAAAGAGAAACAAGCTGAAGAATATAAGGCCATCACTTCCTTCACTCAACTGCTGAATGGGTCAAGCAATGATGATCTGAAATTTGAGGGATTGTTTTAGTTGTGGACCAACTCAGAATGGTTATTTTGTTGTTCACAGTTGTATTTTATTTTTGAATGGAGCAAGCAACTCAGAAGTGTGGTTCTTTTGTCTGAAATTCTATTGTCTGACAAACATCTCAAGTGACAAAATTGTGAATCCTTGCACTGTCTGAAATTCTTTTGTCTGACAAACGTTCACAGAGCAATAATTTGTACTGGTCATGCATGGTCTCCATGGCTCGTCGCCGCTCTCCATGACTCATTGGAGGCGCGGGAGCTGGGCGCGCATGGCGCAGGCGGACGACGGACGGCGGCGGCACGGGGAGCTGGGCGCACATGGCGGATGCCGACGACGGACGGCGGAGGCGCGGGGAGTTGAGCGTGCATGGCGCAGGAAGATGACGGACGGCGGCGGCACGGAGAGCTGGGGGCGCATGGCGCAGGCGGACGGCGGCAGCACGGAGAGCTGGTGCGCAGGCAGACGGCAGACAGCGGCGGCGCGGGGAACTGGGCGCAGCCGCGCTGGTGGAGTCTTCGCTTCGCTCGGCAGTTGACTTTTGAGCTTAGAAATAATGCCTCCATCAAATATGGGCCAAATACTTCGTTGGGCCGCACATGGGTAACACAGAGATGAGGAAAGGAGAACGGTGGCCGTTGAATAGTAGATGGACGGCCGCACTGCCCAGTGACGCGCGGCAGTGGATCTCGTTCCCTGACCCAGGGCGGTGTGGGATTGCAGAGGATGACCAGGGAGTGGGTCTATGAATGCTCGCTGACGCATGGGACCCCATAGATGGTGGGCCCAGGGGCAGGTGGTGGTTGTCAGGATGGTGAACCGCATTAATTTAATTGGTTGCTGAGCCACGGTGGTAATGTACGGGTTTAATGGAGGGAGGAAATCAATGTAGGCCTGATCCATATCAAAGATGCGCTATGGGATTCGGGGGCCAACTAGTCCACGGCTCTATGCGTGTCCTAGTCAGTTGTTTTTCTACCTACTTTTTTTCTCAAAATTAAATATCGTTTTAAAGTTAGGTATAAAAATAAGAAAAAAGTAAATAAGTGGATGCACTGAAAATAAGGAGAAGAGAGATAAAGATAGAGATATTGTAGAAAAAAAGAATATTGTATTGGAAAGAGAAAAAGGTGCATTAAAAAGTGAAAATGACATGTAATTGAAGAAAAGTTAAAAACATTAAAATGATATGTAAATGTGAATGGAGGGAGTACGTCACATCTGTACTTCCTCAATATTAAATTTAAATATTATTTTGGACATTTAACATATTAAGGTATGATTAATTAAGAAGAATGATTCACTTTCCATCATTATTAAATAGTCTGTTAGGAGAAATTGTTGGAGATATGCCCAAGAGACATTACGGATTTGATTCATATATGAGGGTCATACGGATACTGATCCATGAGGGATTAGTTAACTAATGAGCCAACTTATCGAGGCCCATTAGAAGGGTCTATATAAGTGGAGGCGGGGCAAGGGGTGCGTGTAACCCACCAGTCCATAACTCTAGCCGCCGTGCTCCTCTCTCTCTCGCCCACAAACCCTAACCGTGTTGTCGGTGGTAGCACGCCGTGCATGGTGCTCCAACCCCATATGTGTGGATACCGCAAGGAGACGCTACTGTTGCTGTGGTGCCGGACGGCTAGACTAGGAGGAGACGCTGATCGACTACTTTCTCTACACCGACGCGCGACTACGTTGGACGAGCTGCTACAACCCTCGCTTCCGCTCCGCCTGCGTGTCTAGTGGTAATGATCCATGATCCTCTCTTGCAAGGTTTCCTGGTTAAACGGTAAAAATTTTATATGCTATCATAGTCTACCGGTTCCCCAACAGTGATATCAGAGTCAACCTTGTGTAGTTTTGATCTGGATCTTGTGCATATAGCTGATTGCTGGTGTATTAGATTAGATCCATTACATATTTTTATGTACGGGTTGATTAGATTAATGATGATAGGGAGGTTCACAAGGTAATGGGCGGATAGCGATACATGCATCATTGATTTATTTGTGTTTCTTCTCCGTGCGCGTATGACTTGTCCCTACCGGCTGAAATCACCATCGGGACTAACTGTGTACGTCAGTAGAGGAGCCAATAGTATCATGATCATATACCACAGTCTACTCATGAAAACCTAATAGAAAACTAAGGCATTATGAATAACTCGAAATTGGGTAAATATGATTTTCCCGATAGGATTTCCATTGCGATTTCATAGATACGATCTATGAAATCCGGTGAGGTTTCAGGGACCGCCGTACGGACACGCCTAGATTGTTACACCCCTTTTTTGCCACCCATTAGCATTCGCTTCTCGCCTAACTTGTTTTTGCAGAGAATATTGTGAATTGTATGACCCAAGATATGCATGTGATGTATGTATGTGATTTGCATGGTCTGCGTGCCATGATTAATTACAGCTAGGTTGAGGCTGTCATATTATTGTATAACGGCCTGCATGTCGACCTATGATACTTGATATTCTCATGTAATTTATTACTAACTATTAGTTGTAGTAGCTAAGTGTTAGTTCATGGAGGCCTCAAGCATGATGGTTGAAGGGACGGGAGATATGACGATGGCAATGGAGATGGAGATCACCAATTGAAAGGGCCATACTATTTCACAGTTAATATGATTGCCTGTGATGATGTTCCTGTCATCCTATTCGTTCATGTGTTATTTTATATTGGATATGATTAACATGTTAGAATAGGTTCTCTCAAGAAAAAATTAAATTATATTCCCTTCCAATACTGCACCTATTAAAATTATGATCATTGTATGGTATGTCAACCAAAGTAGAGTATCTCAACTATCTTGATTATTAGGGTAAATATCGGATATTTACATGCATAGTATTGGTTTAATTAACAAAGCTATCAAAACAGTTTTGGGCTTTGGGGCATGATGTTGGCGCCAAGGCATGTGATGCTACCCAACAAACAAGAGTCACATAGGGATGTGATTAGCAAACTGTTGCTTACCTATATCACTAGATTTCTAGCGGTGATGCCAAAGCTCACTAAGATCTAAGTTGAATATGGATCTTGAACCACTATATGTCGTTTTGAGGGAAAACGGTTCTAGGCATATAGTGGAATAATGAATTCTTATTAAAATGTTTAATAAGTGTTTTAAATTTACATTGTGCTTATATTCGCATAATTTCTGTTATAGATCATGGCACCAACCGCTAGTAACACTTTCAATTTGCGCTTGATTCTTGAAAAAGAGAAGCTTAGTGGAACAAACTTTATTGATTGGTATCATAACTTGAGAATTGTTCTCAAGCAAGAGAAAAAGGAATATGTTCTAGAGCTTTCCTATCCTAATAATCTGCCAGATAATGCTACTGCTACTCAGAAAAGAAAGTATGAGAAGCATACCAATGATGCAATTGATGTTAGCTGTCTCATGCTTGCCACTATGTCCTCTGAGCTTCAGAAGCAATATGAGAACGTGGATGTCCACAATATGATTGAGGGACTCCGTGGTATGTTTGAGAACCAAGCAAGGTCTGAGAGGTACAACATCTCAAAGTCCTTGTTTGCGTGCAGGCTAGCTGAAAACGGTTCTGTCAATCCTCATGTGATCAAGATGATTGGTTACATTAAGAATCTGGAGAAACTTGGTGCTGCTCTACACCCTGATTTGGCCACAGATGTGATTCTCCAGTCGCTTCCCGCGAGCTATGAGCCTTTCATTTTGAACTTTCAAATGAATAGCATAGAGAAGACATTGGCTGAGTTGCATGGGATGCTTAAGACAGATGAGGCAAGCATCAAGAAATCTGGTCCAAGTCATGTTAACTTGGTTCAAAAGGATAGCAAGAAGCGAAAGCGAAAGGCTAAGGCTAAGGCTACTGATGAGATCTCTAGCACTAAGCCTAAACCTGTAGCAGCTCCTAATCCTAAACCGGCGGCTGGTGATCCTTATTTTCACTGCAAGAAAACCGGTCATTGGAAGAGGAATTGCAAGCTTTATCTGGAAGAGCTAAAGAAGAAGCGTGGAGACACTTCTAATTCAGGTATCAATGTTATTGAAATTAATAATGTTGCTACACGTTCTTATGATTCATGAGTATTTGATACTGGATCAATGATCTATACTTGCAAATCGTTGCAGGGGCTTAAAGAAGCAAGGAAGTGTGCAAAGGGCGAGGTGGATGCTCGCATCGGCAATGGTGCAAAGGTTGCTGTGTTGGCCTTCAGAACTTATCCACTTTCATTACCATCAGGATTAGTTTTGGAGTTAAATAATTGTTATTACATTCCCGCCTTAGGCAAAAACATTATTTCTTCAAAGTGTTTGGAGGAACATGATGGTTATGAGGTCATAATAAGGAACAAGTGTTGTTCCATTTATTTGAATGATATTATCTATGGTAATTGCTCATTGGTGAATAGATTGTATTACTTGGATCTTGAGAATAAGCCTATTTATAACATTGATGCGAAAAGGCTCAAGCCTAATGATTTGAATCCCACATATACTTGGCATTGTCGTTTAGGTCATATAAATGAGAAGCGCATAAAGAAGCTCCATACAGATGGTCTTCTAAGTTCTTTTGATTTTGAATCAATTGATACATGTGATTCTTATTTACATGGCAAAATGACTAAGTCGCCTTTCACAGGAAGTAGTGAGAGGGCGAGTGAACTATTAGGACTTGTACATATGGATGTATGTGGACCAATGAGTTGCACGGCCAGAGATGGTTTTCAGTACTTCATAACTTTTACCGACGACTTTAGTAGATATGGTTACATCTACTTAATGAGGCATAAGTCTGAATCCTTTGAAAAGTTTAAAGAATTTCAACATGAAGTACAAAATCAATTGGGCAAGACTATTAAACTCCTACGATCTGATCGTGGTGGTGAATATTTAAGCCATGAATTTGGTGAACATCTAAAGCAATGTGGAATTGTTCCACAATGGACTCCGCCAGGAACGCCCCAATGGAATGGAGTATCTGAACGGAGGAACCGAACCTTGTTAGACATGGTTAGGTCTATGATGTGCCAAAGTGATCTTCCATTATCCTTCTAGGGATACGCTTTAGAGACTGCCGCTATCACACTTAGTAGGGTTCCATCTAAATCCGTGGAAAGGACATCATATGAAATATGGACTGGGAAGTGTCCCGGGTTGTCTTTTCTTAAGATTTGGGGATGTGAGGCTTATGTAAAACGTATGACATCTGATAAGCTTTCTTCCAAGTCTGATAAATACTTCTTTGTAGGATACCCTAGGGAAACCAAGGGTTATTATTTCTACAACCGGGAAGAGGGCAAAGTGTTTGTCGCTCGCAATGGTGTTTTTCTAGAGAAAGAGTTTCTCTCCAAAAGGGTAAGTGGGAGAACGGTGCAACTTGAAGAAATTCAATAAGCTCCAGAAAATGTTTCTTCTTCCGCTGTTCCACAATTGGATGAACAAATTGTTGTTAAACCAATTGTTGAGATACCAACCCCGCGTAGGTCAGAAAGGGCACGTCGCGCTCCTAAAAAGTTCACGCTCCTAACCATGGGGCAGCGTGACATATTATTGTTGGACAATGATGAGCCTAAGACTTATAGTGAAGCAGATGGGACTGGACTCTGAGAAATAGCTTGGAGCCATGAGATCCAAATTAGAATCCATGAGAGAAAATCAAGTTTGGAACTTGATAGATCCGCCTAATGGTGTAAAAACCATTGAGTGTAAATGGGGTTTTAAGAAAAAAGATAGTCATGGATGGAAATGTTCATATCTATACAACACGATTAGTGGCGAAAGGTTTTAAGCAAATTAAAGGGGTTGATTATGATGAGACCTTCTCCCCCGTCGCTATGCTAAAGTCTATACGAATCCTTCTAGCAATTGCCGCATTTTATGATTATGAGATATGGCAAATGGATGTCAAAACGACTTTCCTTAATGGAAACCTAAGTGAGGATGTGTACATGACACAACCTGAAGGTTTTGTCGATCCATAAAATGCTAGGAAAATATGCAAGCTTCAAAAGTCCATTTATGGACTAAAGCAAGCATCTCGGAGTTGGAATCTTTGTTTTGATGAGGTAGTCAAAGGGTTTGGCTTCATTAAAAATGAAGAAGAGCCTTATGTTTACAAAAAGGCTATTGGGAGCGTGCTTGTCTTTCTGGTCCTTTATGTGGATGACATATTGCTGATCGGTAATGATATTCCAATGCTTGAAGTTCTTAAAACTTCTTTGAGAAATAGTTTTTCTATGAAGGACTTGGGAGAGACAGCTTACATTTTGGTCATTAAGATCTATAGAGATAGATCAAAAAGGCTAATTGGATTATGCCAAGACACGTACATCGACAAGGTATTGAAACGGTTCAATATGCAAGATTCCAAGAAAGGTTTCTTGCCCATGTCGCATGGCATTACTCTTAGCAAGACTCAGTGTCCTTCGACACCTGATGAGATAGAGAAGATGAGAGTGATCCCATATGCTTCGGCTATCGGATCCATCATGTATGCCATGATATGTACGCGCCCAGATGTAGCTTTTGCTCTAAGCACTGCAAGCAGATTCCAATCAAACCCAGGAGAAGCTCACTGGGTGGCTAGTAAGAATATCCTAAAGCACTTGAGAAGAACTATGGATATGTTCCTAGTCTATGGAGGTGAGGAAGAGCTCGTTGTAAATGGTTACACTGATGCTAGCTTCCAAACCGACAAAGACGATTCGAGATTGCAATCTAGAAATGTGTTTTGCTTCAACGGAGGCGTGGTGAGCTGGAAGAGTTCCAAGCAAGATACGGTTGTTGACTCAACAACGAAGGCCGAGTACCTTGCCACTTCAGAAGCTGCAAAGGAAGCTGTTTGGATCAGAAAATTTGTTTCTGAGTTGGGTGTGGTTCCTAGTGCGTCCAGTCCAGTGGATCTCTATTGTGACAATAGTGGTGCCATTGCGTAAGCCAAGGAGCCTAGAGGGCATCAAAAGAACAAACACGTACTACGGTGTTATCACCTCATTCGGGACATCGTCGCTCGACGTGATGTAAAGATATGCAAGGTGTACACGGATTCAATATCGCTGATCTGTTGATAAAGCCTCTCTCTCAGCCCAAGTATGAGACACATATGACATCCATGGGTATTAGATATATGCATGATTAATGTATGAGAGATTGTGTAATGTCTATGTTTATGTGTGATTGAATAAAGTGTTATTCTATTCCATGAATAATAATTATTGCATTGATTGACAAGTACGTGACTTGTTTGTGAAACTCATTGTTTTTCATAATATTATCCTAAATGATCCCTAATTCTTAATCATTATATGGAACAATAATGATTCATGGACTAGCACATGTATTGGTTGATGATCATATTTCACAGATCATTGATATGGAGATATCAAATTAATAATGTGGACACATGTTGGAGAACATGGTGTTGGATTGACCCACTAAAAGACTCTGCCAAGATGTTATATTTGTGCCATCAGTCGTTGTCTTGAATGATGTACCTTCGGGATCCTTAGACCTGAGATCGTCATTGATTTCCAGAATGCGTAGTAGCATACTTAGGGGTTACCAAACACTACTCCGTAACTAGGTAGTCATAAAGGTAGCTTTCGGGTATGTTATGAAACATGTCATGGGATGTGAGCGGTCAAGACAGAATTTGCCCCTCCTAATAACAGGAGAGATATCTCTAGGCCCCTCGAGTTAGATGGATTTAGAAGTGCATGGCCATGCCAATGTGATTAAAAGTTAATCACGATGACTAAGAGTTAGTCATGATAAATCCACTAGACGTTCGAGTGAATGGTCGAGCTATCACAGGGATGGCACGTATCTCGCCTTGAGCTTGACTGATATCGTGAGGCAAAGGGATCGCTGAATGCGTATGTCAAAGGTTCAGCCGATATGATCTTTATGTGTACACGAGAATCAGTATGTGCTGCTAGGTGCTGCTATTGATTTATGATTTGGAAAGGGGTTTCCACATCATTGTCGTGTACATATGAATCTAACGGGTCACACACTTAACGGGTTGGAACATCGCTTGCCTATGTGATTGTCTCTAGTGCAAGTGGGAGATTGTTGGAGATATGCCTAAGAGACATTATGGATTTAATTCGTATGTGAGGGTCATACAGATATTGATCCGTGAGGGATTAGTCCACTAATGGGCCAACTTGTCGAGGCCCATTAGAAGGGTCTATATAAGTGGAGGCGGGACAAAGGGTGCGTGTAACCCACCAGTCCATAACCCTAGCCGCCATACTCCTCTCTCTCTCGCCCACAAACCCTAACCGTGTTGCCGGTGCTAGCACGCCGCGCACGGTGCTCCAACCCTGTATGTGTGGATACCGCAAGGAGGCGCTGCTGTTGCTGCGGTGCCGGACGGCTAGACTAGGAGGAGACATCGATCAACTACTTCCTCTACACCGACGCGCAACTATATTGGACGAGTTGCTCCAACCCTCGCTTCCGCTCTGCCTACGCGTCTAGTGGTAACGATCCATGATCCCCTCTTACAAGGTTTCCTGGTTGAACGGTAAAAATTTTATATGCTATCGTAGGCTACCCGTTTCCCAACAGGAATCTATTCAACAATCCACTGTAATCCGAACTGTTACCGAGGTGGAGTTGCGGCTACAAGTGTGAGGTTTTGAGACCGCCCTTCCACCCATTGTTTTTTTATTGTTTGGTGTTTTCACATGCAACAATACTTCAAGTTGGTTCTTTTTTTCCAGTGCACAAAATTCGTTCTTCCACAGCATTGTGCTAGGGGTGGGCCCACATTTATTCAAATGTATTCAATTGAATACCCAGGACAAAAAAAAATTTATACATAGCATATCATATGTATGTGTACCAAAAAAAGTAGAAGAAATAGACAACCAGTAAATCTAAACCAAAAAAAAGGTCATTTAGTCAATTTTTTGTCCACTTTCTTCTCAACATAGTCGACCCAATAAGAAAGTTGGCCCATATGGTCGAAATCTCCCTTCCCGAATCTCTCACAGTGGTGCCCCTGCCCTCTCCTCTGAAAGTGGCCATGAGTGAGCTGCACGCCGTCGATCATGGCCCCAGCGCCCGGGCGAGCCGCCGCTTGCCCCTGCTCCTCCCGTCGGCACCTAGCATCCGGCGCCCGCGCCTAGCCCTGAGCCACCCACTGCCCCACACCCCGCGGCCAGCCCACCCGAGCCTATGTGCTTAGTCCCGAGCGCTACCGTCGTGACCACAATGCCAAGCGCACGCACCACGACACCGCCCAACTCAGCCAAGCCTGAAGCATCGTGCCACGTCATGGTAAGGCAACAAAGACACTATCCTAACACTAACTGGATAATTGCATTATGGATTGTTTGACTTGTGACTAGGTAGTGAATGTGACTTGTATGATTTTAATTTTAGTGTGAAACATGAAGAGGAAGAATAATGCCACTACTAATTTGAGGTGTTTCCTTGCAAGAGCTACTGGGAAAGTGTTACAGTACCATCTTCCATTGAAAGCCAGATGCACATGGTGGTATTGAAGGGCAGAGTTACAGTGAAACAATGGCAACAGAGCCAGAGACCCCAGTCACAAAAGATGATGAGTCCATACCACTAGATGAATCTGAATGCACTGACGGTGACAATTCTGATGAATATAACTTTGAACATGGTCCTGGATTGAGGGCTCCAATCTCAATGATCAAGATTTAGTTAGAAGAGCATATATTGCAATCGGACCATGTCGACCAAGCATGAAGAAGGAGAATTTTCCACAACATAAGTGTGGAGGTATGCATTGCTTCCAACCTAATTGGTTTGATGAATTCAAGTGGCTTGAGTATAGCATGCAAAAAGATGTTGTATTTTCCTTTGTTTGGTCTTTGTTCAAAGATAGTTGTAAATATGGCGGTGGAAATGATTTTGTTGATGAAGGGTTTCAAAATTGGAATATGAAATCAAGAATTCATACGTATGCTGATGTCGTTGGTAATGCTCACAGTGATGCTGCAGAAAGAAATAGGGCATTTGTGTTTCTACCCCTACTTTGCCTTTCAATTGTGATTTTACCCCTCCTTTTCCAACTTCGCGATTTTACCCTTGGTTTTTTAAAATGAAGCTAGAAGTTACCCTTGTGGTTGTGATTTTGCCCCTTGTTTTGGAGCAAATTAGGGGTAAAATCACAACCACAAGGGTAACTTCTAGCTTCATTCTAAAATAGCAGGGGTAAAATCACAAAGTTGAAAAAAGAGGGATAAAATCATAATTAGGAGGCAAACCAGGGGTAGAAACGCAATATTTTCAAAAATATACCTTGTTCATTAAACCTAAATCTTCAATCCATGAGTTAGTTGCATCAAACACTACAGATTACAAGGCTAAGTATCTAGCTTGTGACATGGTCACTTATGTGCATAAGATATATTTTGCGTCAAGGGTTGGCTCTTCACGGTCATGATGAATCAAAGGATTCATTGAATAAAGAGAACTTTTTGGAACTTTTAGCATAGCCGGTAGAAAACTTTGAAGAGGTAAATAGTGTTGCACTACAGAATGTATAAAAAAATGCCAGACGATAGACCACAAGATTCAAAAGCAACTCATTGCTGCTTGCTCATGAAACAACAAAATTTATCATAGAGGAACTGGTGATAAATGTGTTTTCCAATTCTTGTTGATAAGTCAAGTGACGCATACCAAAGGAACAATTAGCTCTTTGTGTACATTTTGTTAATAAAAAGGGGCAGTTGGTTGTGCAATTTCTTGGTCTTGTCCAAGTTGAAGATACTACACCACTGACTCTTAAAGAAGCAATACTGTATTTGCTTAGGAAATATCATTTGCCTTTATCCAAGGTATGTGGTCAAGGGTATGATGGAGCTAGTAAAATGAAAGGTCATTTCTCTAGGATGAGTCCCCTTCTGCTGATTATGTTCATTGCTTTGCTCATCAACTTCAACTAATTGTTATAGCAGTTGCTAAGGAGAATACAGATCGTGATTGGTTCTTTGGGCAACTTTCATATTTGTTGAATGTTTTAGGGATGCCTTGTAAAAAGATTCACATGCTTCGCATAGCTCCAGCTAAATATATGATTGAGCATTAAAATTGGGTGAAATGGGAACTAGTCAAGGTTTAAATCAAGAGATGGGCTTAGCAAGGCCAGGTGATACACATTGGGAATCTCACTATAGAACTGTCATGTCCATGATGTCCCTGAATCCTTCCATCAGAAAAGTTCTCTTTAGAATTGGCAATGATAGTAAAGGGGCTGAAGCTAATGGAGTTCAAACTATGCTGACAGTATTTAAGTCTTTTCAGTTTGTTTTCTTGCTGCACTTGATGAATGAAATATTTAGATACACAAGTGACTTATGCAATACTTTGCAAAGGTGGTAGCAAGACATGGTTAATGTAATGGATCTTCTTGAGTTCACAAAAGTAGAACAACATGGTTTTAGAGATGATTCTAGATGGCTAGAATTCATTAAGAAGGTCTTTCTTTTGGTGAGAAGCACAAAGTTAAAGTTGTTGACATGAATGAGAAGTACATTCCTATGCTAAGACAAAGACATGACTATAGAGATGCCATTAATTACCACCAGTTTCATGCTAATATATTTTTGGATGTGATTGATAGGCAAGTTCAAGAACTTAATATAATAGGTTTGATGAGGTAACTACCGAGCTGCATAGATGCATGGCTGCATTCATTCCAACCAATTCATTTTCAGCTTTTAATGTTAGGAAGTTGGTTAAGCTTGCTGAGTTCTATCCTCATGACTTTGAATTTGAAGAACTGAACCAACTTCCTTTTCAACTGCAACATTATATCAAGGATGTGAAAAGTGATGAAAACTTCAAAATTTGAGAAGTCTATCAGAGTTGTCTATGATGCTAGTTAAAGAAGGAAAGGTTTCTAGGTATGACATTGTTTATAAGCTTCTAAAAAAAGATGCTCTTGCTATTTCAAATCCTAAATAGGCAAAAAAACAATCCAATTCTTAAAACACAAAAGGTCGTCATTATTTAACAATTAACAAGCGTATGCTAAGACTAGACCTTTTGATTCTTGTTAAAGGAGTAGATCGCAGCTAGCGCCCCACCTTTCCTTCGCTTAGAAGGGACAAAGATTGGAGAGATTTTATGGACATTGTGAAAAGAAACACAAAACAAATCATTCTTACATAAAGCACATCATTTAGAAAAAAAAACCACTTTCCAAAAGGGGTGCTTATTGTTGTTTTCTTTTCCACTTGTGCGCAAACAAAGGATGCTAGAGTAGAACAAAGTGGTCTGGATAGGAGCTTAGAACACAACCGTCATGAATCATTTATTGAATTGCTCTATCTCTTTCCTCCAATTGTAAAAGGCTCTTTCTGTGGAGCATGTGTCCTCCGGATACCTCATCAGTGGTATAAGATTAGTTATGACCCTGTTTATTTGCATGAGGACCGGTATCCAGTAGAGTCACGGTTGAGATAAAGGCCTTGAAGATTACTACTCGGATGCTACTTCGAGTACACAACAATACATAATTAGAGATAATTCTTATAGATAGAATATATTGTAACTGACTAGGAAAGCTTTCATGTAAACCTGCCCTTTGGATATATAGGTAGGGAAGGGGTCTTTAGACAATCACCAAAATTCACACTGAGAGCCTAAACCTCCGTGCAAAATATCATCAATACAACACACCTCGTACAGGATATATGGTTATTATCCTTCGGGAGACCTGAACCTATCTAATTCTTGCGTTGTGTGTCCATCGAGTTCTTGAGCTCATTAGCATACCTAGAAGTACTACCGAGTAATACCCTCCACACTTTCTTTCGAGAAGTGTCAAATAGTAGTAAGTTTTTGTTTTCAGTTTTACTCCGCACTTGCCTCAAGATATATCCATCACTCACTTTTTGTTTTGAATTAGCAATAAGAAATGATCGTTGCTAATTTCAATTCATTCAAAAGTTTATAGAACTTTCGATCGACAATATGAACCATCCGATTGACGATCGAGGGCTGCCGTTATCATTTTTTATCTCCCACCAACCCTTATTAGGTCTGATAAACATGCCCGTTAAGGAATTTAAATGATAATATGTGTAAACAAATAATAAATAATACTTTTCTTAGAAAATAGATGAGATAAATTTTTTAGACAAAAGGTGTGAACCAATAACTGTAATGTCCCGCCCCTCCGAGGCCGGGCCCGCTTACCCTGGCAGCTCTCTAGAACCTCAAGACTATCCTCATAGACCAACACATGTCTTTTCTACGCACTTTGTCCTCACTCATGCGCACCCGAGACAAACTTTCCAGTCGGTCACCCATAAATTGCTCTAGGCTAGGCACGCTTAACTTTGGAGTTCTTTAGGGATGAGCTTCTGAAAAAGAAGTTGCAATTTGTTGGTATGAGTATTCTATCAATCCTATTAAGCCTTGGTCTAGGATGTTACACTGAAGATCGACATCCTCGTCGATCAACCCCAAGCCAGGAACATCCCCTCTTGGCCACGTCCATGTGCCCAGTGCCAGCACATGTGCCATGCTGTGTGACCACTCCAGGCCCACACCAGCCATGCGCACCATGCCTGCGCAACTGCGACCCCACACGCCCGTGAAACCGCAAGGGTCAGCTCTGATACCAACTATAATGTCCCGTCCCTCCGAGGTCGGGCCCTCTTACCCTGGTAGCTCTCTATAACCTCAACACTATCCTCACAGACCAACATATGTCTTTTTTACGCACTTTGTCCTCACTCATATGCACCCGAGACAAACTTCCCGGTCGGTTACCCATCCCTAAATTGCTTTAGGCCAGACATGCTTAACTTTGGAGTTCTTTAGGGATGAGCTTCCGAAAAAGAAGTTGCAACTTGTTGGTATAAGTATTCTATCAATCCTATTAAGCCTTGGTCTAGGATGTTACCATAACCCTACAAATTTATACAAAATCATACAAATCTAAATTGTTTACAAACCCGTTATGCAAGGACCTGTTCCTGCAGACCCGTTAAACCACCGACTAATGACAAGAAATATGATAAGAAATTAACATATCCATCAGTCTATTGGAGAAGAAGACAAGGAAAGGAATACATAGGACGGGAGGCTAGATCTGGACCGTTCAATTAAGATGGAAGGGGTGGAAAAGTTGACTGACAGATGTGCCGTATTGCAGTCCAATGACAGCCAGACAATCAGGTTTTGTTATATTTAATCTTACTTGGGTAAGCCAATTATTACATGGAAAATAACGAAATACATAGACCCATGCTCCAAGACTACCTACAATACAAGCAGGGTGAAAGTACAGATTAAGTCAACATGGGTAGTAGCATATGATATCTCCTAAATCTCATCCACCATGGATAGTGTTGGTGTTACGAAGCGTATGCCTCGAAAGTACGAATAGAAAAGTAAAGAAGGAAAGTAGGATCACAGGAAAATACGTGGCGAACGGTGTGTCCGCTTTGTATATTCCACGAATACTCGCCTTTACATGTCAGAGGTGCCAGACAATTTATAGCCGAAACTCTAAGGTGGTAAGTCAAGTCTAATGACCAATCTACCCTCAATTTACCTATTACATTCTATGAATGTTCTGTACGAGATAGTCATAAAGGGCAAATTGGTCATTTACACATGGTTATGCCCCTCCGTTTTTCTCGCTATTGTACCAATCATTATGCCACGTGTACTGTGGCCACGTGCCTTCTGGGGACCAAAACTGGATCCTCCATTTCTCTTGCCTGTGCTCTCGAATTCTTCGAAGGGCCGTCGAGACACTCCGAAGGTAGAAACCCTTCGTAGTGTGGATCTTCGATGTTCTAGGGGAGTTGGGGCATGACGCCATGATACCTTCGAGGCATGTACTGTACCTACACATTGAAAAAGCATGGATATGGTCTTGAACATTGGTTTTAGTCTTTGCTATGACCCAAGTTTGGTAAGGCTCGAGAGGTGGCCTTTGGGTGGTCCCCCAACAGTAGCCCCTCGAGCGGTGGGTCCAATTTTGATGGACCTTAACCCTCGTTCAAAGAATGGGAATCCATCCAAAACGCCACCCTCGATCATCAAAGTTGGGCGACTAAAGTTGAATCCTTTGAAGTGCTTTTCCATGCTTTCATATGGTGTTGTGGTACCTCTCGAGTTGGGGGTCATGGATGGTGTCCTTGTCATGCTGGCTGGCAACAATTTGTCTTGATTCTGCACCATTGCACTCCTAGAGCTCTGATTTTTCTTAAGCCCAGAAGCACTGTCTCGTACTCGGCTATGTTGTTGGTGCATTTATCTGTCTCCTTGGCAAACTCAAGCCTTGCAGCATACTTTAGCTTTACTCCAGTCGATGAGGTGATTACTGCTGCGATTCCGGCTCCAGCATAACCCCAAGCCCCATCGCAATGTACTATCCACTCGCTCTCTGCTGCTATGTAATCCATTGAGCAAACCGGAGCTGTCCAATCTGCGATGAAATCAGCCAAGACTTGAGATTTGATGGCGCTCCACTTTTTGAAGTCTACTACATGTTTGGAGAGTTCCATAGCCCATTTGCTGATCCTGCCCGAGGCGTCTCTGTTGCCAAAGACATCATTGAGGGGCTGGTTGGTGGGTACTTTGATGTGATGAGCCTCAAAGTAATGGCGTAGCTTTCTGGATGCCATGGCTACGGCGTATCCAATTTTTTCCATCTCTGAATAGAATTTCTTTGAACCAAACAGAGCTTCACTTACATAGTAAACGGGAAGCTGGACAAGGAGTTCCTTCGGCTCTCCTTTGCCTAACTTCTTGACTTTTTTCTCCTGGAACAGTACTGCACTTACTATTGAGTATGAGGCTCCAACATATAATAGTAGTGTTGCTCCAGCTTCTGGGTTGGTTAACTTCGATTGCTTTTAGAGATATTCCTTCAGCTCTGCAAATGATTTCTATTGCTCTAGACACCATTCAAAGGGTTGGGCCCCATGGAGGGTCTAAAAGAAGGGCAGACTCCACTCTGCAGATTTAGATATGAATCTGTTAAGGACTGTCATCCTTCCAGTCAACTTTTGCACATCTTTCCTGGACTTAGGCTCTTGTATTCTAGTGATCTCTTTGATTTTATCTCGACTGGCTTCGATCCCTTTTGCTGACACGAGGCACCCCAACACTTTTCCTTTTTGTATTTCGAAGATACACTTTTCAGGATTGAGTTTGAGTTTCGCTGCTCGAAGGTTAGTAAATGTTTCTGCCAGGTCCCTTATGTGGTTTGTTTTCTCTTTGCTTGCCACGATCAAGTCGTCCACATAGGCGTGGATGCTTTTCCCAAACTGCAACTCGAAGACTTTCTTGGTCATATGGCAACACGTTGGACCTGCATTCTTCAGCCCCTACAGCATTCTCACAAAACAGTATGTTCTGAAGGGTGTAATGAAACTTGTTTTCTCCTCATCTTCCTTTCTTAGCCAAATTTGATGATACCCTGAGAAACAATCGAGTGGGGACATCAACTCGCTGCCAGCTGCGGCATCCACTATTTTGTCAATTCGAGGTAAAGGAAAATCATCCTTTGAGCACGCCTTGTTGAGATCTATGAAGTCTATACACATCCTCCACTTTCCATTTTTCTTTCTAACCATGACACAATTTGCCAGCTAGCAATGGATACTTGACCTTGTGAATTACTGAGGCATCGAGCAGCCTCTGCACTTTTGCTTTTATGGCTTCTGTTTTTTCGTCTGACATTTTGTGGAGCTTTTGCTTCTTGCGGAGCCTTTGCTTCAAGTTTGTGCTCTATTACACTTTTGTCTACCCCCTCAAGGTCTTTGGAAGACCAAGCGAAAACATCCTTGTTTTTACTAAGAAAGGCCAAGAGTTCTTTCTCTTCCTCGGGGTACGAACCCGTGCTAGTGATAACGAACTATTCGAAGACGTGCTAGAGTACCTTCTTCATTTTCTCGTTAGGATGTACTACAATTTTCTCTTTGTCACTTTTGGAGGTTTCCTCCTTTGCATTTGCCCTGTGCTGCTCTTCTGCCTTACGAGCAATCTCTTCCTCGTCCAGCTGCTCTTGCGTGAACACTTGTATGTTGTTACAATTTCTTTCCCCCGGGGCGTAGCCTTTTTTGATGTCTTTGGCTATTTGTTGGTTCCCCCCCTGACAGTTATGATACCCTTTGCAGCTGGCATTTTCATGCATAGATATGCACTGTGAATGATTGCTTCGAAAGTATTGATTGTTCCATGCCCGAATATGACATTGAACGGGTGCCAAATATACACTGCGTCGAAGGTTACATATTCTGTTCGAGGGTTCTAAGTGTCTCCAAAAGACACTGGAAGCAAAATTTTGCCCATGGGTGAAATTCTTCGGCCCCCGAAGCCAATGAGTGGAATGCTAGAAGGTTGCAAGGAGCTTTTGCTGAGACCCATCTGCTCGAAGGCGTTGATGAATAAGATATCTGCTTGACTGCCATTGTCTACTAAGACCTTACTGACCAGCCAATTATGAATGTGTGTTGTGATTACGAAGGCGTCAACATGTGGGTATACTTTGAGGTTTAGGTCTGCCTCCGTGAAAGTAATGGGCATGTGGGACCACTTGGATTTGATAATGGGCCCTTCAACAAGGATGCTTCTCACCATTCAAAAATGGTCCCTTCTTTGTCTCTTGTTTTCAAATTTTGAAGACAAGCCCCCGGTGATCATTCCTATAAAACCTTGCACTAGGAAGGCATTGGTTTGATCAGATTGGTTAGGAGATGGCTCAGGTTTTGGAGTTGGTAAGGGTTGCGGGCTTGTTTTAGGTTGCTGGTGAGTTCGATTGGACTGCGAGTGTTGTAGTATCGGCCTAGGCTAGATGTAGTGGTCTGGCGGTTGAGTGGGGTGAGTGGGCTCAAAGTATAGGGATGGTGTGTATGGTTGATGGTGATAGCTAGGTAGATATTAGTAACTGTGGTTCGAGGGTTGGGGTATGAGATTTGTGGCCATGGGCTGGGTGTAGTGTAGTTTATGGCTTTTGGTTGAGGCAGCTGTTTCTTCTCCGCCTCGATTCTTTCCTGGATTTCTTATGCTTTGAGGCAGGTGGCGGTTTTATGGCCTTTATCTTCCCCAGGTGGCGGTTTTATGGCCTTTATCTTCCCCACAGTAGAGACAATATGGTTTTTGGGTGGACGCCCCTGGCTTTCAGGGCCTCGGCCCCTTCCACGGCCATGATGATTGTTTGCTCTGGTGTCTTGACTCGGGGTCTCTTTGTTATTGTGACTCCCTTTTTCTTGCTCGATGTGTCCTACATATGACTGTGTTGAGTCGTCATGATGCATGTGCCTTTTGTAGGGCTTTTCTTGATTGTTGCTCTCAAGGTTCGAGTGGCTGCGATTTTTGGTTTGACTTTGCTTGCGTCGCTTGTAATCTTCATCAGATCTGCAATACGCTTTGAACTTTTTGCATAACTGTTGCATTGTCTGGGGTGGCTCTCAAGCGCAATGAGATGTCATTTGATTAGCTCGCATGCCTCATAGGACTGCGCTGATTGCCGCCTCGTCGGCTACACTTGGAGCTTATGTTCAAAGTGTGAGAAACCTCTTGTAATAATCATGGAGAGTTTCATTGTCCTTCTACTCAATGTCCAGAAGGTCTTATGATGGCTCTGTGATGTTGTGAAAACCTTGGAAGCTTGCGATCACTTTATCCTTGATATTCTCCCAACTATAGATTGATCTTGGTGGCAGGTTGAAGTACCAGTTGAGAGCGGCATCTTCTAGAGCACACAAATGTTTTGGCCAGGGTTGCTTCGTCTCCACCCGCCGATACTATGGCAGCCTCGTAACTTAGGAGGAACTGCCTTGGATTGGTGTTACCTTTGAACTTAGCTAACGGTATCATTCTGAATTGTGGAGGGAATAGAGTTCTTTGTAGGCCTTCTGACAAAGGTGAATCTCTATCAAAGATGTTCAATGAACTGGCTCTTCGGATTGGCAAGACCTCCGTTGTTAATGGTTGACTACCCTGGGTGGATAGGACTTCATACTCAATTGGTTGGTGCACCTCTGAGCGAGGGCTGACCTCGTGATTGCCTGATCTGTGTGTGGCTCTCTGGAGGCTATCTATCTCTTTTTCGAGCTGCAAATTTCTCAGTCTCAGCTGGGCAATGTGTTCCCTCTCTTGCAGAGACTTCTCTCTTTGTTGCAAGGCTTTGTTTCTGAGTTCTTGCTCTTGCAGTAGTTGTTGCTTTACTTGCTGGAGGTGTGCTGTCCTCTGCATTAAATGTTCCATCTCTTGGGCCAGCGTTGCTGATAATGCGTCATTTTCCTTCGGAGTGGTTGAGCTCGAATGGGTCATTTGTAGCCGGCTATTTTTCTATATTTCGTCCATTGTTTGCTGGGTTCTCTGGGGTTATTGGCTGCATAGCAGGTGGTGACTCCGCTGCAGCTGTTAGTGTGGATTGGTTTTCAATGAAGGTTGGGGCTCTTGAATCACTGCTTGGGAGGGGTGGTGTGCCGCTCGAAGGCAATGGTCCGAAGAGTTGAGTCATCATGAGCTAGTGTACGAGCTCACAACATGGTGGTGAAAGAATTGAGTGACCGAGAGGGCGGAGGGGGGGGGGGGGTGAATCAGGAACTCACACTATGTACCGAAATCGCCAATTCCTAAAACCGACCACTAAAAACAACTCCTACACAATTCTAGTGGTGATCACACTAGCAAGATAAAAGCTCTATGAAAGGAACAATAACCTGTGCATACTAGTGGATCATACAAGACAATACAACTCCTATGCAAGCTAGTAATTAAGAAACGCGGAAGCACACAACAAGCTAGCAAAGGAGCCTACTCATGCAAATCTACAAGATAAAGAACTAGAGCAAACAAGCATAAGTAGCACAATACATACTAGGGTAAGCAATCAAGCCAATGCACCTCCTATACATGCTAGTGATCAAATACGGAAGCTCAAACACTACTAGCAAGTAAGAAGCCTATTCATGCAAGTCTACAAGATAAACAACTAGAGCAAGACAAGCATACAAGCATGAATAGCACGGTATGTAAATGCGGAAAGTAATGCATAAAGGTAAGAAGTAGAGTAAGATATGGCTCATGGTTTTTTCCCGAGGTCTCGGAAGGATGGCACCTTCCCCTACACCTCGTTGGACCACTCCCTCCGGAGTACCGGTCCCTCCCGCCACCAAGTGGAGTTCTCGCCCACGAGCCCGCAATCACTCCCGGAGTGAAGACACGGTGTGCATCACCGCTGCCACCAAGGCACAAGCTTACCTCCCTCAAGAACTTGCCAGACTTCCCGAGCCAACACGGGTGCTCACTATTGATGCCCCTTTCACCGGCGGGCTCAAACCGTGTACAAGCATATGACGGCCTTCACAACCAATCACGATTGGCTCGATCACCGACATCTAACCGGTCTAGGTCTCACCATATACCAAGAGTAACAACCTAGATCATACCCTCAAGGACACCCTAGCCTTAGATGTGCAAGGCACTCTTGTTACTCTCACTAGCACTCTCAAGATATCCAATATCTCCTCCTAGTGCTCCTCTTTTATTGCCCTTTGGCTCTTACCAAATGCTCCCAGCAATTCCACTGGCCAAAGGTGGTCTCCAAGACCCCAGCAACGAAGATATATAGGCTTCCAACCTCCTACTAGCCGTTGCTCCACGAAATCAGCTTTCTAGGTATACTGACCGGACTGTCCGGTCACTACCTGATCAGACCGTCCGATCACTGCAATCCCAAGCTCCAACGGCTCTGCCCTGCTGAAAACCTGTACTGATCAGACCGTACAGTCAGTGGACTAGACCATCCACTCCATTTCTCTCTCCAGTCCAGAAACATTTCTAGTGCTTGCTTCCTCACTGCCCAGAGTCATTTGTACAGACCGGACTGTCCGGTCTATAGACTGGACCGTCTGGTCTCTACAGCTCCAACTCTGGCAGTTTCCTCGCTTCTTTGCTATATGTCCCAGACAACTTCGCCTAGTGACCGTACATTCC
Source organism: Eleusine coracana subsp. coracana (assembly GCA_032690845.1). NCBI lineage: Eukaryota > Viridiplantae > Streptophyta > Magnoliopsida > Poales > Poaceae > Eleusine > Eleusine coracana. Next base: position 30,897,122 of record CM064420.1, on the reverse strand, counting down.
GGTCACCACTGACCCCTCTGTCCGGTCACTTAGTCCAGATGCTGAAACTCCTCGTCCTCGCTTAACTTCGTTTCCCGGCTTCTCCAAACAGCTCCTTGGCTTCTCCACTGTCACCTAGTGCCTGTGATTTCTCCGAGCAATCTTGCACATCACTGACTGGACATGACCTAAGAGAAATGACCTAGACCCCCTTGATAGTCCGGTTTTTCCTATGGACTCAAATCCCTAACAACTAGACAAGTGTTCATAACACTTGCTCCATAGCTGGTCCTTAGCCTTGATCCATCTCCATCAACCCTTAGACTCCATCAAGCTCATCAAGCCTCCATGCTTGCGGTCATTGTCATCCGTCGCCAAGGCCTCCGTCGATAATCATCATAATGTAGAAAAGGTTTCCTATATGAACAATACTCGTGTAGACATTAGTCATATTTCATGTTTGTCATTCATCACCAAAACATCATACCTTTCGGTGACCTCAATGGTCATGATCCTTAAAATCTCCCCCTTTTTGGTGATGGATGACAACCACTACTTATGATGATCCAAAGGAGCAACAAGAAACCAAAGGAAAAGAAAGGATTGAAAGGATTACCTTGGTCCTTACCTTGGATGTAGTCTCCCCCTTGAAATATGCTAGGTGTTGAGGTAGAACCACCCAAACATGTAGCGCACTTGATGTCGGTCTTGAGTTGAATTTTGCGCTCATCTTGGTGTCGTGATTGATGATCTTGTTGAAGTAGACCCACACCTTAGACGTAGATGTTCATGTTGGTGTAGATGTTCATCTGGATATGACCTTCATGTGTACTTCAAGTGAACATGCACCATTGTCTTGATCATCTTCATTTGGTCTTCATGTTCTCCTCTTTCCATCTTTTGATCTTCATGTTCTACTTGTCCTTCTCCCCCATGTACTTCTCCCTTTGTGTTGTTGACCACCTAGGCTTGGCTTTTGGATCTTCATGTTCTTCTCCCCCTTTGTCACCTATCACCAAAAACCACAAACCAAAGACAAAACATAAGTGAACCAAGGAGCAAATAATAAATGGCAAGAGTTAGGAAACTCCCCTTTCATGGTGCTCCTCCTTGGTCATGATGGTGTTCCACCGTAGCTCCCCCTACACACATGACTCAATAAGACATTTTCTCAAGTATGCAATGGTTAGTCATTTGTGAGGTGGGAATGTATGAGTCACTTGTCTTTGAGCCGCGTGAGTAGATTTTACCTCGGAGCTCGTTTGAACATGACTCAATAGACATGAAGCACAAAAAATCACTATGTGATCATCTAGAGGGTCATATACATGCATTGCAAATAAGCAACTCCCCCTAGAAACATGCTTGGAAGCATGTAAGGTATCATGATGTAAGAATGCATGAATGCAAAGAATGTAAATGCAGCAAGTATACAATGCATGATGCGATGCTAAAAGAAAGAGAGAGAAAGCCTACAAACCAAAGTGCCAACGACGAGTTGTTCCCTTCTTGAGCTTACTCACAATGGACCATTCTTCAAAGCCTTGGGCACATCATGAACCACCTTCCCAAGCTTAACCCATGTCCATTGCTATCTCAAGGAGGCCCGAAGTCAACCTACAAGAAGAAGAGACAAGCACAAAACAAAGGCACAAACAACAAACACAAACAAAGGAAAGCTATACATATTTACAAAGGACAAGTTTTAGGGTTACTCATGTGAAGTTGGAGAGGTCGAGAACATTGAGTTCTGCCCTTAGCTTGTTGAAGGTCTTCTCATCAAGTGGCTTGGTGAAGATATCTGCCAATTGTTCATGAGTTCGCACACTCCCCAACTCGATGTCCTTCTTCTCAACATGGTCCCTTATGAAGTGATGCTTTACTTGAATGTGCTTTGTGTGACCATGATCTCCAGTTTTGAGAGCCATCTTGATTGCCACCTCACTGTCACAATAAAGTGGCATTTGAGTGTAGTTTAGGCCATAATCTAAGAGCATTTGCCGCTTGTAGAAAAGTTGAGCACAACATGCTCCCACCGCCATGTAGTCCACTTCGGCTATAGATAGAGCCACTGAGTTTTGCTTCTTTGAGATCCAAGATACAAGTGATCTTTCAAGAAATTGGCAACCTCCGAATGTGCTCTGCCTATTCACTTTGCAGCCCGTGAAGTCCAAGTCCGAATACCCAAGTAACTCAAAGCTTGTTCCTCTAGGATACCATAGTCCCATGGTAGGTGTATACTTGAGGTATCGTAGTATTCTCTTGACAGCCTTCAAGTGTGACTCCTTTGGATTTGCTTGGTAGCATGCACACAAGCACACACTAAACATGATGTTCGGTCTTGAAGTAGTGAGATAGAGCTAGGACCCAATCATTGATCTATAGAGCTTGGGGTTCACAGATTTTCCCTTCACATCATCATCCAAAGGTTTGCTTGTTGCCATAGGTGTGTGCAAGGGTTTGCAATTGTCTATGTTGAATCTCTTAAGGAGGTCCTTGGTGTACTTTTTTTAGTAGATGAAGTTCCCTTCTCTCAATTGTTTGACTTGAAAACCAAGGAACACATGCAGCTCTAAAATCATTGACATTTGGAATTCCCTAGCCATCATCTCTCGGAACTCTTCATTGAACTTCTCATTGGTTGACCCATAAATGATATCATCCACATAGATTTGGCACACAAAGAGATCCTTCTCAACATACCTTGTGAACAAGGTGCTATCAATGCTTCCAATGGTGAATCCATTCTTAGAGAGGAAGTTTCTCAAGTGTTCATACCATGCCCTAGGAGCTTGATTGAGACCATAGAGAGCCTTCTTCAATTTGTACATGTGTCTTGGATGTTTGGGATCCTCAAACCCTAGAGGTTGTTCCATATAAACTTTTTTATTGATTTCTCCATTCAGGAAGGCACTTTTCACATCCATTTGATAGATCTTGAAGCCATTATGTGATGCATAGGCAAGTAAGATCCGAATTGTCTCAAGACGGGCCACGGGTGCAAATGTTTCTTCAAAGTCAATGCCTGCCACTTTTGAATATCCCTTAGCCACTAGGGGAGCCTTGTTCTTAACAATGGCCCCTTTCTCATCTTGTTTGTTCTTGTAGACCTACTTGGTGCCAACCATATTATGATGCTTGGGCCTTTCCACCAACTTCCATACTTTGCATCTCTGAAAGTTGTTCAATTCCTCTTGCATAGCAATAATCCATTTTTGATCATCTATGGCTTCATCAATAGTTGTGGGCTCGATTGTAGAGACCAAGGAGAAGTTCTCTATTGCAATATTTGCCTCATCATCATTTTCTTCATTCACATAGTTGGGCTTATATTGATTCCTCCTTGTCCTAACTCCTTGAGATGGACTCCAATGATCAAGTCATGAGAATGATCCTTGTTGATAGCTTTGGGTCTAGGATGAGGTTCTTCTTGAGTGGGAGGAGGTCTAGGTGAAGTATCTTGTGCATCATGAATTGCTCGCTCTCTTGAGATATGAGTGTCTTGAATTCTTAGAGAGGTGGGGAAATCACTCATATGTCTTCTTGTTTTGGACCTAGAGCTTGGAGTGGATGAGGGTGTGGAGTTTGAAGAGCTTGGAGAAGTATGTGGGAGGCTTGTGGTTTGCTTCTCACTTGGGTTTCCTCTTGGCTAGGTGGATGCACTCTCAAAGAATCTTGGGAGGAGCTAGAAGGTGTGTTGATTGCATCTTGGGTTGGTTCTTGCACCTCGGAGGAAGAGGTTGGTTGAGGTGGTGTAGTAAGAGGGCTCACCAATATCATCATCGTTTACTTCGTGGGGTAAAACCTCACCCACGGGCATGTTCCTCAAAGCTTTCCTCATAGGTTCATCTTCAATGTTCACTTCATGAAATTCATCTCCCTTTTGAGAACCGTTAGACTCATCAAATTGTACATCATAGGATTCCTCCACACAACTTGTAGTTGAGTTGTAGACCCTATATGCCTTTGAAGTTCCTGAGTACCCAACAAGAATGCCTTCATCCATTCTGCTCTCAAACTTTCCAAGCTTCCTCCTCTTCTTCAGAATGTAGCAAGTGCAGCCAAAGACCCAAAAATAGGAAACATTCGGTTTCCGTCGAACCAATAGCTCATAGGGTGTCTTCTTCAACAGCCGGTGGAGATATACACAGTTGGAAGTGTAGCAAGCCGTGTTGATTGCCTCTGTCCAAAACCTTTCATGAGTTTCATACTCATCTAGCATTGCACGGGCTAAAGTGATGAGTGTCTTGTTCTTTCTTTCCACTACTCTATTTTGCTCCAGAGTATATGTAGCGGAGAATTTATGCTTGATCTCCTTCTTGTCACAATATTCTTCAACAGTGGTGTTCTTGAACTCAGTCCCATTATCACTCCTTATCTTCACAATGTTGGCCTTGAATTCATTCTTTGCTCTCCTTGCAAACTTTCTGAAGATGTCACTTGCTTGAGACTTATCCACTAGGAAGAAGGTCCAAGTGTATCTTGTTAAGTCATCCACAATCACCAAGCAATAGAGGTTGCCTCCTAGACTCTTGTAATGTGTTGGCCCAAACAAATCCATGTGCAAGAGCTCCAGAGGATGAGATGTTGACATGAAAGACTTCGTGGGGTGATAGGATGCCACTTGCTTTCTTGCCTGACAAGCACTGCACAATCTGTCCTTCTCAAATGTCATATCCTTGATTCCTTCAACTAGATTCCTCTTGACAATCTTCTTGAGTTGACTCATTCCAATATGTGCCAATCTTCTATGCCACAACCAACCCTGGGTTACCTTAGTGAATAGACAAGTACTTGGTGGCATATTGCTTGACTTGAAGTCTGTGACATACAAGTTTCCATGCCTCACTACATGAAATACTAGTCCTTTCTTTGCATTCTCAATCATTACACCATCGTCATCAAATGTGCACTTGAATCCCATGCCACAGAGTTGACCAGTAGACTAGAGGTTAAAATTGAGGGTTTCCACAAGAAAGACCTTGGAGAGATTGAGGTCCTCAGTGATGGCTACCTTGCCCGAGCCTCTGACTCTCCCTTTTGAGTTGTCCCCAAAAGTCACCTTCTCACTGTCTTCGTCTTCATCAATATTGGTGAACATGGTTGGCTTCCTGGTCATATGTTGAGTGCACCCACTATCAAGAATCCAATGAGTACCTCCACTCTTGTAGTTAACCCTAGTGGTAGCCATAAGACAAGCACTAAAGGAAGAAGGGTTAGTATCTAAAGCATTACATGATTAACTTGTACTAACCTCATCACGTCAAATGATAAGACCATCCTTATAGATAGGGATTCTTGTAATCCCTTCCTGAAGTCTCCTCCTGATGGGATAGTGAGGAGCACGATACCTCCAATATCCATGACCATCCCTCATGTGTACATTGTCAAGGTTGATGTAGTAGTGGAGAGGATCATAGAGGCCAATGACATGCTCAAGCACATGTCCCACTTGTGAGTGGAGCACGAGTATCATCTCCATTGCTCTCTCAATTGAGAGCTCATGCCTTCTGTTAACTACCACCTCAAGTAAGAAACCCCTCTCAGGAGTCATGATTTGTTGGAGGCACTTGTTAATCACTTCACGTGGTGCAATCCTCCGCAGCCCTCTGAAGGAGTTTATTCTACACAGAAGATCATAAATGCTCAAGAGATTCTCACAGAGATCATTATTTGGATTTCTCACAAATTCATCAAATTCAAAAAAGAGATCCTGTTGGTGACCTCGACGAAGATGCCAGAGTCGATCTTGTGGTGGACGAGGTGGAAGAGGTGGGGCGTTGGAGTCAAAGTCGTGATATTGATCATTTCAAATGATCGAGTGAGCATTGTTGTTGGCGCTCCCCCTAAACCAATGCACAGTCCACCCGAAGTGCTTGAGGTAGAATGTGGAATGACACTTGGGGTAGAGCTTGATGAAGCGGCTGTTGAAGAGCTTGGTGCGGTTCTTGATCCGAAGGGGTTGTAGAAGCTGTTGCAAGGCAATCTTGTGGAGGGATCAAAGAAGTTTGAGCTCGAAGCTACTTCTTTCCCTTTGCTTGAGGATGCTCCATTGTTTGCCTTGAATGTCTTTCTTCCTATCAAGCTTGGGGTGATCTCCTCATCCTTGAAGAGTAGCCCGATAATATCATCAACAGAAAGATTCTTGCCCATGATGAGATATTGATCAGTTCAAATGATCGAGTTAGCATTGTTGTTGGTGCTCCCCCTAAACCAATGCGTGGTCCACCCGAAGTGCTTGAGGTAGAATGTGGAATGACACTTGGGGTAGAGCTTGATGAAGCGCCTATTGAAGAGCTTGGTGCGGTTCTTGATCCAAAGGGGTTGTAGAAGCTGTTGCAAGGCAATCTTGTGGAGGGATCAAAAAAGTTTGAGCTTGAAGCTACTTCTTTCCCTTTGCTTGAGGATGCTCCATTGTTTGCCTTGAATGTCCTCCTTCCTGTCAAGCTTGCGGTGATCTCCTCGTCCTTGAAGAGTAGCCCGATAATATCATCAATAGAAAGATTCTTGCCCATGATGAGATATTGATCATTTCAAATGATCGAGTGAGCATTGTTGTTGGCGCTCCCCCTAAACCAATGCGTGGTCCACCCGAAGTGCTTGAGGTAGAATGTGGAATGACACTTGGGGTAGAGCTTGATGAAGCGCCTGTTGAAGAGCTTGGTGCGGTTCTTGATCCGAAGGGGTTGTAGAAGCTGTTGCAAGGCAATCTTGTGGAGGGATCAAAGAAGTTTGAGCTCGAAGCTACTTCTTTCCCTTTGCTTGAGGATGCTCTATTGTTTGCCTTGAATGTCTTCCTTCCCGTCAAGCTTGTGGTGATCTCCTCGTCCTTGAAGAGTAGCCCGATAATATCATCAATAGAAAAATTCTTGCCCATAATGAGATCAAGGGTGATGTAGAGGAGCTTGCTGCTAGGGAGCAAGGTGTGAATCTTCTCGACAATCAATATCTTGAGGAGCTCAAAAGTAGTTTCTGTAATTCTGTCCACAATACCTTGCAAACGAATAAGAGAATCAAGTAAGTCCTTATTCTCATTAGCATGAAAGACAAAGAACTCCTAAACAAGTGAATCACTAGCATGATCAATAGAAGGCTCACAATCATCATCAATCCTAGGCATGCTAGTGGAGCAATCAAGATCAAGAGAACCAACATCATCAATCATCACATTAGCAGAGCAACCTATCAGGTTAGCACTAGAAGAATCTAGGCACTCACTAGAACTAGGCACATCCACACAATTATCATACACATGATTATCGGTAAAGGTATTGGCAAAGTCCACAAGAGTATCCATCAACTCATACGGAATCATGGCATTTAGGTAGCTTTTAAAGCGATCCTTCCATGAGCCATGACCCAGGCCTGAATGGGATGACATCCCAACTCAATACGGTCACCACTCAAGACGGTTAAGCCCTATCATGAGCACTTGGCACTGATACCACTTGAAAGGACCGAGTGACCGAGGAGGGGGGGGGGGGGGGAATCAGGAACTCGCACTATATACCAAAATCGCCAATTCCTAAAACCGACCAGTCAAAACAACTCCTACACAATTCTAGTGGTGATCACACTAGCAAGATAAAAGCCTTATGAAAGGAACAACAACCTGTGCATACTAGTGGATCACATAAGGCAATACAACTCCTATGCAAGCTAGTAATTAAGCAACACGGAAGCACACAACAAGCTAGCAAAGGAGCCTACTCACACAAAGCTACAAGATAAAGAACTAGAGCAAACAAGCATGAGTAGCACAATACATACTAGGGTAAGCAATCAAGCCAATGCACCTCCTATACATGCTAGTGATCAAATATGGAAGCTCAAACACTACTAGCAAGTAAGAAGCCTATTCATGCAAGTCTACAAGATAAACAAATAGAGCAAGACAAGCACACAAGCATGAATAGCACGGTATGTAAATACGGAAAGTAATGCATCAAGGTAAGGAGTAGAGTAAGAGATGGCTCATGGTTTTTTCCCGAGGTCTTGAAAGGATGGCGCCTTCCCCTACTCCTCGTTGGACCACTCCCGCCGGAGTCCTGGTCCCTCCCGCCACTAAGTGGAATTCTCGCCCACGTGTCCGCAATCACTCCTAAAGTGAAGACACGGTGTGCGTCACCGCTTCCACCAAGGCACAAGCTCACCTTCCTCGAGAACTTGTCAGACTCCCCGAGCTATCACGGGCGCTCACTATTGATGCCCCTTTCACCAGCGGGCTCAAACTGCGTACAAACGTGTGACGGCCTTCACAACCAATCACGATAGGCTCGATCATCAACACCTAACTGGTCTAGGTCTCACCATAGACCAAGAGTAATAGCCTAGATCGCACCCTCAAGGACACCCTAGTCTTAGATGTGCAAGACGGTCTTGTTACTCTCACTAGCACTCTCAAGATATCCAATATCTCATCCTAGTGCTCCTCTTTTTTTGCCCTTTGGCTCTTACCAAATGCTCCTAGCAATTCCACTGGCCAAAGGTGGTCTCCAAGACCCTAGCAACGAAGTTATACAGGCTTTCAACCTCCAACTAGCCGTTGCTCCATGAAATCAGCTTTCTGGGCATATTCACCGGACTGTCCAATGACTGCCTGACCGGACCATCCAGTGAGTGCAATCCCGAGCTCCAACGGCTCTGGCCTGCTAAAAACCTCTACTGACCGGACCATCCGGTCTCTACAGCTCCAACTCTAGCAGTTTCCTCGCTTCTTCACTGTAAGTCCCAAACAACTCTGCCTAGTGACCGTACAGTCCGGTCACCACTGACCCCTCTGTCCGGTCACTTAGTCTAGAAGCTGAAACTCCTCGTCCTCGCTTGACTTCGTTTTCTGGCTTCCTCGCTGCCCAGAGTCATTTGTACAGACCGGGCTGTCCAATTTGTAGACCGGACCGTCCGGTCTCTACAGCTCCAACTCTGGCAGTTTCCTCGCTTCTTCACTATAAGTCCCAGACAACTTTGCCTAGTGACCGTACACTCCGGTCACCATTGACCCCTCTGTCGGGTCACTTAGTCTAGAAGCTGAAACTCCTCGTCCTCGCCTGACCTTGTTTCCCGGCTTCTCTGAATAGCTCCTTGGCTTCTCCACTGTCACCTAGTGCCTGTGATTTCTCCGAGCAACCTTGCACATCACCGACTAGACATGACCTAAGAGAAATGACCTAGACCCCCTTGATAGTCTAGTTTTTCCTATGGACTCAAAGCCCTAACAACTAGACAAGTGTTCCCAACACTTGCTCTATAGCTTGTCCTTAGCCCTTATCCATCTCCATCAACCCTTGGACTCCATCAAGCTCATCAAGCCTCCATGCTTGTAATCATTGTAATCCATCGTCAAGGCCGCTGTTGACAATCATCATAATATAGAAAAGGTTTCCTACACGAACAACACTCATGTAGACAGTAGTCACATTTCATGTTTGTCATTCATCACCAAAACATCATACCTTGGGGTGACCTCAATGGTCATGATCCTTACAGGTGGGCGTCACTGTTGGTGTTACAAAGCGTATGCCTCAAAAGCACAAACAAAAAAGTAAAGAAGGAAAGTGAGATCACAGGAAAGTACGTGGCGAACGGTGTGTCCGCTTTGTATATTCCATGAATACTCGCCTTTACATGTCAGAGGGGTCAGACAATTTATAGCCCAAACTCTAAGGCGGTAAGTCAAGTCTAATGACCAATCTACCCTCAATTTACCTATTACATTCTATGAATGTTCTGTACAAGAAAGTCATAAAGGGCAAATTGGTCATTTACACATGGGTTATGCCCCTTCATTTTTCTTGATATTGTACCCATCATTACATCACGTGTACTACGGCCACGCGTCTTCCGGGGACCAAAACTGGACCCTCCATTTCTCTTGCCTGCGCTCTCGAATACTTCGAAGGGCCGTCGAGACACTCAGAAGGTAGAAACCCTTCATAGTGTGGATATTCGATGTTCTAGGGGAGTTGGGGCATGACATCATGATACCTTTGAGGCCTATACTGTACCTGTACATTGAAAAAGCATGCAGATGGTCTTGAGCATTGGTTTTAGTCTTTGCTATGACCCAAGTTTGGTAAGGCTCGAGAGGTGGCCTTTGGGTGGTCCCACAACAGATATCGGTCCTGTGGTTGGACCGTTAAAACTAATAATGGCTCTATCATACACACTTCATTAGTTAATGGCCACAGTCGTGACTTTCTGAGCAACTGTCGGGACCTTGTAAGGTCTAATTTAGGTGGTAATTAGCATATATCAGATTTGTGGAAGGGAGCTGTTGCAGTGTACCATCACTTGATGAGTTGTTTCTGAAATGGCAATCAAAGTCCAACTGCAATATCATGTGACACAGTGACAGCTCTTCATAGTCTAAGTAGGCGCTTCCTTTCCCTGATGCTGTTGTTAAGTGTGTTTTTGAAGAGAGATTTGGGTCGTGGAGTGAAAAACACTCTTAAGTATACTTTCTGTAATATATATGTATTCATTTTTAAATTAAAGGAGAGAGAGGGGATGACAACGTCAATCACACAGGGACTATTGAGGAAGTTGGATGGTATGCCAATGGATATCCCACCCATCCCCACCACCATCGTTTGGTACGGCCTTGTCTCTCGAGACTATTGACTTGAGGGGAGAGCCGGCGAGGACAAAATTACGGAAGGCCCATTCCGATAGCCAAACGTTACTATTTGCAACGGACATGACAATTGGGTGGTAATAAGCATCTTTTAACAAATTATGTTATTGTCGAGTTCTTGTTGATTCGGGTGAGCATTGCAGTCTTCATGATGTCATCGCCTCCTCACCGGAGTCTAGGAAGAAATCTTTAGCCGATGCACAGTTAGCAGGAGCCCCGAGCGTTTCAAAATTGATTTCCTAGGAATCTCGGATCCAACGAGATCCCTAACACGTTCGAGACTTCCAAGTCAAAGATCCACACCCTAGGTCCATCCAGTAGTTATGTGAGCATCTTATTCTGATCAAAGCGGGTTCAGGAGGTTTTCTTTCTTGTTGCGGTACCCTAGTGTTGTGTTTCCTCCAAGAGTATCGATGGCTCGATTGAGCGTGATTGCTTCCCCCCTCCTGTCCTCATTCATCGTGGTGGCTCGAATGGGAATGGAGTTGTGGCGGTGTCGCAGGGGTAGGTTCTGGCGGGGTTCAAAAAGGTGCCAATGGGGCAAATGGTGTATGTAGTGATTAAGGGAGTAATCAATAGCATAGACATGGTGTCTAGGCCATAGGTTGCCTTTGTTTATCGCGTAGTCCATGGATTGCTTGAGGTAGCCAGTAGGTGATGACAGCCCTATCCGTCATTTGAAATCCTCCACCTTAAGCTACGCAGTAGGCTCTTGGCTGGAATTGCACTGTTGAAAGGACCGAGTGACTGATGGGGGGGGGGGGGGGATTGAATCGGGAACTTGATATATGGACCTAATTCACCAAATAATAAAGCCGAACACTCAATCAACTCCTATAACAATTCTAGTGGTGATCACACTGGCAAGATAATAGTCCTATGAAGGGAACAACAACCTAAGCGTACTAGTGGATCACACAAGTCAAAGCAACTCCTTTGTAAGCTAATAATCAAAGACACGTGGAAGCAAACAACAAGCTAGCAAAGGAGCCTAATCATGCAAGACAACAAAATAAGGAACTAGAGCACACAAGCATGACTAGCACAATACATACATGACAACCAATCAAGGGACAAATAAACTCCTACACAAGCTATTGATCAAATGTGAAAGTTGAACACTACTAGCTAGCAAGGAGCCTATTCATGCAAGTCTACAAGACAATCAACTAGAGCAAGATAAGCACACAAGCATGAATAGCACGGTATGTAAATGTGAAAGGTAATGCATCAAAGTAAGGAGTATGAGTGAGAAATGACTCATGATTTTTTCCCGAGGTCTCGGAAGGATGGCGCCTTCTCCTACTCCTTGTTGGACCACTCTCGCTAGAGTACTGATACCTCCCACCACCAAGTGGAGTCTTCGCATATGATCCCGCAATCACTCCCGGAGTGAAGGCACAATTATGTCACCGCTGCCACCAAGGCACAAGCTCGCCTCCCTCTAGAACTTGTCGAACTCCCAGAGTCGGCACGGGTGCTCACTAGAGATGCTCCTTTCAATGGTGAGCTCAAACCATGTACAAACTTGTGACAACCTTCATAATCGATCATGATAGGCTCATCACCGATGCCTAATAGGTCTAGGTCTCACCATAGACCAAGAGTAACAGCTTAGAACACACTGTCAAGGACACCCTAGCATTAGATGTGTATGGATGCTCAATTTACTCTCTCTAGCACTCTCAAGGTATCAAATATCTCCTCCTAGTGCTCTCCACTTTTGCTTTTGGCTCTCTACTAATACCTCCAGCAATCCAAATGGCCAAGAGAGGTCTCCAATACCCCAACAACGAATTTAAATAGGCTTCCAACAGCCGTTGCTCCTTGAAATAGCTTTCTGGACGTATAGACTACACAGTCTGGTCTCTCCTAGACCGGACGGTCTGGTCCCTCTGAGTCCCACTTCCAGAAACATTTCCAAAATTGTTTCCTATTTATCCTCATACAGAATGGATGGTACGATCTCTCTTGCTCCTCGAGTACAAAAACATTTTCAGCTGCTTCCTCTTGGTCTGTTTGATCGAACAGTTCGATCTACACACTGAATTGTCCGGTCTCTATGACTCCTTTGCCTATAGATTCCTCGTAGACTGCTCTCTTTCTGGCATTCCTCTCTGAGCTGACCATACTATCGAGTCTATCTGATCAGATTGTCCAGTCTCCATCTCTAGAAGCTGAAACTCCTTGTCTCTACATGACTTCGTTTCTCAGCTTCATCCAATAGCTCCTTGGCTTCTCCACAGCCACCTAGAGCCTTTCAATTTCACAGAGCATCTATGCACATCACCGACTAGCATGACCTAAGAGATATGACCTAGACCCTCTTGATGGTCCGGTTTTTCCTATGGACTCAAGTCCTAACAACTAGCCAAGTGTTCCAAACACTTGAGCCTAACTTGTCCTTAGCCATGATCCATCTCCATCAACCCTTGGACTCCATCAAGCTCATCAAGCCTCTATGCTTGTGGTCATTGTCATCCATTGCGAAGGCAACCATCATTAATCATCATGTAGTAGAGAAGGTTTCCTACACGCATGACACTCGTGTAGACGTTAGTCACATTTCTTGCTTGTCATTCATCACCAAAACATTCTGATGTGGACAAGGGTTCCCGATCTTCTGAAAGGTTCTGGATACGTTGATTTGGTCGGAGGCGACGCACAAATCGATCCGGCTTCAGAACAACACGTTCTAAACCCCGCAATCATAGCACGACGTCTCCTCAGGTTATCAACCGTCTTAAAATGATTGACCTCACCGAGAAGGCTAATCCCTGCCTGCGAATCAAGAACACAAATAAGAACAAAGAAGAATGCAACATAATTGCAGATGTATTATAAATCTCACGAAGTTGGGGTCTCACAAACCATGATGACGGTGAAACTGTTATGAACAGAATAATCTAAGCAAAACCCAAACCCTAATGGTGCGATGGCGGCTGTGTATGAAGACCCTAGAGTCGTGCAAGACCCTCTGGACACGCTCCTAATTGGGCTCAACTAGATACAACGCCCAAAGGCCAAAACAGGTGACGCGGCACCAAAACAGATTCTGGACCCTCTCTTGTTTCAACGATTCCCGATGACTCCGGATGAATTTTGATATGAGACCAGCAACATTAGAAATGTCTTCTTCTTATCTTTCCGTGCATATGTAGAACGTCCAAATCCGAGTCGGTATGCGTCCTAGGCATCCATTTTAGTGCAGACTGGTCCTGAGCCCCAAAACAGACTCGAAGTCGGTCTTGGTTGGGCCTCCACCTTGGCTTCCACGTCCTTGCTGGTCCTCCATGTCTCTAAGTTCTTCTCCCATCATCTCCTGGTCCTCTCCATGGTTCCTAATTATAATATAATCATTAGGTAGCAAACCATTCTCAAAAGTGACATATAATGAAGAACGTAGGAACGAGCTCACCTCTAAATTTAGTCGTCGTGCACGAGCTCTAGTCATTGGACCTTGCAAGTCCAGAATTGGAGGAGTGTTGCATGTATCCTTAGGAGTGATGTTCTCATCATATTCATACCTTCGGGGATCCACAATGGTCATGAACCTTACAACTATGAATGCAGGGAAAAATCAGATGCCCAATGCAAGCCGCTTAGTGTCATAATTACTTTGATTAGGATCCTTTTTACCAGCCAGAATCCTCTCTACCCAACGCCATAGCCATCTTGATGTCCTTGGAGGACTAGAATAGAAGATTGAGCACACACATCCCTGTGAATTTGATACCGTTGGAATACACCAAAGGTGAAGTGCTACAGCAGTATCCATGTGTTTGTGGATTAGTCTGCGTTCATTAAAAATAAAGTGCTACAGCAGTATCCATGTGTTTGTGGATTAGTCTGTGTTCATTAAAAATACCAACAGTGACCTGTCCAGAAGTCAGTACAAGAAATCATACGAGCAGTGACAAAAATTTAGTAACGAAGTTGCGTTCCATCGCTAATTAGTGATGAAATTTTGTCACTAAAAAAACCACATTTGTTTAGTGACAAAAATATCAATTCCGTCGCAAAATCATACAACACTAACGGTTTTCCAGCGTGAACAGTTTTTTGGGGCCCACATGTTAGCGTTGTTTGAATCATTGGCGACGGAACAATCCGTCAGTAACATGGAACACGCCGAGTAAGCACAGAGTGGGCCCACAGGGTGGGTACCCTGACCATTAGCAACGGAAAAAATCAGCATCCATGGAAACTTCAGTCATTGACCTCAATGTGACGTCAACTCAGGCCCGCCTGTCCGCGCTGTTTTGATCATTGGTGACGAAAAAAACCATCACTAACACGGACCGTGCTGAGTTAGCATAGAGTGGGCCCACAAGGCGTGGTTCCCTGATCGTTAACAACGGAAAAAATCGTCACTAAATGCACACATTGCAGAGGCAGCGGGTGGCGGTCCCACATTTCAGGCCCTCCGGCCACTCTTGACGATTCTAGACTGTCACTAATGTTACACTACACATGCGCTGTCCTGGTGAGAATGTAATGGGACCCACTTTTTAGGTTAGTTTGTTGTCCGATCCAACATGTTGGCGATTCCCCTTGAAAAAAAAAATGTCAGCGTTTCAAGTTGTATTAACGGCAGGTAGAAATCATCGTTACTACACATCTCCATTATGGGCCCACCTGTAAGGTGTCTCCTGAAATTTGCGATGACAGTGTTTGTCACTAATAAGGTGTTCTATTTTCATGGGACGAGTCTTTCATTAGGCCGAACGCGGCAAGCTATTTTTTTATCACTTTCTTGAGTCGGTGTCTACAAATACGGTCCAACAACCTTCCCTCTGCCCTACTCTACTCGTTGTTTCCTGGACCTAGTGTCAGTATCTTCTAACATTTCATTTCTTCACGTTGTCACTTGGCGCCCAATTTTTCTTGTGCAGCAGGAAAGTGCCAACTCACGGCGCGGCATAGGCTACAAAAATTTTGATGTCGTGCGCCCCCACCACTGGTATAATCGACTAGGCGGCGTCTGCCTGACGTAGTCCAAAACCAGGAATTTTTTACAGCGAGCGCACTACCACCTCCCGGACCCGAGCTGAGGAGAAACTCTAGGTTCCACGCGGTGGAGCATCCCGGCGGAGACGCCAGCTATAGAGTCCGGCAAAGGTATGCAAATCCTTCGCGTGGAATGGAATTGGGCACTTAGATTATTACCTGCTAATGTACCTTGTTTAATTGGAAAATTTTGATAGATGGATAGGAGTTGGATTCGTGGTTCTATATGATTTAGCAAAGATCATATTGCCAGGGTCCAGGAGTTCAGTGCCTTTGTGAAGTCCTGACTTGGCAAGGAATCAATGATTCTTTGTCCATGTGCCAAATGCCTTAATCGTATAACACATCCTCGTGTGATTGCGCTGGATCACTTGTTGATACATAGGATGTCAAGTACATACACCAAATGGATCCATCATGGGGAAGCTGACAATGATGGATACAATGTTGAATTCAAACCCCATGATGATGCTGGCGATGATGGTGCTAACGATGATGGCAGTAATGATGATGATGGTGACGATGATGGTGATGTTGCAGCTTGTGTGCATGACCTGTTCTGCTCGGCTCAGGAGGAGGGTGGCAATGCCCAAGCAATTTTTGTAGATGTGATACAGCAATTACAGAAAGAGTTGCACGAAGGATGTGACTGGTACACAAAATTCTCATTTGTTGTCAAGTTACTTCACATCAAGTCATTCCACCGGATCAGCAACGTTGCATTTACTATGCAATGAAGTTGCTGAAGTCAGCTTCCCCCACTAGTGAAATTTCGGCATCGTACAATGAACCACATAAATGCATTCATGCATTAGGGCTTGGATATGTCTCGATCCATGTGTGTCCGAATAATTGTGTCCTTTTTCAGGGTAGAACAACAAACTTGATAACTGCCCAGTGTGTCATGATTCGACATGGAAAAAAGGAGATTCAACAAAGCATGTTCCTGAGAAGATGTTGAGGCATTTTCCATTGATTCCGAGGCTGCAGAGGATGTTTTCTAGGAAGAAAATGGAAGAGAATGTACAATGGCATCAAGCTGATGGCGACGCATGGAAAAACTTCGATGAGAGATTTGGATGGTTTGCAGCTGATGGAAGGAACCTAAGACTTGGCCTTGCGACTGATGGATTCAATCCATTTTGCCAACTAAGCAACTCCTACAGCATGTGGTCAGTATTAATTATGTCGTTCAACCTACCGCCATGGGAATGCATGGAGCAATCCAACTTAATGATGGCCTTGCTCATCCCAAGTCTGAGTCCTCTAGCTAAGGATTTTGACCTGTTCTTGGGGCCTCTGATCGAAGAGTTGCAACACCTCTGGAAGGGTGTCCTTACTTGCGATGCACTTAGCGGTTCATAGTTTAATCTACATGCATCGGTGATATGGTGCATTCATGATTATCCAGCTTTGAGCACATTATCTGGTCGAGTCACTAAGGGTTATTATGCTTGTGTGCGCTGTGATAAAGAACCTTGCTCAAAACAGTTAAAGAACAAGATATGTTATATTGATCACCGCCGTTTCCTTCTAAATGACCATCCATGGAGGAAAAAGAAAGAATTTAATGGTAAAAACAAGGACCATGAGAAGCTAGGATAATTTACTGATGAAGAGTTGATGCAGCAACTGGAGAATGTACGAGACGTTAGACCAGGATTGAGTGGTCAATGTAAAAGGAGGCAGGGGCAGAAGATCATCAATGCTAGAAGATAAGGTTTTCTCTATTTGACCTTCCGTATAGGACAATTCTGATGATGGCTCATAATCTTGATATCATGCACATCGAAAAAAACTTATGTGAGGCCCTCATTGGAATATTGCTCAACATTTATGGGAAGACTAAGGACACATATAATGTCATACTTGATTTGGAAGACATGGGCATAATGAAATGTTTACAATTGCAGCGGCAAGGCAATTCGCACATTATCCCAAAAGCCCCATATGTGTTGAGTAAAGAGCAGAAGGACAAATTTTCAGAATTCATATCACAGGTGAAATTCCTAGATGGATAAGCTAGAAACCTTGCAAGGTGCATTACTGCCGATGGATGATAGCTGACAAGACTGAAAACCCATGATTGCCATATCCTTCTCTAAAGGATTCTGCCTGTTGCCATCCGAGGATTCGTTGACAAGCAGATATAAAGCAATTGCTGAATTGGGCAACTTCTTTCAGCAGCTGTGTTGTAGAACTCTGAAGTTGAATGTTTTACACAAACTGAAAGAGAACATCCCACGCATTTTGTACAAACTTGAGCGAATTTTCTCTCCCGCATTCTTTGATGTCATGGTGCACTTGGCAGTGCATTTATCGGATGATGCAATCCTTGGAGGCCTAATACAATATGGATGGATGTATCCAATTGAAAGAAGACTATGCAAATTGAAGAGTTTTGTGAGAAACAGAGCAAGACCTAAAGGATCCATTATAGAAGCGTATGTTGCTACCGAGTGCTTGATATTTTGCTCAAGGTACTTTGATGATGATCTCGAGACACGGTTCAATCAGATGGGCAGAAATAGAGAGTATGTTCCTCCTACACCACAAGTTGATCTCCCTGTTTCATAGCATGGCATTCGTTTTCTTGGAGTCGTGGAGATTATTAAGGAAACAGGCATGATTATGCCAAAAAGATCTGGTATGTGCTAAACAACAGCAAGGAGGTCCAGCCATATAAAGCATATGTAACCCTCTTTTCGCATGTTCTTTATTGTTTCATACAACCTATTAGTTAGCTCTAATTGTGACTTAAATTCAAGATTGCAGGCAATACAGGCAAGTTTTAAGGGAAGAAGGAACTAAAAATGTTGAGAAAAAGATTGACAAAACATTTTCCATATGGTTCAAGAGTCATGTGAGTTTTTTAGCAATAACTTTTTTTAATTTGAAATGATGATCTACTCTGTTGTATACATGTCCACCAAGTTTGCACATACTTTATTTTTGTACAGATCGTTGATGAAGAATTCCATCAGGGCCAACAAGTCCCCGATGACCTATATGCATTTTTGTGCTACCCAGATGAACGAGCTAAGGTATACTCAGGATGTATTATTGACGGTGTGCGGTACCACATATTGGACCATGAACGAAACAGAAAGACACAGAAAAGTGGTATAATGGTTGCAGGTTCACATGGAGATAAGGATATAGCATTCTATGGTTCACTTAGAGAAATTATTGAGTTAAAGTATAACTCTTCTTTTGGCATTCATAGAACAATTGTTCTATTTTGGTGCGACTGGTACAATCTAGTGGGAAAGAATGCCATGAAACAGGACGACTACTACAAAAGCATATACACTGAATCATTTTACTACAAAAAAGATCCCTTTCATTTTGGCATAACAAGCAACAAAGGTATTTTACTTGCTAGACACACAGAATCCTGGACACTGGAAAGTCGTGCAAAAATTTGAGCATCGGAACATATGGAGTGTTGCTGAAAATGACACTGAGATGGGGTCCAGTGAAAGGGAACATGTATACCAAGACGATCACACCACAAAAGCATGTCCAGTGGTACTTGAAGTACCTAATGTCAATCCTAGTAATTTGGAGTGCGAGATGTTATTGTTCCTGCAAGTGTGATTGAGGAGCTTCGCAAAGAAAAGGTGACTACACCCGATGAAAGCAACTCTGAGATCGAAGATGACACTCACCTGCAGTACCAAAGCGATGACGATGATGGTAGTGCTGCTCATGACGATGATTACGATGATATTTAGTAGTTGGTGCCTGGTATACTCTCATTTCTGTTGCTTCCCGGTTCTGTATTGTCGCTTGTGTTGAACTCATTTGTTTCGTTAGTCATTTATGTTGTATATAAAGTATTTCGTAAATGTTAGTAACTCATTATGTGTCCTATGTAGGACTATGAGAGAGCACGTGTCACGAATCACAACAGCTTAGTCCGTTGTAGTCTATATGATAACACCGTACCTTCCTTTGTCCTATATGCAACGTAAAGTCCTGTGTTCATAATATGTACCCATAAGACCTTCTGGCAATTGTTGCGATATAAATGAAGTATATGTCATACATTTGGGCTTCTTCGGGTGTCACTTCATTTTGATACCACCGGTGTAAAAGAACATTTTCAACTATATAGTTCATTAATATTAGTTGGTAAACGAATCATTTGATCAATTTAAGTACGAATGCCAAAATACAGCTTCTCTTAACGGATCAATACTGAAACGAACAAACATATCTGCAACTTCACTTGAGTCATTTATCTAACTTCCAGATTACATTATAGCATAATTATCGTATATCAGAATACATAAAAGATCCGTAGGAGCTGGATGCTGTCCAAAATCTATTTCTTGTTGAACTCATTTATCTCGTGAGTCATTTATGTTGCATGTAAACTATTTCCTAAATATTAGTAACTCATCATGTGTCCTACGTAGGACTACCAGAGAGCATGTGCCACGAATCACAACAGTTTAATCCATTGTAGTTTACGTGATAACACCATACCTTCCTTTGTGTTATTTGCAGTCAGCCTTGGTGGTCCTTAGGTGCGTGTGCTAGTCCATATAGGGGGTTTAAAATAAAAATCTTCATGATTGTAGACAATGAAAATACAATTGAGTAGTTTATACACAAGCAGAAAGCCTAAAGGCAATTAAATCACTGGAGAATATTCAGGCCCTGGGCCCCTGTCCCCTAGAAAACTAATTATTCCTCCGAGAAAACTAATAATTCCATTGATTAATGAAGCCCTGGGCATCTAGTAAGAGTGCAGAGAAATTAGCGTGGTCGGCCACCCCCTAGATACGCCTGTCAAGCTTCTTCTCACTTGTGGCCTTCCTCTTCAACGTTTTGTTTTCTTTCACAATGTGCTCCACACATTCTAGCAATTCTGCTGGTCGTCCCTCCTATTTCCATAGCACCCTTTCAGGGGTACAGCCACTAGTATTGAGCTCATTCAATTCTAACAGCACCGTTGACACCAAGGAACAAATCACTGGACCGTGATTGTCTCGTATCTTCTTGATACTCTCATGATCCTCAGCGGTGACTCGTTGCACCAAACATCGCATGCACAATTAGACAAACTCAAAATATCCACGTTTGTGAGGGTAGTTTGATACAAAACAATACTAGAGCAGTAGATCGGCACCTACCTCTTCTTTGCCATCCCTTTGGACATTCTTAAATGATTCCCACGCAGGATTTCTTACATCAGACTCGAACTAAGATAGCAGTGTTGCAGCTTCAGTTTCGTTGAATTTAGGGACTGGCATGATCTTGCATGCATTTATAAATGCATCCTTATCGATGTCACCCGCCAACTTGACACCATAATTTGCTCGTATCTTTCTTCCCTCAAGAAAATACTATGGATAACAAAAAAACAAAGATTGCAAAACATCATGCACGTGCAATGCAAAAGAGCACACTGATAAGTGTCGGCTCTACCAAAACATTATAATTTGTGCGAACTGAGGGGAAAGCAGAGAACTAAATAGCTTTCTTACCTTCTTCAACAAACCTTCACCCGAATTCAGCTTCCCTCTTTGTCTCTGTTCAAAGTAGATCATGTTCAAATATAAGGTCTCAATGAAATCCTTGTCACCCAGTGCCTCCTTCAAGTCATTCTTTAGTTCTGACACTTGCTCTTGCAGTTCTTCGTAGGATGGCAATATCAGGGTCTAGGACGCCTCCAACGTACATGGCACTTGCTCTTGTTGTTCATCATTTGATGGCAAGCTTTTGGACTCCTCCATCGCTCAACAAAGAGCAGTTCGGGTCTCTGGGTGACCAAACAAGATATCAAATTGCAAGTTTGGAACAGTAATATTTGGTGGACTATGTCAGGACTCAGGCATGCGTTCCTATACTTACATGATAATCCTATTAAAGATTGATTGTTGTTTATCATCCGAAGGTCATTTGATCTTATTGTGTCCTCAAGGTAAACTCCTGTGTTCAATATCGCTAATCACGGGACCTTCTGTTGTTTGTTGCATATAAATACAGTATATGCCGCACATTTTTGGCATCTTGGGGTATCACTTCATATACCGCAGGTATATAAGAACATTTTTAGCTATTTGGTGAATTATATTAGTTGGCAAATGAAGGATTTCATCAATTTGCGTAAGAATTCCATCACACCGACACACACAAGATTGATTCAAAATACGCGATGAACCAGAGGAACTAAGTATGGCCAAATTGAATATCGTCATCATCCAACCATCGTGTCTAGAAGATGGAAAAGGCCACAATGAAATCAAAATATCGATAAATTAGTTGGGAAACGAATCATTTGAACAATTTGTGTAAGAATCCCAACATGCCAAAATACAGATTCTATTAAAAGGATGAATAGGGAAATGAACAAACACGGGGATCTGCACCCTATGATGGTTATCATACTTGAGATTGAATTCCAATGTGTCCTCATCGTCGAAGTCTGCTAGGTATACACAATTTGGCCTAATCTTCCTAGATGTAAATGGCACATTGCACAAGAATGGCTGGTTCAGGCCGAGAAACAGAGACTGTCTCACCGTCGAAAAGCAAGAGACGTTTCCATGTTGCTTCGTAAGGGTCGAAAAAATGCATTATGATGCCTTCTGGGTAGTAGAAATTGCTCTAATGGTTAACGGTATCCCTTCTGTTTCTATTACGAATGATACCCCTCTCATGCACGCAGATAAGAATAAGGCGACCGGCATGCCACATGAGATAGAAGCCATTATCCTTAGAGTCTTCCCCTATCTGGCCCAGGCAATTTCTACGGAGCCATTCCTGACCTGTTGACATCCCAAAAAAGAGGTCGCAAAATTGGTCGACCGTGACCACGTATTTTCCTTCAACGATTGTCGCATCCATGTAGTGGAGCAAGATTTCTACAAATGATCCTATAGTTGTAGTAGGGGCAGCCTCCAGAAAGGCCCAATGATCCCATCCTTCACAAGTAAGAGCTAACCTCCTCCTACTGAAGATTGCGACAACACGGTACCATTCATTCGGCATATGGGAAAGCGCTACATGGTGGATTTTTGTGCAACCATAATCACTGGGAAAAATTAAGTTCAAATTAGCGAAGGTAGAGATTCTAACATCATCGATGGTCGAGAAGGATGGCAACTTCAGTCTTCTTCTACTGAAAGGGTGGAGAAGCTCTAAGTTATAGCTGGCATCCGTCGTGACCAGCCACTCATCCTTATCAACCCTTCGGACATGCAGTGGAAAGACATGCCCTTCGACATGTCATGTAGCCCAAAGTTGAGTAAATTCATCACTATCAAAGTCGTCCTCAACAGGGTGAGATGTAAGAAGCAGCTGAGAGGAGGCATCTAACCGCTTAGTCTCGAAGCATGCCCTCCAATATTGGCTGCAAGTAGAAGCAAAGCAGAGCACGCCGATGGCATCAAGCCATACCACGATGGTGGAGTAGATGTGGTTCGAAAGGTCCGACGCTTGACGTAGCCAAGTCTCTCCATAGTTGGAACTCATTGTCGACACTGGTGGTGCAGAACCCGTACATAGAAGAGTCACGAAAAGTTTTTAGCCTGAGACACTAGAATAAAACAATCAAATTGCAAGTTTCGTACACCAAAATTTGCAAACTTGAGAATTGATATGTGGCAACAATCGGAATAAGACATGTTTTCATCTTCCCACACTCCCTATTCATAGTCCACTCTCTATCCTCCATCATGCATGGCGGTTCTTGTCACACTGCCGCCCTCCTCCTGGCATCCTTTGCGGCATCCCCAACGATGATTCGGCAGCTTTATTCCCCAACGCACCAATGACAACCACTCCCAGCCCCGAGCCGCCCACCATTCTTCCATTCCTCAAATCCAACCTGGACCCAAAACATGAGAAACCCACAGGATAATCCTATGTAAAATTGATTTGGAATTGGCAGTGTAACAAAGGAACTTACTATGGCCAATTTCAACATCTTCGCCATCCAATCGTTGAATCTGGAAGAAGGCCTCGAAGTCTACAGCAAAATCAAAATATTGACAAGTTAGTTTGTAATGCAGATGCCATGATCCGTACAACATCAAATCAATGAAGGGGTTAATAGTAAGGTAGAGATGGCAGAATTATTTTTTGGAGAAGCGATGTCAAATGCACTTCTCAAGACTGCATCGAACTCGGGGGTAAAAAGTTGTCTACACAGAGAGGAGTTGTGCGGGCTTCAGGTGTGAGATTGAGAGGGAGGGGAGGAAGACAAAGGCTTGTGTCTGAGATAGAGAATTGAGGGGTGGGCCAGTGGAGCGGTGCAATGAACTCTTCGTGTTTGCGTGTGTGGGAGAGATAAGGGCACAGATCGTTCCATGATTTTTATTTATTCTCACAGGAAGGTCGGTTTGGCTTCTTTTGTATGTGAAGTCCTGTGGTCACCCATTGTACTCACGGGACTATTCTGTTTGTTGCTGTTGATGGACAAGATCACACAATCGGAGATGATATGGTCATCACACAATTGGAGACTATATGACTATCAATTGTTTAAAGATCAACTACATCTTGGATCATTTAGACATTAAATTGTCTCAAAGTTAAAATTAAGAGTGGACCGGGGCATCCCAGGAGCATTTAAACTATCGTCTTTTTTCATCAAAACTATCGGGTACTAGATAGGAACATTGGAGGGAGGCATACCGTTGCCATCAGTGTATTCATATGCTTCATAATGTAACCGCTGCTAACTATGCTGATATCACAATTCCACTAGTGTCTGGGCGGGGGCATATGGAGGCAGGATCGGTTGCAGGAACTTTATTTGTTCTCATCTGAAGGTCGTTTGATCTTTTGTGAACTCGAAGGAACGTCATGTGTGCATGCCAAGCATCCACGAGACCTTCCGTTGAATGTTGGTATATAAATGGAGTATATGTCACATATTTGGGCTTCATCGGGTCTCACCTCGTTTAGATACCACTGGTGTATAAGAATTTTTTTCAACTATACAATGCAATATATTAGTTGGAAAATGAATCATTTGATTGATTTGTGTAAGAATCGCATCACACCAAAACATAGCTTCTCTTAAACTTCACAAACAAACATGTCTTCAACTTCACTTGAGTTATGTGTTCAACATCCACCGCGTGTGGTCGCATCACGTGGTATGCCTCTGCCGTGGTACTCTCCGTGGACTCCCACTGCACGTCGGAGCACCACGGCCCCGCCAACCTCCGCTTCCTCGACGACCCCAAGAACCACTAATCCCTCCCTCTCAACGTCACCTGAACTTCGTCGTCGGTGCTACAATGACACAGTTGGGGATAATGTGATCATCAGATAAATACTTGTGTTAGATTCAGGTTAAAGTGTTTTCGAGTCTATTTATTTTAAGCGTAAATATAGACCATGTCAAATTATCTGCTAGGCTATAAATCCTTTACCTGGAGTACAGGACACACAACATAATCCTCGATGTTCTGTTGCCAAGTTTTCTGCCACAAGCTATCCTCGTCTAAAAAGATATATGTAGTAAAGAATACAAATAGAGCCAAATTTTGGCCAGCCCGCGGAGAGGAGTTGTGCGGGCTTTAGGCGTGTGATTGAAAGGGAGGGGAGGAAGACGAAGGCTTGTGTTCGAGATAGAGAATTGAGGGGTGAGCCGGTGGAGCGGTGCAGTGAACTCTTCGTGTTTGCGTGTATGGCAGAGATAAGGGCATGGATCGTTCCATGATTTTTATTTGTTCTCACGGGAAGGTCAGTTTGGCTTTCTTTTGTATGTGAAGTCATGTGGTCACTCATTGTACTCATGGGACTATTCTGTTTGTTGCTGTTGATGGACAAAAGGTCACATAATCGGAGATGATATGACCATCACACAGTTGGAGATGATATGACTATCAATTGTTTATAGATCAACTACATCTTGGATTGTTTAGACATTAAATTATCTCAAAGTTAAAATTAAGAATGGACGGTGGAATGGGCGACCTAGGAGCATTTAAACTATCGCCTTTTTTCATCAAAACTATCGGATACTAGATAGGAACATTGGAGGGAGGCATACCATTGCCATCAGTGTATTCATATGCTTCATAATATAGCCGCTGCTAAGTATGCTGATATCACAATTCCACTAGTGTCTGGCCGGGGGCATATGGAGGCAGGATCGGTTGCAAGGACCTAAATGATACCCGAGCCTAAGTTTAGGTAGTCAGAAGTGCAATTTAATAGTACAAGGACCTAAGTGACACAGCCGGACAAGTTGAAGGACCGGCCATGCACTCTACTCTTAAAATTAAGAGCGGACGATAGAATGGGCATCCTAGGAGCATTTAAACTATCGCCTTTTTGTCACAAAAACTATCAGAACTCGATAGGAACATTGGAGGGAGGCTTACTGTTGCCATGAGTTTGTTCATATGCTTCATAAGAGTAGCCGCTGCTAACCATGCTGATATCACAATTCCACTAGTGTCTGGCCGGGGGCATATGGAGGCAGGACCGGTTGTGAGAACTTTATTTCTTCTCATCCGAAGGTCATTTGATCTTTTGTGAACTCGAAGGAACATCGTGCGTGCAAGCCAACTATCCATGAGACCTTCTTTGGGTGTCACCTTGTTTAGATACCACTGGTGTATAAGAATTTTTTCAACTATACAGTGCATTATATTAGTTAGAAAATAAATCATTTGATCGATTTGTGTAAGAATCACATCACACCAAAATATAGCTTCTCTTAAACTTCATGAACAAACATGTCTTCAACTTTCACTTGAGTTATGTGTTCAACATTGGCCGTATGTGGTCGCATCGCACGGTATGCCTCAGCCATGGTGCTCTCTGTGGACTCCTGCTGTGCGCCAAAGCACCTCTGCTGCCTCAATGACCCCAAGAACCACCAATCCCTCCCTCTTGACATTGCTCAGACTTCCTCGCCGGCGCTACAATGACACAGTTGGGGTTAATGTGATCATTGGATAAATACATGTGTTAGATTCAGGTTTAAGTGTTGTCGAGTCTATTTATTTTAAGCGTAAATGCAGACCGTGTCAAATTATCTGCTAGGCTATAAATCCTTTATCTGGAGTATAGGCCACATAGCATAAAACTTAATGTTCCGTTGCCAAGTTTTCAGCCGCAAGCTATCCTCGCCTGAAACAATATACGTACAAAAGAATACGAACGGAGCCAAATTTTGGCCAGCACGTGCAAACTAACCCCCCCCCCCCCCCCAATCGTGGGACTTTTAAAACTTCATGGTCTACTACGAAATGTATTTTCTATGTCTGGCTTCTTTGAAGAGGGCCAGTACTCCTTTCCTTTGCTTTCAAGGGAAGTTTGGTAAACTTAGCAAGCGCAGGCTTTAATATTCTCTTTCACGCTTGCAGTCACCGTCGCCATTCACTGCCATGGCATCGCCTCGCTGTTCCCTACCCCGCCTTCCCCTCAACCCCATTGGCCCCTGCATGGTCCGGAGTCTTCCTTGCAGCCATCATCCCAATCTGCCACCGCTGTTCTGTGCATCCTTATCATCCCCTTTCCGTCCCATCCTCCACCGAAGATCGGTCTTTCCCCAGATTATCCGATGGCACCAAGCAGGCCACGATGAGATCTGACTCCTCCTTCTTTGCCCTTAGCGGGTACACCATCCCTCCTATCTTGTACCCTGAAATGATATTTCTGTTCTTGTATATATGTTTAAAAGGAAAAATCATACTCTGAGTTGTTTATTTTTATGAATTTGTAGAGCCTGAGCCCGAGGGATATGAGAGAGCGAGGTTTCAAGTTATGTCGAGGAACCGGGCATTTCTGACGAGTCTTGGTTTAAAACAGGGGGAAGCCATCGTGCACGGATGTCGGTCGCAAACCAAGGTATTTGTTTTGTCCCCCTGGCCCATTTGTGCTTTCGCGGTCCTAGTGTAAATTCTCAACAGCTTGGATTAAGCAATTTATTGAATCTTTATACCTTACTGATCTTGTATTTTTCCAAATGAGGCATCCACAGGGTGCAAAGCATAAATGAAAGAAGAAAGTGATGGCGGAGGATCGATCAGAGGTTACGAGAGTCACCAGGCAAAGGACAAGGGAAATGGCTTCAGTTGAGGAATCTTTGGCTACAGAATGTCTACAGTACATCACCGAGCAGCTCCAAGATGAAGATGCACATGCAGGCAAGTAACTGTATACACTTTGTATGATGCAAATGTTTATTCAGATTTTGATATCAAATGTTGTAGCTATTTTTTAGAGTTTTAATGTTGCATCTGTTTTTGGTAGTTGTTCTTAAATGTTGGGTCGGTAGAACTGACAAGTGGTCAATGATTTGTTCTCATTAAGTTTTCTTTGATTTTGTATATCTCTGAGTAAACCTGCTGTAGCTAATTTCTTATGCTTGCAATTTTATTTCATTGACACTTGGTTCTATGGATGCAATATCTATCTATCAATTGCTCTTTGACATATATTTCTATAGAGCATATTAATGATTCACATTTGGATCTACAAATGCCATTCTGATATATGTCAAAATGTCCACATCTCAAATCGGGCCCTGCAGAACTGGAAAAGATCTTGATAGGATAAACAGAGGTCTAAGCGAGAAGATCACTATCCATATTTCTGATGGGAAGAAACGCCCAGAGGCACCCCTTAAAGCTGCAAAACTTGCATCAGAGGGTGGGATCGTATTGAAGCAGCATATTCCAGCCCTCCCTCACTAGAAGCATTAGAAGAAGGACCACACTCATCTGTCGGACTTCGTGGGCAAAGTTGATGTAAGTATATCAACTCATACCCAAGAGCGCTCTGTTCTTAATTAAAGTATAGCGTATGCATGTGCTCTACTCCTGATGATTATACTCTTTAATAGGGGCAATTTTCCATGGACACCAGCTACAGTGCCATACAAGAAGCATGTGCTGATATGCTCATGACTAGAACATGCTAGATGAGATATAGGCTGAAGAAGAAGTACTTCGATGGCATACCAACAAATGAATTGAGGACCACTACACCTGTGACATGTATGACCGACGAGCAATGGAGGTCACTGGTACAAATGTGGTGTAGCATGATGCACTAGGTATCGTTCAATTTCATACTGCCTGGTTCCTCTTCACCTATGTAATGAAAGTTGAATTTGTTGAGCCATGCTGACAAAAATATATCTTATGTAGGACCAATGTGTGTTGGGTATTTTAACAATAACAGAATAAATCCGCAAGCATATGGATACCAAAGTAGCTTTCACCCAGGAGTATTTCAAGGTATCGAATCCAAAAGGAACGTGTGTGCCTAATCTTCATTTCTAGTTCATCCAAGGACACCAAGATAAATGTGACATTGGGCAGAGTGGATTCCTAATGGCTATAAGGTCCTAATCAAGGTAAGAGTACTACTAGGTTGCTTGCATTGGGCATTCGGTTTTCCCCTGTATTCATAGTACGATTCCGGCTATGCAGTCGAACGTTGAGGATTTCAAAGGATAGATAGGGCTGTCACCACCTACTGCCTACCTCAAGCAATCTAGGGACTACGCAATAAACCAAGGTAACCTACGGCCTAGACACCACGTCTATGCTTTCGACTACTCCCTTAATCTCCATGTGTGATGATATAAGACTAAGGTCTCTAACTAAATAGAATGTTGAGCGAGCAAAGCAACTAAGTATAAAACTTACTTATAAAGGAAACTTAAATACCAAGAAAGAAATTATGAAGACTTACTAAATATGGCAAGCATCCATCGAGGTACAAGCGTGGAAAAGAGGTGGACAGGCCCACTCCTCCTCCGGACTTCCCCTCACTCTCTCCCTATTTTCTAAGCACTCGGGCAGTGCTACGCCTATGGAAATGAAGCTCTAAACTCTAATCTTGAGGTGTGTGGGGTGTGGAGCCTCTCCTCTTCATTTATAGGTCCCAAAGGCGATTCCAGAGGCAGTATCGTCTACCTAAGGTGCATAACCGACCTTGGGAGGGCGACAACAGGCGACATGTGGCGGCTGGGGGCGAACGGGGCTAGTTTCTATTTGGCCGAACAGGGCACTTCGACTGAACAAGAGCGGAGCCCCCTCGTGTCACCCTTTTGCCCATACACTGATTAGTGGGCCCTTTATCCTTGTGCATATGTTGGGCCCTGAGAAACATCGGTTCCCCCCTATTTATGGACCCATAGATCCTCGTATTGAGCTTTGATTGGCTGGTAGTGTGCTTTCCCCTGTGATGACATGGATCTTACCTCAATTATGTGGGTAAATCACCTGCAAGCTAATATTCACCAACACTTGTGCAATTCATTAGTAATAAGCTCCTACCACTATGTTCGTCAAATACTATTATTGTTTTATGCAGGTATTTGAAGGTCAAATTTGATAGTTAGTGAGCGTCAACAAACTCCACCACACTTAGCTTTTGCTCGTCCTCGAGTAAAGGAAAACGACTAAGGTGGATCATAATTTCCAAATTGTGTGATGCTAGCATGCAAGTTATTCCAAGACATACCTGTACCAATGGACTATGAAGTGTCTACCATGTCACCTTGGGTGGTTGAAGAGTGGAACGGTATAGATTATGGTCATCTTTGCTCATTCTGCTAAGTAACTTGGGTTTTTTTTGATGAATTTTCAAAAATAAAATAAGACTGTACTCCTCAAATGATTCTCTCAAGTCACTCATATAAGCATGTGGATCCTCACCGAGGCTTTTGCTGTTGCCTCTTTTTGTTCCTACTTCTAAAAATAGGCTTATGTGGAGCTTAGGGAAGGGAATAAAAAGAAGGCATACATGTGCTTCATATATTACCAAATCAAAAGCTGGATCCAAGGAGAAAACAAATCATCGATCATCAATCAAGTATGTGCACATATATGGATGTGATGGATGGAGTGGTGGATAAGGAGTACTCCTTTTGATACCCTCCCTCTCTTCTACTTGAGAACATGAGCTATCTCTTCTTTTTTTCATCATCTTTTTTACTTGACAGCCCATGTCACTTTTAGCAATGATAATTGGAGAGGGAGTTTCTCAAAGCATGGTGGAGCACTTTATTTTTATGGATGGATAATGGATATGTGTGATGCTATCTTCTAGAGTGGAAGAGTAGCATATGGAAGAAGATGGATGATGGAGGTGGATGAATACTCCTTCATTGTGTAGACTCTCTCTTTCCTTGAAATGATATTGGGCATGGCTATTTCTTTTTTTTTATCATGCGCAGGGTTGGCAGCAAGGTTTTTTTTTGATAGCCATGCCTTGTATGGGAACAACTGAGAGAGAGAGAGAGAGTCATAACAAGATAATCATGGAGTAATTATTTTGGTGGATCAATGGATGATGATGATGATAGTTATGCTAACTTCAATGTATAGGATTAACATATCAAGGGAATGCACACATGAATTTGATCAACAATACATAACAAGCATCTCACTAGGGTCACAATAATTTGACAAGGTTCAATGAAGACACAAGCAGCATATGCATGAGGTTTTTCAAATGAATCTATCATATGGCTCTGGTGGGATATCTCTAATCATCGAGGAGTAAGCTTATAAATTTTAATTTTCAATAAGAATTTCCAAGAACTTTATGCAATAGAGAGCAAGAATCACTTCATCAAACCATATCACACTAGTCAACAACCTAGGTAGCATGTGGTCCCTATGAGTATAGTGCACTAGCATTGGCATAAGAGCAAGGAATAAAGAGCATATAGGTCAACTATGGAATGCTTTGAATAGTTGGGAGGTCATCAAGGTTGATTTTAATTTTCAAGTTTAGATTTTATCATTTTTGCTACAGGAAAATTAAATCAATGCACAAAACAGGGAGATAGAGGGGTAAGACGCGCAATCCATCGCACTAGTCAAAGATGGGGCCGAGCGGGGCCAAGGTGGGTTCGGTCGACCAAGAGGGTTCGGCTGAATCCCGTGGGGCATTGTTGATCATATGTTGGCTTGTGAGGTCTTTTTTTGCGCTCTAAGAATCCTGAGGATCTCCTCCACACTTGTTTGCTTGCCTGCACTTTTATTTTACCCAAAAACAAAACAAGAGGATTAAAAGCAAAAGGGACTCTACCAGCTTTATGGGCCCCGTAGAGTCACAACTTTATTATTATTTATTTATTTGCTTTATTTATCTTTTTTTCAAGGCGCACTACACTATTGAATTGAAAGGAAATAAAAGAGGAAACAAACTAAAGCGCCTTTCATTTTTTTTAGCAAGGCATGAATGCAAGAACTAACAACAACACTAAACCAGGAGGCAAGTTGGCATGAATGGAACTTAATATGTGATACTTACAGAACTCCCCCACAGTTGGATTTTTGTATCATTCAGACTCAATAAATCAAATGTGTAGTGTTGCAGCCTTCTCGTAGTAGCTTCCATTGCCAAAAGTATCAAGGTGTCAGGTTGATGCAGCTCCCATGTTCTTAGGCATAGTGTGACCATCGTTCTTTTCAATCCTCACCTGAAAGGGTTAGTGACCAAAAATACCCAAAGGCAAATATATCCTAAAAACAAGTGCTTGCAACTATTTTAATAAAGGGAAAAGGAAAACGATAATCCAGGCCATCTCCCGACAGTGCATTGTTTATAGTCAGAAGCTGGACTGTGGGGACATCATGTTGCAGCTATCATTGGTGATGAAATTCTCATCTCACCACCAATTGTCGTTGTATTGATGGAGTCTTAGCTGCAAGGTTAGTGCCAAAATGCAACTATGAGATTTGCAAATTTTATGATAAACAAAAACATCTATAACCATCCTTCTAAATATTTTGCTAATGAGGGCTTTAAGGTGGTTGTAGTCCTCGTAGGTGCTTTCGGCAGCTATCTTAATTGACTCTAGAGATTCCCTGTATGAGCATGTATCTTGTGGTTGTTCAAGGAATAAGCTTCCATGCTCATTAGTTGAATCCTTTCCTCCTATCTCTAGAGTTAATTGCTCAAGTATTCCAATGGCCTAAAGGTTCTCCTCTGCAAGAATTTCATCTATAAAGCTCATGGTTGATTCTTGATCACCATAGAGAATGGAGTACTGAGGGCCAGATAGAAAAGGCTTAGGCACTAAGGAATACGGTCTAATTTCCAAAGGATTAGGAGTTTCCTATGAATTGTCTCCTTCTTGGATACAATGCTTCACTTCCTCATAAAGAACAAACCTCGGTGATGCATGTTGGGAACAAACATCACCTCCTCAAGCAGGGCCTGCTTGAGATGAGCCTCACCATATTATTTACTAAACAATGGGCTTTGGTGGTGAAAGCATTTTTCCTAAGCTTTTCATCTAGGCTCCCTAGAGATACACCTCCATAGTGAAGGCTTTCTAGTGGGAAGCCTGTAAGAAGTTCAAAGTCGATGATAGGGAAGACATGGAGGTCTAGGTAACCTTCGACTTTGTCCATCTCAACTGGTACAGCCCTTGCGATCCCTCGACATAGAAACGTTACTCCCAAGGCATCCTTGAGAAGTGTTGCATTTGGCTCAAGAGGTATATCATCCAGAAGTTACCAACTATATACTCAGGGATGATATTGGCTCCTATGGTGGGATCATGAAGGGCTTCTACGGCATTACCCTTTATATAGCAGGGAACGGTAGAAGAAGGAGAAAAGATTTGGATTTCTCTTGAAGAACATCCTTCTTCCTTCAACCACTCTTTGTTCATTGCCTCTAGTGGAATTGCTTCTTCGAAATGATAGGGAGGTGAAAGGGATGTCATAGGCTTCTTCCACCAGAAGTGATTCGAGGTGTTTTCATGTTCATCAGATAGCCCTTCCTCGAATTCAACTGGCAACCCTGAAGGTAGAATTTCTCCTTTCTTTTGAGAGGTCTCAACAACAAAGTTTAAAGGTAAGATACTACGGGTTTGAATTCAGCTGTTGAGGGACCCTCATGGGTTGGCTTGCCTTTCACCAGGATAAATTGCTGGCCTTGTTCCTTGAGGATAGATCTAGGGGGCTTGAAAGGGAATGTCACCATCACCTCATTGCATGGCTCACCCATTGGGAGAGATTCTGTCGAAAGATTTTCTGATTGATAGATCAAGACAGAAGAGACGCCTCTCCTAAGTCTTGTGTTGAGACTTCCTAGCTTTGGTCCATCCGACCACAGCTCATCCAAAGGATGTCCGATCAAAATTTGGAAGTCGTAGACCTCAACTATATGAAAGTCTAGGATAGTCTCAACATTTTCATGCTTTACAGGCACATTTTGCAAGGTCCCAAATCCTTCTAAATAGTGGCCTAAGTGACTCAGGAAGGATTTTCTAATTGGTGCAAGAGGCGTACCGCCTATGAAGGCGGGTGCAATGGATTTGCACATTACATTTGCTTCGATAATGGGACTAGAAAGAACATTCACCTTTATCTCTCTTATGTGGCATTGAATGGTTGAGTAAGGGGTCTAATCCAAATTATATCAGGAGAGTGTTCTCCCTTATTCAACCATTTGCTGCTTGGCATAGCAAAGCACTCCCTCTCATTCTATTGGAGGAAATGGTCCTTTAGAGGATCGAGAGGAGAGCTGAAACCTAGTGGGTTTTCTTGGAAAAATAATTCAGGTGTCCCCATGGTCTTTCAAAAGACCTTCCTCAAATTTATAATAGAACTCAGGAGAATTTTTCGAGTGAGACATTGGGATAAAAAAATGTCTTCCCCTAAGTTCGATGTCTAGCATCTCCTTGGTCGGTGCATCAGAGAAAAGTCTCTCCATGGGATGACCGATTAAAATGTCAAAATCATGGACTTCGAATACATGAAAATCAAGGAGAGTTTCAACACCTTTGGGCCTTAAAGACACATTTTGCAAAATCCCATATCCCTCTAAAATGGGTCCGGAGGGACATTGAAGAAGTTTGCAAGTCGGTGCCAAGGGTTCTTCACCCAAAATGGCGAAAGTGCAAGCATCATAAATGATGTTGGCACCGACGGTGGGATTATAAAGAAGATTCACCTTTTCTCCTCTTATAAGGCATTGAATAGAAGAGGAAGGAGAGCTAATCCAAATTAGGTTCAGAGAAAGCTCAGCCTCTCTCGACCACTCATTGCTTATGTTTGATGTTAACTCCTTCACCATCTCTTGGAGCAAAGGCTCCTTAAGAGGATTGGGAGAAGATACAGGAGTTGGTGATTTCTTTTGATGGAGACAACTCGAGGATTTCCCATGATCTTCTACAAGGTTTTCCTCAAATTGGAAAGGTAGCTTTGAAGGTTGAATTTCTTCTTCCTCCATTGCTTGCAGTTCGGTTGAGGTTTCACTAGACGAATCAATGGATAGACAAGGATTTGGCTTAGGTTCAACTAGTGGGGTAGCGACAATACTCAACGAAGCGTCCTCCGAAGAGGGCTCTCTACAGTCAGCTAGGAAAAAAGAATTTTCTTGGATAAGGTCTAGGATAGCTCTTCCTTCTGCAGGCATCTTGTGGACGAACGAACCTCCGGTGGTCACGTTGATATATAGGGCGGAATCCTTGCTTAAACCCACACAGAAGTATTGCAACAACACGTGGTCGGGTAAAGACAAGTCAGGGCCAGAAGAGACTAACAAATAAAATTGGGCCCGGGCTGCACCTATGGATTCCTCTTCGCTTTGCCGAAAGTCGAGGGTCTCTCTTTGGAGAGAGACGATACGTGATGTAGGATAGAACGCAAGACAAAATTTATCTCGGAGCACTTTACAATCACCATTCGTACTCCCAACGAAATGAGTGTACCACTGTTTCACATTCTCCATGAGGGAAAAGGGAAACAATTTCCACTTGAGAGTGCCTTGAGTCATGCCTTTGATCGATAGGCATGAACACAAATGCTCAAACTCTCGCAAATGATGGAACGGGTTTTTGCTATGTAAACCCGAGAAGGATTGTTCCTAAACCATGGCTATAAAGCCAGGATGGAGTTCAAAGCCAGATAAACGAATTGGGTCTGCTGAGAGCGGTGGCTTGAAGAACTCGCCCTTGGGAGCAGATAGGTCTTGAATTGATCGTTGCTCCATGGTAGAGAAGGGAAAAAATAAAGAAAGATAAAAAGATACAAAGATTAATAGGTTTGAAGATCAAACAACAACCATTCCTCGGCAATGGCGCCAGAAAGCTTGTTGGGTATTTTAATGATAATAGAATAAATCCGCAAGCGTACGGATGCCGAAGTAGCTTTCACCTAGGAGTATTCCAAGGCATCAAATCCACAAGGAATGTATGTGCCTAATCTTCAGTTCCAGTTCATCCTAGGCCACCAAGATAAATGTGGTGTTGGGCAAAGAAGATTCCTAATGGTTATAAGGTCCTAATCAAGGAAAGAGTACTACTATGTTGCTTACATTAGGCATTCAGTTTTCCGCTACATCCACAGTACGATTTCGGCCAAGACCCTACTTCATAGCCAAACATGGAGGATTTCAAAGGACAGATAGGGTTGTCACCACCTACTGTCTACCTCAAGCAATCCAAGGACTATGCGATAAACAAAGGTAACCTACGGCCTAGACACCACTCTATGCTTTCGACTACTCCCTTAATCTCCATGTGCGATGATATAAGAGTAAGGTCTCTAACTAAATAGAACGTTGAGGGAGCAAAGCAACTAAGTATAAAACTAACTTAAAAAGGAAACTTAAATTCCAAAAAAGGAATCATAAAGACTTACTAAATATGGCAAGTATCCGTCAAGATATAAGCGTGGAGAAGAGGTGGACAGACCCACTCCTCCTCCGGACTTCCCCTCACTCTCTCCCTACTTTCTAAGCACTCGGGCAACGCTACGCCTATGGAAATGAAGCTCTAAACTCTAATCTTGAGGTGTGTGGAGTGCGGAGGCCCTTCTCTTCATTTATAGGGCCCAAAGGTGGTTCCAGAGGCGATATCTTCCGCCTAAGGTGCACAACCGACCTTGGGAAGGCGACAATGGGTGACACATGGCGGCTGGGGGCAAACGGGCCAAGTTTCTATTAGACCGAATAAGGCACTTCGGCCGAACAAGAGTGGAGCCCCCTCATGCCGCCCTTTGGCCCATACACTGATCAATGGGCCCTTTATCCTTATCCATATGTTAGGCCCTGAGAAACATTGGTTCCCCCTGTTTGTGGATCCATAGATCCTCGTACTGAGCTCTGATTGGCTGGGAGTGTGCTTTCTCCTGTGATGACATGGATTTTATCTCAATTATGTGGATAAATCACTTGCAAGCAAATATTCACCAACACTTATGGAATTCATTAGTAATAAGCTCCTACCACTATGTTTGTTGTATACTCTTATTGTTTTATGCAGATATTTGACGGTCAAATTTGGTAGTTAGTGAGCGTCAACAAACTCCCCACACTTAGCCTTTTCTCGTCAACAAACTCGTCCCCCGCACAGGCTCCTGGTGTTATGTTGCACAAGCCCATGTTGTGGTAAGACACTAAACCGGCATGACATTACTACTCATGAAATGATGTTGAGGTGTGGAGTGTGATGGCTTCGTGAATTGCATGATAATTGGCTACACATCATTTGCAGAGATGTGAACAATTTAAAGATGTAGAGCCAACAGAGTTTTAGTAGTGGAAGGAATTTCACCGCAGCTATAAAATTGGTTTCAGTTCTCCTGTCAAGAAAGCAAATGTAAGTGCAACTTCCATCTGATTTCCTTAGTGCGCATGAATCCTGCACTTTGTATTTATTTTTTTTATTATAGACTGCAATATGTCCTTTTATTTTGTTAGGAGGACATGGAAGCATTGATCAGTCAACCAGTAGAAGATGTGAACAACCCAAGTATATGCGAGAAGCTCTTCAGACCGTTCTTCATTCAACCATGTTTCTGAAGGTCACGGGCCTTGAATCAAAGAAAAGTTCCATAACTGCCATCTATGCACAGTTTGCAATGCTCCATCATCAACTTGTACTTGAGAAAGAAGGCGCAACAGGTCTTACGACGCAACTTGGTAAGCATAAGGTAGACTTGCAAGTGTTGAAGAAGCAGGCAGAAGAATCAGACGCAACTCAGCAACAACAAAGTAACGAGATTGCATCTCTGAAACAAAAATTTAGTGAAATGTGGACATGCGTTAGTTTTCTTGCTGATGGTCATAGCAGTCTGAGCTCATCTACACTTTGCAGTTCAACATCACTATAGGTGTGGCTATGATCTTGCTACTTGGTAT
The DNA here is from genome assembly GCA_032690845.1 of Eleusine coracana subsp. coracana. Classification (NCBI taxonomy): domain Eukaryota; kingdom Viridiplantae; phylum Streptophyta; class Magnoliopsida; order Poales; family Poaceae; genus Eleusine; species Eleusine coracana. The sequence goes on along the minus strand of CM064420.1, from coordinate 30,859,396 downwards.
TTTGTATACCGTTTCCTCAGCTGTCCATTATTTTCTGAATGTTTGTGCTAAGTTATGGTGAACTGAAGTCTCTGAGAACAATACTAAATTGATAAATGCCATGTATTCTTATCATTGTATATAATGTATTGAAACATTATTGTTATTTCTTATTATGGATTCGGAAGATTAATATTTATGATGATATCGAACCTGGGCTGATAATGGGCCAGGAGAAAAAAACAAAGGCCCACTACAAAAAATGGGCCATAAATGGGCTAGGCCCATTAATGATATGGTCTTCTACAGTAACGGGCCTGGACCGAAACACGTGGGCTCATATTCGGCCGTATCTCCATTGTGACGAAATAAAACCCAACTAGATGTGGGCCCTCACCATACTGAATTTTAAATAGTATTGTAATACTGCAGGCCAAGCTAATGGGCTTTAACCGGGCCGAATTCAATTAGTGATGATTTTTTGCATCACAGTTGATACGTGCCACGTTTTAACTCAGCAACGACCTTTAGCGACGAAAATGATTGTCACCAATCTCTAACGGTCCCGTTCTAACGGAACCCTTTTTGTGGTCACTAATCAGTACTTATGACACATGGTTGCCAACGAAAATTTTCCATCACTAAGGGGGTTTTTATCACTAATCAATGTTAACAACAAAATTTGTGACCTTTTTTTTGTCACTGATCGTACCATTTCTTGTAGTGAGTTGAATCTTCCTTGCCTTCTTGACTTCATTTTCTAGCTTTCCAACCTTGGTCTTTTGTTCTCTCCATTGTCTCTCCTAGTGTCCAGGAGACTCGCTGAGCATCCCAACACTTCTAACACTAGTCAGACCTAAGAGAATGACTCGTTCCCTCTTGATAGTCCGGTTTTTCCTATGGACTCAAGCTTACAGTCTAGCCAAGTGATCACAACACGCTTGGACCTATTTGGCCTTAACCTCTATCCATATCCATCATTCTGACTCCTAATCAAAATCTTCATGGCAATCCTCTGAGTCCACATCAATCACCAAGGCGACCAATCACTGACATCATGTGAAGATAATAAGATTGTTTCTACACTCACAACACTAGATGTAGACGTTAGCATACATTTATATGTTGGTACAATCACCAAAACATTCATACCTTTTGGATGGCAACACAATAATGAGAGTGTTTGTCTATGTTCTTACTGATCCTTGTAACAGTTTCAACTGATTTATGCTCTTCATTTCAACATCCCTCTATGTGGGATATGATCCTACTACTTAATACGTTGTGTACCATTTCCTGAGTTGTGCAGCATTTCTTAATGTTTGTGCTGAGTTAATGGTGAACTAATTTCTTTGAGAACAATATTGAACTGACAAATGCCATATATTCATGGCATTATATATAATATATTGAATCATTAATATTATTTCTTGTTGGGGATCTGTAGAATTACTATTTGCGATGATATCAAACATGGGTCGTTAACGAGCTTGGACCCTAAAAGAAACCATGACAAGGCCCACAACAAATGTTGACCATAAGTGGACTACGCCCAGAAAAACTAAACCTTACAATAGGTCGTTTATGGTCTGAGCTACCATTTGAAATGGTACCTGCACAGGCTAGAACAGTAATGGGCCTAGCCCAACGCATGGGCTAAGATTGTGACGAAAGCCACGTGGGCCAAAATAGTAACTGACCCATCAACAAATAGGCTCATATTGGGCCTTATCTATATTTGTGATGAAACAAAGTCCATCTAAATGTTGGCCCTAACTGGACTGAATTTTAGTTAGTAATGGAATGTAGCAGACCAAAAGAGTGGGCCTTAATTGCATCGCATTCAATTACTGACGAATTTTGCGTCACAGATATTAGTTGTGTCGATGACACGTGTCCAGGGTATCTCACATAGAAGGAACGTAGAGATAGACTCCTATTTAGATATGTATTGTAGACCATCTAGAACTCCGCCATATAACCCTGCCCCCCCCCCCCATATATATATAAGGCGGGACAAGGACCCCCTCAAAGGGCATCAAGCACAATCACGTACAACTAGACATCAACGTCTAGGTCAACCCTGCTCATCTAGATCATAGATCTAGACATATCAATACAATATAATAGAAAATATGACATAGGGTTATTATCCTTTGAGAGGTCCGAACCTATATAAATCGACGTCTTGTGTTACCATCATCTCTCAATCTCGCGCATAACCTTGTTCTACATATAAATCCTCATAGGTGAACTACCTTATGTCTGGTGGCGAGAATATATCTCGACATTTGAAGCGCCAGGAAGGGGATAGCGCGAATGTCGGCTTGTCAAGTTTGATGGTTTCAATCTACAACTCAAAGATCAATGCAAGGTTATCGCGACGGGTGACCAGCAGTGGCGGATCCTCCAATAGGGCATGGTAGGGCAGCCGCTGCCCTACCTAACCTCGTAGTGGAAGACCCCCCACCCTCTCTTTCTTCGGAGCTCCGGCGTTGCGCTGGTTTCCGGCAACCAGCAGCAGCCATGGCATAGAGCTTTGTTTTTAGTTGAAGGAAGAAGAAATAGGTAAAAACGTACCGTTATGCTTAATTGGCTATATGCACCGGAATGTTGGTATTTGGGCCAGTCAAAAATGTGCACTAATGGGTCTAGAGGACGAGATGGAGGCCTGCAACATGGTTCAAAAATGCAATCACAGGAGGTCGTGGTTGATAGCCTCTTCTGCTTGTTGTTTAAATATTAGGTATTGTTGATGTGAAAACAAGCCGTTAAACACGAGCACGCAAACATGTAGCAACGCGCAGGTGAGTCTGCCAAAACCGGACCCTCCGGTTTTCACGGGCTCGCCGCAAAAACCAACGAACGCTTGCCCGGGAGGGACCCCGTTGGGGCAACCGCACTCTTGGGTTGTCCTAATGTCGGCAGGCCAGCTAGAACGCCTTCGAACATCGTAGAGACGAAGAAGAACATAAATTAGGGTTTGGAAAAATAGGGTTTGGAGATAAAAGTAAATTACGAGTTTTTTGACGATTGGGGGTTGCCTCAATCGGCCATGGCCCTTTGTTTATATAGGGTGGGAAGGCCTAATCCCGTTAGGAGTTGAAACTCTTACAATTTCCTTGCAGAACATGAAATTCTGACTCGAATCACCAAAACTGGACCCTCCGATTTCTAGAACCGGACCATCCGGATTCCCTCTAGTGCAACCCTGTAAAAACCGGAACCTCCGGTTTTCAAAAATGGAAGGTCCGCTTTTGCAGCCTGTGAGCATCTTCTAAACGCCATAATTTCTTCATCTGAACTCCAAATTAGGCGTTCCATATATCCATTTTGATCATCTTGACGAGGGCTTCATCATGGAGACTTCAAATCTGCAGGTTGGCCTCTTATTCATGGACTTTTAAGCTCTTCTTTGCTTCTTTAGGAAAATTTTGCCAATATGCCTAAGAAACACTCCTATAACCTGCAAAACTCATCTAAACACCAAAATCATGAAATAAAAATTATTAGCCTCAATTTAAACAACTTTGTCCATATCAGGCCTACCAAAACCGGATGCTCCGGTTTGGCAAACCAGAAGGTCCGGTTTTCCCAGAATGTTAATTTTGGTCGTCAACACATGCCCCCCTATTTTTTAGCAAAGCGAGCATGCTAAAAAAATATTCTCCTAGACCAAAATTACCTGAGGACGATGATTTGAATCAATTCACCGACCATGTCATTTCTTAGGGCGATATTCAAACTATCGGCCATATGAAGTCAAGCATCTTGCCATACACTTGGATAATATTTCTTCAAGTACCGACCATTCAAAGCTCTAGGCAAGCGCTCACCTTGCAATGTCTCCACCACGTAGGAGTTTCTAGTAATCACTCTCACAACCCTATATGGGCCTTCCCAACTAGGAGACCACTTACCAAATTTATTACTCTTTGATCCAATGGGCAAGATAGTCTTCCATACCAATTCTCCTACTTGGAATGACTTTGATTTCACTTTCTTCTTATAAGCCTTTACAACCCTCATTTTGTCTTTCTCAATCTCCTTTAGAACCTTTAATCGATTATCAATGACCTCATATATATTATCCATCATTAAATTATGATAATCTACTAGAGAGAGATCATTTTGCTTGGCTAATCTATAAGCGTCCAGATTTACTTCTAGAGGTAAAACGGCCTCTTGACCATATACAAGCTCAAAAGGAGTAACCTTAGTAGCACCATGTTTAGATATACGATGAGCCCATAATGCTTCAGACAAAACCTCATGCCATCTCCTAGGATTATCATCTATTTTCTTCTTGATGAGCTTAATCAAACTTTTATTAATTGACTTGGCCTGAGCATAATAAGGAGAAGAATTGAGCAACTTAATTTTATAAGATTCAGCAAACTCCCTAACTTGACTTGAAATAAATGAAGTACCTTGATCAGTAGTTAAAGTTTGCGGTATGCCGAATCTATGAATAATATGCTCGGTAATAAAATCAATTACCTCCTTATGTGTCATATTCTTGAGAGGAACAGCTTCGATCCACTTGGTAAAATAATCTATAGCCTCCAACATGAAGCGATACCCTTTTGATGAAGGAGGATGTATCTGACCAATGAAATCCAATCCCGACCCTCGAAATGGCCATGGTTTAATAATAGGATGCATCATAGCAACAGGCACTAATTGAATGTTCCCAAACTTTTGACACTCTTCACATCCCTTATAATAGCGAAAACAATGAGCAATCATACTAGGCCAATAAAAACCAGCCCTTCTCAACAACCACTTCATCTCAGGTGCCGATTGATGAGTACCACAAATACCTTCATGAACCTCTCCCATGGCCACCTTAGCTTGTTCTGAATCCAAACATTTGAGCAACAAATCTTTAGCTGTTCGGTGATATAATTCACCATCAATTCGGCTAAATTGACTGCTAAATTTCAAATCTTTCTATCAACTTTCTTACTTGGATCCTGCAAATAATGGATAATAGGGACTCTCCAATCAATCAATTCGGCTTCCCCAAGCTTTGGATCAAGGACTACCGAATTATCACACTTTCTGCCAAAACCAGACCCTCCGGTTTGACAAATCGGACCCTCCGGTTTTTCCAGAATTCTAATATTGGCAATTTCAAGCATCGACTTCTTGTTAATCAAAAATTTTCCTTCACTAACATTGTAACCAGATGCTTGTTGTGCCAAATCATTAGCCCTACCATTTTCAATCCTAGAGACATGATTGATAGCAAATTCATCAAAATATGATATAGACTCTAAGCACTTATTAAGATAAACCCTTAGTGATCCATCGAGGCATTGAAAAATTCCAGAAACTTGCTGGACAACTAATAATGAATCACCAAAAACATTAACATGCTTCACATCCATGGATTGCAAAATTTCTAAGCCGAACAAGAGAGCTTCATATTCGGCTTGATTATTAGTGCAAAAATATTCTAATCGGCTAGAAGCTTCAAAATAAGCACCACTAGGGGAAATAAGAACCACACCAATCCCTTGACCCTCTTTACAAACTGATCCATCAAAATACAATTTCCATGGTGTAATATAAACATAACCAATATCTAGATCATGGTTAATATCAATCTGATGTTCAACAATAAAATCAGTAACAACTTGGCCTTTCATGGATTTCAAAGGTTCATAAGCCAAGTCATATTCAATCAAAGCATATGCCCACTTACCAAGCCTACCACTCAATATTGGCCGATACAACATATGCTTAATAATATCGGTTTGACAAGCTACTATGCAAGTACTAGATAATAAGTAGTGCCTTAACTTAGTACAAGCATAATATAGTGAAAAGCATAATTTTTCAATAAAAGTGTACCTCATCTCAGCATCCAATAATCGTTGGCTCACATAAACAATGACATACTCCTTTTATTCGGTCTCTTGTGTCAAAACAGCACCAATCACATCACCTTCTGCTGCCACATAAAGCCTAAAAGGGACACCACTCCTAGGTGCCTTTAGCACCGGCGGCATAGACAAATATTGCATGATCTCCTCAAAGGCCTCTTGCTGTTTTGCACCCCAAGTAAATTCGATTTCATCTTTCAACCGAAGAATAGGAGTAAAAGCATTGATCTTCCCAGATAAATTACATATAAACCTTCTCAAATAATTCACTTTACCTAGGAATTTTTGCAAATCTTTCTTGCAATAGGTGCCTGAATTTTTCTAATAGCTTCTACGTTTTTAGGATCTATCTCTATGCCATTCTCATGAATAATAAAGCCTAAGAATTTACCAGCCGATACTCCAAAAGCACATTTAAGTGGATTCATCTTAAGACCATATCGACGCATTCTCTCAAAAGCAAGGCGCAAATCAGCCAAATGAGGATCTAAACCAGCCGATTTGACCACTATGTCATCAATATAAACTTCTAAGATAATGTCAAGCAAATCATGAAAAATTAAATTCATTGCCCTTTGATAAGTAGCACCGGCATTCTTCAAACCAAAAGTCATAACAACCCATTCAAACAAGCCTACAAATCCTGGACACCTAAAGGTTGTTTTAGACATGTCTTCTTCGGCCATGAATATTTGATTATAACCAGCATTACCATCAAGGAAACTAATAATTCTATGTCCAGAGCATCATTATCAACATATCGGCTATGGGCATAGGATATTCATCTTTAGGAGTAGCTCTATTCAAATTTCTAAAATCAATGCAAACTCGTATCTTACCAGAATCCTTTTTCTCAACCGGTACAATACTGGAAATCCATTCAGCATACCTGCAAGGTCTAATAAAATTAGCATCAAGCAACCGATTAACCTCCTCTTTAACTCTGTCATATATTTCAGGATTATATCGCCTTGCTGATTGCTTATATGGCCTAAAACCGGGCTTAATAGGAAGTCGATGCTCAACAAGCTCATAGCTTAAATCAGGCATTTCACAATATTCCCATGCAAAACAATCCACATACTCTTACAACAGCTCGATTAACTTAGCCTTATAATCGGCTTCCAGATTTTTGTTTACAAAAGTCGGCCTTGGAATAGAACCATCTCCAATATCCACTTCCTCTAAAGGATCGGCCAAAGTAAACCCTTGTCCTAGCTTATCTAAATCATCTAACTCTTCAATGGCTTCACACATATCGTTCTTATTTGACCGATATTGCTCAACCCACAACTGTAGCCACTCTAAATTTGATGCCACTAAATTTACAAGATGTGGTATAGCCAATTTTCAACCGGCTTTACATTGACTGGTACAAAACCATCCTTAGAAACACTAAGAAAATCATATTCTGACAAATCTAAACCTGTTAAACACCTAATATTGTTATGAGTGTAAATAGGAGAATCGGCTATAGCAACACAAGCCGATGCATCCGTGTGCACAACTTCAATATCATTGCCAACCCACTGAATTAAGAATTGGTGCAAGGAAGGCACACATTGATTTGCATGAATCCAATCTCGCCCCAATATGACACTATAATTACCTCTCACTTCAGCAACAAAAAAGCGGTAGGCAAGGTCTTGCTCCCAACAGTAAGCTCCATAGAAGCCACCGCTTTTGCAGGAATTGGCTCATCTCCTCCTACACCATTGACGGTCATGTTGGTCTTGATAAGCTCCTTATCTGACCTGCCAAGCTTCTTAAACATAGAGTAAGGCATTATATTAACAATAGCTCCACCGTCTACAAGCATTCGGGAAATCAGTGAACCATTGATATGTCCCCTCACAAACAATGGTTTTAGATGGTTATCCGATTCCTTAGGCTTCTCAAATATTGCTCGCTGAGGTCCAAAGTCCATTTGAGCTACTTCCTCATCTCCACCAATTAAAGTATAATCCATAGAAGATAAATAAATAACATTGATATCCATACTCTCATGTGTCGGTGATGGCTCATAATCAATTAGCTCCTCATCATCATCTTCTTGTGGCTTTGGTGGAGGGATTGTAGAAGAAGACAACGAATAGGAAGGAATTGTCTCTATTGCCGAATCTGCCAAAACCGAACCCTCCGTTTCTAAAACCAGACCATCCGATTTTGAAACTAAAACCAGAACTTCCTGATCAGAAACCAGAACATTCAGTTTTTCCAGATCTTCAATCGTAGCTTTAACTCTCCACTCTTTCTTCTGAGAGGTCATGGACCTTGCCTTGTTAAAAGATTCATCCCTTTGTCTCTCAAGTTCTTGCTCCCTTTTCTCTTGATTGCGCAAACATTGCAACTTCCTCTTTTGAGTGCGAGACAAGCCGGAGGGACACCACCTCGGGTGTAAATACTTAGATGAAATACCACTGCTACCAGCTTCATGATCATTGGCACAAGGAGCCATCTGAATAAAACTATCAGCATTTTGAGAATTGACCGAATCACCTATAATAATCGGTCCTTTGAAGCTATCTCCAATAACCACCTTAGAGCTACCAACCTTAATCACATCTCTATTGGTTGTTCTTTCTGTATCTACATCCATATGTGAAGATCGATCAACCTTCTCTTTGCCCTTGATGCTATACACTTGCCTCGTAGGAGCCTTCTCTTTTTCTAGTAAAATCGGACCATTCAGTTTGCCAAACCGGAGCATCTGGTTTTTCTGGTTAGCAAAACCATAACCTTTTTGCCTTGAATCCGATTGTGGGAAACTCAATCGATCATGTACAGGATGCGACAACCTATCAAATGCTAATTCTCTTGGAGCAGCCCATCCCGGATGAAAAGGTGGAAATTGCATTGGAGGATATTGCATCCACATCCCATAATTGTCCCATGCTGGGTATGGAGAATAGTTGACTGGAGGAACCCATGGCATTTGAACATAAGGCCCACTGTTCGGGTGTAGATAGTATAGCTCACTTCTCTGTCGAATGGCCTCCCTCTAAAGTGAATCTTGTCTCTCTTGCCTTGGTGGTGACCTTGGACGCTTATTATTTGGCCGATTTATAGAATTGGCCTTTTGATTCACATATTTATTCAAAAGATTGTCAAAAGTAGGCTTGAACTTGACTCTTTTGTCCTGCATCTTGGCCCTGTTGACATTCCATTGATCCACCTCAGGATTCTTGGGTTTTATCATTTTTGGCTTTTGACTACCAAAACCAGAGCCTCTGGTTTGGAAAACCGGACCATCCTGTTTTTTCTGGGCAGCAGGATGAACCAGAATCTGAGTCTTGCTTGCTTGCCCCCCATGTCCAGAAGCCTTTATATTTATTTTCAGAGACTCTTTTCCATCAAAATCCTTTTCAAGCATCACCTCCCTTGATAAAATTTTATCATCACTAGTTATAGGCCTTTTATCACCAATGATCACATTCTTTCCTTTAGTTGATTCAGCTTGCTCCGGCCGAATTAGCACCTTAGCATTATGTAAATCAATGGTGTTGATAGGAAAGGGATTCTTATCCACTTGCATCTCTCTAAGACTCAATCGTCTCTCATTAATGGCCGATTGGACCTGTCGACGAAAAACATTACAATCATTAGTAGCATGAGAGAAAGAATTATGCCATTTACAATAAGCCTACTGCTTTAACTCATCAAGCGGCGGTATGGAATGAGACATCCTAATGCAACCAGCTTTATGTAACTCATCAAATATTCTATCACATTTAGCTACATCAAAAGTAAATTTTATTTCTCCTTGCCAATTTTTATGAATCAGCTTGAGGGAATCACAACAATAAGATTTGGCTTTAGATGGCCATTCAGCAGCATACACATCATTACTCTCATCACCAGAATCATCAGAATCACAATCTAACAAATGCACATTATGACGAGTAGACCTATGAATTTCTTTAGACTCTTTACCTCGGTTTTCTTGAACGGAAGCTTTTTGTTGTAACTGAGTTAAAGTAAGAAAATCATGACCTTCCAACTTTTCTCTAAAATAAGTATGCAATCCACTAAAAGCTAAATTAGCCAAATCTCTTTCAGAAAGTGTTATATTGAAACATCGGTTTTTTACATCTCTAAATCTTCTAAAGTAATCAATAACAGATTCATCACGACCTTGCTTAACTGATGTTAAATCAGATAATTTTAACTCACTATCTCCACTATGATCATGAAACTTAATTTCCAATTGTTCCCAAGTGAAGATAGAATTAGGAGGTAAAGATGAAAACCATGAAAATGCAGTTCCAGTTAAAGATAATGTAAATAAACACACTTTCAAAGCATCATAAGCAGCAACTTCTCCTAATTGAGCTAAATATTGACTAACATGATCCCTAGTAGTTCTACCGTCATCTCCATTGAACTTTATAAAATCAGGAACACGCCAGCCATTTGGATAAGTATACATATCAAAATGTGAAGTATAAGGCTTTTGGTAAACACGAGTTTTATTTTACAGGCTTATACCAAAAGTCTCCCTAAATTGTTTATTGAAATCATCCCTCATGGCAGCCATGCGTGATTCAAAATCAGCTACAGAAGTTCTTTGAGATGTAGTTTGTGGTAAAGGCGCCCTATCAAAGTGTGAATCGGGAATAGGACCATAAGGGGTGCCATCACCTACAGACGGCTGTGATGGGGAAGAACTATAGGCTACTATTTTATAAGGAGCAGTAAAATTAGCAAGTTCATTGGTTCGGTTATTAGCAGCTGAACTAGGGAGCACGGTAGATAAAGGCTCAACTGTGGGAGTACTCAAAACAATAGCATTCCCTAAAACATCTTTGTTAATTGAACTAGTTTGAGCCATAGGTGTCTGACCATTATAAAAATTCAACGGCATGCCATATGGAGGATTATTAAATGGTGCGCTACTTAAAGTTGATGAATCTTGAACATTGTGGCCAGCACTATTAGAACCTACATGCATGTTTCTTTTCATTTTTTTCAAATCCGTCATTAATCTTTTGCTCTACACTATTATTAGCATTCTTAATAAGATCATCAAACATCTTAGAAACATCTTCAGGAGACACAAAAATAGATTGGCAACTAGATGTTACCTCTTGTGAAGACAGATCGGGTTGCTTGATTTGAGTAATTTTGCCATGCCGATCTTTCTTGAAGCATGAAAGGAATACTTGATGTTGCTCAGCTTCAAACGCCTTCAACTTCTCTTGCATCTGCTCCTGAAATAGCTTATGATGGTCCTCCGTCAATTCCTCCATTGATGTTGTGATGATATGATCTTTGGAAATTTCAGTCGGAGAAGACATTACTAAGGGAAATAAATTCGGTTTTGAATAACCAGAATTTTCTGTTCCCCAGCGGAGTCGCCAAAAAGTGTGTTGACGCGAAAACACGCCATTAAACACGAGCACGCAAACGTACAGCAACGCGCAGGTGAGTCTGCAAAACCGGAGCCTCCGGTTTTCATGGGCTCGCCGCAAAAACCAATGAACGCCTGCCCGGGAGGGACCCCGTCGGGGCAAGCGCATTCTTGGGTTATCCTAACGTCAACAGGCCAGCTAGGACGCCTTCAAATGTCGTAGAGATGAAGAAGAACAGAAATTAGGGTTTGGAAAAGTAGAGTTTGGAGATAAAAGTAAATTACGAGTTTTTTGATGACTGGGGGTTGCCTCAATCGGCCATGGCCCTTTGTTTATATAGGGTGGGAAGGCCTAATCCTGTTAGGAGTCAAAACTCGTACAATTTCCTTACAGAACACGAAATTCTGACTCAGATCATCAAAACCAGAGCCTCCGGTTTCCAGAACCGGACCATCCGGATTCCCTCTAGTGTAACCCTGTAAAAACCGGAACCTCCGGCTTCCAAAAACAGAAGGTCCGCTTTTGCAGCCTGTGAGCATCTTCTAAACGTTAAAATTTCTTCATCTAAACTCCAAATTAGGCGTTCCATATATCCATTTCGATCGTCTTGACGAGGGCTTCATCATGGAGACTTCAAATCTGTAGATTAGCCTCTTATTCATGGACTTTTAAGCTCTTCTTTGCTTCTTTAGGAAAAATCAGCCAATATGCCTAGGAAACACTCCTACAACCTCCAAAACTCATATCATGAAATAAAAATTATTAGCCTCAATTTAAACAACTTTAGCTATATCAAGCCTGCCAAAACCGGATGCTCCGGTTTGGCAACCGAAAGGTCCGGTTTTCCCAGAATATTAATTTTGGTCGACAACAGGTATCATGATTCAAATATACATAGTAGTCTCATACTGTAACATCATTTGTTGTGTTCAAACTGTGAACCTTATAGCAGCACTAAGTCCAAGCGGAGTCATGAACGCCAGGGAGCTAGTGTTCAAGCTATAGTAATCAGGAAATCACAACAATGAGCGGCATGATGCGATGTACCAGTTAGTTATCAAATTGGGCAAAGTCGTGACCAATTAGTGCATATTTTAGTTTCAAATATTATTATTCTTTTCATATTTACTCTTTCAATAGCAGGCATCATCTTAATTCTTCTGCTTGTTGTTTGTGTGTTTGCGTGCTTTGGTTTGTTTTTCGCTCAATTTTATACCGCGTCTCTGGTGTTTCGCCCTACCTAAGTCCGCCACTGGTAACCAGTCATCCTCGTCGTTGTCAAGGTCGCAAGGCCAATTGCTGATGCGATTCAGTGCGCGACGTTTCAGAAGATTACATGCATGCATGTGTGCATGTATAGCATAATAGCAACGTCGTGGAATCGTGTGATGCAGCTGGACATGACCATCATGTCATGCGTATGAAGTCGGCAAGTTAATAGCTGAAGGCTAAGAAATCGACCAACTCGTCGAGTTCTAATCGTATATGATTAGCATGTCAAGGCGAGTCTGAGTCGAGGTTTACCGCATGTCAGGGAAGATTACTTCTTTCTTTATTCTTCATCGTTTCTGTATTATTTTATCGGAAATCCTTTTGTTCAATCGATGAAAAGTGTGGTCTTCGTTCAGTTGACGCGCGAGTCATCCGATCATTTCAATCTTGGTGCGTCTAAGATCGAACCCGCCTCCTTTGTTATCGGGCTCGCTGGTTGCTATAGGATCTGATCCGAACCCGTTTGCCAACATAACCTCTTTTTTAGGGGGCTTTTTTGCTATGAGATATCGTATAAATGTGTTATTTGCCACTGGACACCACATAATCGTAACTTTGCTGGCAGACACCGCTCGTTCGTGTCTTTTATTGTGAGACACCATAAGGCCCAGACAGAGGCTGAATTGACTATTTTACCCTTCGATTAGAATTGGTGAAGTTGCCTGGTTGAGGTCACCAAACCAGACTGGAACTAGGACCTTATCCACTTGACCACACGGACTTGTTCGACTAGAACAAGCGACGGCGGCAGCAGCGGTGAATCGAGGGAATTGACGAACGCGGCAAAGCACGAGGAGGACGACGAGCCTACCGAGTTCAACGATGCCACTAACGGCGGACAGCTTACCCTTCAGGAACCCACGTGGTACTGTGCGAAGGTGCTCCTCCGCGTCGCTAGTCCTGGGCAGCTTCATCGATCTCCTGCACGGTCTTCTCTCTCCATCACCAACGCCCTTCGTGAGCCTCCTGAGCTATTGCCGCTGCGCGCACCATCCCGAACCAATGCCGCCCGAGCAGTTGCTGCTAAACGCGTCGCGTGCTACACAGATGAAGCCGTCTCCGTGCGCGCCGCACAGAGCCGCTGCCCCCGCGGGCGGCGCCCCGCCGATCCGCGCTGAGCAGCGCTGGATGCGTCTCGTTCTGCAACGAGGCAATACGACGGCCACCGCATTCCTGTGTCTAGAAGAAGGCCATCCATGGCTGAGCTCCCGTGTGAAGATAAGACCGGGGAGAAAAGAAATTAATTAAAGATTGAAGAGCAAGGGGCACGTCTGTCATTTACAAAAATTCTTTTCTTTGCATGGGCGTTACGGTGTCTCACAGCAAAAGACATGAACCAGCGGTGTCTGCCAGCAAAGTTTAGATTGTGCGGTGTCCGGTGGCAAAGACCACGTTTGTAGGTGTCTCACAGCAAAAAAAGCCCTTTTTTTTTTTGACAATTTTGCCAACATAACCTTATCGTCTTCCTTATTCCTCAAGGAGCGAGCCAGAGACAGGCCATGTTCGCCGCAGCCTGCCGGCTCCGGTCGCCACTTGCGTACTCGAGGCGCCGGGGCGGCAGTGCGCTCCGTTGTGCCCGACCACCTCCAAACCATTCGCCGGCGTGATGCCTGTATGACCGCCGCCTGGCAGGTGAAGATTCTGCCCCGATCTACGGTGCCACCGAGGAGCATTCTATCTCGTCGCCCGCATGACATGTGTGCTACGGTGAGCTTGTTCTCGTGCTTGATTCCGATGTATTAGTATGTTGGATGCACTTGTTCCCCGTATTGCATTCATATCATTTTGCCCTATTCTGATTTGTCCCTATTTTCCTACATTCTCCACCAGCAAGGCCAACACGACCAGATGGTCGGCGGCAGAACAACCATGACTTCTAGGAATCGTAGATTGCTTCCCCTCCCAGATTTCCTCCCTGTCGTGCCTCCTCCTACGATCCAACGCCCTTCCCTGCAGCACCCAGGTACACTACTACAATAACGCTTATTAGTGACGGGCCGTAAGTGGCTATTGTGGCAGACTACACGTCCGCCACAACGAATTCATCACTGATAATGTCATTTTCTGTGGCGGGTCAAATACCCGCCACTAATTATTCTATCTGTGACAAAATAAGAAACAAAATAAAAAACGGTTGTGAAGTGTCCTTATAGCTTTGTATTTTGTAGGACTACGTGCTTTTGAAGAAGTTACATTCATAACTTCTTTGTCTATGTAATGGTTATAGAAAAAATGGTAACATGTCTCTGTAACTCTATATTTTATAGGGCTATTTGCTTTTGTAGAAGCTGCATTCACAACAACTTTGTATATGTAATGGCTATAGAAAAAAAATTATAATGTGTCTCTATAGCTCTGTATTTTATATGGCTGTTTGCTTTTGTAGAAGCCGCATTCACAACAACTTTGTATATGTAATGGCTATAAAAAAAAGTTGTAATATGTCTTTATAACTCTGTATTTTATAGGGCTATTTGCTTTTGTAGAAGCTGCTGTCATGTGGGGTCTCACATACCAGAGACGTAATAAGAAGAAGCCGGCTACTGATTAGATAAGATCGGCACGAATAAGATTTGTTAGTTTCAGTTAGAGTCCAGTTTAGAGTTCGTTGAAGTCTGTTGCTTGGTGTGCGCTGGGCCCTGTGGATATAAACAGAGGCTACGGCATTAGTTAGGGGGCAGGGAAAACTAGGAGCTACTCCTTGATATAGTGGACCACCTCATCGGCGCGGTGCCACCACGGCTCCTCCGCGCCGGCGAGGCCAAGGTCCACGCCCTGTTACTCATTTCGAATACGATCTACGTCGCACGGTTCCGTCCAATCGTCCTCCTTCCCCTGCTCGTGACAATGTGGTATCAGATTCTGGGCTGCCCACCATGAGCACTGCGCCAGCAGGGGGTGGGGACGAAGGCGTGCTCACCCTCGCCGACTTGTCGGCGCGCCTCTCCGTCATCGAAGAGGTCCTTCGGGCTCTCAAGCCAATGGCGGATCGGTTTGCCGCCATCGAACTACAGGTGGCCAACCAGACACAGCAGCAACAAGCCCTCAACGTGGCCCTTTCCAGGGTCGAGCGGACGGTGGCGGGCACCGAGACGGATCTGGACATTGAGCGCCGACTGTAGAAGAGGAAGGGCATTCCCGGCGAGCCCTCTTCATCGAGCAACCAGCACCGCACACCACCCAGGACTGAACACGAGGGGCACGATGAAGTGCTGTCGACGACACACAAGATGGAGTTCCCCAAGTACGACGGCTCATCCGACCCACTGCCATGGCTGAACAGATGCGAGCACTTCTTCCGCATGAGGCGCACACCGGAGTCCAAGCGCGTGGCCTACGCGTCCTTCTACCTCGTCGATGATGCGCAGCTTTGGTATTATCGCCTTGAACTTAACAGTGGCCATCCTTCTTGGGATCGTTTTGTGCAGCTGGTAAACACGAGGTTTGGCCCCTCCATAACGGACTCGCCACTGGGCGAATTGAAGCTCCTGCGCTTCTCTGGCTCTGTCGAGGAATACTGCAGCCGCTTCATGGCCCTCTCGTGCCGGGACCCAGACCTCTCAGAGGGCCAACAAATCCAGTTGTTCATCGCTGGGTTGGAATTGCCACGCCGCCTGGATGTCGCCCTGCTCCGACCGTGGACACTAGATGACGCGTTCCTGTTCGCCAGGGCGTACGAGCAGAGGGATGCGGTTCCAGGGGCGCCTACATCACGCCAAGCCGGTAGAGCCTACCACAAGCCGGCCCCCCTCGCTACATCAGCGCCGACATCTTCGACAACAACAGGAAAGGGGCCTCCGCCCAAGCGCCTGTCACCGGCCGAGATCGCCGAACGCCGACTCAAAGGCATGTGCTTCCACTGCGACGACAAATTCTCACCAGAGCACAAGGACGCCTGCAAGAGGTTATTCGTCATCGAGGCCATCGACGATTATGAGGCCGCGCCGACGAAGCCTATTCCAGATCCGAAGATCTCCACCTACGCACTGTCTGGCATCCAACCCCGTTGTGGCAAGACGATGCAGATACACGTCGATGTCGGCCCCACCCGTCTTACGGCCCTCCTCGACACGGGGTCCACACATAACTTCATCGACGTGGCTGCCGCAGCACGCGCCAAAATCAAGCTCCAAGGCCCGGCAGGCATGTGTGTGGTGGTGGCCAACGGTGACCGCGTCTCCTCCCCGGGGCGCGCCGACCATACCAGCGCCACCATCAGCGGAGAGGCTTTCGCCTTGGACCTCTACGGGCTAGCACTGGGCGGCTACGACATCGTCCTTGGTGTTCAATGGCTGGAGTCGCTCGGTCCTATACTCTGGGATTTTGGCCAGCGTACTTTGGCCTTTGTCCAGAACGGCGCCCGCGTGCTCTGGCATGCTGTGGACACGCCCGCTCTACCGCCTGCTGTGCTCGCGATGGAGCTGGACCTCATGGAGGACCTCCTCTCATCCTTCTCCGACCTCTTCCTCGAGCCGACAGGCCTTCCACCACAGCGTGCACGTAGCCACCGTATCCAGCTGGCTCCGGGGACTGGGGCAGTCGCTGTCCGACCCTACAGATACACACATGCCCAAAAGGATGAATTGGAGTGCCAGTGTGGGCTCATGCTTCAGCAGGGGGTCATCGGGCCCAGCTCGTCGGCGTTTTCCGCTCTGGTCCTCCTCGTCCGCAAGCACGACGACTCCTGGCGCTTCTACGTCGACTACCGGGCACTCAACGACTGCACGATCAAAGACAAGTTCCTGATTCCTGTGGTGGAGGAGCTCCTCGACGAGCTCCACGGCGCCTGTTTCTTCACCAAGCTTGACCTGCGTTCCGGCTACCACCAGGTGCTGATGCACCCGGACGACATCGAGAAGACGGCGTTCCGGTCGCATGAGGGGTTGTTCGAGTTCCTGGTTAAGCCATTTGTGCTTACTAACGCCCCGGCGACATTCCAGGCACTTATGAATGACGTGTTGCACCCTTTCCTCCGCAGGTTCGTCTCAGTCTTTTTTGACGACATCTTCATACACAGTTCCTCGTGGTCCGAGCACCTGCAGCATGTACACTTGGTCCTGGTGAAGCTACAGGAGCACCATCTCTTCCTCAAGCGCTCCAAGTGCTCTTTCGGCGAGCAATCGGTCTCCTACCTTGGCCATGTCATCTCCAAAGCGGGCGTCGCCATGGATGACCAGAAGGTCCAAGCCGTGTTGTCCTGGCTGACACCATCCACGGTCAGGGCAGTATGGGCGTTCCTCGGGCTGGCAGGGTACTACCGCCGGTTCATTCGGGAGTACGGTGCAGTGGCGGCGCCACTAACCGCCTTGCTGCGCAAGGACAGTTTCCGGTGGAATGCGCAAGCTGAGACAGCATTTCGGGTGCTCCAGCAAGCCCTCACATCAGCGCCCATCCTGCACCTGCCAGACTTCCGCAAGGAATTTGTGGTGGAATACGACGCATCGGAGTCCGGGTTTGGCGCTGTGCTCCACCAAGGGACCGGGGCCATCGCCTTCTTCAGCAAGCAAATAGCACCGCGCCACACTAAGCTGGCCGCCTACGAGCGTGAGTTGATCGGCCTCGTGCTCCCAGTGCGGCATTGGCGGCCTTATCTTTGGGGCCACACATTCGTCGTTAAGACCGATCACTATAGCTCCCCGACCAGCGCCTATCAACGATCCCGCAACACCAGTGGGCGAGCAAGCTGCTTGGGTTTGACTTTCGGGTTGAATACAAGCCGGGGATCTCCAATACCGTGGCGTACGCGCTGTCCCGGCGTGACACCGAGACCCTGGGCGCGATGGCGGCCTTGGGCACGGTGGCTGCACTGTCGTCTTCGAGCTTTCAGCTGTTCGACGACCTGCGCCATGAAGTGTCCTCTGATCCAGCCCTGATCGCGCTGCGGGACGCCGTCCTGGATGGCTCCCGGGGCGACAAGTGGTCATTCGTCGATGGCCTGATCACCGTGGGTGGCAGGGTGTTCGTGTCGGCAACGTCGCCCAGCCTACGCGCCATACTAGAGGGCGCGCATGGCACTGGCCATGAGGGAATTCAGAAGACCCTCTATCGGTTGCGTGCTGATTTCCATGAACCCGGCGCCCGCTCACTAGTCCAGGACTTCGTCAAGGGCTGTGCCGTGTGCCAGAGGAACAAGACGGAGCACCTCCATCCGGCCGGACTACTTCAGCCTCTGGACGTTCCATCGTCGGTCTGGTCAGATATTGCTATGGATTTCATCGAGGGGCTGCCATGCGTGAACGGGAAGTCGGTCATTCTAAAGGTGGTTGATCGCTTCTCCAAGTTCGCCCACTTCATACCGCTCGGCCACCCTTACTCTGCCACGACGGTCGCCAAAGCCTTCTTCCACGACATTGTTCGCCGACACGGGTTTCCCATGTCCATCGTCAGTGATCGGGAGTCCAGCTGAAGCTGTCTACTGCCTTCCACCCTCAAACGGATGGGCAGTCCGAGGCCACTAATAAGATCATCACTATGTATCTCAGGTGCTTGACAGGAGACCGCCCACGGAACTGGTTGCACTGGCTGTCCTGGGCGGAGTTTCGTTACAACTCTGCCTACCAGGCCTCACTCCGCACTTCCCCCTTCCGTGTGGTGTACGGCCGGGAACCACCCTCCATCCGGTCGTTCACAGCAGGCAAAGTCCGGTTACCGGCGGTGCAGCAGCAGCTAAAGGAGCGTGATGAGTTCTTGCTGAAAATCTAGAAACGTCTACATCAGCCACAGCAGCAGTACAAGTCCTCCTATGACCGCTTACATCGCGAGGTGGAGTTTCAGGTGGGACAATGGGTGTGGCTGCGCCTCATCCATCGACCAATGGCTTCGCTGGATGTGCGTGGTCGCAGCAAGCTCGGTCCAAAATTCTATGGGCCCTTTCAGGTCCTAGAACGGGTCGGCGCGGTCGCCTACCGTCTTCAGCTGCCGGCCGGCGCACACCTACATGATGTCTTCCACGTCGAGCTCCTCAAAGAGTACAAGGGCGATCCCCCAGAACGGCCGGGGTCTCTACCGGTGGTCAAGCATGGACGTGCTTGTCTTGCGCCAGCTGCTGTCATCAAGAGTAGGCTGGCCCGAGGTGTTCATGAGCTGCTTATTCAGTGGCAGGGACAACCAGCTGCTGATGCGTCATGGATTCCTCTCCAGGAGTTCAGCCAGCAGTACCCTGAGTTCCAGCTCGAGGACGAGCTGAAGCCGGCTACTGATTAGATAAGATCGGCACGAATAAGATTTGTTAGTTTCAGTTAGAGTCCAGTTTAGAGTTTGTTGAAGTCTGTTGCTTGGTGTGCGCTGGGCCCTGTGGATATAAACAGAGGCTACGGCATTAGTTAGGGGGCAGGGAAAACTAGGAGCTACTCCTTGATATAGTGGACCACCTCATCGGCGCGGTGCCACCACGGCTCCTCCGCGCCGGCAAGGCCCAGGTCCACGCCCTGTTACTCATTTCGAATACGATCTACATCGCACGGTTCTGTCCAATCGCCCTCCTTCCCCTGCTCGTGACAGCTGCATTCACAACTACCTTGTATATGTAATGGCTATAAAAGAAAGTTGTAATGTGTCTTTCTAACTCTGTATTTTATCGGGCTATTTGATTTTGTAGAATCTGCATTTACAACAACTTTGTATATTTGTTGGCTATAGAAAAACAATTATAAGCTCTATAGCTTTGTATTTTGCAGGACTATGTGTGTCTGTTGAAATTGCATTCGTAACAACGTTGTCTATATATTTCCTTTAGGAAAAAAATGTAAGGTGTCCTCTATAAACTATACATGTAGTACTCGTAGGAGTTTGTGGTTTTATTTACATATAGGCAACACAAGTTTTTTGTTTGGGCAAGTCATGGAAGAAATGAATTGTTTCTTGAAGGAGTGGAATATCCCTAAAGAACTAGTTATGGATAGGAGCGCTTAGAGACTAGCAAATAGACGTGTGGGAACGGTGACCCCTTTTTCTTCTTTCTTGCTTACCCGTAATTCTTCCTTTTGGCTTGTGTTCCTTCTATGTCTCTCCTTTTGTAGGTTCCTGTGGGTTTCATCTCTAACCTACTCCAAGCTGTTGTTGTTTGTTGTTGCTGTTGTTGCTGCTGTTGTTGTTGTAGATGTGGCACGTACTGGAACCTATAATACTGATTTTGTGATGGCGAGTAAGGTTTGGGGCTTATGCTCCCCCTGAGCTTAGGAGTTTAGACGAGAGATAGATTGGGTTGATAATTCTTGCCTCCTTTATTCATAATCTCCTCTCCTTAAATAAGAGAGAACCGATGTACAGACTCAACCAACTCTATTTTTTAATTCCAAAACTAACTCTATCTTTAACCTGAGACTCCTAACCGATTACGACTCAAACTTGGCAGGCTAAACTTATTGTGCGCCAGCATCCTTATTCCTCCTGGAGTAGTGCCGGCCCCACATAACATCTCCCCCCCCCCCCCCCCCCCCCTCGATTAGCAGCTCGTCCGCGAGCTGAAATGAAGGATAGCGTTTCTGAAAATCCGTCAGGTCTTCCCATGAAGCCGAAGAAGCTGGTTGATCATTCCACGGTATAAGAACCTGTCGTTGGCCACGGCTGAGACGAACTCGAAGAACACGAGCAGATGTCAAAACCACTGCACCATTGTGGATGGGAGGAAGCGCCGGAATTGATTCTGGTGGAGCGCTGATGAACTTCTTAAGGAGGCCTACATGAAAGACATCATGCAACCTAGAACCAGCTAGAAGGGTGAGTTTGTAAGCCACTTCATTGATCTTTGCTGTCACTTGAAATGGCCCAAAAAAACGCGGTCAGAGCTTCCCCTGTGAAGCATCAGGAGACGGAGCCCAACCCAATCACCGACCACAAAAGAGAGGACACGATGACTGCGGTCGTAGAATCGTTTAGCCACCTGTTGCGCTTGCTCCAACCGGATCTTAACATCGGCCAAGAACTCATCTCTTTCAGCCAGGGTACTCTGCCACTGCTGCCACTTTGATTTCGCCCACCTCATAGGAACACAGGGATGGAGGATCCCTACCATAAACGACTTTGAATGGAGCATCCTTGAGTGCTCAATGGTATGATGTGTTATAAATATATTCCGCCCATGGAAGCCATTTGATCCAATTTTTAGGATGATCCCCCATCATGCAACGTAAATACATAGCAATCACCTTGTTAACAGCTTCACTCTGACCATCTGTCTGTGGATGAAATGCCGTGCTCATGGAAAGTTTGGAACCCGAAGCAGCAAAAAGCTCACGCCAAAAAAACAGAAGTAAACACCAGATCTCGATCCGAGGTTATTGTAGCTGGAACTCCATGTAGACACACAATTTCTGCGAAGAAAGCCCACGCCACCGATTCAACAGTGTATGGATGTGCCAACGGAATAAAATGTGCGTATTTGGAGAAGCGATCAACTACTGTTAGAATCACCGTCTTGCCACCCACCCGAGGTAGACCCTCAATAAAATCCAGTGCTACGTCAGACCAAATGGAACTTGGAACTGGAAGAGGCTTGAGGAGACCCGCTGGATGCAAATGATCAGTCTTATGGCGCTGGCAAACAGTACAAGCCCGAATGAACTCCTGGACCACCGCACGCGCATTAGGAGTATGAAAGTCTCGGCGTAGGCGGTGAAGGGTCTTCTGCACTCCTTCGTGTATTCCTTCATGTACTGCCGATAGTACAGAGTCAAGGAGCTGTGAACCTGGAGGAATATAGACCCTGTTGTTAAACAAGATCAACCCATCCTTGATAGTCCATGGCACGTCAAGGGTACCTCCTGCAATCTGCTCCTTAAGTGCGACTAATGCTGGATCATGAACTGTGGCCCTGCGGACTTCAGCAATAAGATCGAAAGATGGACCAGACACCATGTGAAGGCGGCCCATATCTTCATCGCGACGCGATAAAGCATCAGCAACTATGTTTTGTTTCCCTGGTTTGTACTCCACTGCAAAGTCAAAGCCGAGGATCTTGCTTACCCACTGGTGCTGAGGAATCGTTGCTAAACGTTGGTCTAACAAAAACTTCAGACTGTAGTGATCTGTCTTGACGATGAAACGGCGCCCCCATAAGTAAGGTCGCCAATGACGAACTGGCTGAACAAGACCAATGAGCGCGTGCTCATATGCCGCTAGACCTTGATGACGTGGAGCCACTGGCTTGCTGAAGAACGCAATGGGCCGTGCTCCTTGATGAAGAACTGCCCCGATTCCAACCCCTGATGCGCCGCACTCAACAATGAATTTCTCATCAAAATTGGGTAGGCAGAGCGTTGGCGCTGTGGTGAGAGCTTCCTTGAGGGCGGTGAAGGCGATGTTGGCTTCCAATGACCAAGAAAAACCTTCCTTGCGCAGCAGCTTTGTTAGTGGTGCAGCAATAGAACCATAATCACGAATGAACATACGATAATATCCGGCTGAGTCCAAGGAATCCCCGCAGCGCATGCACCGAGCGCGGAGGTGGCCAGTCCACCACTGCTTTGATCTTGTCGCTGTCCATTGCTACCCCGGTGGCTGACACAACGTGGCCAAGGTAGCCTACAGATTGTTCACCAAAGGAACACTTCGAACGCTTGACGTAGAGCTCATGTCGGCGAAGTACCTCAAGCACTGCTCGGAGGTGACACAAATGCGTCGACCATGATGGACTGTAAATAAGGATGTCGTCGAAGAAAACAAGAACAAACTTCCGAAGAAAAGGCCACAAAACGTCATTCATTAGAGCTTGAAATGTGGCCGGTGCATTGGAGAGCCCTAATGGCATGACTAGGAACTCGTACAGGTCTTCATGAGTGCGGAAAGCCGTCTTCTCAATATCTTCATCATTCATGCGTACCTGATGATATCCCGAGCCCTGATGATATCCCGAGCGGAGGTCAAGTTTAGAGAAGAATGTTGCTCCATGTAGCTCATCAAGTAATTCATCAACAACCGGGATGGGAAATTTGTCTTTGACAGTTCGGTCGTTAAGGGCTCGATAATCAACACAAAAATGCCAGGAGCTGTCTGCTTTTTTGACTAGCAATACCGGTGAGGAATAAGCCGATGAGCTGCGCCTGATGATGCCTTGCGCCTCTATAGCACGACATTGCCGCTCAAGTTCATCCTTCTGGTTGGTGGGGTATCGGTAAGGACGTACCACTACTGGTGCGGTATCGGGCAATAAATGGATATGATGATCACGAGAACGTTGTGGTGGGAGGCCCTGGGGCTTTGAGAACACGTCGTTGAATTCCTCCAGAAGGCCTGTCAGTAGCGCCGGTGCCGAGCAGCTGTGTAAGCGGGGCCGGGGCGGGTTGGATATACCATGCCATTCCACGCGCTGATCCATGTGCCAGAAAGCCATAGTGAGGCGTCCAAAATCCCAGAGGATTGGTCCCAAGGTTGCTAGCCAACGGGTGCCAAGGACGACATCATAGCCATCCAATGGTAGAATGTAGAAGTCTGCCCGGAACGTAGCCTTGTCCATAGAGAAAGGGGCATTGCGGATGACCCCTGGACACGGCACCCGTTCCCCGTTGGCCACCATGATGTGTAGGCCTTGGCGCGGTGTGAACACCAATCCTGCACCTTCCGCAGCCTCTTGTGAAACAAAATTGTGTGTGGAGCCTGAGTCCAGTAGTACCGTGAGCATGGATGTGCCTACTTGAGCAGTCACCTGCATGGTCTCCCCCACATATATACCTGTGATTGCATGGATTAATACTCTTGGTTCCTCCTCCTCAGCAGTATCCTCCTCATCCTCCATGATTTCCAACAAGAACAAACGCTTGCAAACTTTATTATGTCCTCTGACATACTTCTCATCACAGTTGAAGCATTGATCTTTGCAATGACGCTCTTCCATCTCCTCGGGCGTCAGGCGACGGATTGGCCGGCCTGCCACTGTCATGGTAGTGCTTGGTGTAGAAGAGGCCACCGGTGCTGTTGCTGGTGTAGATGTCGAACCTGCCGAGGGTAAGGTAAGAAGTCCCTTATTGCATGATGAAAAGCGAGGCACAGATGCAGAAGTCGATGCCTGAAGGGCCGCCTAATTGCGGCGATCGTATGAGCGGGCGATGCTCATGGCGACCGCTAAAGACTGCGGGTTCTACAGTGGAATGTCGATGCTGAGAGGCTCCAGCAAGCCGACGATGAAGAGCTGAATCTGCTGGGAGTCTGTGAGGGGACCGGCACGGGCCAGCAACTCCAGAAAATGCTCCTGGTATTCCTCAACCGTACCAGTCCGGCGACAAGTGGCGAGTTCACCCAGCGGGTTTGACTGCAGCAGAGGTCTGAATCGGATGTTCAGCAACTCAGCAAATCGGCGCCAGGTGAGCATGTAGCCTTCTTGCTTCTCGATATGCATATACCAGATGTGAGCCAAATCGTTGAGGTTGTGTGCGGCCATCCAAACCTTCTCTTCTTCAGGGATACGTTGGGCGCGGAAGTATGAATCGCACTTGTTCAGGAAGGAAATTGGATCGCCTTTGCCATCGTATCTGGGAAAATCCCACTTCTGGTGACAGACTGGATGATCAGGTTGGTGGCGCCGCTCGTCGTCATACCGGTCACGGTACAGCTCCCGGTGTCGGCCGTCATCGTAGGAGTCCCGGAAGGATTCGCGGCGTCGGTCATCGTCATGGCCATAGGGCCGGTCGAAGTAGTTGTAAGACCCGCGGTCATCGGAGTTCGGCAGCGGCTGTCGATACTGCTGCTGACGGCGTTGGATTGCTGTGCTCTGCAGGCGTTGCTGATGTTCGATGGCTTCAAGCTTGGACTCCACCGTCGTTAGGCAATCTAGCTTGGAGTTCACGGCCTGCATTAGCTTCGTCAAGTCTTCCACCTCGGCCTTGCTGGTGGCATCATCCTTCGGCGGCATGGTGGAGATCGGAACCAAGGCAAACTGATACCAGATGTGATGGCGAGTAAGGTTTGGGGCTTATGCTCCCCCTGAGCTTAGGAGTTTAGACGAGAGATAGATTGGGTTGATAATTCTTGCCTCCTTTATTTATAATCTCCTCTCCTTAAATAAGAGAGAACCGACATACAGACTCAACCAGACTCAACTGACTCTATCTTTTAATTCCAAAACTAACTCTATCATTAATCTGAGACTCCTAACCGATTACAACTCAAACTTGGCAAGCTAAACTTATTGTGCGCCAGCATCCTTATTCCTCCTGGAGTAGTGCCGGCCCCATATAACAGATTCATTACTAATATTCGAATCCAATTAACTTTGTTCGTGTAATGATAATAGAAAAAATGACAACTGAATTTATGTACTATAACTATGCTACTTTATAAATGCTGGAATCAGATTAGCTTTGTAAGTGTAATGGCTATAGAAAAACTTTTGTAATTTGTTTTACCTAAATAGGTTTTAATTTCTATTCATTATTTTCAATCAATATTTCGTATTTGTCTAGGCTATAAAAATGTGAGTCATCATTTGTTTTGCCCTATTTGTCTCGTATGATCATCTATTGTGTTTTCACTTTTCAGGTGGTAAATCAAGCCACGGGTGCCTAGTTTCCTCTCAAGTGACAACACAACATAAGATCTGCAGTAAATTTTAGGATCTTGGGAGAGTGCAAGCACAAGATATGGTATTCTACATAGTTGTAGATGGCAGAAACAAAAATAGCAAAAAAGACTTGTACATACAATATTTTGCTATATATTTCTCTCCTAGAAGAATGCACATGGTTTTTATTCTGAATGAACAGATGGCCAACTATTTCATTGCAATATTCCTGGATACTTTATTCTAGGCTACGTTTGATGCAATCTCATGTTTATATTTTTTATTTCATTGTTAGAAAATACCACCGATGTATCTCTACAATCTATTAATTTAGGTGCGATCATTCATGTCAATTTTTTGTGTTCGTAGTCGTATGCAGCGTGGAGTCCTTTCCGTATCCATGTCATATTGCCATCACGAACGCCCAAAGCCTTCTCAGGCTCGTGGAAAGCCTTCCCTAACATCTCCTTCGGCTAGCAGAAAGCCTGATCAACTACATGCTTTACTGCCGTAAAGCGCGTTCCGCCATGGTGTAGGAGTTCCACGCCGTACAGGACGTAGGAAGGAAAATTGCTGCCACCAACAAGTGCCATCCTCTGCCTCCTGAAAGGACCGAGTGACTGAGAGGGGGAGGGGTGAATCGGAAACTCGCACTATGTACCAAAATCGCCAATTCCTAAAACCGACCACTCAAAACAACTCCTACACAATTCTAGTGGTGATCACACAAGCAAGATAAAAGCCCTATGAAAGGAACAACAATCTATGCATACTAGTGGATCACACAAGGCAATACAACTCCTATGCAAGCTAGTAATTAAGCAATACAGAAGCACACAACAAGCTAGCAAAGGAGCCTACTCATACCAAGCTACAAGATAAAGAACTAGAGCAAATAAGCATGAGTAGCACAATACATACTAGGGTAAGCAATCAAGCCAATGCAACTTCTATACATGCTAGTGATCAAATACGGAAGCTCAAACACTACTAGCAAGTAAGAAGCCTATTCATACAAGTCTACAAGATAAACAACTAGAGCAAGACAAGCACACAAGCATGAATAGCACGGTATGTAAATGCGGATGATAATGCATCAAGGTAAGGAGTAGAGTAAGAGATGGCTCATGGTTTTTTCCCGAGGTCTTGGTAGGATGGTGTCTTTCCCTACTCCTCATTGGACCACTCATTCCTTTCATGGTGCTCCTCCTTGGTCATGATGGTGTTCCACCGTAGCTCCCCCTACACACATGACTCAACAAGACATTTTCTCAAGTATGCAATGGTTAGTCATTTGTGAGGTGGGAATGTATGAGTCACTTGTCTTTGAGCCACGCGAGTAGATTTTACCTTGGAGCTCGTTTGAACATGACTCAATGGGCATGAAGCACAAAGATCACTATATGATCATATAGAGGGTCATATACTTACATTGTAAATAAGCAACTCCCCCTAGAAACATGCTTGGAAGCATGTAAGGTATCACGATGCAAGAATGCATGAATGCAAAGAATGCAAATGCAACAAGTATACAATGCATGATGCGATGCTAAAAGAAAGAGAGAGAAAGCCTACAAACCGAAGTGCCAACGACGAGTTGTTCCCTTCTTGAGCTTACTCATAATGGACCATTCTTCAAAGCCTTGGGCACACCATGAACCACCTTCCCAGGCTTAACCCATATCCATTGCTATCTCAAGGAGGTCCGAAATCAATCTACAAGAAGAAGAGAGACAAGCACAAAACAAAGGCACAAACAACAAACACAAGCAAAGGAAAGCTATACATATTTACAAAGGACAAGCTTTAGGGTTACTCATGTGAAGTTGGAGAGGTCGAGAACATTGAGTTCTCCCCTTAGCTTGTTGAAGGTCTTCTCATCAAGTAGCTTGGTGAAGATATCCGCCAGTTGTTCATGAGTTCGCACACTCACCAACTCGATATTCTTCTTATCAACATGGTCCCTTATGAAGTGATGCTTTACTTGAATGTGCTTTGCATGACCATGATCTCCAGTTTTGAGAGCCATCTTGATTGCCGCCTCACTGTCACAATAAAGTGGCATTTAAGTGTAGTTTAGGCCATAACTCGAGAGTGTTTGCCGCATGTAGAGAAGTTGAGCACAACATGCTCCCACCGCCATCTACTCCGCTTCGACTGTAGATAGAATCACTGAGTTTTGCTTCTTTGAGCTCCAAGATACAAGTGATCTTCCAAGAAATTGGCAACCTCCGGATGTGCTCTTCCTATTCACTTTGCAGCCCGTGAAGTCCGAGTCCGAATACCCAAGTAACTCAAATCTTGTTCCTCTAGGGTGCCATAGTCCGATGGTAGGTGTGTACTTGAGGTATCTCAGTATTCTCTTGACAGCCTTCAAGTGTGACTCCTTTGGATTTGCTTGGTAGCATGCACACAAGCACACACTAAACATGATGTCCAGTCTTGAAGCAGTGAGATAGAGCAAGGACCCAATCATTGATCTATAGAGCTTGGGGTTCATAGATTTTCCCTTCACATCATCATCCAAAGGTTTGCTTGTTGCTATAGGTGTGTGTAAGGGTTTGCAATTCTCCATGTTGAATCTCTTAAGGAGGTCCTTGGTGTACTTTTCTTGGTAGATAAAGTTCCCTTCTTTCAATTGTTTAACTTGAAAACCAAGGAACACATGCAGCTCTCCAATCATTGACATTTTAAATTCCCTGGCCATCATCTCTCGGAACTCTTCATTGAACTTCTCATTGGTTGACCCATACATGATATCATCCACATAGATTTGGCACACAAAGAGATCCTTCTCAACATGCCTTGTGAACAAGGTGCTATCAATGCTTCCAATAGTGAATCCGTTCTTGGAGAGGAAGTTTCTCAAGTGTTTATACCATGCCCTAGGAGCTTGCTTGAGACCATAAAGATCCTTATTCAATTTATACACATGTCTTGGATGATTGGGATCCTCAAACCCTGAAGGTTGTTCCACATATTAGGGAACGGGTAGGCTACGATAGCATATAACAATTTCTACCGTTCAATCGAAAAACCTTGTAAGGAGGGGATCATGGATCGTTACCACTAGACGCGCAGGCGGAGCGAAAGAGAATGTTGGAGCAGCTCATCCAACGTAGTCGCGCGTCGGTGTAGAGAAAGTAGTCGATCACGTCAAGCGTCTCCTCCTAGTCCAGCCGTTCGGCACCACAGCAAGAGCAGCGCCTCCTCACGGTATCCACACATACGGGGTTGGAACACCGTGCGCGGCATGCTAGCACCGGCAACACTGTGAGGGTTGTGGGCGAGAGAGAGAGGAGTGCGGCGGCTAGGGTTATGGACTGGTGGGTTCGCGTACCCCTTGCCCCGCCTCCACTTATATAGACCCTTCTAATGGGCCTCGACAAGTTGGCCTATTAGTGGACTAATCCCACACGGATCAATATCCGTATGACCCTCACATACAGATCAAATCCGCAATGTCTCTTGGGCATCTCTCCAACAATCTCCCACTTGCACTAGAGACAATCACATAGGCAAGCGATGTTCCAGCCCGTTAAGTGTGTGACCCATTAGGTTCACATGTACACGACAATGGTGTGAAACGCCTTTTCAAATCATAAATCAATAGCGGCACCTAGCAGCACATACTGATTCTCGTGTACACATAACGATCATATCGGTTGAACCTTAGACATACGCATTCAGCGATCCCTTTGCCTCACGATATCAGTCAAGCTCAAGGCGAGATACGTGACATCCCTGTAATAGCTCGACCATTCACTCGAACGTCTAGTGGATTGATCATGACTAACTCTTAGTCATCATGATTAACTTTTAATTACATTGGCATGGCCATACACTTCCAAATCCATCTAACTCGAGGGGCCCAGAGATATCTCTCCTATTATTAGGAGGGGCAAATTCCATCTTGACCACTCACACCCCATGACATGTTTCATAACATACCCGAAAGCTACCATTATGACTACCCAGTTACGGAGTAGCATTTGGTAACCCCTAAGTGTGCTACTACGCATTCTGGAGATCAATGACGATCTCAGATCTAAGGATCCCGAAGGTACATCATTCAAGACAACGACTGATGGCACAAATATAACATCTTAGTAGAGTCTTTTAGTGGGTCAATCCAACACCATGTTCTCTAACATGTGTCCACATTATTGATTTGATATCTCCTTATGAATGATCTGTGAAACTTGATCATCAACCAATACATGTGCTAGTCCATGAATCATTATTGTCCCACATAATGATAAGAAACTAGGGATCATTTAGGATAGGGAAAAGTCTATTTTACTCCCCTAAATAATTCACTTTGTCTAATTTACTCCCCGAACAAAATCTTGGCTCAATTTACTCCCTCAAACAATTTAAGTTGGTGCAATTTACTCCCTATTGTAATTTGTTCTTTTTGTTTTTCTTTGTACACTTTGAATTAGATGCTCAAATTTTGTACTATGAAAGATTATAACAATCACTATATAAAAAATATGTTTTTTATTTTTTCATAAATATTTTCTATATAATTTTATAGCTCTATAGTTAAGATAGCATTAGATATTATTAAATTATATAACATATACGTAAATATACTTATATATTTTTTCAGTGTAAAGTTCTATAAAAGCTATCATTGCCCAAAATATCAGCACTAAATTCATATTGTACAAATAGAAACAAAAAAGATAAATTACAGTAGGGAGGAAATTGCACTAATTTAAATTGTTTGAGGGAGTAAATTAAGCCAAGATTTTGTTTGGGGTGTAAATTGGACAGAATGAATTGTTAGGGGGAGTAAAATAGACTTTTTCCTTTAGGATAATATTATGAAAAACAATGAGTTTCACAAACAAGTCATGTACTTGTCAATCAATACAATAATTATTATCCATGGAATAGAATAACACTTTATTCAATCACACATAAACATAGACATTACACAATCTCTCATGCATTAATCATGCAGATATCTAATACCCATGGATCTCATATGTGCCTCATGCTTGGGCTGAGAGAGAGGCTTTGTCAACGGATCAGCGATGTTTGAATCCGTGTGCACCTTGCATATCTTTACATCACCTCGAGCGATAATGTCCCAGATGAGGTGATAACACCGTAGTACGTGTTTGTTCTTTTGATGCGCTCTAGGCTCCTTGGCTTGCGCAATGACACCACTATTGTCACAATAGAGATCCATTGGACTGGACGCACTAGGAATCACACCCAACTCAGAAACAAATTTTTTGATCCAAACAGCTTCCTTTACAGCTTCTGAAGCGGCAAGGTACTCAGCCTCCATTGTTGAATCAACAACCGTATCTTGCTTGGAACTCTTCCAGCTCACCGTGCCTCCATTGAGGCAAAACACATATCCAGATTGCGATCTTGAATCGTCTTTGTCGGCTTGGAGGCTAGCATCAGTGTAACCATTTACAACGAGCTCTTCCTCACCTCCATAGACTAGGAACATACCCATAGTTCTTCTCAAGTACTTCAGGATATTCTTACTAGCCACCCAGTGAGCTTCTCCTAGGTTTGATTGGAACCTGCTTGCAGCGCTTAGAGCGAAAGTTACATCTGGGTGCGTACATATCATGGCATACATGATGGATCCGATAGCCGAAGCATACGGGATCGCTCTCATCTTCTCTATCTCATCAGATGTCGAAGGACACTGAGTCTTGCTAAGAGTAATGCCATGCGACATGGGCAAGAAACATTTCTTGGAATCTTGCATATTGAACTGTTTCAATACCTTGTCGATGTACGTGTCTTGGCATAATCCAATTAGCCTTTTTGATCTATCTCTATAGATCTTAATGCCCAAAATGTAAGCTGCCTCTCCTAAGTCCTTCATAGAGAAACTCTTTCTCAAAGAAGTCTTAACAGCTTCAAGCAATGGAATATTATTACCGATCAGCAATATGTCATCCACATAAAGGATCAGAAAGACAAGCGTGCTCTCACTAGCCTTTTTGTAAACACAAGGCTCTTCTTCATTTTTAATGAAACCAAACCCTTTGACTACCTCATCAAAGCGAAGATTCCAACTCTGAGATGCTTGCTTTAGTCCATAAATGGACTTTTGAAGCTTGCATATCTTCCTAGCATTTTATGGATCAACAAAATCTTCAGGTTATGTCATGTACACATCCTCACTTAGGTTTCCATTAAGGAAAGCCGTTTTGACATCCATTTGCCATATCTCATAATCATAAAATGAGGCAATTGCTAGAAGGATCCGTATAGACTTTAGCATAGTGACGGGTGAGAACGTCTAATCATAATCAACCCCTTGAATTTCCTTAAAACATTTGGTCACCAATCGTGCCTTATAGATATGAACATTTCCATCCATGTCTATCTTTTTCTTAAAAACCCATTTACACTCAATGGTTTTTACACCATCAGGTGGATCTATCAAGTTCCAAACTTGATTTTCTCTCATGGATTCTAATTTAGAACTCATAGCTCCAAGCCATTTCTCAAAGTCCGGTCCCATCATTGCTTCACTATAAGTCTTAGGCTCATTATTGTCTAACAATAGTATGTCGCGCTTCCCCGTGGTTAGGAGCGTGAACTTTTTAGGAGCGCGACATGCCCTTTCTGACCTACGCGAGGCTGGTGTTTCAACAATTGGTTCCACATGTTAGGGAACGGATAGGCTATGATAGCATATAATAATTTCTACCGTTCAATCAGGAAACCTTGTAAGGAGGGGATCATGGATCGTTACCACTAGACGTGCAGGCGGAGCGGAAGCGAATGTTGGAGCAGCTCGTCCAACGTAGTCGCACGTCGGTGTAGAGGAAGTAGTCAATCACGTCAAGCGTCTCCTCCTAGTCCAGCTGTTTGGCACCGCAGCAACAGCAGCGCCTCCTCGTGGTATCCACACGTACGGGGTTGGAACACCGTGCATGGCGTGCTAGCACCGGCAACACGGTTAGGATTGTGGGAGAGAGAGAGAGAGAGAGAGGAGCACAGCGGCTAGGGTTATGGATTGGTGGGTTCGCGTACCCCTTGCCCCGCCTCCACTTATATAGACCCTTCTAATGGGCCTCGACAAGTTGGCCCATTAGTAGACTAATCCCACACGGATTAATATCCGTATGACCTTCACATACGGATCAAATCTGTAATGTCTCTTGGGCATCTCTCCAACACCACATAGACTTTCTCATTGATTTCTCTATTCAAGAAGGCACTTTTCACAACCATTTGATAGAGCTTGAAGTCATTAAGTCATGCATAGGCAAGTAAGATCCGAATTGCCTCAAGATAGGCCACGGGTGCAAATGTTTCTTCAAAGTCAATGCCCGCCACTTGAGAATATCCCTTAGCCACTAGGCGAGCCTTGTTCTTAATAATGGCCTCTTTCTCATCTTGTTTGTTCTTGTAGACCCACATGGTGCCAACCATATTATGATGCTTGGGCCTTTCCACCAATCTCCATACTTTGTATCTCTGAAAGTTGTTCAATTCCTCTTGCATAGCAATAACCCACTTATGATCATCCATGGCTCAATCAATAGTTGTAGGCTCAATCATAGAGATGAAGGAGAAGTTCTCTATTGCAACATTTGCCTCATCATCATTTTTTTCATTCACATAGTTGAGCTTGTATTGATTCCTCCTTGTCCTAACTCCTTGAGATGGACTCCTAATGATCAAGTCACGAGAATGATCCTTGTTGATAGCTTTGCGTCTATCTTGAGTGGGAGGAGGTCTAGATGAAGTATCTTGTGCATCATGAATTGCTCACTCTCTTGAGATATGAGTGTCTTGAATTCTTAGAGAGGTGGGGGAATCACTCATATGTCTTCTTGTTTTGGACCTAGAGCTTGGAGTCGATGAGGGTGTGGAGTTTGAAGAGCTTGGAGAAGTATGTGGGGAGGCTTGTGGTTTACTTCTCACTTGGGTTTCCTCTTGGCTAGGTGGATACACTCTCAAATAATCTTGGGAAGAGCTAGAAGGTGTGTTGATGGCATCTTGGGTTGGTTCTTGCACCTCGGAGGAAGAGGTTGGTTGAGGTGGTGGAGTAGAGGGCTCACCAATATAATCATCATTTACCTCGTGGGGTAAAACCTCGCCCACGGGCATGTTCCTCAAAGCTTTCCTCATGGGTTCATCTTTAATATTCACTTCATGAAATTTATCTCCCTTTTGAGAACCATTAGACTCATCAAATTGTACATCATAGGATTCTTCCACACAACCTGTAGTTGAGTTGTAGACCCTATATGCCTTAGAAGTCCCTAAGTACCCAACAAGAATGCCTTCATCCATTCTGCTCTCAAACTTTCCAGGCTTCCTCCTCTTCTTGAGAATGTAGTAAGTGCAGCCAAAGATCCAAAAATAGGAAACATTCGGTTTTCGTCCAACCAATAGCTCATAGGGTGTCTTCTTCAGTATTCGGTGGAGATATACACGGTTGGAAGTGTAACAAGCCATGTTGATTGCCTCTGCCCAAAACCTTTCATGAGTTTCATACTCATCTAACATTGCACGGGCTAGAGTGATGAGTGTCTTGTTCTTTCTCTCCACTACTCTATTCTGCTCCGGAGTATATGTAGTGGAGAATTCATGCTTGATCCCCTTGTCACAATATTCTTCAACAGTGGTGTTCTTAAACTCAGTCCCATTATCACTCCTTATCTTCACAATGTTGGCCTTGAATTCATTCCTTGCTCTCCTTGTAAACAAATCCATGTGTAAGAGCTCTAGAGGACGAGATGTTGACATGAAAGACTTGGTGGGGTGTAAGGATGCCACTTGCTTTCCTGCCTGACAAGCACTGCACAATCTGTCCTTCTCAAATGTCACATCCTTGATTCCTTCAACTAGATTCCTCTTGACAATCTTCTTGAGTTAACTCATTCCAACATGTGCCAATCTTCTATGCCACAACCAACCCTTGGTTGCCTTAGTGAATAGGCAAGTACTTGGTGGCATATTGCTTGACTTGAAGTCCTGTGACATACAAATTTCCATGCTTCACTCCATGAAATACTAGCCCTTTCTTTGCATTCTCAATCCCATGTCACAGAGTTGACCAATAGACAGGAGGTTAAAATTGAGGGTTTCCACAAGAAAGACCTTGGAGAGATTGAGGTCCTTAGTGATGGCCACCTTGCCCGAGCCTCTGACTCTCCCTTTTGAGTTGTCCCCAAAAGTCACCTTCTCACTGTCTTCGTCCTCATCAATGTTGGTGAACATGGCTGGCTTCCTGGTCATATGTTGAGTGCACCCACTGTCAAGAATCAAATGATTACCTCCACTCTTATAGTTGACCCTGGTGGTAGCCATAAGACAAGCACTAGAGGAAGAAGGATTAGTATCTAAAGCATTACATGATTGACTTGTACTAACCTCATCATGTCGAATGATAAGACCATCCTCATTGATAGGGATTCATGTAATCCCTTTCTGAAGTCTCCTCCTGATGGGATAGTGAGGAGCATGATACCTCCAATATCCATAACCATCCCCTATGTGTATATTGTCGAGGTCGATGTAGTAGTGGGGAGGATCATAGAGGCCAGTGACGTGCTCAAGCACATGTCCCACTTGTGAGTGGAGCACGAGTATCATCTCTATTGCTCTCTCAATTGAGAGATCATGCCTTCTGTTGACTACCTCCTCAAGTAACAAACCCCTCTCAGGAGTCTTGATTTATCGGAGGCACTTGTCAATCACTTTATGTGGTGCCATCCTCCGTAGCCCTCTGAAGGAGTTCATCCTACACACAAGATCGTTAATGCTCAAGAGATTTTCATAGATCATTACTTGGATTTCTCACAAATTTATCAAATTCAAAAAAGAGATCCTGTTGGTGAGCTTGACGAAGATGCCAGAGTTGATCTTGTGGTGGAGGAGTTAGAAGAGGTGGGGGCGCCGGAGCCAAAGTTATGATATTGATCATTTCAAAAGATCGAGTGAGCATTGTTGTTGGCGCTCCCCCAGAACCAATGCGTGGTCCACCCAAAGTGCTTGAGGTAGAATGTGGAATGACACTTGGGGTAGAGCTTGATGAAGCGCCTATTGAAGATCTTGGTGCGATTCTTGATCTGAAGGGGGTGTAGAAGTTGTTGCAAGGCAATCTTGTGGAGGAATCAAAGAAGTTTGAGCTCAAAGCTACTTCTTTCCCTTTGCTTGAGGATGCTCCATTACTTGCCTTGAATGTCTTCCTTCCCGTCAAGCTTGCGGTGATCTCCTCGTCCTTGAAGAGTAGCCCGATAATATCATCGATAGAAAGATTCTTGCCCATGATGAGATCAAGGGTGATGTAGAGGAGCTTGCTGTTAGGGAGCAAGGTGAGAATCTACTCAACAATCAATCTCTTGTGGAGCTCGAAAGTAGTTGATGTAATTCTGTCCACAATACCTTGCAAGTGAATAAGAGAATCAAGTAAGTCCTCATTCTCATTAGCATGAAAGACAAAGAACTCCTCAACAAGTGAATCACTAGCATGATCAATAGAAGGCTCACGATCATCATCAATTCTAGGCATGCTAGTGGAGCAAGCAAGATCAAGAGAACCAACATCATTAATCATCATATTAGGCACACTAGCAGAGCAACCTATCAAGTTATCACCAGAAGAATCTAGGCACTCACTAGAACTAGGCACATCTATACAATCATCATCATCAAATACATGATCATCAGTAAAGGTATTGACGAAGTCCACAAGTGTATCCATCAACTCATCTGGAATCATGGTGTTTAGGTAGCTTTTCAAGTGATCCTTCCATGTACCATGACTCGGCCCCGAATGGGATGACATCCCAACTCAATACGGTCACTATTCAAGGCAATTAAGCCCTATGATGAGCACTTGGCTCTGATACCACTTGAAAGGACCGAGTGACCGAGAGGAGGGTGAATCGGGAACTCGTACTATGTACCAAAATCGCCAATTCCTAAAACCGACCACTCAAAACAACTCCTACACAATTCTAGTGGTGATCACACTAGCAAGATAAAAGCCCTATGAAAGGAACAACAACCTATGCATACTAGTGGATCACACAAGGCAATACAACTCCTATGCAAGCTAGTAATTAAGCAACACGGAAGCACATAACAAGCTAGCAAAGGAGCCTACTCATGCAAAGCTACAAGATAAAGAACTAGATCAAACAAGCATGAGTAGCACAATACATACTAGGATAAGAAATCAAGTCAATGCAACTCCTATACATGCTAGTGATCAAATACGGAAGCTCAAACACTACTAGCAAGTAAGAAGCCTATTCATGCAAGTCTACAAGATAAACAACTAGAGCAAGGCAAGCACACAAGCATGAATAGCACAGTATGTAAATACGAAAAGTAATGCATCAAGGTAAGGAGTAGTGTAAGAGATGGCTCATGATTTTTTTTTGAGGTCTCGGAAGGATGGCGCCTTCCCCTACTCCTCGTTGGACCACTCCCGCCGGAGTCCCGATCCCTCCCGCCACCAAGTGGAGTTCTCGCCAACGAGCCCGCAATCACTCCCGAAGTAAAGACACGGTGTGCGTCATTGCTGCCACCAAGGCACAAGCTTGCCTCTCTCAAGAACTTGCCAGACTCCCCGAGCTGACACGGGCGTTTACTATTAATGCCCCTTTCACCGGCGGGCTCAAACCGCATGCAAACGTGTGACGGCCTTCACAACCAATTATGATAGGCTCGATCACCGACACCTAACCAGTCTAGGTCTCACCATAGACCAAGAGTAACAGCCTAGATCACACCCTAAAGGACAACCTAGCCTTAGATGTGTAAGATGCTCTTGTTACTCTCACTAGCACTCTCAAGATATCCAATATCTCCACCTAGTGCTCCTCTCTTTTGCCATTTGGCTCTTACCAAATGCTCCCAGCAATTCCACTGGCCAAAGGTGGTCTCCAAGACCCCAGCAACAAAGTTATATAGGCTTCCAACCTCCAACTAGCCGTTGCTCCATGAAATCAGCTTTCTGGGCATACTGACCGGACAGTCCGGTCACTACCTGACCGGACCGTCCGGTCACTGCAGTCTTCAGCTCCAACGGTTGTGCCCCTCTGCTGACTCCTACTGATCGGACCATACGGTTAGTTGACCAGACCGTCCGGTCTGTTTCTCTCTCTATTACAGAAACATTTCCAGAGCTCGCTTCCTCGCTGCCCTGAGTGACCTATACAGACCGGACTATTCGGCCTACAAATTGGACCGTCTGATCTGTAGATCGGACCGTCCGGTCTCTACAGACTCCAACTCAGGCAGTTTCCTTGCTGAGTCTTCTCGCTGGATTTCCTGTTCCCTTAGTGACCATATAGTCCGGTCTCCACTGACCCCTCTATCCGGTCACTATGTGCAAAAGCTGAAACTCCTCGTCCTCACTTGACTTTGTTTCCCGGCTTCTCCGAACAGCTCCTTGGCTTCTCCACTGTCACCTAGTGCCTGTGATTTCACCGAGCAACCTTGCACATCACCGATTAGACATGACCTAAGAGAAATGACCTAGGCCCCCTTGATAGTCTAGTTTTTCCTATGGACTCAAAGCCCTAACAACTAGACAAGTGTTCTCACACTTGCTCCATAGCTTGTCCTTGCCTTGATTCATCTCCATCAAAACTTGTACTCCATCAAGCTCATCAAGCCTCCATACTTATGATCATTGTCATCCATCGCCAAGGTCATTGTCGACAATCATCATAATGTAGAAAAGATTTCCTACACGAGCAACACTTGTGTAGACATTAGTCATATTTCATATTTGTCATTCATCACCAAAATATCATACCTTGAGGTGACCTCAATGGTCATGATCCTTACACCTCGGACATCTTAAATGGGTTCCTCTCAATGAGTTGATCAGTTTCTGTATCCTAGAATCTTAGATTTGTCTAACCAGCACCCCGGCAAACCCTCTTTCTTTCTCTTCCTTTCTCTCTCTTTTGCAAATGTGGTCTTGGTGGATAGGACCTTGTGGGCTCAAAAATTATAAGCCCATACGCATATGCTTTTCTTTTTTATTAATTATGGAATGGTATATCTAGGTATATTGTTGAGTTATTGATTGCTAGACTAGATATGATTTGGTGTAGTTTGTCGTGATTATTTATGCAGGCAGACCTACCAGTTGATACAGGCAGGTTCTACTGCAGTGCATTTTTTGTGGCTTGCCACATGCTAAATAAATAAAGGCCAAGCAAATTTGCCTTTTCAAATACATTTATTTTTTATTGATTTTAGAAACTGTGATAATGGTTTCTTCGTTTAACCAAAAAGCTTATGAGATGTGCATTTTTTTGTTAATGTACATGGTTTTGTTTTTCACAAAAGCATAACACTATAAGTCCAATGCTAACACTCCAGTTAAACAACAATACTGAGTTACCTTAGCAATAACTTATGTCCTTAATCGTATAGAATAAATATGCTAATTTTTGTCAGCATCTCTTTTTACTGAATTATAAAACTGTTGTAGATTTGCATTGATACATAAACAATGTGGAGACAAAGCAGTGGGCATTTCATTAAATAAATTACAAATTTGTTATAGAGGCTAGAGCGATGCAGAGGAATTTTGATTAGGAATCACACGAAATGAGGAATAATATGTGGAGGGAGAGTATTGACTGCTACTATTGATGAAATAACATGTTCGCCAAGCATTCCTACCACTAGAAGATATAATTTGATGCATTCATAGCTTGTCGCTAAATTGTTTTGGTTTTTGTTAATTGTCCTCTGAGTCCATATTTGTTAATAAATTTTAGATGAGCTACTCTTTTTGACTTAGTATTCATATTTGATTTGGATGAGCCTTACTTATATTAACAAACTTTATTAATCAAATGTGCTAAAAAGTTTAAGTAGCATTGACCTGCCAGCATTGTTGGGACTATAATTTAAATAATATTTAATATTTTTAACCATTTTTAGTATTAATATATGAGAGAATTTAACATGCATAAATGCAACAAACATGCATGTAGCTATGATATCATATAAATTATTTGGTCATTTGCAACACACGGACAAATTGCTAGTATTATTTTACAATATGTACATGTGTTGTATATATTCCGACCAACTGGTAGGCTAAATTACGCTGTTTTCTACTTTTAGTGGGCCAAATATAAGCACATTATCAACCCAGTATGAATTTTAATGGTTATAAATACTATTGGGCCATCAACGTGGGCGCCCAACGTCTAACGTAGTGAAACAGGTCATGTCTGGTAGTGAAACAGGTCATGTCTGCACGCCTGTTATACTTGGCGAACGGGCCGTGCCTTGGCCCGACACGAGCGCAATAGGCCGTGCCATTGTCTTAATGGGCCAGCATGACCCGTCTTGCTAACGGGTCGTGTCGTGCCGGCACGATGGGCCGGTGGCCGAGCCCAAGTATGGCACGGACCATTTTAAACAGATCAAGCCAGGCTGTCAGCATGACAGGCGTTTCGTGCGGGGCCGGCCCAAGCACGCCTTTGTAAATAAGCAAAAAAAACCCACATTTGTTTCAAAATTTTGTAATCTTCAAGTATAAAATATTTGAACAGATTCCCACAAGTCACGACTTCACAAGATCACAAAATTACAACTGAACAACTTAACAAAATAGTCAGCTATAGATGAAGATGATCACAAATTCACAGTTCACAGATTGTCACAAGTCACAACTCACAGATCACAAGTTCTGGTTCTTAGTCATCAGAAACACACTATTACAACTACATAAGTGCTGTGTGATCATACCTTAAAATAGAGATCACCAAGCTTTAGAAAGAAGTGATTACATTACAAAAGTGGTTGTCTCATTAAAAACCTTTAGATAAAACCTCATATCAACTACATGAGGATAAAACACTAAAGGAAAAAAGAGTACAGCCACGCCTCTTTTAGTGATCTCACCGGCGGCCACAGCACAGCACCACGGTCCACCGTCCTCGCTCCTCGAGCACCTCATCCTAATGAAGAAGATGCAACTTGGTTTAGAAATTGAAAGTGTAAAACAAATGGAAAATTAGAAATTGAAACAAATAAACTATGATGTTCACCTCCACCCGCAGCAGGGCCAGCAGCGCCACAATCCAGGTACAAGTTCACCATCTTGTCCACAAGTTTTGCATTCACCATGTTGTGTTGTTGTCAAGTATCACCTTCTTCCCAATCCTTTATGAGGGACAGAATCTCCACATCTTCTGATGTAAGGCTTCGGCGATGATCATCGATCAACCTGCCACACAAAGAAAATGCAGACTCCAAAGAGATAGTGGAAATAGAAACAGGCATGATATCTTTAGCTAGAATTGAGAGAACACGATAGGTCCTTTTGTGCTCTTCCCACCACCGAAGCAAATTAAAGGAATCATCAAACTCAGAAATAGGATCACTGTCCAAATAAGATGCTAACTCAGAAACAGATGAAACAGGATTAGAAGGAGAAGCACATGCATCAGTAGAAGCAGGAGTTGCTGACCTACCAAAGATCCTATTCCATGAACATAATTTCTTACTTGCTCCATTGCTATCCTATTGTGGCCTCTGCAATTTTATAGAACCAAATTTGGACTCATATTTATGAAACAATGAAGATAACTCAGATTTGACATTAGTTTTATAAGCATTGTGATCAAGGGGGTACAAATTTGATAGATAAACAATTGCATTCTTGAAACCATACATCTTACCTCTAGGATCTAAGGTTAATGGGAAAGAGTACAACAAAGGAATATCACCCCAGTACTTGAGGTATTTAGCTTTCACGAGAACAACAATATCTTGTAGCAAATCATCATTCTAATATAAGGTTAACTGATCAGCAATCTCAATAAGTGCATGCATCATTAAAGGAGATGTTGGATAATAGACACCAGAAAGTGAAACACTGCACTTATAGAATAGTTCAAGAAATTTCAAGATTCTTTTAGCAACATACCAGTGATTGTCTGTTAACAATGGTTCAGCATCAGGCTAGTAACGAGTACGGATGAACATAGAAAAGGTGTCCTCATAGGGCACAAGATGTTTAAGCATGAGGTAAGTTGAATTCCACCTCACATCCATGTCCAAACCATACTTGCGAGGACGTACCCCCATAGATAAGCAAAATGTCTTATAAGAAGCAATGTGTTGGTTAGATAAATTGAGAAATGAAATAGCAGTTCTAAAATCCTCAAGGTATTTCTTGATGCATTTGAGTCCAGATTTCACAATGAGATTGACAATATGACATGCACAGCTCTGATGCAACAAACTAGTACTAACATATGATAAAATCAAATGAGTCAAGTGATCAACAGCCTTACTATTTGCAGAAGCATTGTCTAGTGTAATGCATAAAACTTTTGATGTCATGCCATAAGCAGAAATAACATGTATAATGTGCTCAGCTATGTTAACACCAAAATGGGAACAATCAATCAACCTCATACCAACAATGCGTTTCTCCAACTCCCAACCATCAGTGACAAAATAAAGTACAATACTAAGATAGTCCTCCTTAGCATTTCTAGACCATATCAGAAGTTAAACAAACACAAGATGCTTGGTTCAATAAATCAATCACAACAGTTTTTTTCAGTTGAAAATAGTGCTCAAGGTCTCTAGTAGTTGCTTGCCTAGAAACATGTTTGTAGTTAGGATTATGAGCAATCCTAATATAATCCTCCCATGCATGTTGTTCACTAATATTTAAAGGCAGACCAAGTCTAGCAATCAATCAACAAAGCTCTGTCCTAGCTACTTCAGGACTGTAAATAAAACTTTGAACCTAACCATCAGAGCTAAAATGCAGTTGAGATTGAGAAGACGAACTAGCAGCAAGAGCTTTCCTTTTGCATTATTTCACATGGCGAATCAAATGACCAGTGCCGCCAGTAGAGCCAGCAGAGAGCTTAGTTTTATAGTAGTTACAGCGAGCACCGCACCTGGTTTCCTTATCGTTGACGAATGTCTTGAGCTCCTCCAT
The DNA here is from genome assembly GCA_032690845.1 of Eleusine coracana subsp. coracana. Lineage (NCBI taxonomy): Eukaryota > Viridiplantae > Streptophyta > Magnoliopsida > Poales > Poaceae > Eleusine > Eleusine coracana. The sequence continues at coordinate 30,816,460 of CM064420.1, read as the reverse complement.
GTCATTCCAGACTCTAATGTTCTAACCCTCGTCCTCTTCCTCTTGACGGCGGCGATGCTTATAGTCGCTCACATTGACATCCACTAAAGTCAAGGCACTCGTGCCGAATAGGGCGTCGACTGCATCTGCAATGGCGGCGGCGTCTTCTTCATCATCGCCTTGCTCCGGAGGTCGTCGTTGATGGAGCCTCCTTCAGCCATCGGCGCCAACGAGCTCGAGGAAGCCGGATATGCTACCCGCGGTACATGTCATCAGAGTCCAACGCGACAAGCCTGGTGAAGGTCGTGGTTGGCGATGCTACCGGCCATGGAAGAGCGGCGAACTCCAATGACAGGTGAGCCGAGATGGGGACAAGCAAGGGGGCTAGATGTCGATGCGTCGAGCTCCAGCCGTGAAGGGGATAGGGAGGGAGGGGAGCCTAGGCGTGCGCACGTGATGGCTGGTGGAGGCGAAGGCGAAGGACAGGCGAGGAAGGGCGAGGCAGGCGGAGGCGGGCGGCGGCAGCAGGTTGCGGCGCGTACCAGTGGAGGAGTCGGTGAGGAGGGGAGAGGAATGAGGTCGACTAGGGTTTAGGGGTCGAGTGTGGAATATATATGCCAGGCCGAATCCCTTAATGGGACGCGTGGGCCGTGCCCATGCCGGGCCGGCCACCATGGGCTTAACAGACAAATCGATGGGCCAATCAGGCCGACGCTAACGGGTCATGCTTAGGCCGGCACCATGGGCCTAAGGCCAGGCCCAAGCATGGCCTGTCATGGGCTTCATGCCGGCATGGCATGTTAGCCGTTGTACCGGGCTGTGTTTGGGCCAGGCCAAAAAAGGCGGGCCTTAGAGTCCTTTATTGTGTCCAGAGACGGGCCCATTAAATTGAACAACTACAACAAAACAACTACAGATAACAGAGACCGTTTGTACTTAATCCAACTGTCTGTATCTGTCGATTGAAAGATGTCCAATTTTCAGTCGCTTGAAAATTAGCAACTCCCTTAGTTTATTCCATCTATCCTATAATCAATCTAATTCAATTAGTGCCATACTCATTACAATTTTCAGTCACTTGAAAATTAGCAACTCCCTTAGTTTATTCCATCTATCCTATAATCAATCTAATTCGAGTAGTGCCATACTTATTACAAGATTCTTTTTTGCATATGCGTGTTGACATGAGCTTCGCACGTAGCCTGCCATACAACTAGGGCTGGCTGTCGAGCCGGCTCGGCCGAGCCGGCTCGGCACCAGCTCGCTATAGCTCATCAATATAACAAGCTAGCTCAGCTCTGCTCATTATATTAACAAGTTAATATTGTAGCTCGACTTAACTTATTATGTTCATGAGCTACCTCATTATAGCTTGTCGAGCTTTACGTAAAAAAATATATTATTTTAATTGTACATAAAAATAAAAAAAGAATATACGTTATATAAAAATACCATATATTTTAGGCCATCAAATATATTTAAGATGTAAATCAAATATTACTTATTCATATGTTCATCGATCTCAGTTACTAAAATATATGTTTTTAGAAAGATAATACGTGCACACAAATTTTATAACTAAGTGTTCATTATAAGTTATATAAGAGAAAAATAATAGTGCTTCAACTTTATGTTCGCCAACTCTAGCTCGTTAGGAGTAGACTATTAATATCTTTATATGTATAAAGTTTGTACTTGTACAAGGATTGAGTTGAGTTGAGTTATAGTGAACAGGACCATGGTCCATAATAATAGGTAGGCTATATTTTTAAATATTATGTAGCTCATTAGGGTCGTGAGCTGGCTCACGAGTCTGCTTAAGTTGGCTCATTAACATAATGAGCTAATAAATTAGCTCAGCTCATTTAAAATTGAAATGGGACGAGTCGAGTCAGGTCGAGTTCGTCTTCAAGTCAAACTAGCTACCGAGTTACAAGTTTTATTGCCACCCCTACATACAACTTGTCACGGCAGTTGACAAGCAAGGGTGGCGTTAGGTGCAAGCCGTTTGGAGGATGAGCATGGCAGAGCCTCGTCGAGCGTGACCATGCCGGCGTGCCACCAGCTACTCGGCGACTTGACAGCTTAGGGAATCGGTGGAACCATCCTCCGATCATCAACACCAGTTCGATCGAGTTGTTCTCCGACGGAGACGACGGATCACGTTCGCGCCTCGCTGCTGCTCTGACAAAGCCGAGGGTGGTGTTCGTGTTCATTGCGACGGCCATGGGCAAATTGAAGCTGGCCATCGCCCTCGTGAAGCGCTACGATGACAAGGTCGTCAATGCCGATAAGATCCAGTGCATGAGGACGCGCTTGTCATCACCAACAAGGTGACCGAGGAGGACTGCCATGCTAACCTGTCACACGGGGTCTCCGTCATTGACTCGGGAGCTGGCTACTCGATGGTGGTTTCTATGACTTGATGATTTGGCGACTCCATCAATAATTCGCTGCGGCTCACAAGCTTGTTCTCGCGTGCCTCATTGGCAGTTGCGGCTCACAAGGGATCGACATCGATTATTCATCGCGACAAACAACGACGTAGTGTGCACGTATTCATTGGCTTGGCGACTCGACCGCCGGCACAACAACCAAGCTCAAGACTACTTCTTCAACAAGGCAACAAGGCAACGGGTCCATAGTTGCTGTAATTGGCACACTTGATTTGCCCACTCTACAGCTCGATCCTCGGCGACTACATGGACACGCTCGGGGGGCTCGTCATCAACTTGCCGGATACATCTATTGACTCGGTCAGACAGCAACTCATCGAGTTCATGGCTCTGCTTCTTCGATGATCTAGCTACACGGCTACTTGGCGACGTCTTCAATGACTTGGCACTTCGGTGTTTTGGTCACTTTGCTACTCAATGACGTCTTCAACAACTCGGCGACTCGGCATCTTGGTCAACCACTCGGCATCTCGATGATCCGGCTACTTGGCGATACAAACCAACCACTCAAAGCTTCGATGATCCAGCCACATGATGGCTTGGCTTCGACGTTCGACTACTCGCCAACCACATCGACACGCTCGGGGGCTACATCTCCAGATGATTTGGCGACAGTACAACAACTCTGTGTCTCATAGATCTAGCACCTCGACCACACCTTCGGTGACTCAGGTGGTTTGATCACTCAGCCACTCGGCAACACCGTCGGACTAAGACAACTCGGCAACTTCGCTCGCTCATCAAGGTGACATGGTGATTCAGCTACTCAAGTCAGCCACACGTTTGGGGCTCCTCTTCAACTCGTTGAATATCAAAAGTAAGTATACTTATGCTTTTTTGATTTATTCTTAAGATTTCTGGATCAAGCCCTCTATTCTTTTTTCCCATAACCGCTTATCTCTGTTTTCTAAACAAAAGATCATAGGTTTTTTATGAGTAAAGTCGAGCTTTTTAATCAGTGCTCTTTTATGGCTTTATTCGTCTTTATATTACCTCAGTTCTTTAATTCTTTATATTAAATAATTGACCTAGGGGGCTATTTATGTATCTATACATATGCCACACTTTTTCAAGGGAACCTAGCAGTACATATGTCATTCAATGACCTCTCAGTAGTGCTTCGGCCTGACACCATATGATCCATGTCGATCGATAACCTTTTAGTAATGCCTCAGTCCTGACACCATATAACCCATGTCGTACTCTCTTGTTCCACCTTCTTAGCGTAAGCCTTCACCTATATATTGCATCTTATTTTGCTATTTGGTCTTTTGCCGACAAACACAATAATATGATTCTCAGCTATGCATGAAGATTACCACTATGCTAAACCCAGAGCCAAAATTACGAGAGGTCATGTGTCGACTGGTTAATTCTAATTACAACACGTGAAAACTATCATGACCAAGCATGTCATGGCAGGCCGAACTTTTTATGTCTTGAAAATCCCGAGTATCCTATATGGTGGGTCGGTATGGTTGCTAACGCGCGATACAATGCTTTGCGCCAGTCGGTCTATTTAAAGGAAAAGAGTGGATATAAGACTTCTTCTTCGACTGATTTGTTTGATTTATAAAATTAAGTTTCCAAGCAAACAATATTAATTATAAATAATTATTATAATCTTATTTATTGTCAGGATCATTTATGATGGATAAATGGATATACACTCGGCGCTGAGTTATTTCTTCGCCTTCATCGGTCGGCCATTTCAGCCCCGACCGATTTCATTGGTCAAACATGTCAGCTTCGACTGCCTTCATTGGTCGGCTTATAGCACCGACTGCCACCATCGGTCTATCACATCATATCTGACCACCGCCTTCACTCGGCCATCACGGCTTTGAGTGATTTTTACTTTGACAGCGGTCAGCCACATCATATCAGACCATCGGCTGCCACTCGATCATGACGGCTCTAAGTGATTCCTACTTTGCCAGTGGTCGGTGGCTACAACAACCTCGACTGCCTTTTTTACTCGATCTTATTGTCTTGAGTTGAGCACCGCTGCCACTCGGATAGTTGAGCGTGGTTGTCACTCATAGCAGCGATTATCTCGGGGGCTTCTTTGAAGAGAAGCGTTTTCTACCAAATTTATGGTTAATGCCAACATGACTATTCTGGTTTTGAACTCTTGTATTATTTGTAGTTTTCAAATGGTACAAGAGTCGGGGGCTACACGTAATTAGGTGCACCTACTCAGTGCACCAGTTTATTTCTTGAACACAATCTTGGATCTTTGAGACCCTTACAAGCTCGTTGATACAAAGGTGAAGCATTCTATATAGCGCAAAACAGTCAAAAAGCTACTGAAGACTATCATTTCAGTTACAAGATTCTTAAGAACTTAACTGCGGATGAATATATATATATATAGTAGAACTATTCTACACCCGCACCTAACCTAGCGCGCCAGGCATCCCCGACCGAGCCCGTCTCCAAGCCAGACTTCTGGGCGCGCCCCGCCAGCCATAACGGGTCTTGAGCCCTTCACCGCGACCCGTTTGACCCTGGCTAAATCTAATCATCCTCCCCTAGTTCGCACTTCCTCCAACACTGCTCTTCTTCCCTGGCGACGAGTCCTCCCCCTAGCTGCGCTTCCTCCACCTCGTCGTGGGAGGGGCGAGCCCAACCTGATTGGAGAGCCATTCCCAAATCCCCTACGGCGCTTCTTCCTAGTCAACGCGTGGCAACCTCGGCTCCGCGGCGGTGCTGCTACGCTTGAGCCCTTCCTGTTGCCATGTTGCCAAGCGTGCCATCCCAGAGCTCTGTTCAGGCTTCTTCCCTCACTACAGGAGTGGCGTCCCAAAGCCTGCCTTGTCGAGTTGTTCCCAAAACCGTCACCGTGCCTCCAACACCTCACCATGGGAGCGGCGATCTGAGTCTCTGGCGTGTCATCCCTGATCCCCTCCCGTGCTTCCTCCTCGTCCTTGGGAGAGCAGCGACCTGAGTCCCTGCCATGTATTTCCTCGTCTTCGACCTGGTCCTAATTCTTCGATCCACATCAAACTCGGCAAGATTCGCAAAAATTACTGAAGAAAGGCACAACCTCCACGATGTCCTCCTCGATGGAGGCAGATGCGCTTCGTCGTCCTCGCCGTTCTGGTGGCGACCCAATCTCCACCCGGTGTGATGTTTTGGAGCTCCCTGCTGCACTTTGTCCTCCTCGTCAGCGATGAGCTCACCACATGCACCTCTGCGAGGCTCCGGAGCCTCGTCAGCGATGGTGGATTCCATCTACTGCTTCCAGAGTGGAGATTAGAGAGAAATTGCAAGGGACCTAAGCAGAAGAAGAAATCGTATGACCAAAGAAGGAAGAACTTTCATTTTAGGGGCTTTCGGCTGTCATGACTTAGGTTGAAATTGAGGATTATCCAAAGAAATTTTGTGCAGACCAAGGAAATCGTATGACCAAAGAAGGAAGAACTTTCATTTTAGGGGCTTTCGGTTGTCATGACTTAGGTTGAAATGAGGATTATCCAAAGAAATTTTGTGCAGACCAAGTGTTCTGAGATATTGCCTAAAAGGTGCTTCTCGCCCAAGATACTGCTCAAAAGGCACCAACATAGCGTTCTGCCCATGCTCACACATGCCGACGAGCTTAACGTACCGATGTGGAGTCTGATATGTTTTATATTCATCTTACAATTATTTTAGATGCTAGTGTAATGCCAATAAGTTATTGATGTTCCTAACAAAAAGGAAAAAAATTACTGATGTTGTGATAGTGCGGATGTTAACAAGGATGACTGAAAATTACTGATGTTATAATTATTTGAAATTATTGACACCATGACACTTGCAATTATTGAAAAACAGAAATCATTGAATGATTAGAAATATATGAAACATGTGAGAGTTACTGATGCATAGAACATTACTGAAAGTGTTCTATTGGTTCAATATCCTATTGTTGTTGATTAATATGTTGCAATGTTCTATTGCTGCTAATTCTAAAAAAATTACTGAAAGTGTTACTAATTCTAAAAAATTACTACACTTGCGTAGAAATTACTGACTGTGGTTATACTATTACTGATTATAAACAATTACTGAAAGTGTTACTGATTCTAAAAAATTACTAACAAAAAATTACTGATACTTTTTTAAAATTATTTTTACTAATTCTCCAACTCCTTTGCACTAAATTCTATAAATTCTTTGCACACTAAATTCTATAAATTCTTTGCACACTAAATTCTATAAATTCTTTGCAAACTAAATTCTCTAACTCCTTAACACACTAAATTCTCCAAACTCCTTGCACACTAAATTCTACAATTCCTTTGCAAACTAAATTCTACGACCAGCCGTTGATTTCTATCACCGCAGGAAAAGGTGTTGGATTCTAAGGGTCCAAACCATGTAGCAATAAACACTAAATTCTTCAACTTTTTTACACACTAAATTCTCCAACTTCTTTACCTACTAAATTTTCTAACTCATTGGCATAACAAATGAGCACTAGAAATTATTAACAAATAATTACTGAAACTATTCAAAAGAAAATACTAATGCTATAAAATTACTAACAAAGAATTATTGATATTGTTCAAAAATAATTACTAATTGTACAACTTCTTTGTACAATAAATTCTACAAATGCTTTGTATACTAAATTATATAATTCCTTTGTATATTAAATTCTACAAATCCTTTGCACACTAAATTCTATAAATGCTTTGCATACTAAGTTCTACATCTCCTTTGCACACTAAATTTTACGCATGCTTTGCACACTAAATTCTACAAATGCTTTGCATACTAAATTCTACAACTCCTTTACACACTAAATTCTACGCATGCTTTGCACACTAAATCCTAAAAATGCTTTGCATACTAAATTCTACAAATGCTTTGCACACTAAATTCTTCAATGAGCCGACAATTTATATCACCGTAGGAGACGATGTTGGATTCTAGGGCCTAAACCATGTGGCAATAAACATTAAATTCGATAAATGCTTGGCACATTAAATTCTACAAATGCTTGGCACACTAAAATCTCCAAGTTCTTGGCACACTAAATTCTACAACTGTTTGGCACACTAAATTCTACAAATACTTGACACACTAAATTCTACAAATGCTTAGCACACTAAATTCTCTAACTGCTTGGCACACTAAATTCTACAAATACTAGACACACTAAATTCTCTAAGTATTTAGCACACTAAATTCTCCAAGTGCTTGGCACACTAAATTTTACAATTGCTTGACATACTAAATTTTACAAATGCTTGACACACTAAATTCTCCAATGAGCCATCAATTTCTATCAACAAAGGAGAAGATGTTGGATTCTAAGGGCCCAAACCATGTGGCAATAAATACTAAATTCTACAAATACTTGGTGCACTAAATTCTACAAATGCTTCGTACACTAAATTTTCCAAGTGCTTGACACACTAAATTCTCCGTTGAGCCGCCGATTTCTATCACCAGTGGAGAAGAATAAACACTAAATTCTTCAACTACTAGGCACACTAAATTCTCTAAGTGCTTGGCTCACTAAATTTTACAACTGCTTGGCACACTAAATACTCTAACTCCTTTGTATAATAAATAAACATTAAAAAATTACAAGCAAAGAATTACTAGCACTTTACAAAAACAATTACTAAATCAATAAAATTACTGATTATATTGTTACACAAGGAATTATTGACATTAATGATAATTGAAATGATTGACAAAATGACTTCACTCCATAATTTGTTAATCATGAATCCATTATACCACATGAAACATATCTATTAGACGTGTATCAAGTAATTCAGCTACATGGACCAAGATAGTATGCATCGATTACACAAGTCACATGAATACCATTAAGTATGCATTAAACAAAATCATTGAACCCAACATGTAAGAAAACAAGTCCATGTAGAAACAAAATTGTTGAACTAAGAAGGAAATTACTGAAGCAAGCACAAGGATGCCCAAGCACACCACTGATTAGGCGTTCATCAATAGATGAAAACACCATAGACAAAAAAGAAATAACTGAACAGACTCCAGTTTTCTAATGGGAGTAAGTTTCAATAATTTTGTCCTATAACAATTTACTAAAGCTGATCACATAGTATGTCACATGTACAGGGACAAGCATATTACATAGTATGTCATATGTACAGACACAAACAGATTACATTTCTTTCCTAAAATACTGGCTAGAAATCATCTTTAGAGCTGCTAGGACACAGAGCTCATAGAGTGGTTGTTGATGGAGGTGTTGAGTGCCAAGATCCCGTTGTGCAACAAACATCGCCTGAGAAAATCACTTTTTACACTACATTTTAGATCTACCCACGTTGCCTATTTCCATATGCATCACATAGCTTGGTGTGCCTTCGTATATGAAGAACATGTTGCCATAGCCCACAATACTGCTTTGAGGCAATAGAGATACAAGGTACAAAGGCACTTGTCTTGGAATATAATCAATATAATGGAAAGATTGTTGTGAGAACATGCTGCCACAGCCCACAATACTGCAAGGGTGAATGAATAAGTATACTAGTTGAGATATGGATAATGTATCAATAGAACTAAATTCCCCAGGGCATCAGAATCACCTGCAGTAATGGGATGATTTACTGAATCATGAGTATAAGGAGAAGTACTCATTACAAAATTACTGAAACATGCACAAAAATAAGAACATGGTTCATAAAAACTGAACCGACAACAAAATAAAATAACAAAAGCATGCTCAATTGCAAGAAAATGGCTGGCTGGAGCTCGTAATTACTGAACCAATTAACAATGAAATTACTAAATCATGCATGATAGGTTATTACTGAGCCTAGAAACAATTAACTTATTAAATCTTGCATGAAAGGAAGAGCATGGCTCTGAACCAAGGAGGAATATTACTTGTAATAATGAACTAAGAAACAACAAAAATATTGAAGTATGCACGGAAGCACAGAATAGAGAGAGACTACTGAACGAGAGGACACAAAATTACTGAATAATGGCAACATGATTAAATTACTACTAGAATGAGAATTACTGAAGCATTAATCCAAAAAAGAGGAAGTATAGGCCTGATGGTGTTCCATCATAACTGTAGAAATTACTGATGATAGAACTATAATGGTTCATGGACAATTTGTTTTTTATCAGAAATAACTGAGCACTAAGCAGAAAGCTGAGAGACACAACAACATTACAAGTAAACTGGGACTGATCCCAGAATCATTATAACATGTAAGAAACACAGCAATAAACAACTGAGAGTTATGCAGGATATTATAGAATTACTGGTGGTTAAAAAGCAAATACATAACTTATCTGCATCTGTTTCTGCTTCGATAGTATCTAAACCTTGCTGCAGCTGGAAAAATTTGCCCTATTCAATGAAAGAATATATGCCTCAAGAAGCAGTAGATTCAACAACGTTTGGGTTGTCTTCAAATATATGCCTGAAGAAGCAGGAGATACCAATGAAAGACAGTCGGTAATTAGGGAGATGAAAATTACTGACAGAATGCACAAGCTACACATGAAAGAAAATTTTGAAGATCCGAATGAAGCATCCATGAAAAATAATGCAGGAGCTATAGAGTTGTATGTTAACAAAAATGCAGGAGAATTACTGAATAAATAAACTACTAAAGCTCACAAAAAGGACTAATGTAGCAAGAGAGAAATATTGCATACTTAAACTATTGAACCTTACAAAATTACTGAGTAAGTTAGGAGGAAAATTACTTACAAACTATTGGGGCATACAAAATTACTTAGTAAGGCAGAATGAGAATTATAGAATAGTTATAAATGAGTGAGCCTTTCAAACTTACTGAGTTATGTAGCAGTAGAATTGCTGAATAATAAACTGTTGAGGAAAATTACCGAGTATAATAGTGATAAAAATTTTAAGTAATTGAACTATTAATGAAGATTAATAAATTACTGAGCATGGTACAAAGAAAATCACTGAATAATTATAAAGTAATGCAGCTAACAAAATTACTAAGCAAGTAGCAAAAGAATTACTGAATAATTAAACTATCGAAGCTTAAAAATTACTGAATCCAACAGTCATATGAAAAGCAATGAGTATCCAACAGATTGGTATATCGGTGCACCTAGTAGAGTTGCACAAAACTACAGATGGGGTTCTCAAGCATAGCACCTTCAACGAATGCGCCCAACAGATTGGTATAGCCACGATTTGACCATCACACCAAAATCCGAACACTATGAAACCAAATCCATGATTACCAACCGCAAAATCCAAGGGGATTTGGTAGTGGAGAGGCTACGGATGCTATCTAGAATGGATAGGAGCGCAAAACCCATCAGTGCTCCTCCATCCTGGAATTCACCATGGAAGAATGGTGGCCCCTCAAAACCCATAGATCTAGTCATAGAACTCGATATGAGCATGTCCACCAACGCTACCCACCAGTAACAAAACCAAATCGAAACAGCAGGCATCAAAATCACGTATCAACATGCACCCAAACAAAGGGGAAATAGAGATGCGAGGCAGGGGATGATTCATACTGGTCAAAAACGGAGATGAGGTGCAGGTCCTTCAAATCGCGTCAACTCCAGCTAATCCCACATCTCATGCTCATGTACCTGCCCTTAGAGAGAGAGGGGAAACTTATAGGGCTCAAAGCAACTGACTCGCCGTGGATTCGCCCTCCAGCAGTCGTAGATGCTCGGGGAAGAGGCCCGCCGTGCTCGTCGACGAACCGCGCCACCCTACTCTCCCACAAGCGCGGGCTAGGGTTCCCCGTTCCTCGCACACCCTACAGGAGGCTACGATTCTGCACACGGGTCAACGGGATGTGCCATCCGCAATGGTTTCCCGCCTCCATCATGCTCAACGTTGCCCTCACCACCGTGCTCGCTCACCCGCGCGAGGCTAGGGTTCCACACCTTCTCCCCCCCCCCCCCCCTGCACGGGCTAGGTTAGAACCACCACATCGCCGTCACAGGCCGCACGACCCGCCTCTCCTCGTGCCGTCTACGTCGGCGGCCATCGCTGCTCGCCCACCCGCCTCGCCTCCGCTCGCCTCGCCCTCACCGCGTTTGTGGGCAAGTGGAGAAGGAAGGGGAGGGAAGAGGAAATGGATGACATGTGGGGTCAAGCGCGGGGACGGGCATGTTTTATCAGGTCCAACCTGGTGGGTTTTGTGGATGGGCTAACGGGTCACGCCAGAGACAGGGCTGCGGGCCCGGTAGCGCGTGTGGTGGGTTTGGGTTGGTTCAGTCGCACCAGATGGGTTGCTTCGGTTGACTGGTTGGCTAGTTGGATGTGAGGGGTGTAGAATAAGATATATTTTACACCCGGGTGTAGAATAGTATATATATATATATATATATATATATATATATATATATATATATATATATATATATATTAAGGTGAGGTTATCTAGACTACTTTTTTCGTGTCCAGATGTGTCTGTAACGTTGTCGTATTTAGTTTGTATACTACAATGATTGACCAATCAGTTTGAGTTGTTTTTGAACCATTTTCTAATCCTTTGTTGAATTGGACTCTGATTTCAATTCGATATTTCATACTAATAATAATTAATCATCTATTGCTTTAACATCATATTTTGGACAAAAACTAATAACAAGAATTGCAATAATAACTCACTCCAAAATTATTATAATGAATATTCTTTTTAAAACTCAAAAAGATAAAGCAAAATAAAAATAGAGCAAATACTCAAGCTAAAAAAATAATTAATTGAAAATCTTTTATAGTTATAAAAAAAATATTCTAACCATAAATTTTTTTAACAAAGACCCGTGACAATGCATGGGTATTTTGTTAGTATATATAAATATATATAGTAGACCGACTAGGACTCCGTCATTGTAACCCTACCCCCAGATATATAAGGAAGGGCAGGGACTCCCCTTAAGGGGGCATCACGCATAATCACGTACACCTAGACATCAACATCTAGATTAACCCTCCACATCTAGATCATAGATCTAGACATATCAATACAGTACAACAGAATACAGGATATAGGGTTATTATCTTTTGGGAGACTCGAACCTGTATAAATCGGTGTCTTGTGTTATTATCATCTCTTGATTTTACGCATACTCTTGTCCTACATATAAATTCTCATAGGTGAACTATGCTATGTCTAATGGCAAGAATAAATCTTGATAAGCTGCGACGTGGGATACCAGTCCGATGTGTCAATGCCTTTCTAGTGACAGAACTATTCATCATCTTTAGCGCCATAGTATTGTTCCCACGAAACCTTTTTTTTTTCACCAATCATGGTTAATGACATATGATTGTCAATGAAAAATTTTCATCATTAAGGGGAGATTTTTTTATCACTAACACATAGTATTTTTTAAAATTGTCACTAACACATGTTAATAACGATATTTATGATTTTTTTATTTTTGTTATTGATTGTATGATTTCTTGTAGTCAATCTTCACACCCTGCCTACAGATTCAATAATTATCGCCTCATGCATACTACGCCAAAGACTCCCGTTCTTGTTGCACACAAGCTACCAGATCGCCAAACTTCATAGGCTTGGCATGATTACCTCAGAAATATATGTTGACATCCTACTTGAGTTGCGCCCACGACCAAACACTTCTTGGCGCGAGCTTAGAGTACCAAATGCTTGCAATACCTTCACTGCCAACAGAAAAGCTTTGGCTTTAACCGTATCACTGCCCCCAGCAGATTCTATAGTTGTCTCATACCGCATAAAGAACTACCTTGGATATATTATGCCCGCAAAGCCAGGAAGCTTAACGGATGCCAACCTGGTTGGCCAAGGCACAGCTTGTCGCTCAACAGATAATAATAACGTAGGGTCCGCGCCTCGGCCAAAGACTACCTGCCGAAGGTGACCCAAATTCTTCTTTGTGTTCCAGCATACAACCACTATGGAGCGCATTGAACTGCTTACTCAATAGCTCCTGACGCTTCTTTGTATCTTGGATTCTTTGCCGGTATTGTGCCTTCCAAAGCACGAAACTGTATAGCACCTTGAATGCTTCAAGATCTTTCGCTTCTCAAACTCCTGCTCCATCTGCTTGGTCCTCTCCTCTTCTCGGAGGGCCTCGGCTTGCTCCATCTTAATATGCGCTTGAGCTACCCTTTGCGCATAGTCAACCTTTTTTTCATTTAGCTTTCCCCGAGCAGTTCCACCAATGAACTCATTGACTTCATCAAACACCCTTTTGCCTCCAGCCATATTACACACTCTTTTTGCTCAGAATTGATCCCCACAAGCGATGCCAGCTGTTACAGTTACGAGCTCAGAACAAACACTTGGGGACCCATTGATGATGGACCTATTGTGACATCCCGGTGTCACCATATTTATTTTACGATATTATTTCACCTAATTCTTCTTTAACAAGTCATAATTTAATTTTTGGTTATATTTCAAATTAATTTAAATTTGAATTTAAACCAGAATATGGCTAGGTTGTGACGCAACTCATCATTTTGCCATATAACAGAGTGCCACCAAAAATATATGTCACATGGTATATCATAATAGAATTTTAGGCAAAATTCCATAATTTTTTTCAAATGGAAAATACCCTGAATAATTGCTCGAAGTTTGAATTTTGGCCACATTCAAATAATTTGTAAATTCAAACCAATATGAATTTAGACCTGCAACCTGGACAGATGACTTCCACGAGTGTATAAATACCTTCCAGCTTTTAGGCATGAATTTTGAAGCAGTCTAGCTATTTTAATTCAAATTTACTCAAAATAGGGACCTAGTTGCAAATTCCTGAAAGTTCGGGGCTGCCAAACTTCCCTCTCTTCTTCTTTCTTTTTCTCGCTGGCACAGGCAACACCATGCGAGCTGCCACGCCTCACGCCCGCGTGTCCGCGCTCAAGAGCCATCGCAGGAGCATGAAAACTGGCGCTCGGCCTCTCCCTCAACTATCCTCGGCTCTTCCCTCACTCTCACTCTTTTCCTCTTTCTTCTCCCTCGCGAGCGCCGCCCTCCATTGCCGTGCTGAACAGAAGCTCGTTGCGCCGCCAAATCCCACCGCAATAACTCGAGCTGAGCCCCAAGATGGATGCGTCGTGAAGCCAACAAACTCCGAGAGCAAACCCATCTCAATCACCGAGCGTGGAGTATTTCGCATTTTTCTCCGACGACCACCCTCTGAACAGCTCCGACGCCATGACGCAATTATTTCTCCATGGTTCATATCTGTTGGATAAATTAACATTTTTAGTTTTATATTAATTCAGAAATAAATCATAAGCATGATTAACAGATTGTATAATGAATTAGACAAGTTTATATAAAATTAAGACAGATCTATTAGCCCACACAAAAGCATAGCATCTATCATACTAGCAACATTCATCATAGACAAATAGACTACGAAAGCTGGTATGGAAGACATGATATAAGATGAGAGTACGTACGTTTTCTTCTGGACTGGGTAGAGGAGGCGGTGATAACGTGTAGTACCGTCACGTTGTTGATGACGGCGGTTGAGACCCACTCGACGACGAGGAAGACGAGCCGTAGCGACGAGCTTGATGAAGACGAGGAAGCGATCGAGCAGTCACACAGAACGCTTTCCAAAAATCTTATTCGACCTCTCCCGATGCAGGATCGCAGAGGATGATGGTTCCGGAGACCTGCTCTCCCGTTCGCCGGTGCACGCCGATAATCAGGATGGAGAAGACTTGACAGTGCAACAGTAGCGAGAGGTAAAATCCTAGACGATTGTATGATATGATTTGCGGTGGTACCCGTACGTATTTATAGGGGGGAACCGCTAGGGTTGGACGTCCCGCAACCGAGTTGGTTACCATATTAATACATTGATTTCTATAATTAAATATATGGAATACACAGCAAAAAGAAAGAGCAAAAGGAAGCCACGCCCCCGTAAGGCAAGGGACCAAATTTCGGCGGATCATTCACGCAGGTGATGCGCGCCCATCGCCCACGCCCCGCCCCGTCCCGCCTGACCCGGTCCGGCCCGGCGAGGCGAGGCAAGCAAGCGTGCGCATGTGTTCTTCCTTCCTCCCATCCACACACTTGTAAGAGATGCTAGAGCAACCAATCTTATAAGTTAAACTCCCTCCACCTCCACTAGCAATGTGGGACTAAACTTTTGCACTCTCACCACTCATGAATGGGCCTTTGAGATTTTTAAGAATTATTGTTATTATTAATGGGCTAAGCCCATATAATTTCAATAATCCCCCACCAGATCTCAATGTCCCAGCTAGACTTTGCCTCACCCCACTGTTGTTTAATATACCAGTATTTTCAATGGAGACTGTTAAGTTGAACTTCCACCTTGAACAATAAGCTACACTCATTCACAACTTGAACAATGGACTACGCCTTGAATTGCAAGTTTTGTGCAAACAAGTTTCACTTATTGTCATAACTAATACTAGACCTACAGTAGGCTTCTCCGCGGGTGGAGCATATAGGTCATACTCCCTTAGTCTTTCATAAGCTTAATAGAGATCACCCAAATCTCACAGATTACGACCTTACAACAATCGGGCTCATATAGGTGTATTCATTCAAGAATGTTCTGTAGGACAACATCTTCGCTATTTAAAGCCAACTGAATACATTAAGGCAACAATCAACCTGCCATATAGATATCGAGAGTAATGCATCGCTTCTCGAGTGGGTCATAAAAAGGTTACTCTCATACTAACCAATAGCTTGTTCTTCCCAGGTCCTACTTCACGGGATCTCCGATCACATAGGTTGGGTTACCACTATGGAATAGCACATATGGGTCTCATACCCATCTCCTTCGATGTACTGTCTATCACATTACGTGACAGCCCCTTGGTGAATTGATCTGTCAGGTTCTCACCAGTTAAAATATATTCTACTGATATGACTCTGGAGTTTCTTATTTTCCTGATAGACTTCAAACGTCTCTTAATATGTCTTGATGACTTCATTTTATCCTTAGAATTGTTCACTTTGACTATCACAGTTTGATTGTCACAATTCATGAGGATTGCCAGCACAGGTTTCTCGATAATAGGCAAGTCCATCAAGAGCTCACGTAGTCAATCGGCCTCAACTGTAGTTGTATCTAGTGCGATAAGCTTAGCTTCCATGGTAGACCTCATTAAGATGGTCTGTTTGCATGATCTTCATGAAACAGCAGCACCAGCAAGAGTAAATGCATATCCACTCGTGGCATACAGCTCATCAGCATCAGATATCCAATTAGAATCACTATAGCCCTCTAGTTTTGCTGGATATCTAGAATAATGAATTCCATAATCCATAGTACCAACTAAATAGTGCATTACCCGCTCAAGCGTACGCCAATGATCATCTCCTGGACAAGAAGTAAATCGGCTTAGTTTGCTCACAGCAAACGAGATGTCAGGCCTAGTAGCACTAGCTAAATACATAAGTGATCCAATTATCTAAGAATATCTTAATTGGTCTCTGCCAATTCTCTTATTCTTTCGAAGGATCAAGCTGGGATCATAAGGTGTTGGAGAAGACTTGCTATCCTTGTAACCAAAATGGTTCAAGATCTTCTCAACATAATGAGATCGCGTAAGAGTAATCTCATTCTCTCCTTTGATTAGCTTAATGTTCAAGATAACATCAGCCTCACCCAGATCCTTCATATCAAAGCTTTGGCATAGAAAAGTCTTGACCTCATTGATCACGTCAAGATTTATTCCAAAGATGAGTATGTCATTAACATACAAACACAGTATAACTCTCTGACCCCCACCATGGTGATAGTACACACATTTATCAGCCTCATTGACTGAAAAGCCTGCTGCTAGAAGTGTTGAATCAAATTTCTCATGCCACTGAAGGAGCTTGTTTCAGACCATACAAAGACTTTAACAACTTACACACCTTGTCTTCCTGACCCTTTATTACAAATCCATCTGGCTGATCCATATAGATTTCCTTATCCAACTCTCCATTAAGAAAAGTTGTCTTAACATCCATCTGATGAACGATAAGACCATGTGAGGCAGCCAGAGAGTAATACACGAATAGTGGTCAATCTAGCAATAGGTGAATAAGTGTCAAAGAAGTCTCCGCCTTCTTTCTGAGTATAACCCTTAGCCACAAGCTGAGCCTTATACTTGTCAATAGTACTATCAGGCTTAAGCTTTTTCTTGAACACCCATTTGTAACCCACAGGTTTGCAACCATATGGTCTATCAACAACTTCCCAAGTTCCATTAGAAAGAATAGAGTCCATCTCACTATGGACAGCTTCTTTCCAGTCATCTGCATCAGGAGATGCATATGCCTCTGAAATAGTTCTAGGAGTGTCATCCACAAGATAAACAGTAAAATCATCACCAAAAGACTTTGCAGTCTTTTGTCTCTTGCTCCTCCTAGGAGCTTCACTATCAATCTCCTCAGGGATTGGTTCAAGTGTTTGTTCAGCATGATCAGGAAATGCACTAGGTTTAGGAGTAGTTTCAGCAATCACATCAGAAGATAATCTAGACATGCTATGTAAATCTTTCATAGGAAATATGTTCTCAAAGAAAATAACATCACGAGACTCCATTAATGAATTAACATGAACATCAGACACCTCTGATTTAACCACTAAAAATCTATAGGCAATGCTATGATGAGCATATCCAAGAAAGATACAATCCACAGTTTTAGGTCCCAACTTACGCTTCTTGTTAATTGGCATGTTAACTTTGGCCAAACAACCCCATGTGCGTAAGTAAGAGAGCGATGATTTTCTACCAATCCATTCCTCATATGGAGTCTTCTCCTTATTCTTCATGGGAACTCTATTTAGGACATAACATGATGTCAGTAAAGTCTCCCCCCACCATGCCTTAGATAATCCAGCCGTGTCTAACATGGAATAAACCAAGTCAGTCAAGGTGCGATTCTTTATTTCGGCAACCCCGTTTGACTGGGGCGAATAGGGAGACGTCCTCTCATGTATCAAACCATGTTCCGCATAGAATAAATCAAACTCATTTGAGAAATATTCGCCACCACGATCGGACCTAATTCTTTTGATCTTTTTCTCTAGTTGAGTTTCAACTTCAGCCTTATAAATTTTAAAGTAGTTTAGAGCCTCATCTTTTGTTTTTAACAAATAAACATAGCAATATCTAGTCACATCATCAATCAAAGTCATGAAATATCTTTTTCCACCCTCCGTCAATTTACCATTCATTTCACAAAGATCTGAATATATAAGTTCTAGTGGTGTCAAGTGTCTCTCCTCTGCAGCCTTGTGAGGCTTTCGAGGTTGTTTAGATTGCACACAACTTGAGCACTTAGAACCTTTGACAATAGAAAAAATTGGAATTAAATTCAAGCTGGACAGTCGAGACATAGAATCAAAATTTAGATGACATAAACGTGAATGCCAAACACTAGCATCACTCTCATTAACACCATCATAAATATAGTTCACAAACTTATTGTAATAATCTGAAAGAGAAAAGCGGAACAAGCCTCCGCACTCATAGCCTTTACCAATAAATTGTCCACTCTTAGACACGACAACTTTATTCGACTCTAGCACTACCTTAAAACAATCCCTACACAAAAGGGAGCCACTAACGAGATTCTTCTTGATAGAAGGGACATGTTGTATGTTCTTCAATTAGACAATCTTCCCCGAAGTGAACTTCAGCTTGACCGTGCCAACACCATGAACAGAAGCATGTGACCCATTCCCCATTAGGACGGACGAATCCTGAGCGACCTAGTAAGAAGTAAACAAAGAGATATTAGCACCAGTATCAAGCCACCAACAAGTAGATTGAAATACAGAAAAAACATATGGTAAATTACCATACCCACTATTTTCTCTAGCACTGGTCACCATGTTCGCAGACTTCTGCTGTGGAGGCTTCCTTTCTTTGCGTTCTGGACACTTCTTTGCCTAATGCTTATTAGAACCGTAAACAAAGCATGCTCCCTTCTCCTTGTTCTTCTTCTTGAAGGTAGTGGTCTGCTTAGGCTTATTATTCTTGCCCTTGCCTTTACCACCACTGCCATGAGACTGCTGTGGTTGATGCACCATATTGGCAATAGTGTTTTCCTCATTGACTTTAGAACGTTCATCCTTCTCATGAGCTTTCTCCTTAACATCAAGAGACGTGATCAAATTTAAGATAGATATATTTGTCCTCTTGTGTTTAAGAGTAGTGGCAAAATTCCTCCAAGTTGGAGGCAATTTGACAATAATGCCCCCAGCCACAAGCTTCTCAGGTACGACGATCTTAAGCAATTCGAGTTCCTTTACTATGCACTGTATCTCATGAGCCTGTGCGATGACAGATTTGCCATCTCCCATCTTAAAATCATGGTACTGCTCAATGACATATAGTTCAGCGCCAGTATCTAAACCATCATAGTCAGCGATCAGAGCGTCCCACATATCCTTTGTGACTGTATGATGGATGTAGACGTCCTGAAGACGATCTACCAAAACTCCAATAACAGCGCCCAAGAATATTGTGTTGGTTTCACTGTAGGTCTTTTCCTGATCTGCAGTGAGATCGCCTTCAGATTTGCCAGTGGACACCCAGAACACATTCATGGCAGTAAGCCACAGAGTGACTTTCACTTGCCATCTTTTGAAGTGCACGCCAGTGAATTTCTCTGGCCTCAGTGCATCGACAAATCCAGCCATAAAACTAAAGTGCCTATAATAAGGTTTTTGGATTGTTGGATAAATTAGCACTTTTAGTTTTATATTAATCCAGACATAAATTATAAGCATGATTAACAGATTACATAATAAACTAGACAAGTCTATGCAAAATCTAGACAGATCTATTAGGACAGACAAAAGCATAGCATCTACCATACTAGCAACATCCATCATAGATAAATAGACTACGAAAGCTAGTATAGAAGACATGGTGTAAGATGAGAGTACGTACGTTTTCTTCTGGACTGGGTAGAGGAGGCGGCAACGACGTGCAGCACCGTCACGTTGTTGACGACGGCGGGTGAGACCGACTGAACGACGAGGAAGATGAGCCGTAGCGACGAGCTTGATGAAGACGAGTAAGCAATTGAGCAGTCGCGCAGAGCGCTTCCCAAAAATCTTATTCGCCCTCTCCCGATGCAGGATCACAGAGGACGACGGTTCCGGAGACCTGCTCTCCCGTTCGCCGGTGCACGCCGACAATCGGGATGGAGAAGACTTGGTGGCGCAACAGTAGCGAGAGGTAGAACCCTAGGCGATTGTATGATATGATTTGCGGCGGTACCCGTACGTATTTATAGGGGGGAACCGCTAGGGTTGGGCGTCCCGCAACCGAGTCAGTTACCATATTAATACGTCGGTTTTCATAATTAAATATATGGAATACGCAGCAAAAAGAAAGTGCAAAAGGAAGCCGCGCCCCCGCAAGACAAGGGACCGAATTTCGGCGGACCATTCACGCAGGTGATGCGCGGCCGCGCCCACGCCCACGCCCCGCCCCGTCCGGCGAGGCGAGGCGAGGCAAGCGAGCACGCGCGTGTGTTCTTCCTTCCTCCCATCCACACACTTGTAAGAGATGCTAGAGCAACCAACCTTATAAGTTGGACTCCCTCCACCTCCACTAGCAATGTGGGACTAAACCTTTAAACTCCCACCACTCATGAATGGGCCTTTGAGATTTTCAAGAATTATTGTTATTATTAATGGGCCAAGCCCATATAATTCCAACAGTATCATCATTCTATTCTTGTACTATGACGTTCCCAACTTATTTTCGAACCTCTCTGACCCCTTCTTTCCTTGGTTTCTCCAAGGAAAACGTAGCAGTTTGGATTTTTCTAGCCGTAACGTCCACTGGATGAAGGTTGAAGACAGTCGATGGCAATTTTATAAATAACTGAAGATTTAAATAAAGGAAACATTGACGTGCTGGAGGAAAATCTCCAGACACATTCCGATGCATTCTCCTAGTTTTCTCTACTCCTTATTAATTTAGTCCTAGTTTTCTCTACTCCTTATTAATTTAGGTCAGTCCACCTGCCTCTTAGAGTTTTGGTGTTGGTTTTTGGTGTTAGAAACTATGCAAGTTCACAGAAAAACTGTTGCATCTGATGGTGGTTCGGTCCAGCTTAAGCAGTTTGAAAGCAAAAAAAAAATCACCTTAGGCCTTGTTCATTTGTTTCAGATTAAAGCTGGGCTAGGAATAGTTCTAGGAGGGGAACGAGTGGATCCATCAGATTCAATCCCGAAGGTAAGAGACCAAGATAGGTTCTAGGTTGTAGAATGCTTGGAATGGCTGAGACGGGCCAGATTCAATTCTGAGCCGGACACAACCGAACAGCCCTTTTGTGTTGGGCCCAGTTTTGATCTGGGCCATACGGATCCAGCTGGAACAGGCCGCGTTCCGGGCTGTTCGGGGATAACCGAACGGTAGGCCTGGCTTCTATCTGGATCTATTTTTTATCTAAATCAGGATTGAGTGGATCCTGAGCTAGCACTCAAACCTGGTAATCATTCAGAGGATAAGATCCAGAGGGTATAAGGTGGGGATATTTTTCAGACCATTTAGAGCTGGAAAAAATCAATCCGGCCCGGTTTGTATTTCAAAGCCAGCCCAACTGAATGAACATTTCATTTCAAGTCTGACTTCGAAACAGGCTGCTGTAATCCGGCTGGAACGGGCCGTTCTGAAGTCCATTCTAGGCCAAACGAAACAAGGCCTTAAGCAGTTCGGTTTTAGCCTTCCGTCGGCCCTCATGTCTTCCGCTTTTGGTTCATATCGTACACTAATCCAACTTATGGTCACTAGTACTTTGCATGTGCATGTCGCACGTGCTATAACCTCTCATCATGATATTTAATAAAATAGAAATTATTACTAAAATTGATGATAAATTAATTAAACCTAATGACAAATTGATTAATTTAAACTTAGATGATATACAGGTTAACACACATGACTATTTCACAATTTTTAATCCCATAACGTAGTGCCACATAGTTGGTTTCAAATGTTTAAGTGCACATTCAGAACATTTTATTCTTGATTGCCTCAAAGCATATACCAAGAATCTTGCTCCACTACGGTCAAATGCCAACGTGTTGATGACATACTCCCTTCGTTATGTGCCATCCTGCATGCATGCTAATTAAAATTGGCATAAGTTATTATCAATATTGTTAATACGTGCAAAATATCGTGATAACATCATCCACAGGACACAAAGATCTTTTCCATCCTAAGCAGCCATGACAACCAACACTTGACTTGCATCATAGTAATTGCTGGAAAAAAATGAATCACTTGTCATATGAATGGAATCAGTGATTGATATATGTGATGTTATATATTTATAGTTACCTTTCTCATATCTCCAATCCGTTATACAAGACCTCATAATCCAATACACCCAATCAATCAGTCACCCATACCACATTTTTTTTTTGTCTTTTTGATGGCAAGCCTAAAGAGAGGAATATTGTGATGATTTTTTGAACCATTTGAAGTTGTACCTCTTGACTCATGAGAAAATCTGATTAAGATCAAACATCAAAGGTTTTTATCTATTATTTGAATTATTACGTGGGCTGACGTGTAGCACGGACATGTATAACAACAGCGCTTTAATGAGAAGGTGCACATTAAACTATTTGAAATTTTATCCACATACATTTTCAAACACAACACATCGTATCAAAAGCTAATGACTTGAAACACAGGATGTACACGCCTCTAAAATGTCAGCTCCAATGTAAAAAGGATTCTTCTTGCAGAGACTCTTAAGAAATTTATTTTCTTTTGTAAGGTAGAATATCAATAGATCAGAAATGGAAAACCACATACATACATAAAATTCCTCAATGGCTGACAAAAAACAGACAACTATAAACGGCATTTCAGCAACATACACCTTTCATTAAAACTTATATTAATTTTACAATTTTTGAGTAATCCATATAATTGGTGATATGAGAACAGACATCAATCAATAAGAAAACACAATATTTTTGTTATATGGTGTATTCTAATACCTATCCAGCATAATCACTTTCTCCAAGGATAGCTTCACTTGCCTCACCTGAATTAACATATAATTGAATCAAATTGTTGAAAATTTCAGAAGATGCATGATTTTATTTCCCACGATGGAAATCCCTACCTAAGGGTTAAAGATAATGAAATGGGACTGTATTCTTGTACAACAAGATCCATAATGTGTTACAGTCAAATACTTACTCATAACAAATATGAAAAACACTATTGAATTTTGAAAAGATCAGCTGTGAGTGAAAATAGGATCATTGACAAGACTTTTGATGGTGTTGTCAAGATCCGTAGCTCGCACCCAATTTTGTTAACAGTGATAAATTTATAACAAATGGCATGCTGAACCATCAAGAAAATAAAGGAATTTCTGATGAGCTGGAGCATATGGAAGATGCGAAATGCATGGATATTCAACAATATAGCGCCACAAATGGAGGAATGCAGAGGGAAATTCTTCAAAGAGCTCATGCTAGTTATCCACAGAGTCGATGCTAAAATCCTTCAGTCATGGATACAACATAATCTGTAAACTGTTTAACTACTTCATTTTCCTCTTCTTTTTTGTTTTCCTTTTGTTTTGGGGTTGTACCTGTTTCTTTTCAGTTTAATAAAATTCTGTAGGAGCCTGGCTCCTCTAGTTCATTCAAAAAAACAAACAAAGGAATGAACAGAAACCAGCTATCTTGTATTACCATTGAAATACTTGGCAGGCAACATTAATGATGTACCTAATTCCAAATGATCCTCTGCTGCAATCAGAACCATGTGTGTCATCTGTTGATGAGAAGGCATGACTGCCACTTTGATCTATCCATTTACAAAATCGGCAATGGACCAGTGCAAACTAAAAAGGAGATGACCAAATGCTGCCACTTTGATCTATCCATTTACAAAATCGGTAATGGACCAGTGCAAACTAAATCGGCAATGGACAGCTCAATGCCGATCTGACTGGGATACCCGAAGATGCAGATCTAGTTGAGGTTCCCTTTTGCCATGCTGACCCTTCGCTCTTTGCCCATTTTGCCATGCTGACCCTTTGTTATTTGCCCTTTTGCCATCCATACACTCTATATAGATTTCAAGAGAGTCAATCACTATAGCTAAAAAGAACAATATTTTTGTTGCACTTATAGATAAAAAGAAATTATCACTCCTGTAAAAAGTACCATTTTCTTATTTAATATATTCTACCAGTTAATAAGAGTTACCAAAATTATCCCAACAGTTAAACAAAAATAGCCAAAACTGGTTAGTGATCCACTAAAAGAAAAAAAAAATGGTGATTGCTAAAGCACAACATGGAATCCAATTTCTTTTGTCAAAAGCAAAATGCATAATGGTAGCTCCTACAAATCAAACAACCCATAGGCGAGGTACTGATGTATGTTTATATTATATTAAGATACTACATTGTTTCGGTGTGATTGAAGAGATGCCTCTCGACCCATGAGGCTTGATACTACATTTAGTGTATCTGTTCGCTCCAATCAATGACACAAGCACTAAGCAAGACAGGCCAACAATATAAGTATTTATTATATTTTCACCCAAAATCTTGTAAGGAACATAAACCAAAATGACCTAAGCCCTAACAAATCAAAAAAGTACATATGAGGTCTAAAACTGGATGGATATATCATGTATGTAAAATAACATGACTAATAAAAGCTACTAAATCATACACATTAACTGGAAAAATTTAATAGTTATATACCACAAAAATAGTAACAAGTTACAATTAATAACAAGCATATATGCACAGATAGCAATACATTACAGCCACCGTTTCAGGTTTTTTGAGCCAATAACCTACACATATGAACAACAGGTTCATATGAATAAGCAATATTAAGCATCAAATGTGACAGAGTTAAATGTGGCATGAAGATAATAAAAGCCAGCCAACACACAGGACTCATCAATAATTTCCTACATATTGATACTTCATATGTAGACCAATGTTGCTTAGTATAAATGCGCAATGAGTAAAAAGTGAACCGCAGCAGTAGTAACCTTGGATTAATTTTGTTAGAGGCTGTACATGGAGGCATGTCAAGTCAGAATGCCATGCACTGATTTCTCTGCCTCATGTTAGAAGAGCATCCCTGCTTGGCGGAAGCAGCTTATTGACTGGGCTGCAGAGCCGGGTGCGTTTGAGCTCTGATATTCTCACCTGTGTTATTGCTGCTGTCAGTGCATCAACTATACCACACTCATCCTGCTATTTAGAGTTGCCACTTAAATATTCTGAAGACAAAGACTCACAATCTAAGCTAACTCTGTCCAGCAAATCATGGGTGTTGCAGCTTTGTTAGTACTCCAAAGGTGACAAAACTCTGCTTTCAATGGGCATTCAGTGTAGAATAAAATCCAGGGGTGCCCTGTGTTCAAACAAATTGGAAATTATTAGAACTATAATAAAAAGAAGTTCATCAGTTATGAAGGATCCCAACTGCGCATATAGTCTGTACATGTGTGTTTGGGCGAAGGAAAGAATTGAGAGATGCATGTGCAGGAAACATGTATAGGATCATTTTAGTGTTACCTAGAAAATAAAATAACTACAAAATTAAATCGCCCTACAAATAATGCTACCTGGAAAACCAATTTCGGAATTCATTCATCCATATAACGCATCACATTTTCTGTTCTGTGTATTCTACAAACGTGTGCAGAACATGACGGCTTTACCTGAACTGCTGCATCGGCAGCCTGCCTCTCCAGCGAGCATGACGAAGAGATCACATGGGTTCGCCGCGTTCGCCTCCGATTCTGCATGACAATACTTACATATCGTTGGCTCAACGTGTGTAAACTTCAGGAGCATTACATTCGTGCCCTTAATTTGTCATATGGAAACTAATGTCACGGTTGGTGCACTCAATGACTCAAGGCACAAACAAGCATCTGTTTGGGTAATTTATTTAAGAGTTACAGAAGTAATAACCGAATCATAAAGGGCCTTACCCGGTACTTGTTTGGCGAGCTGCAGGAGCATGTCATCTCCAGCGCCGGTGGGGTGCAGAGTCGTAGTGGGAGGCGGCCATGGAGCGCGATGAGGAGCTCCCCGTGGGGATGTCATCCTTGGACGAGCCAGTAGAGATCCCGAGGACTTGTTCATGGTGATTCAAGACACAGAGAGCGGGGTGGACGAATCAATCCTCGTGCTCTACCCACTACCATATCCGGCAGGTGTAGCGGGATGCGTGGTTCCAACTCGCTCACCTGTAGAAAGTAGATCCACGGCCTCAAACATGTGTGCCGTCATGGAGGCTGAGACCTCCGCACCGCCCTGCAAGCGCCATGGCCCCACCGCACAAACCAGGAGAGCGAGCGCGTCAGGCTCCAAATCAGAGGACGGCATGGTTGGCCGCCGCCGCGGCGATGACGCCCAGGTGCGGGCAGATCTCGTCGAACCACGCCATTCCCGATTAATGGCAACCGCCTCCACTGGTGTAACGCCCGCCTGACGAGGTAAGTCGATATGTGGCGAGGGAGATTTGTCGACGCCGATCAAGCCGCGAGGAGGGAGATGAATGGTCGCCCCGACCTTTTGAGTCGCACGATGAGGCGCCGAAGAGGAGGAGTCGAGCTGTCGGGGAAGGAGGCGCTCCGAAGAGGAGGAGCCCGGGGAGCAGGCGCGCGAGGAGGAGCCCGGGAAGGAAACCAAGCCCTCAATCACGCGCACCAATAAAGGAAAGGAATGGCGGGTACGGCGGGCGGGTATGTGCCATGCGGGTGAAAAAAGTGATAGAAATTCGGATGACACGCAGTGCAATTCAGCGTGGACAGTAACATTTTCCAACCGGGCCCAGAATTCAGATTAAAAACGCTAATCCTACGGTTAAGAAAAATAATGAATATTAGATCGAAGACTGATCAAAGGTTGAGGTTTACTGTTGGGTACATATTCAGGTAAACCGAATTAGACATGATGTTTAGCCTTTATAGTATAGATATGGGTGCCTCATAAGTTAACACAACTTCATTAGTGTTGTCCGCCATTGATTGTTACAGTGTGTTTGTTCCATGTTTCAGGTTACCACGTGTATATATATGTTCGTACACCTCGGGTTTTTGTTCTCCGTACTGTTATTTTTGTCTCAGTCAAGAAAAGTTGTTGCAACTAAAGTTGCTGATTCATTCACAATATGTATGTTCTTCAGATCGTTAGTGTTGTCCGCCAATCAAATTGATTGTTACAGTGTGTTTGTTCCAGGTTGCAGGTTATCCATCGCGCCGCCGTCCTCCACGGTGAGACTACTCCGCTGTTTCAGGTATGATTTCTTATATGTTCATAAAGAGCTTTAGATTTTTTTTTATCTGCTCACCGGCGCCATCTTCAGTTGGTCTATCGAGACGAGTTACTCATCACTTCATCAGGTTAGCACACTATCTTCGCACATGCTTTGTGCTCTGCAATTTCCTGGATAAGCTTCATGCCATGTTAATGTGTTTCTGATTGATTAGCCTGGCATGTTAAAGGATAGGTAAAAAGTAATCTGTGAGATTTTTTTTGCACCAAGCGCTATTTGTTTTCTCTCTATAATAGGAAGACTTTGTAACTCAGTTCAACCACTGAATTTTTGTCCCTGTAATCTGAAGTCACTGCCTACTCAGTTCAACAATTAGTTCACACGAAGGATAGTCTAATATTTAAGTGTTTCTGGAAGGATGCCCAATGACTGAATTAAGTAGCTTAGCTTCAGTCTCTGTTACAACGAAGTATTGTCTATCATACATTCACACTATATGTCTAAAAAATATGGATATTTTTTCTATTTTTTAAAACCAGTAACAAAGCAATACTTATTTTTAGCATAACAACTACTATATTGTCTAGGATGTAATGTGCATTAAGTCTAAGTGTTGGTTGAAAACCCACTTGTATTGTTCCCCGATAAATCCTATTTTAGATGATATACTGGTACGGGTAGTTTAATAGAATACTTGCTATGCTTAATTTTAATATCGACGATACTTATGGTCAGAGGTTTAATTGTTGTTGATAATCATATGTTAATAAAAATAGAGACCGGACGGGCCCTGTAGGAGAAAGGGCAAAGCAAGGTCTTGCGAGGTCTTGTCTTGTAAGGTGGTAGTCGATTAAGGACCGTACCGTTGTTGGTCCTATTTGAGCAAGTATTGAACGGTACTGAATACATGCTAGTTTTGTAGGAACTAGTAAATCGATATAACACTGCCATTTGCATGTTGGACGATACCCAAATCTTTGGTCTGTATGACCCAATAGGAGTGGACAGGCTTACGACGTACTGTTGAGCGGCTGCCCACTCCAGGATTTGGACCCGGATCGACTTGTACGATATCTTTATGAAAAGTTGTGATACATGTTCTTAAATAATATGCATGTCGTGTACTTCGAGTTTTTCTAGCTGTGATAAATCGATCATATCACTGTAGTAATGAGTACCACCTATGAACTGAGTCACATCATAGTTAATAATTTGAATTCTATATGGTTGATATGGTATTTATATGACTAATATTGCTTTTGATTTCGATCTGAATATTTTATATGCCACACTTGTATTTAAATTCAGATTCCATGTTCACTGTATTTATTTACTAAATGATTAATTTGGCAATAATATTGAAAGTAAGGATCCCCTGCTTAGCCGCTGCTTTATCCCCGTGAAAATCAGCTAAACTCTTTGAGCCTATGCATGTCTAGAAGTTGGTTCTGTGAATCATTTGATGGGTCAGACCTGCTGAGCTCTAGTTGCTCTGGCTTTTTGTCTTTGTTGTTTTATTTCAGATAATAATGATGATGTATATGAACTTTCTGTTGGTGTAGTGCCCTGGGATATTTAAATCCCAGAAGGTTGGTCTTCCCACTGGGAACCTAGCCTGCCGCAATGGATGTGTTTGGCTAAATGATAATCCATATGTGCTCGGATTAATCATCTACGTATGTATCGAGTTGTATATTTAGATGTTTACTTTCGCTATTGCTTTCGCATTTTCAAAACTAAACTTGTTTAATTTTCACTGCGCTAGAACTCTGATGTAAATTAGGAACAAATTCCTTTATGTAATATTGGAACTTGATCAATTGTTGTATTATCTTGTGTCTGCTTACTTAGCACTTCGGGAATCATGATCCGTGGGTCGGTCTGTTACACTCGAGGGCCCCCCTCGGGGTGTCTCCTCCTCGAACGGGCCTTGCGAGGATAAGAGATATTCGAGCAGGAACAACAGGATGAACACCTAATCGGGTCCTTTCGAATGTGATCTTTATTAACTGGGTCGGTCCATCCTGAATGATTCGTAGGTGAATTGATTAAATGACCCCTGATGTGAAGGGGTAGGAGAGCATTTATAGTCCTATGTCCACCGACCCATAATAAGTAAATTTACAAGTCTATCTTCTACCTATTACACTTGGCTAAGGGTATTTTTTACCCTAATCATCATCTGGTA
This sequence comes from Eleusine coracana subsp. coracana, assembly GCA_032690845.1. Taxonomy (NCBI): domain Eukaryota; kingdom Viridiplantae; phylum Streptophyta; class Magnoliopsida; order Poales; family Poaceae; genus Eleusine; species Eleusine coracana. The sequence continues at coordinate 30,786,574 of CM064420.1, read as the reverse complement.
CATGTCCCCGGAAATCAACCTTCGGTATTTTTGCCGGAAGGGGGTGGGGTGGGGGTGCTCGAACAGTACCAGCCCGCTGGTCCCTTTGTGGGCTGCCGCCTGCTGCTGCTTCGGCCCATGCATGGCTCTAACTTCCTCTTAGTGGGCTCTAATCTGGCCCATAGGAGACTAGGTGGTGGGCTTCCCCTAATAATACGGAATCTCCATCAGTTTAATGAGGAAGAAATAGGCAGAATGAACAATTACATTGAGTCAGTCGTTGCTGAAAATGAAATGAGAGAGAACGGATCTGACCTCGGTGTTGTCAATGATGCAAAAGTCAAGAATTGAAGGCACCAACTACATGGTGCGAAAACAACTCTATCTCCACTCCGAAAGTAGTGCCTTTGTGAGCAAATGACACATGCAAACATCTTATGAAAGGAGACGCGCTCGCGGATTGTTCAAGGTTATCGCCATGCGGCGATGAAGTTTTCCGACAAAATCCCTATTTCACTGTAGCCGCTAAGAACTATTTTTTGTTCCTTTACTCTCTTTAAGATTGTTGTACATGTCTGTAGGAGATAACAAAAATAGATCAATAGTGTTTGAAAAGTCATATTGACCTCTTCTCGCAATCATGACGTAACAGAAACATTTTCCTGTTTATCCTCTTGAAACGCTGAAAAACTTGCTACATATTGAGAACTAGAAATATTGGTGCGCTTCGTCACACCGGTTTAATTTTCTTTTTAGACAGTAAAAAAGTTCCAAACTGTTTGCTTGGTGCATGTGATTGTGGTTGTGGGCCGGTTGCCTCTCAAATGCACAGCTGGGCATGGGCTTGCTATTTGGCATGGGTTGTAAACAACATGGCAGCAAGACCCGTTGGCTACATAGTGGTTGAGCTTGTTCTTTTTTATTTGACCTGCGCATAGCACCTCGGAACCTCCGTGTGGAAGAAAATAATGTTTGATGGGGCCGTGCAAGATTTAGGCGACGTGGAGGCTGGAGGCTCATGGTCTAAGTGTTATCCAAACTCGGTTTGGTTCGGTGGTCTTCACCCCTCTCTCTCTCTCTCTCAATGTATCACAAAAACGTAGTAATAGAATACACATGATTTTTGTATAAAATTTTCACATCAAAGCAACGACCTCTCACATGAGGTCCAACAAATCGAGTTTGTCTGATGTGAAAATATAACCACTTAGAAACCTTGTAGGTTTAGTAAACGAAAAGCAATTAGAAACAAAAAAATTTCAAGTGGTTGGATGATGCTAAATTGTTAACTTGCTATTGTGGAGCATATTGTTTTAGAGAAAAACTATTTTTATGAAGTAGGTGCACGTCTAATAAATTATAAAAAAGATTTTTCATTACAATAAATTTGTTATTATAAAGATTCCTCTTCGCTAGTTTCCACTCGTATGTCAAGTCTTCAACCCTCTTTCTCATGGCTCATTCTCCTTTACCAAGGAACTATTAAACAAGGATAATAATAAGATGTTACCGTATGTTGTGTTATAGAAAGGATTCTTCATTATAATGGATTTCTTATATAATAAAGATTTCTCTTCGCTTGTCTTTACTCGCATGTCAAGTTTTCAATCCTTTGTCTCTCATGCCTCATTGTCCTCTCTCTCTCTCTAGTTTCCTTCTTACTCTCCCAACCACACATCAACACAACCACTCCCTCTTCAATGGACAAGCTCTAGATTCAACTGGATCCAGTGGTCATGTCTCTGTCACAGTTCTCATTACCGATCTTTTTTTTGGTCATGTCCCACCATTGACATCGATAACTTTCCAGTTTCCTCTCTTTACAAGCATTTGAGGCAAGCTAGATCTAGGGTGTGTTCGTTTTCACTCTTCTAATTTTTAGATTTGTTCCATTAAATATTATGATACTAATTAGAAGTATTAAATATAGATTATTAATAAAATCTAGTCCATAACCCTTCCTCTGAATGACGAGACAAATTTATTAAAACTAATTAGGTCATAATTAGATAATATGATGCTATAATAAACATCTCTTAATGATGACTTAATTAAACTTAATAAATTTATCACGCTAATACACATTCAACTCTATAATTAATTTTATATTTAATATATATTTAATAATTACATATAACATTTTAGTGATTGATATGACCCCACTAAAATTTAGAGCTAAGAAACAAACACACCCCTAGCCTAACTTCCCACATGACGCCAATCCACTTCACTCCGTCGTGATTTGACAGCCTGTGGTCAAGGCCGACGTGGAATGGACCATTGATCCAACAATCCGAACCAACGTCTTCGGCCTTTACTTGCAAGGACGAAGGGGCAAACTGATGCCTACACATGTACCGATTTCACTGCAACCATCTAGGCCCACGGCGTAGGAGGTACGAAGGCGACATGTTCAGCGCTAGGGGCAACCATGACGTTGGAAATTGATTTGAGGTGACGTGCTCACGGTGGAGGCTATCCACGTCACCCAAAATTCTATGAGAGATAGAAGGCTAGGACACATCTATCTTGCACTACTATTCTAGTGCAAAGAAAATCTGCACATAGGCACATGGCATTGGCAGGTTAGAAGATAAATTATTCCAGTTGATACTACAAACTTCTGTATCTCTTAAGGTGATAACATAGCAAAATGGTACATTTAAAAAACTTGACGCCTAAATGTGGCCGTTTACTTCTTGTCCTCTCTGAGGACGACGTAATTATGGCCATTAGTCTTCTGTATCTTTGAGATTTTCTTCAGAATTTCAGCAAAAGCATTCTTGTCCTGCAAAGTAATATGAATGGACATCAGTAAATCACTTACGAGAAAGCAAACTACGGTCGTCGGCCTCACGTTTGGCAGCCTAAATGTATCACAGAAACGTGGTAACAGAAAACATATGATTTTCATATAAAATTTTCACATCAAAGTAACGACCTCTATCTTGAGCTCCAACAAATCAAGTTTGTTTGATGTGAAAATATAACAACTCACCTTGTAGGTTTAGTAAACGAAAAACAATTGTGGAATAAAAAAAATTCAAGTGGTTGGATAATGCTGAATTGCTAACTTGCTAATGTGGAGTATTTTTTTTTAGAAAAAAACTACATATAGTTTGGTGACTAACAAAAAAAACTATAGATTTAATGTATCCTTATATATCACAAAACTACATATTTAAAGAACTATGTCACAAAACTACATATTCAAAGAACTATGTCACAAAACAACATTTTAGATATTTGTGGAGTATATTTGATATGAATGAGAATAAAAAAATACATATTTTAGATATCTTAAATATGTAATAGTTTTCGTTTATATAAATTGATGTATCAATCATGCAGGTTTGTGATAGAGTGGTCACAAAATTTGTAGTTTCGTGATTCAATTCCTTAAATCTGTAAATCTGTGACACAAAGAAACTCTGAAACATGAAAATTAGTTTGGAGCGGATAAGAACTAAACAAAAGAATGAGCTGAAGAAGGCTACCTCTGGACCACGAAGTCTAGACTTAAATCTGGATACTAAATCCTGTGTGGTTACTGGAGCCACAGCAAGAAGAACACTTCTGATTTCATCCTCTGTGACAGGTGACACGTTTGCCCCACTTTTTGATGAAGCAGAGGCCTTGGATGTAGGTTTGGCTGAAGAAGATGCCTCCTCTTTGACAATAGATGCTTTTGTATCCTATACAAACAAGGAGTATTACTAACATAGTAACATACCTACAAACGTAGAGCATAATTGTGAAAAACACAAAAAACTCATTGCCACTTCATATAACTAAAATGGACACGAGGACTAACCGGTTCCACCTTTGCTTTCTTTGAAGCACTACCAGAAGTTTTTGCATCATCAGCCACTGATTTCCTCTTTTGCTTAGATTTGGATGCAGGAGGTGTGCTGCGAGCATGTCCTGATGGTGTTGGTTTAGCTGGGCTGTTATCTACAGGTTCATCTTTAACATGATCCTTCTGTTTCGGAGCAAGCACTGGAGATGACTCGTCTTCCTGCTGGACAAAGAAAATATAAATTATTTTTATATACCAAAAGCATACCCTCCTAGCGCATAGGAAAAAAGAATAGAGCTTGGAAGAGAATGAATCAGTACATCATCTTCTTCTTCATCCTCATCAGCGTCAGAGTCATTTAGTCCAGCAGCACGCCCTAGGAGTTTTTTTAATTCCTTGCCGGACTTGCTCAAACCACCTTCTTCCTCGTTCTCTTCATCGTCCTGCAATAATCATAATTCAAACTTTGGCATATGCAATTAAACACCAGCAACTATGGAAAAAAAAACAACAAAGCAAGAACCAAGCAATAATAATAACCCAGAGAAGGAAAAAGAAATAGCCTATTTGCTCTTGTACAGCTTCACGTGAAAACATTATGGGTAATTTCCTTATCAACCGACCGAAAAAATTCGAGTCTATATAAATTTAACAGTGTTAAATAGAAAGAGGAAAGACTGATTTACCCCTATTGTTAATTTATACTAAAGTTTTCTTATACCATTTCATTGCATATGAAGAAGTCAGTTTTCACATCCATACTTTCGGAAAAAAATAAAACCTGACCATACAGATAATAATATTGTTTTAGGGCATGGAAAACAACAATATTGATATTTTTTTCCAAATGAGGGAGCATATTTCACACTATATAAATTTACAATAGGGGCTAATCAGTCTTTTTCCCTTCTATAACACCGTTAAGTGATGACGGTGGTGACTAAGGAACAAAAGATAAGACCGATGGCTGATAAGAGCAACTCCAACGGTTCCTCAATCCCATCCCCAATAGCAAAAAAACTGTCATATTGGAGATGAGAGGGGCAAAAAAACTGCTCCAGCAGTTTCCCAATCCCATCCCCAATAATTCTCCATCCCCAAATAACACCCCTCCATCCCCGTTAGCTAGGACCCACCAGAAACCAGTTGTTTTTTGTGATGCGTGATTTTTCCACCCAACCTTCTCTCCTTCCCGCTCGTGACCACTCCCGCCGCCGCCCGTCAGGAAGCGCCGCCGCCGGCCAAATCCACATGTCGCGTGCCTCCCCAGCTCCCAAAAGCGCACCTCCGGTCAAGCCCGCCGTCGGCTGACCACATTTGGGCGGCGTGGCACCTCGTCGCCGCCCAAATCAGGGCGCTCGTAGATGGAGCTCCAACAGCCATTGAAGGTCACCTCATCGTCCCCACCGGCCTCCGTCCCGACGCCCGAGCGCACCCTTGCCGCTTCCTACTCCGCTCCTCCTCGCGTTGCTGCTCAACACATGGGACTCGCCCGACGCCGCGCTGCTGGAGCGCCTCCTCCTCGGCGACCTCAGGGAGTCGCGCCTCGAGCCCGATGCGCCGCTCTTCTCCGACCTCGTCTCCGCCTTCGCGTGGGCAGGGATCTCAGATGCGGCGCTCAAGCTGCTCCAGCTACCATCGCCGCCGCTCGAGCTCCTTCCCCCGCCAGACGCGATGAGCACGCGATTCACCGTCAAACTCCCACCACGCACGTTGCCCAAATCGAGGCCTTCCGCCTCCTGTGCTGTTAGGTCTGCCTGCCCATGGACCTCGCCCGCACATCGGCGTTCCTCGATCTGGTGCGAGGAGGTTGTTGCTCTAGAAGACAAAGAAACAGAATGCATCTCTATTCGCTTTGGTGTTTTGAAAGCGTATTTTGTATTATACGTTTTCTTATTGGGGATGGATTATTGGGGAACTGCTGGAGCAGAGGTCCCCAATATCCAGAATCTGATTTTTGTCCATCCCCTAGCTTCATATTGGGGATGGATTATTGGGGAACTGTTGGAGTTGCTATAAGGAACTGCAAAAATTTTGAATGGTTGATAAGGAACTTGAAGTTTATTGGATGGTTGATAAGGTATTTGCCCTTCATATATAGGCTTCTAGCTTTCTAGGAGCAATTTGCCATTGGTGATTTCCCATAACTTACCATGCAATATCTCCAATAACAATTTTTTTTCTTGAAAACATAGGAGAGCTCTGGGATTCTATATTTATCAACTCAAATAACAAGATAAATAGCAATGCAGTTACTAGCATGGCACAGAACAGGAAACATAGCAAAAGAGTACATTGCACACAAACTAGCTTGTATTAAAGCTTTTAAGTTACAAATGGCCAGAAGTACATTGTTGTTGCTTGAGATACATGCTTTTAGGTTATTAAAACTACTGATGCATGCGTAACCTGTTTACTGTTGACCACATGTGTGTTTGCATGGCAATTCTGGCACAACATTCTTTCTCTTAACTTGCAAGGCTGCCCGCAAAGCCATGAAAAGTAAGAGGAAAGGGTTTAACAGCTTGGTCATCTTAGGGGCCTAGATTCTTCGGAAACAGTGTAACAATTTTGTGTTTGATGAGAGTCGCCATGCATTCTTAAGGCTATACACAAGTTCAAAGATGGAGCTAACTTGTGGCGCCTATCTGGTGTGAATAAGTTAAAAGAGCTCTGTCTGAGTCGTGTTGGTGGTGAGGTGTGAGTCTCTTGTTTGGTCGTGTTGTATTGGTAATTGCCTAATCGGAGATTATGTAATCTGGGAAAACTTGGTTCCCCTAACCTATGGGCAAGGATTGGGGAACTAGATGTATTTTGCCTATTCTTCTCTCTTAATTACAAAGATACGTGCTCCAGGAAAAAAAATGTAACCTGTTTAAAGTTGCATATAGGAAAAACTGATGTGCCTATGAATGTGTATTGAGAAATTCTTATAATATGCAAAAAGTGTGACGAGACATTTGCAGATCTAGAAAAATTATTTGGGGGCATAATACAAACATACTAGGAATAGATCATTAAGAGGAATAAGGTGGTTTCATTTGTTGCGATTTGTGAACCATCTTGATAACTGGTGAACAATTTCATTTTACTTAAATTCATGTTGTAATTTTTCACTGCTGACTTAGATATTTCATAACAAAAGAAAGGTGATAGGGTATGTAAATTTACACATTTAAATTTTTCACCTGCTTAATTTCAGGTGGGGCAGGAATTTCAGGAGCTAAATCTGCCCGCTCCTCTGGATCAATATCCACTGCCTCATCATCATCAGTGAATGTTTCTTCATGCTCCCAGTCATCACCTGAAATATGATGCTCCACATTAACATGCATTTAGGAATTTAGAAATGCACCACAGATATATAGGCAATATAAATACTCTGTATAAGCAAATTTCAATATGGTGGTCCGCTAAGATCCATAGACTATTAATATGTCACCCTCGAGCGAGGCCATAGTGAAAATGTAGTATACATCAACAACACAAGATTACTAGTTATTAGTCATATGCAAAACTACCACAAGCATATGCTTCTTAATTACAAAAGAACAAAAAAAAATGTTGTCTTAATGACCATAGGCGTGGGATAAAAGGCTTTGTTGTTGTTGTTGTTGTTGTTGTCTTAATGAACAAATATGACCATAGGCGTGCCACATAACAAGGGTTTTAGTTACAAAATATGTATAAAAAAACCTGGATATAATAGTAACAGAAATGTATCATGTACTATAATTTCTGAACGTGGTTATAGATCTGAAACAAAAGAATATCATTGCAGAACTGTAAACTGAGCAAGTAAAGGATGAAACATCACAGGATTCTGCAAAAGATAATGTTATGAGATATTGACATAGAGGTGGAAATCAACTACAGAAGTGTTACAGTCAAAGTAAAACTGAGGGCAAACCTTTCTCAATTTCATCATCCAAATCAAAGTCCAGATCTTTTCCACCTTCCTCATCATCATCCATGCCCTTTTTTGTGAGTCCAAGCTTATTTTTGCGTGCAGCTTCCTCTTCTTCATCCTCCTCACCTTTATCAGAATTATTACCCTCGTCATTATTTTTCCCTTTCTTGGGACGAGCATTATCTTTCTCCCCACCATTTGGTGCCTCAAGTTTCTTCATGTCTGAACCGAAAGCAGCTGGCCCATTTGCAGCTGCTTTCATCATCCAACGCTCATAACCAGTTGCACTAGTCTTCCTCTTATTCATCTTTTCTTCAGCCTCTTCCAGCGTCAGTTGCTTGTACTGTGCTATTTTACTAAAGTTATACCTGAAAAATAATGACACATCAGGTATTTGTTAACAATTCAAAATAAATAATCTTTACTTCAATGCCCAGCACAACTGATGTACTCATATTAATAATATCCATTTTGAACCATTTTTTTTTTTGCTGCTTGTTAAACTACTATGCACCGACCAGTTGCACCCAAAGCTTAAACTGATGGGGAAGGGTGGACAATTCACTTATGGTTCAACACTCCCCCTCACGTGCAGCTCCCTCGGGGCGCAAATGTGAAAATAGGAGCGGTGCAGCGGAAAATGCGGTCACCAGGACATGGAACTCAAGACCTCTGGCTTTCAGTTCCAGTCACAAAAAATACTATCTTAGAACTTGTTTCATGTTATATTATATCAACTTTGACCAGCGATATTATTGTACTTCACATGTAGAAAATATTCTCATTATACTGTATTTTTTGGCAGCAGATAAGTATTACACTATACTTCTCTATTCATTCTAATTTTTTTGTGGTCGCTGAATCATAACTTTGATTAGTACTTTTTGTAACTTAATATCATATAAAACTACAAAACTATAGTTTTATGGAAGCTTTCCAAAAGACATGACTCAGCATGGACGTGGGGCAGGTCGGCCCAGTGGATCGCCGAACCGGCCCACGAAAATGAGTCCAATGGGTCACCATGGATCACATCACGGGACAGGCGGTCCGGCTTAGGGTCGAGTGGATCGAACCTCCTCTCCGCCACCAATGAGATTGTTGCGAAATTCATACAGTGAGATTGTGGCGAAGAAAGAAATATGGAGATTGACCCAGATGTTGATGGGAAGCCACCAGACCCTGATGTTTTGAAGGAAAAAAAAAGATGGTGTGGACTGTCAGATTTTTGTACAAAGTGATGCTAGTCTTTTGTACAGATTTTTGTACGTTGCAACTGGTAAAATGGTTAGCTGGCAGGGATCGTAGCTAGTACGTGGGTCGACCCACATAATCCACTGGAGCTGTGGACCATATCAAAAATACAAAGCAGCCACCCAGGGTGCCCCGCAACGTGCGGCTGGGTCAGCCGAGTCGGAGCGGTTCGCTCCACGGATGAACCACGCCCATACTGAGACACGACAAGTAATATAACTTACATATAGCCAATCTCGAGAGTCTTAAATATAACAGTGGTCAAAGTTCTAAATGTTTGACAAGATGCATCCTAGAAGGGCAGATGAAAAAAAAAACAGTGTAAGCTTAATAAACTTCAAAAGCTGAATTCGGAGTGAAAAACAATATTTTACTTAGCAGGCAAAATTACATGACAGCATATTCAAGATAAACTAACAGTAAGCAACAACATGAAATAAAATGTCAGAAAAGTGTATTACCAGGAACCAGCAGGAAATGCATTGAACTCCTTGCCATGCATCATTAATAGATAATACGTAGCTGTAGCTGACTGTGAGCCCTCCATTTGACCTTGATACTGGTATTGGCCTGTCTCATCCTCCAAGATCCATGGTTTCCTGTTGTATTTTTCCTGAGGTGTTAAGAAAAAACAGGCATGGAGTTACTTAAGCCACCTGCACTAAGAACTTATAACACCAAAAATAACAGTGTTTTACTAGCCACATATGTCACAAAGTACAAGCGCAGAAAAATACTCCATTCATTTTTTATTATCGCATTAACACTGAGCACAAAGACCACGAAAAAGAACACCACCAGTGAAATTCATCTACTCCTGATACAATGCCCACTTGCTTCTCCATTGCATGCATAAAAAATGCACAAAAAAATGGGCTTTTAGTGTTAAAGCAAGATATGGGTTGAACTAGGAAGGATTTGTGCACGGAGTCAAGAGTGGTCAATTTTTTCAGGTTTCACAAACTCGTGACTGTCCATCCGGCTTCAGTGGGGGCTTTGCACCTTTCTTCTTACTATACTGTAACATAATGGAATGTTGCAGACTACATGATTCCTACTTTCCTAGGAGTCTAAGTCAGTCCCATAGGTATCCTAGCCCGTGCATAAGAATTTTGACGATAAACACAAATGAAAGGTTTATCAAATTTATGCAAATGTAGACACCACAAGGACCAATTACGTAACATGATTATTGGTAATGCCCTAAGAGATATGAACAAAATGTTACAATAAACTACAAGAAGACTCATAAAACATAATAAGTTCTTCTTTTGCACTCGAAATAATTAAGTTAATATTTTGCATAATGAAAATCATTTGAACAAACCCGCATATTCTCAGGAATCTGCCGTCCTTGTAGGCCCTCCTTATGAAGGGACCATTTGTTCTCACCACTTTTCTTCTTTGAGAATGGAGGTAAGCCAGTAACAAATCTTCCGATAGAGTATGTCTTATCTGTGATAGCATTAGCTCGTACATTGTATTCCTGCCAAACAAAGGCTAATATTAGGAAAGAAACAGATCAATCGAAATATAAACCAAAACAATGTCCAGAAAACACACAGTTTCTGCAGTAAAAAATATGAGAACAATCTCTATTTAAAACTTGCAACTAGTGTAGATAATAAGTTGCTGATTCCACATGAAGAGCCAGCCTCAAATTATGAAACTTGAATGAGTTCTAAACTTAATCTGTGGTGACAATGTCCTTAAGGAATGAATGTATACGACACATAAAGGAGACTGACATATTCTAAACTCGCTGACACAAACAAATCAACAAGAGTCTTGAATTGTCAAACCAAATGTTGGTGGCATGTCAAAATTATTACCTTTGCACAATAACAGAACTGGCAATTATTTTGAACCAACCCACATTTTAATTTTTTCATAAGTATGCAAGTATCTTTCAGATGGTTCAGCATTCTGAAGCTTGTGCAAACCACTTTGCGAACTAGTTGTCAGCCATTTATGCAGTGAGCAGAGAAACTCCCATAGAACTTAAACATATATTTTTTTTTCTCGAACACACAGGAGAGCTGCGTATCATTGTATTAATAGAAGAAGTGTTTACACACCCACACACCTCACTGACAACTTAAACATATATCGCTTCCTTAACAAGTACATTTCACTGCAGACAAATTATAACACTCTTCAAGGAATGTTAATTTCCCTAATTTACATTCATGTTAGAACTTAAAATTGAGAAATGGTTTTGTTAAAGCAGATTAGGGATGTAATAGCTTGTACAGTACACAAAGAATTGAAGTGCTAGAAGATTGGATGACCTAAAGTTAGCCAAAAGTCCAAAACTGTGACTGATTGCGTAGCACTTGATTAGTATTATTATTAGCCATAAACATTTAGAACATATGAAAAGTTCAATAATACCCACCAAACCGTGATTCAGCAAGCATCTCAATTTACAAAGTCAGCGTCACCATTTCCAATACATGTCCATGTCCTGGAAACAGCAATAAGCCAATTTCAACTCAACTACAGGACCTACAAGCGTGCTCCTTTCAATCTGTGTCACTTTACAAAGGGGACAAACCTAGATTACTAAAATATTGAATTGAACAATATATTCAGCTCATAGGGGTATCAAAACCCTAATTCACACGGTCGCGCATCTCAATTTCCTAACTGTCGACCTCTAGCGGACACAAATCGCATGATAAGAACAGCCAGCTACCGTTTGCAATCAAGCGGCGCAATAGAAACCTAGATCGTAGGCGCGCAAGGGGGTCCGCACCAACGAACGCCGGACGCGTGCGTGTGGGGGCAGGGAGGGGGCGGAGGAACTTATCCGTACCCGAATGAGCCTGGTGATCGGAGCCGAGCAGACTAGGCAGCGGGCGCGGGAGCGAGCCATGGACTTGCCGCAGTTGCTGCAGAGCGTGGTGTGCTTGCACCCCGTGCCGTAGAGGTCCGACGTGTTCCCGCAGCTCTCGCAAGCCGGCTTGAGGACTAAGTCCATGCTGCCCATCGCCGCGGCGCTCAGCGGTGGGGAACCGGGCCGGCAGGCGGTCGGGCGGGGTGGGTAAGAGCTTTGACCTCGGCTTCGTCTCCAGCGTTGAGGGCTGGAGCGTCGTCGGTAGTCGATGGGGAACAAATAGAGGTTGGATTTGGATTCCAGTCGACCGAAGTAACCGAGCCCTGATGTGTTTGTTTGAGTGTAAAGTTGGATTGGATATAGTTATCCATATTTTTCTGTGTGGATGGGATGATTTGGTTTTGTGTTTAGTTGGATAGATAAGAATAGGTAGTATAAAGTGAAATAATAAAATTATATATTTTATTATTATATAATAATAATTAATTATACACTAACAAATATGATCTAACAGTTATTGTCTTAATCATATCTTAATAATTTTTAATTAGTAATAAAAAACATTAATTATCATTCATTCTAAGTATGACTAAGCTCTCATTATGTACTAATTAATATCTTATTGCTTATTAATAATAATATTATAATAAATCATACTAATAATATCTAATTATGTTAATAATCATCATCGTTACATAAGTTGGATAGTCTCATCTGGTTATTTTTGCTGGATAGACTTGTGGTATGTATATACTAGGGATACCTCACCACTCGGATATATTGCTGAGTGAGCTAGGGTCCAGTAAAGATAAAGACCCATGAAGATAACTACTCGGATTGTTACTTGGAGTACACGACAAGTCAATACTAGAGATAGAAAGTTAGAGATAGAGTTCTAGTTGGAGATCACGTTGTAACCGACTAACACACTTACCATATAACGCTACCTCCCGGATATATAAGAAGGGGCAAGGGCTCTTTCGAAGAGATCATCCCGAATAATACACTACAGAACACATGACGTAGGGTTGTTATCCTCCGGCAGGCCCGAACCTGTCTAAACCTTGCGTCTTGTGTGTCCATCGATCTTTCATACTCATACGCATACCTAGATCTACTATCGAGAATATCTCTCGATAGTTGGTGCGCCAGGTAGGAGCAGCGTTGAGTGTAGCTTCGTCGAAATCGATGGTTTTCATCGACATCAAGTTTCGCCCGGGAGACAAGATTTGCTTTGGCACTGTCAGCCTCGTCGCCGATCAGCACGGGAACCTCGTCAACCGTGAGGGCGCGGCCCACTCGGACGCTGCCTCGACCGACCAGAGCAATCCGGCTGGCCGATTCCCATTTGGCCTCAACAACGCGACAACAGCTTTCCAGGTGGAAACCCTCCCGGGCAGCAACTCAATGTTGTCCGCAATACCCCGATTGGCAACATTGGTCGATTCGGGTTACACTACGGTTGATCTCCCGGCTCATCACATAGACTAGTCGGACGAAGATTCCAAATTTTTCGACGAATCAAGATTCGTCGCAACAATCGGCCTCGAAAGCGAGTCTCTCCTGAACTTGATTGAAGAGCCGAGTAATTCAAAGAGTTGTTCCTCTGATTTCCACGAGGTATTCATGGTAGCACCTGCCCCTCAGGGGCAAGCAGATGGCGAAACATCAGCGGATGCTGCCGCGCGCGGTACTGCGCCGCGTGTAGACGAACATGAAACCGATCTCGAAGACGGTGATCCAGACGCCACCACTCCTCCGCTTCGAAGACCGGATGCTCAGCAGAGACCCCGAGTCGTGCAAAACTTAGATATGGGAGACCTCACCTTAAAATTTGATGGTGAAAACGTCTTCAACACCCCACAACACAACATTACGGCTGCGGCAACCCTCCTGCAAACAATAGAGCCCCTGCTCCAAGTCTCTCCAGAGTTGACACCTCAGGTCAACCAATTGAAAGCGCACATCAGGGCCGCGACTGTACTGGGGATGCATGCGGCACGATCAACGCCGACTAAATAAGTCTCTGGAGCCGCTAGTTTAGTGCCCAGGGAGGATAGAAGAGACCGACAGCGCTCCAACCGGGAGGCAACCCTGCCTACTGTTCCCACGCGCAGGCCCATTGTAGAGTACCATGATCGACATCCAAGCGCCGACCTGCGCAACGCCAAACCACCACGTGATGCACGGGTCCGATTGGACAACAGACACCGGGAGCGCGACGATGCATCCCGCCAAGAGTATGAAGATGAATGGCGTCGGCGCGGTTATGTCGACTATGAGCGTGACAGTAGGCGGCAGCCACATATAGAAGATCATTACCGCGATCGACGTGACGAGGGCCGCCGCAATGATAGATATTACTGAGAGGCCGTCCGTGAACGAGAATGTACTCTGGCCGCCGACGATTATGACGAGGGGGCTGGCATCCGAGCTTTCACTCGGGAACTTCGAACCGTCAGCTGGCCGGTCGGCTTCAAGCCAGTCGGCATTGAGAAGTATGACGATAAGACGGACCCGCGCGACTGGCTTCACGTTTATTCGACAGCCATACAAGCTCTCGGCGGTGATAGCTTTGACATGGCCAACTACTTACATGTGTGCTTAGCCCCAGCAGCAAGAACTTGGCTCACTAATCTGCCCGACAACTCTATCACCTCCTGGGCAGATCTCTGTTGGTAGTTTGTGGCTAATTTTCAAGTCACATTCGACAGACCAGGGAATCACTAGGAACTCGGCCGGATCAAGCAGCGAGATCGGGAGCCACTTCGAGAGTACATCCAACGCTTCTACCAAGTGAAAAATACCATCCCTAACATCTCGGATGCTCAAGTTGTCACCGCCTTCCAGGGAGGAATCCGCGACGACGACCTAATAAAGAAAATTGGAAGGTTGGATGCTGCCAGCAGACTATCAGCCAAAGAATTATTCACTATGGCCGACAAATATGCTGCTGGCAATTCGGTACTATTTCATGTTCGCCAGTACAAGGAGGCGACCCCAAGGAACTAGTCGGGTCCATCCGATTACAGCAAGGACGGCGATAGGAAGCGCAAGCAGGACCGAACGGTGGCCAACACCAAGCACCCGATCAGGAGGAAACCAGTCACTCAGGATGACTTCGATAAGATGCTCGATGGTCCTTGCCTGCTACATGATGGAGCTCACAAAGCCAGGGAATGTTTCAAGCTAAAAAATTTCACCCATCACGCCTCGAAGGTCTGCAAAGAACGCTCCTTGATCCCCAAGGGTGGCAAAAAGGATTCGGATAAGGATAACCAAGACGAGGACAAGGAGGACTTCCAAGACCCCGAACGCGAGGTCAATTACATCCATGGTCGGTCTACGGCTGACTCGAAACGTCAACAGAAGGTCCTCTACCGAGAGGTCCACTCGGTCTCACCAGTGGTACCTCAATATCTGCGATGGTCAGAGGTTCCAATTACTTTTGATCGGTCTGATCATCCGGATCACATCCCCAGGCCTGGGAAATATCCCTTAGTGCTAACGCTGACTGTTAACCGAGTCCGGCTAAATCGGGTACTGTTAGATGGTGGTAGCAGTCTGGATATCCTTTTTATGAAAACCTTCAAGGAGCTTGGCATACCCTTGACGGACCTCAAGCCGAGTTGGTCGCCGTTTCATGGTGTGATCCCAGGCATGCAAACAGTCCCTCTAGGACAAATCACTTTGCCCGTGACTTTTGGCACTCGGGAAAACTATAGGACGGAGCAAATTACCTTCGAGGTTGCCGACCTCGACTCTACGTATCATGCCATTATAGGGCGGCCAGCCATCGCTAAATTCATGGCGTTACCTCATTATCCTTATATGATGATGAAGCTGCCAGGACCAAACGGTGTCATATCAATCCACTCGGATGTGCGGACCTCATACGACAGCGACAACGACAGTTGTGAGTTGACTGAGAAGATAGTAGCAGCATCGGAGCTGGCCGAGCTGAAGGAAGCAATTGCAACAGCGGAGGAGGCCATGCTTGACCCTGCTCCAAAGAAAACGATGAAGACTGTGGTACAGGTGAACGCTGTGGAATCCAAGAAGATTAGCCTAGATGATAATGATGTATCCAAGACCACTAATATTGGGGTCAATTTAGGAGATAAATAGGAAAGCACACTCATCCTTTTTCTTAGAAATAATAAAGATATATTTGCACGGAAACCTTCTGACATGCCAGGTGTTCCAAGGGAAAAGGCTGAGCACAAACTTCACGTTCGCGAAAACGCCAAGCCAGTAAGGCAATGGCTTAGACAATTCTCGCAAGACCGAAAGGATACGATTAGGAAAGAAATTGGTCGACTGCTGACAGCCAGTTTATCAAAGAAGTTTTCCACCCCGACTGGTTGGCTAACCCAGTTCTGATGCGGAAGAAGAATAAGGAGTGGTGGATGTGTGTGGATTACACCGGCCTTAACCAAGCCTATCCGAAAGATCCGTTCACTCTCCCACGAATTGATCAAGTGGTCGATTTGACGGCTGGATGCGCTCTGTTGTGCTTCTTAGATGCCTATTCAGTGTACCATCAGATTCCCTTAAACCAATCCGACCAGCTTAAAACCTCATTCATCACGCCGTTCGGAGCCTTCTGTTACACAACAATGCCCTTTGGCCTAAAAAATGCTGGCGCCACCTACCAGCGGACTATGCAGCGATGTTTGGACAACCAGATAGGAAGGAATGTCGAGGCTTACATTGATGACGTGGTAGTCAAGACTCGGCTCTCCACTGACTTAATATCTAACCTAGATGAAATATTCGGCAATCTTCGAAAATACAACATAAAGTTAAATCCAGAAAAATATGTCTTTGGGGTCCCATTAGGAAAATTACTTGGTTTTTTGGTATCACACAGAGGGATTGAAGCTAATCCAAAAGAGGTAAATGCCATATTACGAATGAGACCTCCACACTCGCAAAAAGACATTCAAAAGCTCACTGGTTGTATGGCTTCGCTCAGTTGGTTTGTATCGCAACTCGACATCTGAGGGTTACCCTTTTTTCAATTACTCAAGAGGCAAGAATCATTCATCTGGAATGACGACGCACAGAAAGCTTTGGATGATTTTAAGGCTTATATTAGTCGTCCTCCAGTCTTAACTCCCCCAGAGCCAAAGGAACCTTTGCAGCTGTATATTTCCGCAACCAAACACGTTGTCAGTACTGTGCTGGCGGTGGAACGGGCGGAAGATGGCAAGGCTCAAAAGGTGCAACGACCAGTATATTTCGTCAGTGAAGTCTTATTAGAATCCAAGGTACGATATTTCCAGCTTTAGAAATTAATTTATGCATTATTGATGACATCTAGGAAGTTGAAGCATTACTTTGAGGATCATCCAATTGAGATCCACACGTCGTTTGGCCTAGGCGAATTGCTTCACAACAGAGAGGCCACTAGGAAAATCGCCAAATGGGTTGTCGAGCTCGGATCATATGATATCACCTTTAAGTCACGTAATTCGATCAAAGGTCAAGCTTTGTCGGACTTCATCGCCGAGTGGACAGAATGTGAATTACCTCCTGACTCACAAGAATTATGCTATTGGAAGATGGCATTTGACGGCTCCTTACAACTGGAAGGTGCCGGAGCAGGAGTCATACTGGTATCTCCTGACGGAGCCAAGTTGCGGTATGTTCTTCGAATGCACTTCCGTGCCTCTAACAACGCTGCAGAGTATGAGGCGTTGCTACATGGACTTCGGACAGCTATCTCACTCGGCGTCCAAAGGATAAGCGTCTCTGGCGACTCGTCGCTAGTTATAAATCAAGTAACAAAGGAGTGGTGTTGTTCCCACGAAAGCATGACAGCCTACTGCACCGAAGTTTGGAAGCTCGAAGACAAGTTTGATGGCATCGAGTATAAACACGTCCTGCGAAAGTATAACGAAGAGGTGGATGAGCTGGCCAAACTTGGGTCTAGCAGATCTAAAATACCCGACAGAGTATTCCTTGATGATCTGCATAAGCCATCTGTACTAACCCAACAAACTATGGAGCAGTCGGCACTAAAGGCGGGGGTAGCACCGCATGTAGCTGTCATTGAGGTAGATTGGCGAACTCCCTTCATTGATTATCTAGATCGTGATACACTACCGACCGACAAAGACGAAGCCCTCCGGATTATTCACAAGTCACGTTCATATCATATAGTTGATCATCACCTGTACAAGCAAAGCCCACATGGAGTACTGATGAAATGCTTGTCTCAAGATGAAGGCATAGCTATATTAGGAAACATCCACGCTGGCATTTGTGGGAATCACGCAGGCCCATCCACAATTGCGGCCAAAGCAATGAGGCAAGGGTTTTATTGGCCGACCACCAATGCTGATGCCAAGGAAATTGTTCGAAAGTGTGAAGGTTGTCAATTCTTCACCCGTCAAATGCACGTACCTGCTATAGAGCTTCAAACTATACCAATAACTTGGTCGTTTTCAGTATGGGGTTTAGACATTGTCGAACCTTTCATGAAAGCTCAAGGGGGTTTTACTCACCTTTTCATAGCAGTGGACAAGTTTTTTAAATGGATCAAAGCAAAGCCAGTCGGTAAGATTTTGGCAAAGAAGGCCATCGAGTTTATGACCGAAATAGTCACTCGGCTCGGTGCCCCACACAAGATAATCACTGACAACGGTACTCAATTCATAGCAGAGGAGTTTAAAGAGTTTGCGGGCCGAGTCGGTTTTAAGATTGGTTATGCCTCGGCCGCCCATCCACAGAGCAATGGTCAGGTTGAGAGGGCAAATGGCCTCCTGCTTTCTGGAATTAAGCCTCGTATATTTGATCGATTGGAAAAGTACGCTCGACGATGGGTTCAAGAATTGCCATCTGTGTTGTGGGGGCTTAGAACCAATGTAAGTCGTGCCACCGGGCACTCCCCTTTTTCTCTGGTTTATGGCTCAGAAGCCATGTTACCCACCGAGATTCTTTTTACCTCCCCCCGTGTGGCAGCGTATGACAAAAAAACCTCCAACGACTATAGGTGTGACGACTTGTTATTGTTGGAGGAACAGCGAGATGCCACCGTAATTTGGTCGGCAAAGTACCAGCAAAGTTTGCGACGTTATCACGATAAAAACGTTTGAACACGGGTTTTTTCTATCGGCGACCTTGTTTTGAAGCAAGTTCAGTCTAAGGTCGGCAAGCACAAGTTGTCGCCTCCATGGGAATGATCTTTTATTATAAAGGAAATCACTCGGCCAGGCACCTATCGATTGATGAATGAGGACGGATCGGACCTTCAAAGTTCCTGGAATGTTTCACAACTACGTCGTTTTTATACTTAGTAATTATAATTTATTGTATTTCTATTATTAAATATATATACACAGTAGTCATGATATTTGATTTCGCAATTTATGATTTCTGTGAATAATTATTGTTATTGTTTACATCATGACTCAAATTCTGATACTTGGTATCACCCTAACTCGCGCATGTCGACCAAGCGGATTACTTAGTCCCCAGGGTTCTTGCCGTCTGTTAGGGACCAAGACAATTCTCCTAATTCGCATATGCTTGATCGAGTGAGTTCTTAGTCTCCATGGTTCATATCGGTTATTGGGGGCATTGTTTAGAGGGCTGACATGAGTTGTGTATTGGTTGTGAGTGTTTAACACAAACTCATACAATACATATACAAAGCAGCGTGAACCAAGAATTCATTACAATACTAGTAATAAATCTAGACCTTAGCGGTCTATCGAACATTGGTTATATTACAGTATCAGAGCTGTAACACAGTATTTTAAGCTTTACAATTCTTTACAATTTAGGTAAGGGATCTAGCTCTATCTGGTCGGCTAATATGTGAGCTGTTTTTTACGCCTCAGCCACGAGAGCTTCACATTGTTCATCAGAGAAATCTTCATGGAAGCCCTCGGCTACCACATCTAACTCTATGTTGGGGATGTGAGACTTTGCAATTGCCAGGACCTGTGCGCCGGCTAGCTCTACAACATGTCGAGCATGTTCTTTCAGTCGGCCGGCTGCACCTTGTAGCCTCATCATCAGGTCTCGACATCGAGGTGGTTTTTCTTCAGGATATATGTATTGGGTGACCACCTCTGCATCCTTCTGAAGAGCTGCAAGAGACCATTGAAGGTTTTCATCACCCTCTATAAATTTCTTCTGCAATAGCTCATAGGACCTCTTTGATCCTACAGGAGCACAATAATCATATATGTCCAGCACAATGAAATTCAATATCAAGGTATTAGTTGAATAAACACTTACCTCTTAGGCGTTTCTCGACTTCTACTTTCTCAGCCTCAAGGGTGGCGACTTTTTCCTTATATTCTTCTTTTTTGCTTTTTGATTTCTTTGAAGGCTTTTTGGAATTGGTTTAGCTCATCCACAATCTTTTTGAAGATCTTCTCAGCTTTGATAACTTCGGTTTCCAGCTTTATGTTTCTTTCTTTCTGGCTTTCTATTACTTCTTCAGTGCCTGTTAGTAACAAACATTTTAGTGCATAAATATATTCATGTACATATAGGTATATTCATTTTTACCTTCAGCTCTTTTCTTCCACGAATTTTGTTTTTCTTGCATTGTTTTGAGGTTGTCTTTTAGCTTTTCAAAATTCCTCCTGATCTCTGCCGAGTCATGGATCTGCTTCTTTAATCCTTGATTCTCCGACTTCAAAGTTTCAAGAGCTTGGGCAGATGACTCTAGTTCTCTTATACGACCTTCAAGACTTGTAATTTGAGCGGTCGCCTGGGCATCTTGTTTTTGTCTCAATTCTAGTGACCGAGATGCCTCTGTATGGACGAGGTTAAATGTTCATGTCACATAGATAACGTGTGAGGTATAAGCTATATTGGTCTCATACCTTGTAGCTCGAATTGAAGTTCATCAACTTGAGATAAACGGGCTTTTAGCGCTACTGATAAGCGCCCTACTTCCAGTCTCTCTTTGGCAAGTTGATCTTCTAAATTGACGGCTTTTGCATAATTCCTTTTGACAAGTTGCAGAAGCTTATTCCTGTTGGTCATATGAGTTTTTAGAGCCTGCAATGATGGCAAATTATATGTTCGAAACTTCACAGCTAGGAACGGTGATTATTATTGACAAGACGGAAGGGATACCTGGAAGGAATGATAGGCTTTTTTAGTATGTTCTTCAAAATTTTTCAATTCCGCTTGCTCTGCCGACTCATCAAATCCGATGATGGCAAATCGGCCAATACGATATACTGATCTAGTCGGCATTGGCTGGTCTGAGGCACCTTCTCTCACCACTCGATGAATAGGAGTCGGCGTGACATTTTCCTCCAGACCGACTGGATATTCATATGTTGGCTCTGGCATAGATTCAAAAACCAGTGATGGCTCTTTGGGCTCGGTGGAGGCAGGAGTATTTAGCTTGGTTATCTTCTGGCTGAGTGGATCCGGGTGCACTCTTTAAATCACTCGGTTCTTTGCCGAGTGGTCTGGGACATCATCTTTGGATGACCCGGCCTGTGGTGTCTCCTAGGCTTTTTCGGGAACTGGACTTTGTGCCGGAACTTCTTCAAAAGACGACCGCCCAGATGACCTACCAATTAGACAAAAATTACATATTTAATTCAAATGAATAGTTAAGCTTTAAGTTATATTGATTTGTTTACCTTGAGCGGCATTTGAATTTAATGCCTGACACTCTTGGTGGGGGGCTGGTTGGCCTTGGGGCGCCTGTCATGTCTGGCGCCGTCTCATGGATGCCTGCCTTGCTAGCTTCACTCGGATGATTTTGTCCTTTATCATCCATGGCCCGCCGAGTGGTGGAGGTTTTCTCTGGAGTCTTCTTGCTTGCCTCTTCTTGAAGTCTAGGTACTCTTTCAGCCAGCGATTCTTCTTTATCAGAATCTTCAATATGCGCCTTGCGGCGCTTGGGAGCTGATGGTTGAGTGGGAGATTTCTTTTGTGGCATCGACGACAGTGGGGGGTTGGACACGTATACATCAAGGTTCTGCAATATATGTTACGTATTATTCATTGCTGAACATAATGCATGAAGTATTGACTTTTTAAGCAAAGAAGTGGATAACTTACTGAACTCCTGCCAGTCTTGGAATGATGTCCACATTTCGCACTATCTGGAGTCCAACCAAGGAGTGAAGAAAATATGTTTTCTAGCCGCAATGTTAATTCCCTTTCTGACAATGTTTCTGGCGCTTCTATGGTGGGGTCTGAACCTAGTTGGAACTTCCATCCAGGAACATGACGTTTCTTAATAGGCTGAACGCGGCGATATATGAAGCTTGCGACAACGTGTACGCCCGTATAACCTTGGAACTTGAGATAGGCAATGTGTTCTAATACGGCATCAACTTGAGACTTCTTGTTTGGATGGGCCTTTGCTGACCACTCGGGTTGTGGCTTGGGGGCTTCGGCCGTAGTCTCTGACAAAGGCGGAGCATGGTTTCCATGGTAAAACCAGTCCGCGTGCCAATCTTTGTTCGTTGATGGAAGTGGTACATCAACGTATTTGGATTTATTCCTTAGTTGGAATCCGGCCCCTCCTATAACATTATTGCTGTTTGATTTCAAGACAAACAGTTCTTTGAAGGTATCAAAATGAGAATGAATCCCCAAGAACACCTCACACAGGTGGATGAAGATAGCAATATGTAAGATGGAATTTGGATTCAGATTGACAAGATTGATGCCATAGAAGAACAAAAGACCGCGAAAGAAGTCGCAACAAGGGATCCTAAATCCATGATAGAAAAAGGAGGAGAAAACCGTGATTTGGTCGACGGGAGGTTGGGGAAATTTCTGACCTATGGCCTCGATCCATCCTCCGGTCTGATGATCCTGCAACACGCCATCAATCACCACTCTGTTGATTTTCTCTGAATCCATGACTGACACGGGGAACTCCTTGATGGCGGTGGGGATGTCAAAAATTGGCTCTTCTTCCTCGCCTTTCTCAGGGGAAGATTGCTTCTGGGATTGTGCCTTATAGCTTTGGCGGGTGCGCTTCGGGGCCATCGCTATTGTTTGAGTGCGATGGGAAGCAGTTGTGTGGAGCTTTGGGATGGAAATGGAATCCTGAGATCTAGGGTTTGTGTGCGCAAGAAGACGGCGGCGACAAAATGAAGATGAAGGGGTGCGGCTGTTTGGAGGCCCTTTTTATAAGGGCTAGATGACCTATTGGGCCGAGGCTTCTCATAATCTGTTAAGTCCAGTTTTATTAATCGGATTACTGCAGTTTCAGCCTTGGAAATTGTACCTTCCGAGATTTTGTGATAAATCACTCGGATTACTGTAGCTCCAACCTTGTAAATGGTACCTTCCAAAATTGCGAGGTAAATCACTCGGATTATCTCAACACCAATCTTGGGGGCTGGGTTTCCATGTTATATTATTACTATTGATACATCACCAATCTTGGAGGCTATGACAATTGAAATTTGTCGTTAATCATTCGGATTAAGGGCACTTCAGCATTAGGGATGTAAATATTAATTTGGTGATGTATCACTCGGCGAGTAAGAGAATTGTGCCAAATATGGAGTTTGTTAAGACAAAATTGGAAGATTCAGACCTCATTATGCCCTTTTCTGTGGAGGGACAAGGTTAATTGGATATTTTTCGATAACTCAAAAGTTGCTTCGGTGTAGCCTTAATAGTCTTCTGAGTTGGGGGCTACATGCATAGGCTATATCTTTTTTAGGG
Organism: Eleusine coracana subsp. coracana; assembly: GCA_032690845.1. NCBI lineage: Eukaryota > Viridiplantae > Streptophyta > Magnoliopsida > Poales > Poaceae > Eleusine > Eleusine coracana. The sequence continues at coordinate 30,763,114 of CM064420.1, read as the reverse complement.
ATTTATGAATAAGAATTAATAGAAAAAGCACTTCCCAATTTCATAAGATGTCGAGGCAAACCAAGACGACAATTCAATACGGGAAGTGCTTGGGGGCTACTATGGTATGTATATACCAGGGATACCTCGCCACTCGGATATATTACCGAGTGGGCCAGGGTCCAATAAAGATAAAGACCCATGAAGATAACTACTCGGATTGTTACTTGGAGTACACGACAAGTCAATACTAGAGATAGAAAGTTAGAGATAGAGTCCTAGTCATTTGTAACCGACTAAGACACTTACCATGTAACCCTACCCCCCGAATATATAAGGAGGGGCAGGGGCTCTTTCAGAGAGACCATACCGAATAATACACTACAGAACACAGGACATAGGATTGTTATCCTCCGGGAGGCCCGAACCTGTCTAAACCTTGCGTCTTGTGTGTCCATCGATCTTTCATACTCATATGCATACCTAGATCTACTATCGAGAATATCTCTCGACAGAACTCATCCAGGATCTTAAAGGAATATTCTCATTCCAGTCCTGATGTAGATATGATCCGATCTTCCGAAAGGTAAGGGGATAAACTCGAATTTGGGGAACTCGACGTCGATGACCCGGCTTGAATCAGACATGATCCAACCCCGCAACCGTTATACCAAGCACAACTTGATTGATCCTACAAGCGAAATTGAGAACACAAGCAAGAGCGGAAAAACACGCAAACTAAAATTGCAAATATGGATGAAGCAAATCATAAGAAATGATTCAAGCTCTGAACATAAAAGGACTAATCGCCACAGTGGTGTAGAACAAGAACAGGGGCCCTGGATTACTATAAAAGGACTTATCATCACAGTTATAATAATTCGATCAAATTTCTCTCTGGAAAACTAAACTAAACAAAACCCGAAACTAAAAGACGGCGGCTACTAAGTTTATGTAAGAACCAGAGGCATCCTAGGGTTGGGGCGACCAGGGGGGCGCCCACAACATGGTTTTAAGGCCCGATACGATACATGGCCAAGTTGGCCCAAAATAGGTGGCATAGCACCTTATCATGGTCACACAATATGACTCACGACCCTTCTGGAGCTAGGACCAAAAACAAAATGACAGCATCGTCGTCCCCTTTCCAACGCATCAGAGAACGCCTTGTTTGGACGTCGGATATGGGAGATATCATCAAAACCGTGAAGGGGTGTCGGCTGAATCCGAGACGAACACGGCGACCGAGTTGGTGACGACTTGTAACTTGGGGAAGGCCATGATATGCACGTATCCAGCATGGTGATGTCCTCATCATATTTCCCTTCTTGAATTGGAGTCGCCCTCGACTCCATCTCATCATCAGTGTCCTGTAAAAGGTTAGTACTAGTAGAATGCAAAGTACAAGATACATGATTATTGATAGAAGATATATCATGACAAAGCATAGTATAGCAAGGTGTATCATGATTATTACAAAGTTCAGCAACAGTAAATGTCCAAGAAAAGCACCTCCCTTTAACTGAATTGGCTTATGTTTAACATAAGAAAGTTGTTTATTATCTTGTTTATTCTTAGTATTTTCAGCAAGTAGTTTAAAATGATTTCTAATATCAGCAGGCAATAACGGACGCAAAGTAATATTCCTGTCATTTTGCATGAAAGTATATGTATTAGTTCTACCATGGTGGACAGTATCCGCATCATATTCTCATGGACGGTCTAATAAAAGCGAACATACTTGTATATGTACAACATGAAAATCAACATAGTCATGATAAGAACCGACTAAAAAGTGTATGCGTGCTGACCGAGTTACCTGTGCTGAACCATTATTGTTGAACCATTTGATGTGGTAGGGCTGATGTAGTACATGCGTGGTCAAGCCAAGTTTGCTTACCAAATCAGAACTTATCAAGTTGTTATAGCTCCCATTATCAATGATGGTGAGAACACGGTGGTCCGTGACAATGAGATACATGTAGAATAAATTATTGCATTGCTGTTCTTCCTCTTGTTCTGACTGAGTGGTCAACACACGCTGTATAATGAGGCTAGGAAAACCTGCGGTGGCAGCAATAGAATCAATGGCGGTAGTCTCCTGCTCCTCCTTCGTCGAATCTGCAACAAGGTTAGGCAGACGGGCAAATTCATCTTTAACATCACTACAACTTTCATACCCATCAGCAGTAGCGATGAAAGCACAACGACTAGGGCAATCCTTTATGACATGTCCCATGCCCTTGCAGCGGTGGCAAATAATGGTGGTGGAGGACCCACTCCTAGCACCGGAAGTAGCAACCTTCTTCTGGTGTTGGTGCTACACACTAGATGATTGCACTTCAGAAGCAGACGTAAGTGGAAGAGTTGTTGCTAGTGGCTTAGCAACATGACTCTTCAAGTTCTCTACTCCAGTGAGCTGCTGGATAGATAGCTCAGTGCTGGACCTGCAAGATTATTATGGAAGGCGTCTATGTACATCTCGTTCAGCCTTAAGAGCAATATGATACAATTGGCTGAACCCATTTCACTCTTTATAGTCAATAATATTCTAGATATCATGGTTCAAACCACCAAAAAATCTAGCACTAGTCTCAACATCATCTTCATGTATATCACAATATGCTAAACCAATAAGCAATTCCTAATAATATTCCTCTATTGTTTTACTACCTTATATTAAAGATTATAATTTCAAACGTAAATCACGTTGGTAATAAGGAGGAACAAAACGAGATTTCATGCGTTGTTTCAAAACAGGCCAAGTGTTGGGTATAGCAATATTATTATTGCAAAGATCAGTCCACCAAAAAAGAGCAAAACTCGTAAACTCACTAGTAGCAAGTCTAACTCTATGCTCAGCACGAACTAAATGAGAATTAAATTTTTGTTCAACAGCAAGTTCCCAATCTAAGTATGCTTCAGGATTAGCACTACCAGCAAAAGGAGGAATGTTAAATTTTGGCTTAACAAAAGTATCAGTATTACCACGATTATTATTACCTCCCATACCATGTCGATTACGGTGAAGATGGTCTGCATCACGGTCAAAATCATCATCATCATCAGCTCGTTGAGGTGGAGGTCATCGTTCAACATCCTCAATGCGGTTGGCAACAGTGTTGATGTGACCCATCAACTCAGCAAACTTCGTTTCCATGAATGTACGTTGGTCCACAAGAAGCTTTGTAAGCTCAACCTTGGACACGCAATCATTAAAGTCTGTAGGGGACTCCGACTCTCCTGGTGTCCCTTTCCTTTTGTCTGACATGGTTAGAAGCAAAAGACAAGACTAAACAAAAGGATTAGCCCTATCAACTAGCAGGTAGCAGAGGGTGTAGGAAGTGAAAAATAATATCAGAAGCAATGTATCACAATCTTGCAAGTGTTCTTACCAAGGCTAACAGGTCGGGACAATCTATAGTCGAACTTGGGTGTAACAGTTGCAAGGAAGAAACATGTGCTGCAATATGTATAGCTTGGAAGGCTAATATGTATGTCAGTGCAGATAGTAGCACTGAATAAATGTCCAAAGTAGTGTCTTAATTGCTGGCAAAAGAATCGTGTTCAAAAACAGTTGTGACAGCAAGAACAATGGCAAAGGTAGCAAGTATCAAAACAGACTTCACAGACTTAGAAATTTTCACGGCTGGGGGGGGGGGTTCAAATCAAAATCTTGATTTTTAATGATTTTTTCACTATTTTTTTGTGATAGAGGAACACAAAGAAAGGAACCACAAGAATTTTCAACTCAAACAGAGGGGAAACAAAGCATAGGCAAAATCTCAAAGTTTCACCAAAAACACTATTTTGACTTTATAATTTTTTTTCTATTTTTTCCTAATTTTTTTGAATTTTTTGACGAGTGCACACAGGGCGTAGACAAGTGTGGTTCACTTCAACTTTGAGTCAAGAATCTGCTGTAAAAATTTCAGCCCAATCGAAGCAACGAGAGAAAAGTTATGCATGTTTTACCGAAGGTGGGTCAAGATAGGGTTTGAGGGGTAAGGTGGGGGGAAACAGAAACGGAATCGGGTAGGGTTTTTTCGTTGGCAACGGATTGTGGGGGGTGGGTGGGTGACATGATGGTGAATCCAATAGAAAACACAATGGTGATGGTGGTTGAAACGGATGGGGAAAACGGTGGTGTGCAGCGGAGATCAAAATATAAACCGAACCGAAACACAAATTCAAACCAGCAACTGAACTCGACTAGAACACAAACTCAACACCACGAACTCTGAAATTAAATTATGCAAAGTGATGAGGACATCACTCCTAAGGATACATGCAACACTCCTCCAATTTTGGACTTGCAAGGTCCAACGACTAGAGCTTGTGCACGACGACTAAATTTAGAGGTGAGCTCGTTCCTACATTCTTCATTATATGTCACTTTTGAGAATGGTTTGCTACCTAATGATTATATTGTAATTAGGAACCATGGAGAGGACCAGGAGATGATGGGAGAAGGACTTGGAGACGTGGAGGACCAGCAAGGACGTGGAAGCCAAGGTGGAGGCCCAACCAAAACCGACTTCGAGTCTGTTTTGGGGCTCAGGACCAGTCTGCACTAAAACGGATGCCCAAGACACATACGAACTTGGATTTGGACGTTCTACATATGCACGGAAATATAAGAAGAAGACCTTTCCAATGCCGCCGGTCTCATATCAAAATTCGTCCGGAGTCATCGGGAATCGTCGAAACAAGAGAGAGAGTCCAGAATCTGTTTCGGTGCTGTGTCGCCTATTTTTGGCCTTTGGGCTTTGTATCTAGTTGAGCCCAAGTAGGGGTGCGTCCAGAGGGCCTTGCACGACCCTAAGATCTTCATATACAGCCACTGTCACACCATTAGGGTTTGGGGTTTTGCTTAGATTATTCTGTTCATAATAGTTTTGCCGTCATCACGGTTTATGAGACCCCAACTTCGTGAGATTCATAATACATCTGCAATTGTGTTGCATTCTTCTTTGTTCTTGCTTGTGTTCTTGATTCACAGGCAGGGATTAGCCTTCTCAGCAAGGTCAATTGTTTTAGGACGATTGATAACCAGAGGAGACATCATGCTGCGATTGCGGGGTTTAGAACGTGTTGTTCTGAAGCCGGATCGATTTGTGTGTCACCTCCGACCAAATCAACGTATCCAGAACCTTTCGGAAGATCGGGAACCCTTGTCCACATCACATAGGCTAAACAATGTCTAAGATAGTGGGGATAAATTTTTTTTGTTGGCTTTTTCGTGGACAATAGGTGATGAACACAAACGAATCTAAAGGGGAAAACACGATAATACCTCACGGGGAACCTGGCTCTGATACCACTTGATGTAGATATGGCCCGAACTTCTGAGAGGTAAGGGGATAAACTCGAATTTGGGGAACTCTACGTCGACGACCCGGCTTGAATCAGACACGATCCAACCTCGCAACCGTTACACCAAGCACAACTTGATTGTTCCTGCAAGCGAAATCAATAACACAAGCAAAAGCGGATAAACACGTAATCTGAAATTGCAAATATGAATAAAGTGAATTAGAAGAAAAGGTTCAAGCTCTGAACACAAAAGGACTAATCGCCACAGTGGTGTAGAACAAGAACATGAGCCCTGGATTACTGTAAAATGACTTGTCGCCACAGTTACAATAATTCGATCAAGTTTCTCTCTGAAAAATTAAACTAAACAAAACCCGAAACTAAAAGACGGTGGCTACTGAGTTTATGTAGGAACCAGGGGTGTCCTTGGGTTGGGGCGACTAGGGGGGCGCCCACAACATGGGTTTAAGGCCCGACACGATACAAGGCCAAGTTGGCCCAAAATAGGTGGCGCAACACCTTGTCATGGTCACACAGCATGACTCATGACCCTTCTGGAGCTAGGACCAGAAACAAAATGATGGCGTCATCGTCCCCTTTCCAACGCATCAAAGAACACCTTGTTTAGGCGTCGGATGTGGGAGATATCATCAAAACCGTAAAGGGATGTCGACTGAATCCGAGACGAACACGGCGACCGAGTTGGTGACGACTTGTAATTTGGGGAAGGCCATGATTAGCGCATATCCAGCATGGTGATGTCCTCATCAAGTCCATCCCTGTCCACCCTGACGGTGAATCAAACACTAAATTGGATGATCCTATCCAAGCCTATCCAATCCAATCTAGTGAAACAAACACACGCTTGGTCTCTCAGATCGTCATGGTCTGAACGTTGATCATTGAGTGAGGCGAGCGGGCCATGACTGCTCTGATCAGGGGTAATGGCATGTACTACACAATCTGTGTTCAAAAAAAGTTATTAAACTTTGTTTAATCGAGTCTAAACGCTAAACGGAGGCCTAGCATCTCGTTTAGGCAGTAGGCGCTCAATTAGGTGCTGGGCACACCTAGCCGGACGTCTACGCGCGCTATGACGATTAATCAGCATGGAATCAGCTATTAAACTACTGTTAATGACTTAATTGTGATGAAACTGCTGGTCAATGACTTAATCAGTGATGAATTGTGTATATTTTCTTGTAATCTTTTTCCTGGTGCTGCTGCCCTGTTGTTTGGAAGCTTGGATGTGCATGTACATTGTACAATATTGAGCTGCCCCTCATAGATAAGTTTATAGGTGTGTTATTACTACTGATTTTGCTCTCATCATAAGAAAATATAAAAGAAAAAACAAAAAAATTTAATCTTGTTTAATCACGTTTACTCTTCCTAGGCGCTAAACTTCAGGCTAGCGTTCGCCTAGTGTTCAACGTTTTTTTGAACATTGTACACAATTACCTGAATGGACATCTAACAATTATCTGAATGAAGTTGCTAATTTTGAGCTGACTGAAGTTTGGGCTACTTTCATCACTTAGCCATCGGATCTACATCCAATGATTTACGATTATTATATAGAATATCCTATAAAAGAAAAATCAACACACAACATACCTAACTATTGACTCAAAATTTTCATTTGATTGAAATCTAGAAAATATGTTATCAATAAACACATCCATATATCTCTAAATAGTGTAAATCACAGATACAATGCATAGTGTTCTCTCACCTGCAATGTTGAAAATAGAAAAAACTTCACTTCAATATCAAAAACTCACTTACAAGGATCTAAATGCCAATGAATTGCACACTTGTTAATCATTATTAGATAATGTTCCTTTTGTAAACAATTGAGAGGAGATTAGAAAATGGCCGTTGTCTACTAGCTGTTGGGGCAAGTGGGGGCAGAGAGCCATTGCTCTCTGGTCGGCCGACTAAAAGGCCTGGTCGTCCAACCATGGGCTGGCCCCTCTGATATACTGCTCTAGCCAATGGGTTGGTGGTGGCCCACAAGAAAGAAAAAATGCTTCGAGAAAAACATTTTCAATCTTTCTATAGCTCCAAAATTTCAAAAAGATAAACTCCAAAATTCCAAAATTTTATTTGTGAAATTGGGTTGGAATAAATTCCAACTTGCAGTGACAAATCCAAATATACAAATGCAAATTCAAATGAGAAAGTTTGAAAAGAAAAATATGGATAAATACCGTTTAACCTGTCGATAAGGGTTCACCAATTTTAAGTCCGACAGACGGGACTCTCTCCTTCGTCATTTAGCTTATTGTTGGCTCATCCTTGTTTGGAGATGAGGACGTGGATGTCTTCTTTGGCCGCCACACCTTTTTCACCTTCTTGGATGGTGTGGATGAAGGATTCTTCTGTATCAACTGCTTCTTTGTCCAGAGTCCAGGTGTGCCTGTTGCCTTCTTCCTTGGACCGTTAAGAGTTGGGTTTTCTTATGCCAAGAAGTTTAGCATGAAGTCCACTAGGTTGTCACTTTTGACTCCACCCATAAAGCAGGGTTGAAACTCAAACTCCTCTTCCTTGTCATTGAGGTCGAGACGGATTACTTCAGCCCCGACATCAATTTGTGTGAATGTGGTCCTCAAGAATGGCCGCCCAAGGATGAGCAGCATTCTCTTATCAACATCCATATCTAAGACCACAAAATCCACACGGACAAAACACCCATGGATTCTCAGAAAGCAAGTTGAGTATAGCGGCTCTACACTCCTCTGTAAGCTTCACGATCTCTGTCGTGGGCATTGGATGCTTTTTTCTCAACATGTCCTCGAGATAGCGAGCATATGTTGGAATTTATATCGCGTCCACTAACAGCACGTTGATGTGGATCTTCTTGATAACTTCAACAAAGCAGGCAAATTGCTCATCCATAATTGGCTTCTAGTTTCTACGGGAAAACGACAGAGTGCTTGGGTTGTAAACCTCGTGGGAAGTCGTCTTCCCATTATGAACAACTTCATCTTCAACGTCGTCAGATGGTCCATCCTTCTTCTCATTGTGAGTGTCCAATTGGTCGATGTGGAGGGACATGTTGTCTATTTCCCTAGTGATATCGTCCATGCCTTCCCTTGAACCACTTCGAGAGTGGTGTGTGCTGAACAGTGGTGGTAAGCCACTCGAACTCAAACTACCAGAGGCTCCTCCTGGCCATTCACTATATCCCAGGATGTTCCGCCACCTCCGTGAGGAATGGCGTAATCCCAAGAACCCGTGTCCGGCCCTTCTCCTGGGAGGGACGCCTCGGTGTTTCTTCGTGATTTGTTCCTGGTCATAGGACCGAAAACACTGTTCCTATGAGCTGCAAAGCATGTCTTTAGAGGAACGGTTAGTTCATGACAATTATACAAATGAAAATTCGGGTTAAGTAACTGGATTTCATTTGCATAACCAGGAAAGAAATAAACCAAAGAGTCATTGGGTCCTTATGTCAGAGAATGTCCCAATTTAAAAAATTGCTCATCTAGGATAGCCCGCTCAAAATTTAAATCATTGATGTGGGCATTCTCAAGTAAACCAAGATTGTGCACAAGGCAATAGATCACGGACGTAAACTCCAAATCTCCTACTTGTTTGATAACTTTGACCCATTGTTTAACCATCGGGGAGACATTGATTTTATTAACCATGTAGTAAAGACGAAACATTTCATCAATTGCACGGTTCTAACATTCTCTCTAGGGAACAAAATCATTGTCAGCCATTTATGCATAAAACACAAGGTAGGATTATGGGTATCCATATTCCTAGGTGATAAGTGATACATCCGGCCCAGGTGGGGTGGAATGAAGCCTGACACACCGATCCGGATTCCCTGAATCCCGCAATCTTAGCACCACAACTCCTGCCGGAAGCCCGACACACCGATCCGATTCTAGGTCCACGACCCGAATCCGCAGTCTTAGCACCGTAACACCAGCGCTCCCACTCAGGGAAAGGCCCAATCTCCCTAAAAGACTAGTCTGATAGGAGAAGGGTGGCTTTCCCTTTTAAGGTGGCTTCCACCTCCCAAGCTAAGCAAGGTGGGATTATTCAGAGGCTCACACGGTCGTCTCCCTAGCGGGTAATAGTGGAGGATGTCCTCATCATTCTCCTCTTCTTAACAAGGGCCCAGCTCTGATACCAAATAATACATCCGGCCCAGGTGGGGTGGAACGAAGCCTGACACACCGATCCGGATTCCCTGAATCCCATAATCTTAGCACCACAACTCCTGCCGGAAGCCCGACACACCGATCCGATTCTAGGTCCACGACTCGAATCCGCAGTCTTAGCACCGCAACACCGGCACCCCCACTCAGGGAAAGGCCCAATCTCCCTAAAAGACTAGTCTGATAGGGGAAGGGTGGCTTTCCCTTTTAAGGTGGCTTCCACCTCCCAAGCTTTGGTGGGATTATTCAGAGGCTCACACGGTTGCCGCCCTAGCGGGTAATAGTGGAGGATGTCCTCATCAATAAGGCAAGAGTATGTCCGGTTATTTCTTCCTAAAAACTTCTTTTGTCAAAACCAAAATTTTTAGATTTAAAATCCAAAATAGCAAAAGGAGAAAAACCTAGTAAATCACTGAATTGCCTCCAAGTGAGTAAGATTTCAGTTCCATGGAATCGGAATGAAATCCTATCACTATCCAATTGAAGGATGCATAAGAACTAAATGGTAAGCAAGCGAGAGCAAGGCTCATCTACCGGAACAAAACCATCCCATCCTATAGCATGAAAGATAGAAGCAAGTTCCATATCCATACTATCTTGAAAAGAAAGTACGGATCATATGCTCGCGTAGGAACATAAGACCGTCCGGTGATCCTTCGATAGATATCATGTTTTCTTTTTTCAACCAAGTTGAGGTTGTTATCGGTGTTGAGTCGGAGTTCAACATTGCTGAAATTCGGCATTGATTCCGGCTCAATTTCCATTGGTGCCTCACCCGGTGCATTTTCTTCTGGCTCTTCCTCAAGACATTGACTACGGGAGCCAATGTAGTGCACCATTGAAGGTGTAGGACTTGCAATGTTTGGGCTTCCCATCATCTTGTCCTTCATTTTTCTTTAAGCTCTCTTTGCCTTATTCATCGCTGCACACTTGAGCAAACCAACACAAGAGCAACTCGAACGGGGGTTAAGGTTAGTGAAACACTAATCAAAAACTCCGTTGGAAGTTCTTGCAATTGTGAAACCAACTTGTAAATGCAAATGAGAATCAAAGCAAATATTTAGGTGAAATTTCAGAGTTTTGATCCATGCAAGGACTTGGAGAAAATGGAAGCAAATAGCTAGTGCAAAGTGGAGAGGTGAAATATGTGAATAGAGTGAAGAACTCCCTCTCCCGGCCATTGCTTTATATAGCAGAGCAAAGCAACGGTGATATGGAGACATGGCGGTTGTCTACTAGCTGTTGGGGCAAGTGGGGCCAGAGAGCCATTCCTCCCTGGTCGGCCGACGAAAAGGCCTGGTCGTCCAACCACGGACTGGCCCCTCTGGTCCACTGCTCTAGACAGTGGGCTCCACTGGTGATGGCCCACAAGAAAGAAAAAATGCTTCGAGAAAAACATTTTCAATCTTTCTATAGCTCCAAAATCTTAAAACATAACTCCAAAATTCCAAATTTTTATTTTTGAAGTTGGGTTGAAATAAATTCCAACATGCAGTGACAAATCCAAATATGTAAAAGCAAATTCAAATCAAAAAGTTTGAAAAGGGAAATATGGATAAATACCGTTTAACCTGTCGACAAGGGTTCACCAATTTTAAGTCCAGTGGACGGGACTCTCTCCTTCGTCATTTAGCGTATTATTGGTTCATCCTTGTCCGAAAATGAGGACGTGTATGTCTTCTTTGGTTGCCACACCTTTTTCACCTTGTTGGGCGGTATGGATGAAGGATTCTTCTGTATCAGCTGCTTCTTTGCCCAAAGTCCAGGTATGCCTGTTGTCTTCTTCCTTAGAGTGTTAAGAGTGGGGTTCTCTTGTACCAAGAAGTTTAGCATAAAGTCCCCCTTTTGAATCCACCCATATGTAACACCATAAAATCCATAGGGACAAAACACCCACGGATCTTCACCGGGATATCTTCTGCAATTCCTACGGGGTACAATGCTAACGAGTCTGCTAGCCCTAGCTGCATAGGAATGGGGGCTAAGTGTGTGAAGTTCGTCTTGTCAAAAATGACCCTTGTCATGACACTAACACTAGCTCCAAGATCACACAGTGCTTGATCAAAGAACTTTGTCCCAATTGAGCATGAGATTATGGGTCAGCTGGGATCCTGAAAGGATCATAGTGACCGAGAGGGGGGGGTGAATCGGGAACTATCAATATGTACCAATTTTGCTAAATACTAAAACCGATACACTCAAACAACTCCTACATAATACTAGTGGTTATCACACTAACAAGATAATCCTATGAAAGGAAAGACAACCTAAGCATACTAGTAGATCACACAAGTCAATTCAACTCCTATGCATTTCTAGTGATCAAGCAAACCAATACAACTCCTACACGTGCTAGTTAACAATTGTGGAAGCTTAAACACTACTAGCAAGCAAGGAGCCTAAACATGCAAGTCTCCAAGATAATAAACTAGAACAAGGCAAGCACACAAGCATGAATAGCACGGTATGTAAATGCGGAAAGTAATGCACCAAAGTAAGGAGTAGAGTAAGAGAGGGCTCATAATTCTTTTCCCGAGGTCTCGGAAGGATGGCGCCTTCCCCTACTCCTCGTTGGACCACTCCCGCCGAAGTCCCGGTCCCTCCCGCCACCAAGTGGAGTTCTCGCACACAAGCCCATAATCACTCCCGGAGTGAAGACACGGTTGCGTCACCGCTGCCACCAAGGCACAAGCTCGCCTCCCTAGAGAACTTGCCGGACTCCACGAGCCAACACGGGTGCTCACTATTGATGCCCCTTTTACCGGCGGGCTCAAACCGTGTACAAACGTGTGACGGCCTTCACAATCAATCACGATAGGCTCGATCACTGACACCTAACCGGTCTAGGTCTCACCATAGACCAAGAGTAACAACCTAGATCACACCCTCAAGGACACCCTAGCCTTAGATGTGCAAGGTAACTCCTTGTTACTCTCACTAGCACTCTCAAGATATGCAATATCTCCTCCTAGTGTTCTCTTCTTTTCCTCTTGGCTCTCACCAAATGCTCCAAGCAATTCCACTGACCAAGAGTGGTCTCCAAGACCCCAGCAATGAAGTTATATAGGCTCCCAACCTCAAACTAGCTGTTGCTCCACGAAATCAGCTTTCTGGGCCTCCAGACCGGACTGTCTGGTATCTGCCTGACCGGACCGTCCGGTCACTACAACATTGAGCTCCAACAGCATTGACCCCTCTACTGACTCCTGCTGACTGGTCTGTTCGGTCAGTAGACCGAACTGTCCAGTCATTTCTCTCTCCAGTCTAGAAACATTCCGGTTGTAGCTTCCTCACTACCCAAGTCTATGCTCCACTGACCGGACCATCCGGTCAGTAGACCGGACCGTCTGGTCTCTATAGCTCTCCACACTTGGCGGTTTCCTGACTGCCTGCTGTAGCTCCGGACAAAACCCCATAGTGACCGTACAGTCCGGTCTTTATGTACAGAAGCTGAAACTTGTTGTCCTCGCTTGATGTTGTTTCCTAGCTTCTCCGAACAACTCCTTGGCTTCTCCACTATCACCTAGTGCCTGTGATTTCATCAAGCAACCTTGCACATCACCGACTAGATATGACCTAAGAGAATGACCTAGACCCCCTTGATAGTCCGGTTTTTCCTATGGACTCAAAGCCCTAACAACTAGACAAGTGTCCCAAACACTTGCTCCATAGCTTGCCTCCACCTCCTCCACCACAAGATCGTTTTTGGCATCTTCGTCGAGCTCACCAACAGGATCTTATCTTTCAACTTGGTTGTGAGAAATCTGAATGATGACCTTTATGATACTCTCTTAAGCATTTATGATCTTGTGTGTAGGATAAACTCTTTCAGAGGCCTTCGAGGGATTACATCACATGAAGTAATTGACAAGCTCCTCCGACAAATCACAACTCCTGAGAGGGGTTTCTTACTTGAGGAGGTAGTCAACCGAAGGCATGAGCTCGCAATTGAGAAAGCAATGGAGATGATACTTGTGCTCCACTCACAAGTGGGACATGTGCTAGAGCATGTCACTGGCCTCTATGATCCTCCCCATTACTACATCGACCTCGACAATGTGCACATGGGGGATGCTCATGGGCATTGGAGGTATCGTGCTCCTCACTATCCCATCAAGTAATGTAAGAATCCCTATCTATGAGGATGGTCTTATTGTGCGACGTGATGAGGTTGGTACGAGTCAATCAAGTAATGCTTTGGATACTAACCCTTCTTCCTCTAGTGCTTGTCTTATGGCTACCACCAGGGTCAACTAAAAGAGCGGAGGTACCCATTGGATCCTTGATAGTGGGTGCACCCAACACATGACCGTGAAGCCAACCATGTTCACCAATATTGATGAAGATGAAGATAGTGAGAATGTGACTTTTGGGGACAACTCAAAAGGGAGAGTCAGAGGCTCAGGCAAGGTGGCCATTACAGAGGATCTTCATCTCTCCAAGATCTTTCTTGTGGAAACCCTCAACTTCAACCTTCTATCCATTGGTCAATTGTGTGACATGGGATTCAAGTGCATATTTGATGAGGACGGAGCAACTATTGAGAATGTCAAGAAAGGGCTAGTGTTTTATGGAGTGAGGCATGAAAACTTGTATGTCACGGACTTCAAATCTAGCAACATGCCTCCAAGTACTTGTCTCTTCACAAAATCAACCAAGGGATGGTTGTGGCACAGAAGATTAGCTCATATTAGGATGAGTCAGCTCAGGAAAGTGGTCAAGAGGAATCTAGTTGAAGGAATCAATGATGTGACCTTTGAGAAGGACAAATTGTGCAGTGCTTGTCAAGAAGGGAAGCAAGTTGCCTCTTCTCATCCCACCAAGTCATTCATGTCTACATCTCGACCTCTATAGCTCTTGCACATGGACTTGTTTGGGCCAACACATTACAAGAGTCTGGGAGGAAATCTATATTGCTTGGTGATTATTGATGACTTCACAAGAGACACTTGGACATTCTTTCTTGTGGACAAGTCTCAAGCTAGTAACATCTTCCAAAAGTTTGCAAGGAGAGCAAAGAATGAATTCAAAGCTAGCATTATGAAGATAAGGAGTGACAATAGGATAGAATTCAAGAATACAACCGTGGAGGAGTATTGTGACAAGAAGGGGATCCATCATGAGTTCTCCCCTACTTATACTCTCGAGCAGAATGGAGTAGTGGAGAGGAAGAACAAGACACTCATCACTCTTGCTCGTGTTGTGCTAGATGAGTATGTGACTCATGAGAGGTTTTGGGCTGAAGCAATCAACACGGCTTGCTACACTTCCAACCGTGTGTACCTTCACCGGTTGTTGAAGAAGACTCCATATGAGCTATTGGTTGGACGGAAACCGAATGTTTCCTACTTTCGGGTTTTTGGATGCACTTGTTACATTTTCAATAAGAGGAGGAAGCCTGGGAAATTTGAGTGTAGGATGGATGAAGGGATACTTGTTGGATACTCTAGAACTTTTAAAGCATATCGGGTCTACAACTTAGCTACAGGTTGTGTGGAGGAAACATATGATGTGCAATTTGATGAGTCAAATGATTCTCAAAAGGGAGATGAAATTCTTGAAGTGAACATTGGTGATGAACCCATGAGGGAGGCTATGAGAAGGATGCCCATGGGCGAGGTTTTACCCCACGAGGTTATTAAAGAGAATATTGGTGAGCCCACTACTCCACCACCTCAAGCAACCACATCCTCCGAAGTGCAAGAACCAAACCAAGATGCCACCAACACACCCTCTAGCTCCTCCTAAAATTCATTGAGAGTGCATCCACCTACCCTAGAGAACACACAAGAGATAAGTAAGTCACAAGTTCCCCCAACTACTCCATCTCAAGCCACTTCTCCAAAACTAGATTCCTCTTGACCATTTCCTGAGCTGACTCATCCTAATATGAGCTAATCTTCTGTGCCACAACCATCCCTTGGTTGATTTTGTGAAGAGACAAGTACTTGGAGGCATGTTGCTAGATTTGAAGTCCGTGACATACAAGTTTTCATGCCTCACTCCATAAAACACTAGCCCTTTCTTGACATTCTCAATAGTTGCTCCGTCCTCATCAAATATGCACTTGAATCCCATGTCACACAATTGACCAATGGATAGAAGGTTGAAGTTGAGGGTTTCTACAAGAAAGATCTTGGAGAGATGAAGATCCTCTGTAATGGCCACCTTGCCTGAGCCTCTGACTCTCCCTTTTGAGTTGTCCCCAAAAGTCACATTCTCACTATCTTCATCTTCATCAATATTGGTGAACATGGTTGGCTTCACGGTCATGTGTTGGGTGCACCCACTATCAAGGATCCAATGGGTACCTCCGCTCTTTTAGTTGACCCTGGTGGTAGCCATAAGACAAGCACTAGAGGAAGAAGGGTTAGTATCCAAAGCATTACTTGATTGACTCGTACCAACCTCATCACGTCGCACAATAAGACCATCCTCATAGATAGGGATTCTTACATTACTTGATGGGATAGTGAGGAGCACGATACCTCCAATGCCCATGAGCATCCCCCATGTGCACATTGTCGAGGTCGATGTAGTAATGGGGAGGATCATAGAGGCCAGTGACATGCTCTAGCACATGTCCCACTTGTGAGTGGAGCACAAGTATCATCTCCATTGCTTTCTCAATTGCGAGCTCATGCCTTCGGTTGACTACCTCCTCAAGTAAGAAACCCCTCTCAGGAGTTGTGATTTGTCGGAGGAGCTTGTCAATTACTTCATGTGATGTAATCCCTCGAAGGCCTCTGAAAGAGTTTATCCTACACACAAGATCATAAATGCTTAAGAGAGTATCATAAAGGTCATCATTCAGATTTCTCACAACCAAGTTGAAAGATAAGATCCTGTTAGTGAGCTCGACGAAGATGCCAAAAACGATCTTGTGGTGGAGGAGGTGGAGGCACCGGAGTCGAAGCCGCAAGATTGATCATCTTAGATGATCGAGCGAGCATTATTGTTGGTGCTCCCCCTACGCCAATGCTCGGTCCACCCGAAGTGCTTGGAGTAGAACTTGGAATGGCACTTGAGGTAGAGCTTGATGAAGCACTGGATGATGAACTTGGTGAAGGTCTTGCTCAAAAGAGGTTGTAGAAGCTATTGCAAGGCAATCTTGTGGAGGGATCAAAGAAGTTTGAGCTCGAAGCTACTTCTTTCCCTTTTCTTGAAGATGCTCCAATGTTTGCCTTGGAAGTCTTCTCTCCGGTCCAGCTTGCAGTGATCTCCTCATCCTCAAAGAGAAGCTCAATCACCTCCTCAATGGAGAGACCCTTCTCCATGAGAAGGTTGAGGGTGGTGTAGAGGAGCTTGCTACTAGTGAGCAAGGTGAGGATCTTCTCGACTATCACAATCTTGAAAAGCTTGAAGGTTTCTTCATTTGATTCAATTTTGTCCATAATACCTCGCAAGCGTATAAGAGAGTTAAGTAAGTCCTCATTATCATTAGCATGAAAAACAAAGAACTCCTCAACAAGTGAATCGCTAGCAAGATCATGAGGCACACAATCATCAATCCTAATCATGCTAGTGGAGCAAACAGGAACAAGAGAAGCATCATCATCATTCATCACATTAGACACACTAATAGAGCAACCTATCAAGTTATCACTAGAAGAATCTAGGCACTCACTAGAACTAGGCACATCCACACAATTATCACAATCATCATACACATGATTATCGGTAAAGGTATTGGCAAAGTCCACAAGAGTGTCCATCAACTCATCCGGAATCACGACATTTAGGTATCTTTTAAAGCGATCCTTCCGTGAGCCATGACCTGACCCTGAATGGGAAGACATTCCCACTCAATACGGTCACTACTCAAGGCGGTTAAGCCCTATGTTAAGCACTTGGCTCTGATACCACTTGAAAGGATCATAGTGACCGAGGCGGGGGGGGGTGAATCGGGAACTATCAATATATACCAATTTTACCAAATACTAAAATCAATACACTCAAACAACTCCTACACAATACTAGTGGTGATCACACTAACAAGATAATCCTATGAAAGGAAAAACAACCTAAGCATACTAGTAGATCATATAAGTCAATTCAACTCCTATGCATTTCTAGTGATCAAGCACACCAATGCAACTCCTACACGTGCTAGTTAACAATTACGGTAGCTTAAACACTACTAGCAAGCAAGGAGCCTAAACATGCAAGTCTACAAGATAATAAACTAGAACAAGGCAAGCACACAAGCATGAATAGCACGGTATGTAAATGCGGAAAGTAATGCATCAAAGTAAGGAGTAGAGTAAGAGAGGGCTCATAATTCTTTTCCCGAGGTCTCGGAAGGATGGCGCCTTCCCCTACTCCTCGTTGGACCACTCCCGCCGGAGTCCCTGTCCCTCCCGCCACCAAGTGGAGTTCTTGCACATGAGCACGCAATCACTCTCGGAGTGAAGACATGGTTGCGTCACCGCTGCCACCAAGGCACAAGATCGCCTCCCTCGAGAACTTGCCGGACTCCTCGAGCCGACACGGGCGCTCACTACTGATGCCCCTTTCACCGGCGGGCTCAAACCGTGTACAAACGTATGTCGGCCTTCACAACCAATCATGATAGGCTCAATCACTGACACCTAACCGGTCTAGATCTCACCATAGACCAAGAGTAACAACCTAAATCACAACCTCACGGACACCCTAGCCTTAGATATGCAAGGTAGCTCCTTGTTATTCTCACTAGCACTCTCAAGATATGCAATATCTCCTCCTAGTGCTCTCTTCTTTTCCTCTTAGCTCTCACCAAATGCTCCAAGCAATTCCACTGACAAAGAGTGGTCTCCAAGACCCCAGCAACAAAGTTATATAGGCTCCCAACGTCAAACTAGTCGTTTCTCCACGAAATCAGCTTTCTGGGTCTCCAGACCGGACTGTCGGGTCTCTGCCTGACCGAACCATCCGGTCACTACAACATTGAGCTCCAACGGCTCTGACCCCTCTATTGACTCTTGCTGACCGGACTGTCCGGTCAGTAGACCGGACCGTCCGGTCGTTTCTCTCTCCAGTCTAGAAACATTTCGACTGTAGCTTCCTCACTGCCCAAGTTTGTGCTCCACTGACCAGACCATCCAGTCAGTAGACCAGACCATCTGGTCTCTATAGCTCTCCAGACTTGGCAGTTTCCTCACTGCCTACTGTAGCTCCAGACAAAACCCCATAGTGACCGTATAGTCCGGTCTCCACTGACCCCTCTGTCCGGTCTCTATGTACAGAAGCTGAAACTTGTTGTCCTCACTTGACGTTGTTTCCCGGCTTCTCTGAATAGCTCCTTGGCTTCTCCACTGTCACCTAGTGCCTGTGATTTCAGCGAGCAACCTTGCACATCACCGACTAGACATGACCTAAGAGAATGACCTAGACCCCCTTGATAGTCCGGTTTTTCCTATGGACTCAAAGCCCTAACAACTAGACAAGTGTCCCAAACACTTGCTCCATAGCTTGTTCTTCGCTTTGATCCTTCTTCATCAACCCTTGGACTCCATCAAGCTTATCAAGCCTTCATGCTTGTGGTCATTGTCATCAATCGCCAAGGACACCGTGAACAATCATCATAGAGTAGAAAGGATTTCCTACACGGGTAACACTCGTGTAGACATTAGTCACATTTCATGTTTGTCATTCATCACCGAAACACATACCTTGGGGTGGCCTCAATGGTCATGATCCTTACAGATCCTTCTTCTTCTCAGGAAGCAAGTTGAGTATAGCGGTGCTACACTCCTCTATAAGCTTCACGATCTCTGTGGTGGGCATTGGATGCTTGTTTCTCAACATGTCCTTGAGGTAGCGAGCATAGGTTGGAATTTGTGTCACGTACACTAAAGGCACGTTGATGTGGATCTTCTTGATAACTTCAACAAAGCGGGCAAATTGCTCATCCACAATTGGCTTCCTGTTTCTATGGGGAAACGACAGAGTGCTTGGGTCGTAAAACTCGTGGGGAGCCATCTTCCTGTTATGAACCACTTCATCTTCAATGACGTCAGAGGGTCCATCCTTCTTCTCATTGTGAGTGTGGATGGTGTGGTTCAATTTGTCGATGTGGAGGGACATGTTGTTTATTTCCCTAGTGATGTCGTTTGTGCCTTTCCTTAAACCGCTTCGAGAGTGGTGTGTGCTAAAAGGTGGTGGTAAGCCACTCGAACTCGAACTACCAGAGGCTCCCCCTGGCCATTCACCGTATCCCAGGATGTTCCGCCACTTCTATGAGGAATGACGTAATCCCAGGAACCCATGCTCGGCCCTTCTCCAGGGAGGGACGCCTTGGTGTTTCTTCGCGATTTGTTCCTGGTCATAGGACCCAAAACACTATTCCTACAAGCTGCAAAGCATGTCTCTAGAGGAATGGTTAGTTCATCATAGTTATACAAATAAAAATTCGTGTTAGGTAACTAGATTTCATTTGCATAACCTGGAAAAAATAAACCAAAGAGCTGGGTCCTTATGTCAGAGAGTGTCCCGATTTAAAAAATTGCTCGCCTAGGATAGCCCGTTCAAAATTTAAATTACTGATATGGGCATTTTTAAGTAAACCAAGATTGTGCATAAGATGATAGATCAGGGACGCAAACTCTAAATCTCCTACTTGTTTGATAACTTTGACCCATTATTTAACCATGGCCATGACAGGGGAGACTTTGATTTTATTAACCATGTAGTAAAGAAGAAACATTTCATCACTACGCACGGTTCTAACATCCTTTCTACGGAATAAAGTCATTGTCAGCCATTTATGCATAAAATGCAAGGTAGGAGTATGAATATCCATATTCCTAGGTGACAAGGCAAGGGTATGCCCTATTATTTCTTCCAAAAAACTTCTATTGTTAAAACTGAAATTTTTGGATTGAAAATCCAAAATAGCGAAAGGAGAAAAATCTAGCAAATCATTGAATTGCCTCCAAGTGAGTGAGATTTCAGTTCCATGGAATCAGAACAAAATGCTATCACTATCCCATTGAAGGGTGCATAACAACTGAATGGTAAGCAAGCGACAACAAGGCTCATCTACCGGAACAAAACCATCCCATCCTATAGCATGAAAGATAGAAGCAAATTCCATATCCACACCTATCTTGGACAAAAAGTCCGGATCATATGCTCGCTTAGGAACATAAGACCGGCCAGTGATCCTCTGATAGATATCACATTCTCTCTTTCCAACCAAGTTGAGGTCGTTATCGGTGTTGAGTCGGAGTTCAACATTGCTCAAATTCGGCATTGTTTCCAGCTCAACTTCCGTTGGTGCCTCACCCGATGCGTTTTCTTCTGGCTCTTCCTCAAGACGTTGACGACGGAAGCGAGTGTAGTATACCATTGAAGGTGTAGGACTTGCATTGTTTGGGCTTCCCGTCATCTTGTCCTTTATTTTTCTTAAAGCTCGCTTCGCCTTATTCATTGTTGCACACTTGAGCAAACCAACACAAGAGAAACTCAAATGGGGGTTAAGGTTAGTGAAACACTAATAAAAAACTCCGTCAAAAGTTCCTGCAATTGTGAAACCAACTTGTAAATGCAAATGAGAATCAAAGAAAATATTTTAGGTGGAATTTTGGAGTTTTGATCAATGCAAGAACTTGGAGAAAATACAGGCAAATGGCTAGTGCAAAGTGGAGAGGTGAAATATGTGAATGGAGTGAAGAACTCCCTCTTCCGGCCATTGCTTTATATAGCAGAGCAAAGCAACGGTCATATGGAGACATGGCCGTTGTCTACTAGCCGTTGGGGCTAGTGGGGCTAGAGAGTCGTTGCTCTCTGGTCGGTCGACCAAAAGGCCTGGTCATCCAACCACGGGCTGGCCCCTCTGGTCCACTGCTCTAGCCAGTGGGCTCCACTGGTGGTGTCCCACAAGAAAGAAAAAATGCTTTGAGAAAAACATTTTCAATCTTTCTATAGCTCCAAAATCTCAAAAAGATAAACTCCAAAATTCCAAATTTTTATTTTTGAAATTGGGTTGGAATAAATTCCAACATGTAGTGACAAATCCAAATATGCAAATGCAAATTCAAATCAAGAAGTTTGAAAAGTAAAATATGGATAAATATCGTTTAACCTGTCGACAAAGGGTCACTAATTTTAAGTCTGGTGGACGGGACTCTCTCCTTTGTCATTTAGCTTATTGTTGGCTCATCCTTGTCCGGTGATGAGGATGTGGATGTCTTCTTTGGCCGCCACACCTTTTTCATCTTCTTGGGCGGTGTGGATGAAGGATTCTTCTGTACGGGCTACTTCTTTGTCCAGAGTCCAGGTGTGTCTGTTGCCTTCTTCCCTGGAGCGTTAAGAGTGGGGTTCTCTTGTACCAAGAAGTTTAGCATGAAGTCCTACTTTTGAATCCACCCATAAAGAAGGGTTGAAACTCAAACTCCTCTTCCTTGCCATTGAGGTCGAGATGGATTACATCAGTCCTGACATCAATTTGTGTGAATGTGGTCCACAAGAATGGCCACCCAAGGATGAGCGGCATTCTCTTATCAACATCCATATCTAACACCATAAAATCCATAGGGACAAAACACCCACGGATCTTCACTGGGATATCTTCTGCAATTCCTATGGGGTACGACGCTAACGAGTTTGCTAGCCGTAGCTGCATAGGAATGGGGGCTAAGTGTGTGAAGTTCAGCTTGTCAAAAATGGCCCTTGTCATGACACTAACACTGGCTCCAAAATCACACAATGCTTGATCAAAGAACTCTGTCCCAATTGAGCATGAGATTGTGGGATAGCTGGGACCCTTCTTCTTCTCAGGAAGCAAGTTGAGTATAGCGGCGCTACACTCCTCCGTAAGCTTCACGATCTCTATGGTGGGCACTAGATGCTTGTTGCTCAATATGTCCTTGAGGTAGCGAGCATAGGTTGAAATTTACGTCGCGTACACTAAAGGCACGTTGATGTGGATGTTTCTTGATAACCTCAACAAAGCGGGCAAATTACTCCTCCATAATTGGCTTTCTGTTTCTACATTGAAACGACAGAGTGCTTGGGTCGTAAAGCTCGTGGGGAGCCATCTTCTCGTTATGAACCACTTCATCTTCGATGTCGTCAGAGGGTCCATCCTTCTTCTCATTAGCTGCCCCTGCATGGTTAGGATACGGTAGGTCGTAGGTGACCACCACGCGTTGTTAGTGCATTAACATTTTCTATGATCAATCCGGGTTGCCCCGAAATCTTCCCATAGTCTAAAGCAGGTAAAGCGGCGACTATTTGAGCTAGCTGAGTTTCAAACAATTTATTAAAAATTAGCTGGCTCTTAAAAGGAGAAGAGAGACCTTCTAACATAGCATTAACGCTCTCTAAGGTCTTGTCAGTGGAGACAAACTTTTTACTAAAGTTTTCATTGATTTTAGCTTGGCCCAAGACAAGATCTTTCAAGGAGGGTTGGTCAGGATTGAAAGAGTTATATGAATTACCATTGTTACCTCCTTGATAGGGGTGTTGTTGCCACCCCTGACCTCCTTGAGGGCGATACCCATTGTTCACGAATGCAGCCTCCTCATGAGTCTCCAAGCAATCATTGCTCGAATGTCCCGTGTTTGCATAGACTTAACACATTATCCGATTGTCCATAGCTTGTATTGTGCCCTTCATGCTTGGGTCGTCGTGGATGTTGAGTCTCTTAAGATAAGGTCCATCTTTGCAGCGAGCATGTCCATCTCCTTGACAGCGTGCATGCCCCGGGCACGTGGCTGGAGTCATTCATCATTCCAAACTTGATTAGAGACCATCTTCTCAATCAACTTGGTTGTCCGGTTGACGATCAGTGAGAAGAAGGCTCCTCCAACGGCGGCATCAATGTGCTGACGGTTTGAAGTCGTCAGTCCATTGTAGAAGTTCTAGATAACAAGCCACTTATCCATTCCATGATGGGGACAAGCCAGGATGTACTATTGGAGCCTTTTCCACACTTATGGTATTATTTCTCCAGCCGCCTGCTAGAAACTTGAAATTCCTCCCCATAGAGAATTGGTTTTATCCAATAGGAAGAACTTCACGAGGAACACGGTGGAGCATTTCTCCCAAGTGTTGAAAGCCTCCTTGTTGGCATAGAACCACTGCTTGACCTTGCCTAGCAGCGAGAACAGGAACAAACGGAGCCTAATGGCATCTGAAGCTATGTTCTTTATGGTGAAGATGTTGCATAACTCTAGAAATTTCTGCAAGTGAGTGCTGACATCCTCATTGGCTTTCCCATAGAATGGGTTAGCCTGCACCATTGTGAACAGGCTGGTCTTGATCTCAAAGTTTGCATTCCCGATATCAATCTTGGGCCTAGTGAGCATGTTACTAGCAGAGGGAGCAGAGTAGTCCTTGAGAGCCTTCTCAGCCATTGGCTTGGATCCTAGTGGTGCGTTGATAACTGGTTGAGCCGCTGGCTTAGAACTTCAGAAAGATGAGACGTTAAGTCTACTTTTCCTCAAAACTCTTTCCAGATTCTCGATGAAGTTTTCAGACAGGTCGAAACCAGTCATGTACTACCCTGTTTTCACACCAAAGGTAGAAAACATAGCTAAGTTAGCCTACATAAATAATGACTACAATACAATCAATATATTTATGCCATTAATAACAACATATTCTTCTATGCCTTCCCCAGCAATGGCGCTAGAAATGCTTGTTGGCATTTGCTAAGTTATATCGATATAACCATCCCTCACAATGGCGTAAGAAATAATTATAAAGATGCACCTCAGTGTCAATAGAGTAAATTCGGCAAGCACACGAAAAATACCGTTGTAGCATTTTACCAATGGATTACTCTAATGGCTTGTTATTTATAATTCTACCAAAGAAAAGCGTAGCATGACTATATTGTTGTTAATAATGATGTAGACATAAAGATTGGTTTTAGTACTCAGAGTTTATACAGGGGTAAGTACAATGTTTTAAATAGCGAGCTATAGCGCTATAGCTGCTGGAGGCACCTTCCGTGATGATATCGTGCATATTGGCGCTATGCGGCGCTATATACGAACAGCGTAGCGTCTGGATAGCTGTGCTATTCTGTATTTTTTTTGCAACATGTCAAAAGTCGAGGCCAGACAAAAAATTTGGCCCATTATTGGCCCACTTCATGGTTGTAAGCCTGTAAAACCCTACCTCTCTTGGTTCCAACTCATGCCTCTATCAGATTGATCGTTGACAGCAGCATCGGCTTGGTCTTGGACGGCGGCGGCGACAGTGGCTACTTGGCTTTTGTAGTTATGCCATCGGCATCGACACTGGAGCCTGCATTGCAGCGGCGGCGACTCGGGTAGCTGCTGCTTGGCCGTGGATAGCACTAGCAGCAAGTTCCTTTCAAGTTTCGAATGTCGTCACCAACAGCAGATCCATCTCAAAGTGCACGAGGCAATCAAACCCAAGGCAAGTTCTTCATTTTTCCCACTCATGTGCATATTCATCAGGTTGTTCGATAGAATAAATTGTAACAATTTAAGTAGTGTATACTATAGGTTTGTCAAGCACTGGATAACCAACAAAACCAAATGCATCAGTACATGAGTCATCCGACCCAGAATGGAAGCACTGCACAATGCCAGATGTGACAAAAAAGAATTCTCTACTGTGTAACTATTGTAATCACGTTTACCATGGTGGTATAACTAGGATCAAGCTCCACCTTGCAGATGTTCTCAAGTCCATCTGATGTTAAGGAGTAAATGCTTCAATTGCTTCGTCAGAAAATTAGTGTCAAGCAAAGGAAGGCTAAGGAGAAAGAGGAACATAGAGAGACAGTGGATTTGAGCCATTCAGAGGGAGAAGAAGCAAATGGTGATGATAATAATTATGTTGTCGTGATGAAGAAAGTGAGAGGCACAACTACATCCTCTAGTGGTAGTGGACCTATGGAAAAGTATTGTAAAGTAACTCCAGAAGATGTTGTAGCTGCAAGAAAGAGCAAAGGGGTTGCTGAAAAGGTACAATCAAAGATATCAACTGAAAAGAGAGAAGAGAAGAGGGATAGAGCCTGTGAGTACATATGCCAATTTTTTTATGAAGCAAGTATTGCAAACCATACAGTAACACTACCAAGCTTTGACCTGATGCTTGAGGCAATTGGAGACTTCGGTAGAAACTTGAGAGGACCTTCTCTGTATGAGATGAGTGGGAAATTCTTACAAAAAAGGAAGAAGAAGGTGATTGAGTCATTCAAGTCACACCAGCAATCCTGGGAGCTTCATGGATGTACTGTCATGACGGATGCTTGGACAGACAAAAGAGGCATGGGTGTGACGAATTTGGTTATTCATAGTCCATATGGTGTTTGCTTTCTTGACTCTGTGGACTGTTCTGCCTATAGGAAAGATGGAAAATACATCTTTGAGTTACTTGATAAGTGCATAGAAGACATAGGGGAGAAGAATGTAGTTCAAGTGGTGACCGACAATGCAAGGGTAAATGAAGCTGCAGCTAGCTTATTGAAAGCAAAGCGTCCATCCATATTTTGGAGCGGTTGTGCTGCCCACCGTATTGATCTCATGCTAGAAGATATTGGCAAGCTTGGAATGGTTGTGCTGCCCACTGTATTGATCTCATGCTAGAAGATATTGGCAAGCTACCTTCAGTTGACCAAACTATTAGCAAAGCAAAGAGTTTAACTGTGTTTCTTTATGCACATATAAGAGTCTTGGACCTGATGAGAAAATTTCTTTTGAAAGACTTAGTTAGGTCTGGCATTACTAGGTTTGCTACTGCCTATTTAAACTTAAAGAGTTTGCGGGACAACAAGAAACAATTGATGAGGCTTTTCAGATCAGGCGAGATGAATGAAATGGGTTATCTAAAGAAGGTGAAGGGGAAGGCAGCCAACAAAGTTGTGAGGTCTGAAACTTTTTGGAAAGGAGTTGACAATGCTGTCAATTTCTTTGAGCCATTGGCTAATGTGCTGAGGAGAATGGATAGTGATATTCCAGCAATGGGTTTCTTGTATGGTTGTTTATTGGAAGCAAAACAATTGATATCTGAGAGTTTTGACAATGAACAGAGCAAGTTTCAAGAAGTGTTTGATATAATTCACAAAAAATGGGACAACAAGCTGAAGACTCCTTTGCATATGGCTGGTTACTACTTAAATCCACATTATTACTATCCAAACAAGTTGGAAATTGAGCTAGATGGTTCATTCAGAGAAGGTGTAGTAACCTGCATTACAAAAATGATTGATAGTGTAGATATTCAAGACCAAATCATTCTTGAGCTTGAGCAATATCAAGATGGGATTGGTTCATTTGGTAAGCAAATTGCTACAAGGCAATGGAAAAACAAAAAAATTGATCCAGGTCTGAAAGCTTCATATTTCTAAACTTATGCTTTAGTTTTTGTGGCACCCCCCTAAATATTAATGTATCTAAATGGTCCTGTTATGTATCCTGTTTTCTAATGTAGCTAAATGGTGGATGAATCATGGGACTAGTTCACCAAACCTTAGGACATTGGCTGCAAAAATTCTTGGTTTGACATGCAGTTCCTCAGCTTGTGAGAGAAACTAGAGTGCATATGAGCAAGTAAGCTTGATAGATTATCTCACATTCTTAATTTCTTAGTGCATGGTAATCATTGTTATATTTTATATTTTTATACAACTTATATAGGATCACACAGAGAAACGCAATAAGCTACAACATGACAGAATGAAGGACCTTGTCTTTGTGAAATTCAACTCCAAACTGAGGCAAAAGAGGGAGAACACGAGTAGAGACCTGATTGTTGCTGAAACTGAAGCAAATGATGGCAATGAATGGATGATAGGCGATATAGCAAATAGAGAAGGAGAACAGGAGCAAGTAGCCAACGTTACTGATGGTGTATCATCACAGGAAATACCAGCAACAGACCGCAAAAGGAAGAGAGCTTGCCAGGTCCTAGGGAATAGAAAGAAAAAGAAGTTTATCCCTATTCTTGATGATGAAGAGGCATCTGCTGATTCCTCCTCTGAAGATGAAGATGATAATGACATTGGTGTACCATCCGCAGCTGCTTCTAGTTCATTTGGAGATGATGAGTTCTCCAATATGACTCTGAATAACAGAACTGAAGAATCGAAGAGCTAAAGATGACCTGCCACTTTCTATGCCCAATTGTTGGCTTGTTTACTATTTTTATTTGGTGTTTTCTGCTACATTACTTTATGAATTAGTCGCTGTGAACTAAGTCTGTGAAATACAGTACAAAATTACACATGTTTTGGCCAAATTATGCTTGTTTTTTTTTTTGCAAAACGCTATTGGCAATAGCTGCCGCTATAGCTGCGCTATAGCTGCTATAGCTTTTGTAGGAGCACTCCACTAAAATCCGTAGCCCGCTATTTAAAACATTGGGTAAGTATAATGATAATAGGGGTAGTGTGACACACAGAGCATCATTCCCAAAGATAAATAAAGAACCTAAGTCTCTAGTGGGTTTTAGTTAGGAGAGCAAAACCATACCTCCAATGTTATTCTACCTATATAGTCACATAGTCAAACAATTACAAACAAGTCTATACTAGTCATAATCTAATGCACTTAACACTTCACGTACGGATTCATGCCCGGCGTACACAAGGCAACTCCGCCTAGAATGCACGTCGCAACCAAACGTGAAGGAGTACAATGGACAAATAGGACTGTCACCATCTACTGTCTACCTCTACAGACCATGGATTATGAGGTGATCAATACTACATAGCCATCTAAGCACCATGCTTACACATTTAAGTAGAATCCTAGCATTGATCAAACACTACAACTTTCCTAAACTACTTGGATATCAAACCCATGTTGAGACATAACAACTAGACTTAAGTACAACTAGCATCATAATATTTTAACTATAGTCAAGGTATATGCCAATCATGACAACAAGGTAGTAAGTCTATATTATCATGAAAGCATAATAAAACCATATGACATGAATATGATATATAACCAAACAAGGAAAACATATCATAAGCATAACTATATGGAAGAACTATATCAATTAAATAGAGCAAAATGATACATAAAAGGAATAAGAAAAAGGATACAAGAGCCATTACCAAACTCCTATGACTTGGAGACTTGAGCCAGGCTCCACCTAAACTAAACTCCACTAAGTCTAGGAAACAACTAAGTGAAAGAGGGAAATGAATAGCTCTTAAGTGTGTGTGTTGGAGTGAAGCTCTCTCCTTCTTTATATAGTGCCCAAAGGTTGGTTTGTAGGAGTAACCGCCACGGGAACTTTGGCGCACCGACATAAGGAATGGACCGAGGAAGCGACACGTGGAAGGGGAGGCCGAACCGGCTCAAAGCTAGATTGGCCGACCAAGTCCTCCCTGGTCGTCCGACCAAAAAGTGGGCCTTTTGGGCTTGTGCGTTCTCAGGGTGGCTGGTAGGTGGGCCCACTTCTGTTTTAAGACGGTATTCTGCGGAGGAATCCAGTGAAGCCACATATTTGATTCGGGGGAAGTCCAATTGGCGTCGTCCCATTGGCCGGAATGGTGTTTTTCCGGATTATGCTCTATTTCTCCATTTCTTTTATATCAAATTCCTGCATGCACATAAATCTCCAAGGACAAGTGGAATCTTATTATTTCTAACTAACCTACGAATATGAAATGCCAAGTCTTCCTACTTTTATAGGTATATTGACGATCGAAATTGGTACTTAACGACCGTCAATAGTAGGCTCTTTTGCTAGCTTGTTGTTTACTTCCACGTGTCTTTGATTAACTTGAATAGGAGTTGTATTGCCTTGTGTAATCCACTAGTATGCTTAGTGTGTTGTTTCTTTCATAGGGCTATTATCTTGTTAGTGTGATCATCACTAGAATTGTTATAGGAATTGATTGAGTGCTCGATTTTAGGATTTGGTGAATTAGGTCCATATAGCAAGTTCTCGATTCACCCCCCCCCCCTCTCGGTCACTCGGTCCTTTCACCTTCATGATGGGCTACGGCCTCTTTCGGCTATTAAAGCAGGCAAATCCTCTCGGATATCCTCTTCTTGAAGGTGCGCGTGTTGTTGCCGCCAGACCGAGTGCTTCCTGCAGGTGTGATGTGGGCTGATGCGGCGCCCCTGCTTGCCTCCGCTTCTCCATTGTCATCAAAGGTGCCAAGGCTCCCTCCGTCGGAGTCATCCTCACCCTCCTTAAGATGGCCTCTTTTCTCGCTGACCCCCAACGATGGCAGGAGCAACGGAGACTTGATCTCCTCCTCTGCAGCCATCGTAAACGTTGTTAACCTCGCCATCATCACCTTCACGAGCCACCATACCTCCACTTTCACTCCCATGGCCATCAATATTTGTCACCATCTCCCAACCAGAGTACATGGCATGACACACCCGTACCATCTCACTTGCATCCCCGCTTTCATCATCATCGTCGGATACAGCCGCTCCACGCGACCATATCGACACTGGCGGCAAGGGGAAAGAAGGGGTGAAAAAACAAGTTATGGTGGATGTGCCAAGGAATTTCTGGGTGGAGGTATCATGAAAGCAAGTGAGGAGGCACAGGGGAGGATACAACCCACACCTGACATTAAATAGGCAATCTGCCCAAGAGCCCAGTTCCTGATCAACCTGACTCATGGGACCCACCATGACGCGCCGCGCATTAGAGCTACATCGCTGCCTCTGGCCGTGCCGTGACCTGCCCGAGGCAAAGATGCTCTGGCTTCCTGTCACGTCGCACGCCGACAAAAATCACACCACCTCACCTGCCGTGAGGCTCGTTTCCCAGAAATGGAGATGGTGCCATATGGAACGCCCCCCCCCCCCCGGCCGATGCCCAGGCCACGCGCGGTAAAACGACACCCCACTACTCGCCTGGGCCCCACGATGCCAGGGCCATGCATGGTAAAATGGTGCCACGTCCTTATCTGGGCCCCCCACATCATACGGGCCACACGTGATGGAATGGCGCCACATTTCGTCCGGACCCCCCACGGCGTCCTAGCCACACGCGATGAAAAGACTCCACGTCCTGTTCGGGCCCACCACAACACATGCACCAGATGAAGGCGCCCCTATCACCTCGAGATAGGAAACAATGAATAGCGCCGGTCCAGAAGGCTCGACCCTGCTAGGGCTTGAAGGCTGGTCCCTCAAAGGGTTTGACAACCGCCTCGAGCACAAGACTAGACGAGGGGCACAAGCGACAGGCTCGCCAAGCGGTCGGTATCCTAACACTCTGGTGTCGAGGGCACATCAGAGTACCTACAACCAGCTCGGATGACTTAAGCCAAAGCGCGAGTCCACTACTCGCCCTTTGGCTCAGGGACTACACCCGATGGGTGCGCACGCGCGCACCCGACCGATCGGATAAAACCACTGGAACATCGCCCCAGCCGAACGACGCAAACGGACCCCCTAAATGACTCTCCGACTCGCTCGAGGGCTCGGAGGCTATTGTCGAGGATAAATACCAGTGAAGCCATGTTGCGGTAATTAAGAACACATTAAGCCGCTTAACCTGAGGCCCAACAATGAACCTAGGAAAGTACAACTCGTACGACCACGGGTCGATACGATCGAGGCATTTACACCCCAATCGACCCTCGAGGATGGTACCCAACGCATCCCGCCTTGCTTGACCCCGCTTCACGTGAGGCCGATCACACCTCTCCCCGCTCTATCCCATCGGAGAGATCTAGTCCATGCCATCTCGCTCGATCACCATCGAGGAGGTCAGGCCCACTCCGCCTCGACCTGGCGGACAGGGTCGAGGGCGTTCTAGACAAGGATGACAGCTCCGCGCCCATACCGATTGCCCCCGCACACGTGCGGACACAATAACACTGATGCCACTTGTTACTCCTGCCAATTTCTTTCAATGACCTACTCTGCTGAGACAGGACGGGGGTCCGCATCACTGACCACGCGGGAGTAACCAGGTGGAAAAATCCGACTTGACGGTCATGATCAGATGGAATCCAATCCAAAGGCCACCTACCAAGCATTACATAACAAATCGACCCTAGCCCGACTCGATGGATCCTAGCGGCAGGGTCGAGTGGGACGAAAGTCAATAACTACTAGCAAAGTGTCCGTGCGTTGCTACGGACTTTAAAAAACAAAACACTCTTTATAATTTAAATATAAATTATTTATATAATATAATTATTAGATATATACAATATTATTGACATTTTTTATATGAAAGATTATATTTGTATTATCGTTGGTGCTTCTTAATATATCATTTTATATGTCAAAAGTAATAATTTTATCATAATTTTTACCATATTCTAGAAGATTTATCTGGAAGAAAAAATCAATTCACGGAGTCCAGAAATAATATTGCATTATAACGTGATTTTGAAATTAAACACTTGCTCTAATGTAAAAAATTAAAACATAAAAGTTGTAAATCTCGATGAGACCTTTTTGAAACATATATGGATCGTATTATTTGGACTACGGAGCTACGAGATATGGGCTCTACACAGAGACCTACGTAGAGGAGTCCGAATCAGGATAAATATTTTTGTATCGCATATTTGGAAATCAAAATTATGGGATCTGAACTTCTATTGAATACCAAAGTTATAGAACTTTTTGAGAGTTATGCGATAGAGTCCGAGTTTGACTCATTTGAGTTTCACATGTGGGAGTTATAATTTTTAAAATTCGATATACGAAACCGATTTAGATTCAATCTCTAACTTTGTGGACACGAAGTGGATGACCGTACCTTAATTAATAGATTACTAGCAAAGTGTCCGTGCGTTGCTACGGACTTTAAAAAATAAAATACTCTTTATAATTTAAATATAAATTATTTACATAATATAATTATTAGATATATATAATATTACTGACTTTTTTATATAAAAGATTATATTTGTATTACCATTGGTGTTTCTTAGAATATCATTTTATATGTCAAAAGTAAAAATTTTATCACCATTTTTACCATATTCTGGAAGCTTTATTTGGAAGGAAAAATCAATTCATGGAGTCTAGAAATAGCACTGCATTACAACGCGATTTTGAAATTGAATACTTGCTCTAATGGAAAAAGTTAAAACATGAAAGTTGTAGATCTCATTGAGACTTTTTAAAACATATATGGATCATATTATTTGGACTACGGAGCTAGGAGATATGAGCCCCACATAGAGACCTACGCAGAGGAGTCCGAATCAGAACAAATATTTTTGCATCGCATATTTGGAAATCAAAACTGCGGGATCTAGACTTCTATTGAATACCAAAGTTGTAGAACTTTTCGAGAGCTACGAGATAGAGTCCGAGTTTGCCTCATTTGTGCTCCAGATATGGGATTTATGATTTTTAAAATTTGATAATTGATATAGAAGGTAGAAAAACGATTTAGATTTAATCTCTAACTTTGTGAATATGAAATGGACAACCATGTCTCAATTAATAGATTATAGAGATAGAGATTCTGTGCTACTCCTCCATAAATATCATACCGGACGTACAACTACAGTATCAGGGTCAAATCCCACTGTAACGCGGGTGGTCAGGCTGAATCCTTAAACCCCTGCCAGTCTTATCCCCGCGGCGCTCCACCTGCGCGCCCCACACGGCAGGACACTACTCCGATTTCCGCCGCGCCCACCCTGCACCTCAGTACACCTCGCTGCCGTTCACCTGCTGCAGTGCCCTCTCTAGGAGAAGCTGCACTCCCAGTCCCAGGTAGCTCAATGGCGCCCCAGCTCCAGGGCTGCTATTGGGTTTCCTCCTGGCCGCGGCTCCCGCATCCGGCCCAGTGGCCCTGTTCCGCCCGCTCGCAGCGGCGCCGGGTGCTGTGCCTCGCGCCGCCCCGACGACCCTACGCCGGCGTAGTTTGCGTAGTCGCAGACGCGGGCCCGGTGCAGGTCCTGGAGCCCGGTGCGGAGGCCGAGTTCCCGTTGAAGGAGGACGTGGGCGGGGTGGTGGGGCATAAGGAGGAGGCCCTGGACGAGCGGGAGAGGCTGAGGCGTTTGCGGATCTCGAAGGCGAACAAGGGCAACACACCTTGGAACAAGGGAAAGAAACACAGCCCAGGTATGATTATGCTCTCCTTTTATTCTTTTTGGCTGACATCGAGGAGGATATTAGATTGAATGAAAAGGGATGGAAGGCCAGAACGGCAGAATAATTGGAACAAATTCCAGAACAAGTTCAAACTGATTCCACATTCCTACATCCGGATAGTATTTAGTAGGAACCAAATGAAATGCAGGGGCTAAGAAACCATGTCATATTGAGTTTCTATGTGCAGAGACGCTTCAGCGGATACGCGAGAGAACCTGGATTGCGATGCAGGACCCCAAGGTGAAGTCATGTAAGATTTATTATTGTTATTTACTTGTAGTGTCTATTATTTACTAGGTGGTGTTTGGATTGTTGGAAATGTGAGGTGGGTTCGGGAAATGAAGAAATCTGGATATCATTTGACATGTATGTTTCAAGGGACATGGAAATGTGATGGGTTGGGAATAGGGAAATGAGGGATGATGGCCTCAAGGACTGTTTGTTTCATCTCCCTCGTTCTGGTTCCTCTCCACACCGACCACCACTCCTGATTTACAGCTTTCTGCCTCTGGAGGTCTGCTCGTCCGCTCTGTTGGCATCACCTCGTCTGTGCTGACATCTTTTGCCTCTGTTCTTTTTTCTCCTTTCGTGAGGCCAATCCTCCACCCCTGTCGAGCTTAGGGAATTATCACAAAGCCGCACTGGTTTGCTCATCCGAGATCGATTGGACTTTGGAGATACTGCAAGCTGTTGTTACTTGATTTTTGGCAACAAGAGAGGGTTGCCAAGGCTTGAAGCTGCTGGTCTTTGTACATGGCAACAGCTTGTGCATGGTTGTCTTTGTCTCTCACTCGTATGCTGGTTACTGCTGTCAACTCACTATTGTGCCCATCTGCTTTCTCAAGCTTGCGAGCTGGTTTAACGATTTTCACACTTTGCTGCCCCAAATTTTTCTGCACTGTATTCCCCTCTCCTGTTGTGCCGTTGGGATAGGGAAAACTGTTTCGGTTAGTAAATCCAAAATCAATTGGTTTTTGGAAGTAGCTATTTCTACCTGATTTTTCTTTTGTGGAGCTGTTCCTGCTCGATTTTGAATAGGAGATGGAGCATTGGAAGCAAGGAGCGACGGGGAAAAGAAAGATGAGGTCGTGATTATAAGGCTGGTGGCATGTGAGTTCCATGTTCTTTTCCATGTCCCAAATCATGTAGCTGCTGAAAACCGGAAACAAAAAATACCCCGTTTCTTTTCCTTAACCGGTTATCCCTAACCCACTCGCTACACAAATGCCATTAGCTATGATGTATGGACGATGGCGACTTAAAGTTATTTGAAAGTCTGACATCCTCTAAACTTTACCTGTTGATATCATATAAACATATAATACTCAAAAGCACTAAATGCTCCAAACTATTCATAAAATAGTTTTGTTAATTTTAACTGAATTGCTAAGATACACTTACACTCATCAACCGTAGTTAAGCAAGAGGGCAGTACCAAGCAAACCACAAAATATTTGAACAACAGCTCTGTTTGTTCTCCTGTGATACCACCACCACCTGCTCCTGGTTCATCAATTTAGGAATGAAATTCTTCCGTTTCCAAAATCCAGCCTGCCTGTGGAACAGCACTGTATTGGCATCACCATCCTTCAAAAACCAGATCCGCTATCTTAAGCGGGCGATAGTACACTCAAGCGAAGATAAAACCAAGCAGTGCCGCTTTAAATCGCATCTCAACCTGTTTTCCTCAACCATAAGTGGTCTGTGGTCTTGGGCAATCTCGAGACAATGCAGAACTTCTCGAGCAAGAACATGCTGCGATTTGATATTGCCAATTTGCCTTTGACTCCATGATTGAAGGGCACGCGTGAGGCGTTTCAGTTTCAAGGAGACCCGCCTGATGGAGCACGATGCAACAATCGGTGCGTTCCAAGAGGACTCAACCGCATCACGCTCATTAGACCAGGTGTAATGGCGGCCTAGAAGAGGAATTTCCTTAATCTCCATATCATTAATGCCTATATCATCCCATCATGGCTCTGTTGAGATTATCGTTATTTATGTCTTTAGAAGAATATATCATATTGAAATCCTTGGCTAACATCCATGGACTTGTACAGTGAGTCTGTAAGTCACACAATTCCTCAAGAAAGCCGACCTTGTCAGCGTCCTGATATGGCCCATACACCGCAGTGAGCCACCAGGCCTGCTCATCATTCGCCTCTAAACGAATAGAAACCGAGTGGCGATGCATTCTCCACTGATCCATGCTGAAAGCCTCCTCTCACCAGGCCACAATGATTCCTCCTCGGGTCCCCCAGGCAGGGAGGTACACAAATTTGTGATATCCGCGACCGAGGAAAGAAGGATGCATGGAAGGTAACTGATGGCCAATTCGAACATCACACTTAAGAGTACACAAACTATATAAAATCGTGGGCGAAGCATGAAGCGATACAAATAAGTAAAGTAACTGATTTAATGGCAATTTGATTCATCATTTTTCTATACATTGGGGAGAGGGGGGGGGGGGGGGGGAGTGGAATATTTTCTTCCACATTAGCATAGCATTCCTGCTATTTCTTCTATTATTTCTGGATCTTGGTTGCATCTTGTTACAGCACCAAAATATGATTGCTATGTCCCAGTCCTCTTCATCGTTTGTGCTAGTATTCTACAATCACAATTGCCACATGTTTCAAACTATTCCTAATTGAAATGTTTGATACATGGCGAGCAGTTCAAAATTACCGTAACCGCTAGGATCATTGGGGCCTTATTTCACGACCTGAAGCCAAGTCTATGATTGTTTTTCTCGTCTACTTGGTTAGAGCCGTGGGGCCACATGGCATGGATGACAGGATGGACAAAGCCGCCACGATCGGTGTTTTGCACATGACAGAGGAGGCGAAGGAGAGGAGAAGAGAGGAATTGGTGGCGAAACAATGCTAGGGCTTGAGCCAACGCCATTTGCTACGGCCAGTTGCGGTGATTTTGCTTGCAGTGCTAGGCTCCACTATGGTAATGGGCCTGGGCACGAATGCTAGAGGCTTGGGCAGGCCCTTCTTAGCTGGGCTGGTTTGCTGATTTTTAGAGGTGTGGGTCCCTTGTTAGATGGGCCAAGAGTCAGGGCATGGCCTATGTGGCCCAACCGGCAGGCCAGCTCCTGGATGGCGTGGATACTTCAAAAGCAATGCATCGTGTTCTTTATGAAAATAGTCTATAAACTTAGGCACCTCTGCAATTTTAACTGATCAAGAATTCTTTGAAGGATGCCAACCTTTTGTATCCATGCTGTTTAGTGAAGTTTCTCGCATATTACAGTGGTTTTCGTGTCCATATTGCGACATGGTTCATCGAAAAGTCCCTGAAAATGAGAAATTGAGCACACCTTGATGAATTTTACTAGATGTACCCTCCCTCTGTTTTTCACCAGTTGCAAAGGAATTTTGATGTACCCTCCCTCTGTTTTTTTATTTGATGTCGATGGGACAGCTTTTTTTAGTTTATCCCAGTGACACCTATTAAGAAAACAGAGGGACTGTACAAGAAGATGTTATGGCAGGCCTTTGGGAATTGTACTGTAGCGACCCATGGTACTGTAGCAGCACAGATACTGTAGCGCGCCCTTGCTTAGACCTCATGTTAGGTTATTTAGGGATAGGAACAGTTGGTTAGGCTTAGGGCCCGCTCTACCTCTGTATAAATAGAGGTAGGGCAGTCATTTGGAAGCAATCAATCAATGAAGAAATAATTCTCCCAATCCTCCCATGTCTCCCAAGCTCTAGGCAAAGCATAAGGCCCAATTATCCTCCCATTACATCTGGTATCAGATTGCCAACGATCCCTTCCCATGGCTTCTGTTGCTAATTTACCACCAAAATCGTACTCTGATATGAGCCTTAGAGAGCTGATCGATCTGCTTACGGCACGACTAGAAGCAAAGGAGTGCTAACTGTGCTACGGCGCTGGCCCAACCTGTTATGGATGTGCCTGCAGCGGAACAACAGAAGGCTGAATGTTTAGTGGAGCTATCCAAACTGTTGTGCAGGTGCCAGAGGCGCCTATCCCTTTGACCCCGTTGTTCTTGGCTGTCCCAATTGTACCCTTGCTGAAGAAGAAGACACAAAAGAAGATGGCTACTGCTGCACCGTTGCTACCATCTACACATCTTCGACCAATGGCTTGCCTTAAGCATTGTGGAATGCGTCAGAAGTGCAAGGTATCTCAGTGTCTTCTTTGACCAATCACTGATCATGCATGTGGTGTCAAGAAGAGTGCAGCTACCACATCCTGTTGTTTCCTAACGAAATTGACAACTAATTCATTGACATCAAGCAATGCGAAGAGCTCCCTTCCTTTACCATCTAATACCGTTCCTAGTCGTCCACTGACTTTTCATCGATGCCCAGAAGCATGCTGGGGGGCTGAGAGTTTTCCATGCTAGCCTGGAGGAACTGTTGTCCTCGTCTTGCTGCTGCAACATGTGGTTACCAGGAGAGCTACACTATGACCGCAGAAATCTTAAGTTAGAAATAAGAAAATAAGTTGAGATGTAAAAGATATTTTTAGGTATTAGGGTTATATTTAGGAATCGATCCAGTTGTTGCAGTATGAAGGCTCCACAGCTCGAGGGCAAGCTGCATCACAATGGGGAAGGAAAAGGGGTTAGGATGACAAGAGCATGGTACAGGCTCAGCCGTGGCCACCACCATAGTTCGAGGACGAGCTGTCTCGGAAGGAGGGAGGGAGATGTTATGGACAGGACTTTGAGATTTGGTACTGCAGCAGCCTGTGGTACTGTAGCAACACAGATACTGTAGTGCTGCCCTTACTTAGCCCTCAAGTTAGGTTATTTAGGGATAGAATCAGTTGGTTTGGCTTAGGGCCGGCTTTACCTCTATATAAAGAGAGGTAGGGCAGTCATTTGGAAGCAATCAATCAATGAAGAAACAATTCTCTCAATCCCCCCATGTCTCCCAAGCTCTAGGCAAAGCATAAGGCCCAATTATTCTCCCATCACAAAGACTTATGAGTTACTGCATTTTTATTTTTATTTTATTTCATAAACAGTATGGCTCATTTCCAAGTAGGCCCTCAAGCATTATATCTAACTAATACAGCATTTCATTGTGAGTTAGTCCTCGTTAACAAGGCTGCTCTTCATAGATAATTTTTGTAGGCTTTCTGAATTTGTTATAGTGAAATTTCAAAGTGGTAAGTGTTAGTATATGTTAGCCTATAGTACTGGCCCATCTAGAGGCCCATGTACTTGTCTATATATGCCCACCCTTCTAGGGTTTGGAGGAATCAATCAACTATTTTCCTTACAACATGGTATTAGACTAGGTTCCTCTCCTCTCCCTCTCTCTTTTCCTCTGCCCACCCGCGTCGCCGTCGGTCCGCCGCCGCTGTCGCGCCCGCGCGCGCCGCCGCCGCCGCCCGCTCACGCGCATCCTGCCGTTGGCTCGATCTGATTTTGAGCTGGCGCGTCGATGCGGCTCTCGGCTCGGCTCGGCTCCAAGCTCGGCTCAGCTCACACGTCGGCTCGTGGCTCGGCTCGTCGAAGGCTCGCCTAGGCTCGTTCGGCTCGACTCGGCCTAATCTGGTTGGCTCCTCAACCGTCATCGCCTTCATGGCTGCCGGCCGACCGTCGGCCACCCCTCTCCTACCCTCTTCTCCCCGCCCATCGGCGCCGACCGCCACGATTGGCCCCATGGCCGCCGCTGGCTCCTCCCGCGCCAGGGCGACCGCCACTACGGTGTTGGGCCCGGATGCAACCGCTATTGCCGCCGCCGCTGCCCCCGCGGGCGCGGCCGCAGGCGCGCGCGCAGGTGCGGATTTGGGCGCGGGCGCCGCCGCCGTTGCAGCAGACGCCGCTGCCGCCCCAGCCGCCTCGGCCTTCGCCGTCGCTGCCCCAGCCGCCTCGGCCTCCGCCATGGCCGCCGCAGTCGCGGGTGCGGGCGCGCGGCAAGGACTGCCGCCGCCGCAGTCCTCGCGGCACAGACCGCCGCCGCCGCCGTGGTACTGGAGCAGATCCGCCGCTTGGGAGTGTGAGCTCTCCGCGGGGGACGCCCTCGCTCATCGAACCGCTGCGGTGCAGCACTACCTCGCCACCGCCGTCCAACAGCCCGTCGTCACCTTCACCGACTCGACCGCGCTCGTGGCTGCCCCATCGACCTACATCGCCCCACCTGCCACCTCCCCACTCGGCCCTCCACCCGCGCCCACCGGTAGGGCCGGAGGTTGTGGCGACCACCGTCGTCGGGGAGGGGGGGGGGGGGGTGTCAGGGTGGTCCTCCTACTCCGGCTCCGGCTCCTCAGCTGTCGTCGCCTGCCCCTAGCGATGCACCCTGGCCATCCTTCAGCGACCCATGGTCAGGGTGCATCTCGATGTGGCCGTTCCAGGCTCTGGGGGGTGGGCCTCGTCCTCCGCACCAGCCCACGGTCATGTTTGCTGGCCCTATTCTCCCGGGCCCGGTGTCCTGGACTCCTCCTGCTCCGCTCAGTCCTCCTCCGACCTGGTCGGGGGGATGGATTCTGCCTGCGCAACCCAGCCAGCCTTCGACCTGGCCGGGTCTGGCTGAGTCCTTCAGCACCATGGGGCTGACTCCGTCGGTCAGCACGGAGTGGATCGCCGACTCGGGCGCCTCGTTCCACACCACGCCGGATGCTGGTATTCTATCCTCCGTCCACTCTCCTCCCTCCTCGTGCCCTTCCTCCATCATGGTTGGAAATGACACTTGCCTTTCGGTCACTTCTGTGGGGTCTGCTCTTGGTTCTTTTTGTCTTCCGATGTTCTGGTTGCCCCATAGATGGTTCACAACCTTCTCTCTATTCGCTAATTTACTGCCGAGAATTCTTGTTTTGTTGAGTTCGACTCTTCTGGACTTACTGTGAAGGATTCGGTTTCCCGCTGTTCCCTCCTCCGATGTGATAGCACGGGCCCCTTTACACCCTTCGTTTTTCTACTTCTGCTACTTCTTTGTCGCCTCCCCCTTCTGCTGCTTTTGTGACCACCCCTTTTTCTACGACTTGGCACCGCCGGCTTGGGCATCCCGGCCACGACGTCTTGGCCCGTCTAAGTCGTAGTGCAGTTCTTCGTTGCACTAGGGCTCCTGATGAGCATCTTTGTCATGCGTGTTAGTTAGGTCGTCATGTTAGACTTCCTTTTTCTTCGTCTTCTTCGCATGCGAGTCGTGCTTTTGATCTTATTCATTGTGATTTGTGGACTTCTTCGGTCACCACTATGTCTGGCTATAAGTATTCCTTGGTGATTGTTGATGATTTCTCACATTACTCTTGGCCTTTTCCTCTGCGTGCCAAGTCGGACACTTTCCCCACCCTCCTCCACTTCTTTGCCTGGGTTTCCATGCAGTTCGGCCTCACCATCAAGGTCGTCCAGTGTGACAACGGCCGTGAGTTCGACAATCACATCGCCCGTGACTTCTTTCTCTCCCGCGGTGTTCACCTGCGCATGTTGTGCCCATACACCTCCCAGAACGGCAAGGCTGAGCGGATGATTCGCACCACGAATGATGTGGTGCGCACCCTTCTCCTCCAGGCCTCCCTTCCTGTCCGCTTCTGGGCTGAGGGTCTCCATACTGCCACCTACCTTCTCATCCGTCTTCCTTCCACTACCTCCCTTGCCCCCACCCCCCACCACGCTCTTTTTCGCACCCCGCCTTAGCTTCTTCATCCGCCTGCTACCCTAACACCTCCGCCACCTCTCCTCACAAGCTGGCGCCTCATTCCACTTGGTGTGTGTTCCTTGGCTACTCCCCTGACCACAAGGGGTACCGTTGCTTTGATGTCGCCTCCCGCCGCGTCCTCATCCCCGGCACGTCATGTTTGACGAGTCGGATTTCCCGTACTCCACCTCCACTACACCCTCTCCAGACCCTGACCTCGAGTCTGTTTTTCTGACTGACCCGGTGGTTCAGCCACCTGCTTCTGTTTACCCCTTTCCAGCGGGTTCCCCGACGATCACTCCCGCGCCACGCGCGGCCCCGGCGTCCTCTACCATGCCACGCGCGGCACCGGAGTCTTCGCCTGTGGCCTGCGCCGCCCCGTCGCCCCTTCCTGCGCCGCTCGAGCCTCCGTGATTTGCCTCCCGCTATGCCGAGCCGGTGTAGGTCTACAAGCGTCGTGCGGCGCTGACACCGGAGCCGGTGGTCTCTCCGCCACCACCGCCTCTGCCTGAGCTAGCCGTTTGCTCCCGGGCCCGCTCTTGACTTGACCCGGAGGTCTACCACCGCCTATCGTTCATCGGGATCCTGGGCACACATCCCATGGTGACACGACGGGCGGCGGACGTCTTCTTGGCCGTCGAGGCGGCACCGGGGGTCTCCCCCGTGCCCTCCTCCGTCCGCGACGCCTTGGCGGATCCTCACTGGCGTCGGGCGATGGAGGAGGAGTACGTGGCCCTGCTTGCCAACCAGACGTGGGACCTTGTGCAGCGTCCGTTTGGTTGCAACGTCGTCACCGGCAAGTAGATCTGGACCCATAAGCATCGGGCTGACGGGTCCTTGGAGCGCTACAAGGCTCGCTGGGTTCTTCGGGGCTTCACCCAGCGGCCTAGTGTGGACTACGATGAGACCTTCAGTCCGGTGGTGAAGCCGGCCACAATGCGCACGGTTCTCTAGCTGGCTCTCTCTCGCTCCTGGCCTGTGCACCAGCTGGATGTGAAGAATGCCTTTCTCCATGTTACTCTGACAGAGAACGTCTACTGCAGTCAGCCAGCAGGGTTTGTGGACTCCAGTTGTTCGGACCTTGTCTGCCGCCTCAACAAGTCTTTCTACGGTCTGAAGCAGGCTCCTCGGGCGTGGTACTCTCGGTTTGCCAC
Source organism: Eleusine coracana subsp. coracana (assembly GCA_032690845.1). Lineage (NCBI taxonomy): Eukaryota > Viridiplantae > Streptophyta > Magnoliopsida > Poales > Poaceae > Eleusine > Eleusine coracana. The sequence goes on along the minus strand of CM064420.1, from coordinate 30,720,839 downwards.
GTTCCTGACCTCGTTGGGCTTCACTTAGTGCAAGTCCGACACCTCTCTGTTTGTCTACCGCCGGGGCTCTAAGGCTGCGTACCTGCTGCTCTATGTTGATGACATCATCCTCACCGCCTCCAGCCCAGACTTGCTTCAGCGTATCATTCAGTCACTGCAGCGTGAGTTTGCCATAAAGGATCTGGGTGTTCTCCATCACTTCCTAGGCGTCACTGTGGAGCCTCGTCCCTCTGGCCTCTTTCTTCACCAGCGGCAGTATGCTCTGGATATCCTGGAGCGGGCTGTTTTGACTGATTGCAAGCCCCGCTCTACTCCAGTTGACACTCAGGGGAAGCTCTCTACGGACGTGGGTGTCCCGGTTGCTGACCCGACTGCTTACCGGAGCCTTGCTGGGGCTCTTTAGTACCTCACCTTCACCAAGCCGGACATCACATATGCCATCCAGCAGATCTGCCTTCATATGCATAATCCTCGAGAGTCCTACCTCACTGCACTGAAGCGTCTGCTACGCTACCTTCGGGGCACTGTTGACTACGGCTTGCTTCTTCACCGAGCTCCCTCCACCGAGCTCGTCGTCTACACCGACGCTGACTGGGCTGGGTGTCCTGACACTCGTCGGTCGACCTCCGGCTACGCCGTCTTCCTCGGCGGCAACCTAGTCTCCTGGTCGTCCAAGCGGCAGCCGGTGGTCTCTCGCTCCAGCGTCGAGGCGGAGTACCGGGCGGTTGCCAGCGGCGTGGCGGAGGCGTCCTGGCTTCGGCAGCTCTTGGCAGAGCTTCACAGCCCGCTCACCAAGAGCACGCTCGTCTACTGCGACAACGTCAGCACCGTCTACCTCTCCATCAACCTGGTTCAACATCAGCGGACAAA